>CM068743.1:107095958-107763458 GCA_035084275.1 Hydrolagus colliei
TGTGTGTGTGTGGGGGGGGGGCTGTGTGTGTGTGTGGGGGGGGGGGCTGTGTGTGTGTGTGTGGGGGGGGGCTGTGTGTGTGTGGGGGGGGCTGTGTGTGGGGGGGGGGCTGTGTGTGTGTGGGGGGGGCTGTGTGTGTGTGGGGGGGGCTGTGTGTGTGTGGGGGGGGCTGTGTGTGGGGGGGGGGCTGTGTGTGGGGGGGGCTGTGTGTGGGGGGGGGGCTGTGTGTGTGGGGGGGGGCTGTGTGTGTGGGTGGGGGGGGGCTGTGTGTGGGGGGGGGGCTGTGTGTGGGGGGGCTGTGTGGGGGGGGGCTGTGTGTGTGTGGGGGGGGCTGGGGGCTGTGTGTGTGGGGGGGGGCTGTGTGTGTGGGGGGGGGCTGTGTGTGGGGGGGGGGCTGTGTGTGGGGGGGGCTGTGTGTGGGGGGGGGGGCTGTGTGTGTGGGGGGGGCTGTGTGTGTGGGGGGGGGGGCTGTGTGGGGGGGCTGTGTGTGGGGGGGGTGGGGGGGGCTGTGTGTGTGGGGGGGGGCTGTGTGTGTGGGGGGGGGGGCTGTGTGTGGGGGGGGGGGCTGTGTGTGTGGGGGGGGGCTGTGTGTGGGGGGGGGGGCTGTGTGTGTGGGGGGGGGGCTGTGTGTGTGTGGGGGGGGGCTGTGTGTGGGGGGGGGGGCTGTGTGGGGGGGGGGGGGCTGTGTGTGTGGGGGGGGGCTGTGTGTGGGGGGGGGGGCTGTGTGTGTGGGGGGGGGGGCTGTGTGTGTGTGGGGGGGGGCTGTGTGTGTGTGTGTGGGGGGGCTGTGTGTGTGTGTGTGGGGGGGCTGTGTGTGTGTGTGTGGGGGGGGGGCTGTGTGTGTGTGGGGGGGGGCTGTGTGTGTGTGGGGGGGCTGTGTGTGGGGGGGGGGCTGTGTGTGGGGGGGGGGCTGTGTGTGGGGGGGGGCTGTGTGTGGGGGGGGGGGCTGTGTGTGTGTGTGTGGGGGGGGCTGTGTGTGTGTGTGTGTGGGGGGGGCTGTGTGTGTGGGGGGGGGGCTGTGTGTGGGGGGGGCTGTGTGTGTGTGTGTGTGGGGGGGGCTGTGTGTGGGGGGGGGGGCTGTGTGTGGGGGGGGGGCTGTGTGTGTGTGTGTGTGGGGGGGGGGCTGTGTGTGGGGGGGGGGCTGTGTGTGGGGGGGGGGGCTGTGTGTGGGGGGGGGGCTGTGTGTGTGTGGGGGGGGGGCTGTGTGTGGGGGGGGCTGTGTGTGTGGGGGGGGGGCTGTGTGTGGGGGGGGGGCTGTGTGTGTGGGGGGGGGGGGCTGTGTGTGGGGGGGGGGGCTGTGTGTGGGGGGGGGGGCTGTGTGTGGGGGGGGCTGTGTGTGTGGGGGGGGGGCTGTGTGTGGGGGGGGGCTGTGTGTGTGTACCAGCCTTTGCCTGTATCACCATGGAATGATTGCCAGCTGTGTATGTGCCTGTTATCTCTTTGTGTGTTACAGCTGCTGGTGGACACACAGAGACAGACAGACAGAGGGGGAGGGAGGGAGAGAGAGGGGGAGGGGGGGAGGGAGAGGGAGGGAGGGAGGGAGGGAGGGAGAGAGAGAGGGAGGGAGAGAGAGAGGGGGAGGGGGGGAGGGAGAGAGGGGGAGGGGGGGAGGGGGGGAGGGAGGGAGGGAGAGAGGGAGGGAGGGAGGGAGAGGGGGAGGGAGGGAGGGAGAGAGGGAGGGAGAGAGAGAGGGGGAGGGGGGGAGGGAGAGAGGGGGAGGGGGGGAGGGGGAGAGAGGGGGAGGGGGGGAGGGGGAGAGAGGGGGAGGGGGGGAGGGGGGGAGGGAGGGAGAGAGAGAGGGAGGGAGGGAGGGAGGGAGAGGGGGAGGGAGGGAGGGAGAGGGGGAGGGGGAGGGAGGGAGAGGGAGGGGGGGAGGGGGAGGGAGGGAGAGGGAGGGAGGGAGGGGGGGAGGGAGAGGGGGAGGGAGGGGGAGGGAGGGAGGAAATCCGGATACCACTGAGATCAGCATTATCAGGGGGAGTGACACACACACTGTGTCCCTGGATCCCAGTCTCTCTCCCCAGGAGCCATGGCCAAGGGGAAGGCAGGAGCAGGGACTGTGGCTTTGAGGCTTTGCTGATCCCATTGCTGTGTGGGGGGGCTGCAGCCTGTGGGGGGGGTAGGGTTTGGGGGGGAGGGGAGGGTTTGGGGGGGAGGGGAGGGTTTGGGGGGGAGGGGAGGGTTTGCGTGGCTTGATTTCCTGGGTGGATTTTTAAAAAATTATTATTGAGAATCTACACACAGAGAAACAAATGGAAGAGTATGTGAGGTCCCTGAATCAGCTGATGGCCCCCGCAGGCCAGATGGTGTCCTGGCTTGCAGCTGGAGCTATGGTGTTTGGGGGAATTGTGCCCTATATCCCCCAATACAGGGACATTAAACGCACGCAGAACGCGGAGGGATTCTCCATTTACGTCTGCCTGGTACTGCTCGTGGCCAATATATTAAGAATATTGTTTCGGTAAGTTTCCACCCGCGCAATCTCATGCTTGAAACTAATGTTTTCTTTTTTGTTTTAAAGAGTGGGTGTAAAAAATTCACCCAAAGAATCACTTTTTGCTATGCGCTTTAAATGTTCACTTATTATGCGCTTTGAAATGCCTTAAACGTGAATTCTGAATTATTTTTAAATGCCGGAGGATTTCTTGAAAGTTCAAATCGATTATTTGAGCTTTTCTTGAGAATGCAATCGTTTTTAGGGGAGGAAGGGGTGGGAGAGCAGTGTTATAAGGAAGTGTAGTTTTGTTTGACGAAGGGAAAGGAGCCATACAATTAATTTGTCAGTTTACAACTGTGCAAGAGATATGAGTCCAGATATTTAATTATGGATCACTGTGTGCTTGGCAAACTTTTTGGTTTGAAAGCACTTTGGTGATTCACAGTGATTCAGCTGCCCTCTGGTATCTGTATCAAGTCAATTGACATATTATCAAAAGTCTCAGGCCCAGTCCCTACATGTGGCAAAATAATCTTAGAATCGCCGGTCCTTCTGAAGTGAAAGGCGCTAGATAAATGCAATCTGCTGTTGTTTTAGAATTGCAGAGAAGTTACAGTATTTTGCTTTCCCTTTTTCAATGCGTTTGTAAATGTAACCAGATTCTTTCTTTACTCAGAGGGCAGTGAATTTATAAAAGGCTGTGGATTGCTCAGTCCTTGAACATATTCAAGACTGAGATTGATGGATTTCTTATGGATAGAGGGAATAAGGCATATGGAAATAAGATGCAGTTGGATTTGAAGATCGGTCGTGATCTTATTGAACGGCGGGGCAGGCTCGAGGGACCGAATGGCCTACTCCTGCTCCTTATTCTTATGTTCTAATGTTAGTGAATGAAGTGCGCCCGATTAAAGTGATGTCATTGACGGACCTGTGAAGTGAACATGTGCTACAGGCAGAAACAAGATGTTTCCTTTGTCAGCAATTTGATGTCTCCCTTCTTTCCCTAAGGTTCGGAAGATACTTTGAGTCCCCTCTGTTGTTGCAAAGTATAATCATGATCATAACCATGTCAGTGATGTTGAATTTGTGCACTGAGGTCCGGATGGTCAATGAACTCACCACACGACGCCATGTATTTGCAGGTTGGTGCTAATAGTATTAATAATTTTTTTACAATTGATATAACGTCTTTCACATTGGGTCGGCGTCCCAAAGCGTTTCACAGGGTATATCGTACAGTGGAGTACTGTGTGTTTTATGGGCTAACATGGCAGCCAATATATTACGGTATTGAGTGATTAGTGTAATATTAACTGGAAAACATTCACTGAGCATTTTGAAGCAAATTTCTTTTTTTTACATTATATTTTAACGTTACAACTGGATGGCCAGCTGTGTTACTAAAAATGTGGATGGTTTTGAAAATATAGTGGTTTTATTTTTAATTTATATGCTTGCCTATTTAAGAATGCAGTATAGTATTTGTAAAACAGACTGATGTGAAAATCGATCACGAAGTGGCTGCTGTCCTGGCTGGAGTTACTATCTATACTGTGTGTCTGAGGTTGCATTAGGGACAGGTGACCTTATCACTAATCGTTTGCATCCACAGCCGCAGTGAAAGTTTTACACCTGTTCTCTCAGTTGCAGTGGTATCGCTGATAACGTGGACTAAGATCTTAGTTCAGAGCCTGCGCTGCATGGGGTGTAGTTATACTAAGTTAACTATTTGCTGCAGTGTGGTCTGGTCAGGAGCAGCTGTTTCAATTCCCAGATCCACAATTTGTAACTTTTGCAACTGTGGTTGATTGTCAACCATTGTGTTGATTGGATGGATTGGATTCTCCCATTATAAGGATCAACCCATAACCTGAAGGGATGGGGCATTTCTTCCGGGTCTAGATTGTTTTTGTTTCTCTTAGTATTTCAGAATTTGGCAAATTCTGAAATACGGTCTTAATTTTGAAGCTGGTTTCTGCAAATTTGTGTAAACCACTCCCCACCTCCCCACAGAATTGTTTTAATTCGCCAGTGTGCTAAATTTTGGACAATATAAAATACAAAGAAAATAGAATAAAACAATATCCAAGTAGAATTACCCCTAGTTGATTGGGTGGGGGTGGGGCGGGGACCGATCTATTAATTCCAGTTCCTGAAGGAGACAACTCATTGCTGGTGTAAGTAGTGTTCCGAGTCGCTCAAGTACTAGTTCTCTAGTACTGTGCCCCATAATAGGTTGTGTGAGCGGTCCGCCTGGACTTTGGCTATCTGCACTGCTCAACTAAGGAAGATGTAGTAGCTCACACACCAGCCAAGTACAGTTTCTATTGGATAGTGATCAGAAGCAATAACCCTCATTGATTTTCATTTTTCTTCCAAACTGAGGCTGCTTTCAGCCCCTTGTGCATAGCTTCAACTGATGCCCAGATCAGCGATAACCCCCCAGTGACTGATCTGCTCTCTGTACCACACCAGATAGTTCATTTACCTCTGTAACAGCAAGTTTACATTTGGAAAAAGGTGCATATGCAAACAATACTTGGAGGTACTGTACTCACCAATCTTGCAAGATAGTTGGATAGTATCTGCTTGTTTCAGAGTTGTTTTGCGCTTTTACGGTGTGAAGGAATTATATTGATATTAGCCTTTTCTGTGACAAAGAAAGCAATCAACATATTGTGGGTAAACTGTTGTCAGCATGTAGTGGGTAAGCTTGTGGGTAAACTGAGTCCCACCTTCGACAAGGTGAACATTAGTCAACTCAGAATCAAAGCCTTTTTTCAGATCACTGATATAATAAATATGAAGTTCTGAACTTTTAGTTTAGTGGTTAGTTCTTTAATATTTGATTCTTGAAATCTGTCCAACTTGCCAAAGTGTGCTTTATTTCCTCTATTTAACAAAAACTCTGTTTCTTAGAAAGAATGAGACGGAAATTATACAATGCCATCTGTACTATACAATGCCAAATTATGTCAGAACATCCCAAAATGCTTTATAGTAATTATTGTGATTTCTAAAAATGATTTCTAAATTAACGACTACTGTTTGCTCCTGCAAAGTCCATCAAGCAGCCATGAGATGAACTACAAAGTTGGAGGATTTTTCAAACTCAGTTCCCTTTTCAAATAGTGTTATGCAATCATTAATATCTACATTAAAGGTTAGTGTTGTTATTAGTGTTGCCAACTCCCCCAATACTGCACTGGAGTATCGTGAGGCTTAAACCAATAATCTTCTAGGAATGCCGCCTAATAAACTAAGGTGACTATGTTGACTATCATGGATCTGCTGCATATTACTTATTGTGGCAAGATACAGTAAGTAGTTTTGAGGGTTTTTCTGAATGTTAAGGGATATTGCAAATCTTGAATGGGAAAAATCCATTTGTAGGTTAGAAGTTCCTTGTCTTTATAAGGAACACCTTTCCAACTGGAAAGAAGTACAGTAGAAGCCCGTTTATCCATGACTCGATGAACCGGCACTTCCGTATAACCGGCACGCCAAAGAAAAAGTCCCCATTCGATAAACCGGAACTTATCCGGAACAATAGTGGTGGAGCATTTGTAAATGCATAAACAATAACATAATAACAGAATATTGTATTGGTACTTATTGTTAAAACTACTCTCTTGAGCTTCTCACCTTTGCTGGTAGATGCTGGGCTTGAAGCCATGATGCTGCGGTTGAGGTTTGTAGTCCAGCAATTCTTTTTAAAATGGAGCACGCCAAGCGGGTGAAAGAAACGTAGTGCAACTTTAAAGCCATACTAGCAGCAAGCCGATAACGCTAGCTGATAACCCACATTATCGTGCAGGTGCAGTATTTCGGTTTGCTGCTAGTAGAGTCTTGGGCTATCGGCTTTAAAATCGCACTGCTGTTTTTTTCACCCGCTTGGCGTCCTCCATTTAAAACAAAATCGCTGGACTGTAAACCTCAATCAGGAAAAGTGAGAAGCACAAGAGAGTAGTTTTAACAATAAGTATCAATACAATATATCCTGTTGTTATCTTATTATTTTGTATGGTGTGTATGTTGTGTGTTAAAAGAACTTTAATTTTTTTGTTGTGGGTTTTCGACAGCGGGCTGCCCGAATATCCGGCAGGCGCTTTAACCGGCGTTGGCCAGGTCCCGTGGGTGCCGGATAAACGGCTTTTACTGTATTGTAAAATAATGGTTGTTGAAATGATTGCACTTAATCAAAATCACCTAGTTTGTTGTCTCTTTTTCTGTGTCAAAAGACAATAAGGAGGAAGAAATCAAAACAACTAGAAGGTTCTTTCTCGGTATGTATAACCCTATACAGCATGCATACCGAGCATGCGTAAAGACACAGTCCTTTGTGCCTTTATATTTTTGCAACTTTTTTTGAATTTTTTTAAATTGAATGCATGATCATTTTTTATGTAGCATAATGACTTGGTATGCGTAGTGTCTTTTCATTGCAGGGGAGTGAATTGAAACAGGAAGATCTAGATCATTTTAAACACCCAGAAGTTTTGAATACTAAAATACTAAGCCAAGGATATCGAAATGTCTTACGATTTCGATGTGGTCATTTCATTCTGTTTACTCTGGTCTGTGAAAGGTTTGCGCATTCCAAGTCTAAATCATAGAGAGTGTTGTGTGCAACTATTTTGTAATTGTAGTGACACATGCAGTCTCAGCCCAAACTGTTGAAGAATCAGCGATGCATTTACATTAAAGTTTGAGGACTAGAAGCTATTTTGAACATAGCCCAAGTAAGATCCTCCCCATCAAGAAAGAACAGTTTTATTCCATTTAAATGTCTCAAATCACTTTCAGTAATTCCCATGAATTGAAGTGACTGTTTTTTGCAACGTTGCTACAAACAGCCATAAGGTGAATGATTTAATCTGTAGGATTGTTGTCGTGGGCATCAAGAGAAATTCCCTTCTCTTTTTGAGTTGCGACATGGCATTATTAATGTCCACCCAATCACTGGTCACTGTTTTCCAAGGTAAAGATGTATAGAAGTGTGGTCTCGCTTCTAGCCTCTGGCATTGTTACATTCGGCCTCTGTACTTTCAAATGATGCTTATCAATACAAAATGATGCTCATCAATACAAAAGAAACATTTAGATAGGGGCTTTCACGTCAGGAGGACATCTCAAAGAGCTTATGTCAGAGATTTGGGCCTGCCTTGAATGTTATCAAATCCTTTTTGTGATCTTCGCTGTCTAAATGACAACAGTGAGGGCTAAAGAACATCCCCAGTCTTCAGGTGACTTTAGCTAACACATAAATATACTTCACACACTGATATTTGACGTTGTTGTGCTACTGTACTTGCATGATGCCTTTACACATCAGCACATAATTGGCTCCAATCACCCAATGATGCTGACTTTTTTCATTCCAGAGGATGCTTTTCTCTAAAAGGAGGTAGAGGAGCAACTCTTGAGTCGGGAATCTTCCAAAATCAGTGGTGGGATAGTCACAATGTGCTTGATGTTTTAATACATTGAAAGAAAATGAACGGGTTGCATCAGGAGGCAAATTTGTAACCCAAAAGCGGTATCCTTGTGCAATATAACTGACAGATAGCCAAACACTTGATATTTTATAGGATTTAATTTTCAAGAGTAATTAAAATTCCATTAAACCTTAATTGTTATGAAAGATCTTGTCAAATTGGCTAACTCAGTTAATTATTTAAAGATGTTCAAATAAAACAAGCGAATGTGCACAATACTAGAAATATTAGAAACTTGTATAAGTTTAAACAAGTTGCCAAAAGGCTGCTACTGTATTTAGATCGACCAAATATTACACTGAAATAAGATCATATTACACTTAAAAGAAAACTCTTGTTGATTCTTGCCTGTTTTGGCTGATGTTCTGATGCTTTTGTTAATGCTTCCTCTCTTTTGACTCGCATAGTTTACCTATGTTAATCAGAAAGGAACCCAATCGAATAAATCTCTCAGCTTTTCGTAGAATAGCATGACTTTAAAAAAAAGTATTTCATCAACCAATGTAGATTAGTGTCCATTCAATTTGACAGATTGAGAGTCAACTGATAGGCTGGTGACATGATCTGTTCACCTTCTTTCAATGTATTCACAGTGTGCTTGGGTACCTTAGTCAAAACTGACCTCACAACAGTCGTTTTATATAACCTCACTGAAGAATAGATTCACACTGTTTGTGTGATTTTTTTTGTGTGTGTTTGTGTTTTGTGCTCTGGTGGATCCTGCCTTCTGATTTTATAACTAAAATGCATTTGGTTTCACTAGCTGTGGTGTGAACTGAATTACTGTAATTCTGTGCTGATAAACATGGTTAAAAACAGTTGTAAATCTTCAGTATAGTGTACAGCTGAACCATACATTAATGCAGGGGATCCCAAACCTTCTGGGCTGAATGTCGCCCATGGCATTTAAACTCCTGACTCAAAACTCCTACTCGGGCATGGCAGCTGAGGCATGGCAGCTAGAAGGGAAGGAGCCCTCCAGACTCTGCCACAGATTATCACTGTTCCGCAAGCCTGATAATGTACTTGGAGCTCAATTCCTCTTCGGATGAACTGTACAACAAATTACTGTGAGCTCAACTTTGGACTGAGAGGTGGTCATAAGGATTCTCAGGTAGATCAGAGTACAATCTCAGAATACAGAGAACGGGGAAACTCATTCGGGTTTTGTTCAGAGAATCAGCTCTAGTGATCTCTTCTATAATAATAATAATGATCCTTGTATTTGATGTAGAGCTTTTCACATTCTTCTGGACATCTCAAAGCACTTCACAGAATATATTGTAAAGTGACTTGACTGTATACTTGTGAGCGAAATGCGGCAGCCAATTGAAGACAGCAGTGTCCCACAAACAGTCGTGGAACCCATGCGTTAATGTACTGCAGCAAGGTTGGCCTTAGTTGGAACAATTTGTCTTTTGTTTTTGCACTGTTGCTGGAATTCTGAAACATGGACATTAATTATAGTAAACTATGCATTTGATATAGTAGTGCCTTATCATTTGGGCCAATAGAAAAAGTGAGGCAGCAATTTTTCCGTGGAATCTGCTCTAAACAACCTCCTCCACTACGAACAAACCCTCTGCTAAAAACTTGTAAAACAGTGTTCTTGGCCCCGGCCACCACACAGTGCTGTTTGCGGAGCAGCTCATGACAGGCATGTTCATTGCAATGCAAGCGGGAAATGGGCTGCTGAGATTATCTGTGTATCTTTTCTCTGTGAGTGAGTGTGTAATTGTCTCTGAGTGTGTGTGTGTATTTGTGAGTGACACTGTGAATGTCTGTGTGTCTCTCGCTCTCTTGTGTGCTTTTGTGTGAGTTGTGCACCTTTGAGTGTGTGTCTCTCTGTGTCTGTGAGCCTGTGTGTATTTAACTGTTTGTGAGTATGTGTGTGTGTCTCTCTGTCTGTGAGTGTGTTTCTGTGAATGTGTATGTCTCTGAGTGTGTGTGTCTGACTGTTTATGAGTGTGTGTGCGTGTCTCTGTGTAGTGTGAGGTGGCGAGGCCTAAGAAGCAGGAAGTGTTCTTGTTGCCTCTCAGTCAGGCGAGCTTGGCAGGAAATAATGATAAAATCTTTGCAATTGATGTAGAGCTTTTACCATGTCGTCGAGATGTCCTAAAGCGCTTCACAGAATATACTGTAAAGTGAATTGACTAGATTTTGTAGTCAAAATGCAGCAGTCATACAGCATACAGCTGTGTCCTACAAACAGTCGTGCATTATGTGATCAAATTATTTATTAAAAATGTTTTTGAAGTAATTATTACCCTCTGGAAAACAATCTGCCGATCGACTAACAACCGGGTTCCAATAGGTAAGCAGAGGTGTGTGGAATAAGGAAACTTGCACAACATTTCACCCTGCCTGGGAATCAAACCCAGACAGGTCCTCTCACTTTGAACCCAGGTCTCTCACTTGTAAGGCGAGTGCTCTAACCACTAAGCTACAGGACTCCATTCTTCTGAAGATATGGTATTGCAGCATATTAGGCCCTAATGTCATTCTTGCATGATGTTGAACAACTTGAACTAGTTTTAAGTATTCAGAAGGTGCAGAAAGATATGCCTGTTTTATCAAAATGGGCTGAATTTTTTGCTGGAGAGTTGGAGAAAATATTAACTACACTAATAATTTTATGTTTCGAGGTCAGACTCTGGGCTGTAATCTAGGCTCAACATTCAAGCATATGTGGGTGTACTTGGAGTAACTTCATTTTATACTGATTCACAGTTCCATTAAACATATTTTATTAAGTGTTTGTTCATCTGCATTCATACCATTCGCTTGTGGATTTTGACATTTTGAGTTTCACAGAATATTTCAGTTCCCCTTCCTCGCCCAAATACTTGTTAGCAATGAGTGACAAGGTGAAGGAAGGAATGCATTAGGACTGGTTACGTGTTGCTTTTTCACAGTAATAATGAATAAATCAGAATTCGCAGAAAAAAACACGAAGTTACATTTCAGCCTGATTGGGCTGAGATTTGGTCTTTGCTTGTCTGTTTTTACACTTCAGGAGTTTAATAATAATAATCCTTGCATTAAATATAACGCTTCACAGAATATACTGCAATGTGAACTAACTATATTTGTGAGCGAAAAGTGGCAGCCAATTGTGTACAGCAGTGTTCCACAAACAATTGTAGATTGAGTGACCAAATTATTATTGTTTTTTTGGAGGGATTATTATTAAGGGCGTGGAGTAAGGAAACTTGCCCAAGATTTCGCCCTGCCTAGAATCGAACCCAGATCTCTTGCTTGCAAAGCGAGTGCTCTAAACACTGAATTGCAGGACTCCACTGGTTTAGAGGTCTGAATCCATCGATTTATAAACCTTTTACGCTGAGTAGTTTTACAAATTCACTGAACAAATGATGGGTTTACGTACTAATACAATCCTGATGTAATAATGCAAGTTGGATCTAATATTTGAGAAAGCTGCTGTTGCCTTCTGTCCAGAAAGATGTCAGCCAGTCAATGTAATGTAGACTTTGTTGAGTAATAGAAATCTGTGGCAGCTGACAGCAATATGTTTCTCGTAAGCACTGAGAATGGTCATTGGGGCACTGTAATGCTTATTAAACTGGTAACTATAGTGATAAGGTTGGTTACTATAGTGATGGGGCCTTCAATGCTTTCAGTAGAGTTACTTTTGGTCTGTGATCCAAGATGATAAATCTTTTCTTCTTGGCACACAGATAAATCATTTGGTTGAATTATAATACCTTAAGATACCACCAAACATAATGTGCCATAGTGGTTTTGTATTTGGGGTTATTGGGAACATGAAGTTACCTTATTAATATGTCTAAGTATATGTATATTTCATTGGGAATGCATTACTTTTATGGATTTTGCAAATCAAAAAGAAATCCTAAATGTCGAATCCCTATCAGGAGTAGTAAAGTTAAACATTTCATAAAATATAATAGTTTTCCCTCCAAACATTTTAGTGTAGACTAACACAGCAAGGTTGTTGTTTTCATTTCCATCAATACCTGGGAACAACTGTAAAGTGGGGGATTGTTGGCCACGATGAGGAAAAAATCTCCCTTCTCTTTTTGACTGATAACAATCCTTGCACCTGGTATAGCGCCTTTAATGTCAAGAGGGCATCTCAAAGCGCTTCACATGATCTACTTTAAAGTTTATTGACTGTATTATGGGATCCTTAATGTCAATCTGAACAGGCAGACAGGACCTCAATTAACATCTCAGACGAACAACGGCACTTCCAACAATGCAGCTCATCCCCAGTACTGTATTCAAGTGTCTGACTAGATTCAGACTATGTGGATTCAAAGTGGCAACATGGGGCTTAAACCCACAAGCATCACGTCGTCTGTCAAGTCAATCAACCCACAATTTTTACATCGTCTGTGAAGTCAATCATAGTCTGAATCTCGGCAGACACTTGAAAACAGTACTGGAGGTGAGAGTGCTAACCAACTAAGCCAAGCTGACACATTCAGGTACAGTAGTCCCTGCTCTCAGTAGCTGTCTGTTCAAAAGTATGTTTTGTGACGTCTCAAAACACGTGATAAGGCGCTAGATCAAATGCAAGGACTATTATTATACTTTGCACCAGACTCGCTTATGGTGTTTCTATGGTCAAATAGCCTGCTGAAGCTTGCTGTTCAGGTGAAGTGAGACAATGAATTGATCACTTGGTTGAGATAGTGAAAGGTGAGTGCCACCTGTTATACATGGTATTGACACATTGAAGAGGGTGAAAGAAGAAGGTAAGTACAGTACCAGGAATTGCAATCACTAATCATTCTTTCATCAATCAAGTTTTTTTTTACATCTCACCTATTGAATCCTGACCAATATAAATATTAACATGCCTGCGAATCCACATTGGAGAAATACTTTAGGAAGTGGTTCTCTAAAATTAGTGGATCATAAATGAGGCTGCTCCTGTTGGTGTGTTTCTTGAAGCTCCTGATTTTTGAACATCAAAATGTCGAGAAATTCAGGTGGCCCAACCATCACACATAGCACAGTATTGAACTATACCCATGGCTTGCTTCAGGTCATCAATTTTTGCTAGGCAGTCTCAGATGCTTTTCATAAAGATGCTGAAGTGTCCTCCGAATGCATGCTTCGCTAGAAAGTGGGGTGTTCTTTTGGTTCATTTATTCAGTTGTCTTACAGCTGTTTGGGGAACTGATTGAGGAGATATTGGTTAAGAAGTATCCACAAAACTTGAAAAGGATTCAGAAGGACGGAGTGAGCTCCACAATCAGCTTTCTGGTCAGAATTATCCATCTTCCCCACCATATTATACTAAAGTGCTGAAATCCCATTTTCTGCCTTATTTCCAGGAATGCTTTAACTGCGTTGATCTCAAGATTACACTAATTCACTTTGTAGTAGTACCTAATAGGAAGAATAAAACCTTTGTTATCAGTTTCCATAAATGTTTTCCATTCCTTATAATTGAGCTGCCTTTATGATTTGTGGCTTAGACCTTACATGGTTATAATAATAATATTCCTTGCATTTGATATAGCGCTTTTCACATCTTATCGGCGTCTCAAAGCGCTTCACAGAATATACTTTGAAGTGAATTGACTATATTTGTGGGTGAAACGCGGCAGCCAATTGCACACAGCAGGGTCCCACAAACAGTCGTGGATTTAAATGACCATTTTTTATTATTGTGGTTTTTTGGGGGCAAATTATTATGGTTATGGTTCATTTAGCAGTAAAGCTTAGCTCTTGCATATACTGTAATTAAAGCATGTAATGAGGCTCTCCTGATCTTTAGTTTTTTTTAAGTATATGATGAAATATTTTGCACTGGTTGTGAAATAACCTCCATAAAAACTAATACTGCTGAGTGGTGCAGGTGATCACCAGTAGAGGTCAGTATATGATAATCTACTGAATAAAATTCTGTTCCCCATTTTTCTCAAGTCTGTGTAAATGTAAATATTGAGTCGTCATCAAGCACATTATAGTTCTAATAATCCTTGAGTAACTGGCACATTATTCATCACCAATTTAGATTCTTGGTCAGAAATCTTCTGAAAACAAGCTTAAAATGAAAAGGAAATGTGCTTTGGAGTGAGTGGCAAGCAGTTACATAAACCAAAAACCAATTATATATTGGATCAGGTCACACCAGAGTCAAAATTACACTCAACATCAAAAGTCTTAACTGGGAAATGGCAACCAAAGTTGAAATTTCCTGTCAAAGGTACTGGGATGAGTTGTTGCTTCACTCTTTCCTTACATCTTTCCCTCACTTTTTCCTTGTTTCAAGACTGCATTTTGGCCATCATCCTTCGCCCTCAACCAATTGGCTATAACCTTCAGTTTGGGTGCAAGTCCTTGATTGTCAAGCTCCTTGGAGTGTTCTCCTGACATGAAAGATGCTATATAAATGTAAATTTGGATTGTATTATAGGAACCACTCTGATTATTGTATGAATGGGTTAATAGTGACTGGCATGAAACAGGTTAATGGAAGATTAGAAGACAAATTTCAAAGGCTGTCTGCAAATGGCCTCCCTATTTCATAGGTGACCAGCCTCTAAGGCTGACATCAAATGGTCTTAAGAGCCTTGTATTTGACAGTTATCCAGGTTATCTGCCTATGGGTTAATTTATAGCTTTATAGAAACACAACAAGTACAGTGGAACCAGCTGTTTCATAGAATGTACAACTCCCTGTGTTTTGAGAAGTGAAGATGAGAAGGCCTATGACAAAGTAATTAGCCCATATGCTGCTGTTAAGTGGACTGACCCTATAGACTGGAACAACTATAAACGTACCAGGCTGTTGAGGTGTCACTGTGGGATAATCAGTTGGAGGTACCTCTGTAACCAGTTAATATCCTGCCAGAACCAATACAAAAACATTTCCAGACATCCTATTATCTTTGGCCTTGGCACAACTAGAGGCTCGTCTGGATGCAGTATTTATTCAGACATTGAGCAGCTCGTAAAGTCAAATACTATACTACTGAATTTATCACTTTGTTACCATGTACATGGCTTGTACTGCGCCATCCTTCTAACCTTTGGAAGGTATTACAGGCCACTGATGACATTACAGCACCCAATGGACCCATATGAATGAAGTAATATGTCTGCAATACACTATATATTAGTGTTCTCAGCAGTTTGTCATGCCTCCAAAGGGACAGATTAGTGTTCACCAGCAAGTGTTGTGCAGAGAGGATGAGGAAATTGTGGAAAGTGACTGGTGTTTCCATATAGGCCTGGGTTACGTAGTAATATTAATAATGAATCATTACAGCTGATCTATACCTTTCACGTTAGGAGGATATTTCATGGATGAAAGGTGGGATTTCCCAGACCAGAAGTTTGCATACTCACAAATACCTTTTCATTTGGTATTGTTGCTATAGGGAGGGCAGGTTAGTTTACTTTTGGTTGATCTCAATGCTGCACTCCTACAATAAAATACAATGCTGCATTGTGAGAAAATTTCCAATTGAAACCTACAACCAATGTAGAATTTGAATGGCAGATTTGGGAGAAATTTGGAAATGCCACACTTATTCTGAGTTGAAACCCCAAATAATATCTTATTTTACTTATTTTTCACTTGGACATCTGCCAGATGCTTTCTTAATCTTGCCCCTCTCCACCCCCAAAAAAGAGCACTTAGTCATGTTGTCTAATTTTCATCTATTTGTGTCCCAACGTTTTGGTGCAGTGGGGCAATGGCAGTAGAGAAGGGGATACTTGGCTGGATTCAGACTAGGCTCCATCTTATAGTTTTTAAACCTTTCATTTCCACAACTGATTTTATCTTTGAACCAAAGTTTGTTTTGAATGTCTTGCTTTCAGAAATTAGTAGACGTTAATGAGAAATAATTTAAATTTGATTAGAGAATTATATTTTGCTCTCCCGTCAAATGATTTCTCCTTGCTCTGTGTGTTACTTATTAAAACTATGTGTTGCATATTGGCAAGTTTTAGTCAGCGAGCAGTAGGAAGTCTTTTTAGAGAGACTGATAAAATTAAACTGATACAATATCCAGTGGACTGAATATTAATATAAGAGACGGGAGTTGAGAAGAGAAATCGCCCAAAGTAGTGTAACTGTCTTGATGCTTTGAGACAACTGTCAGCCATGCATTTAATGTTTAGTAATTGAAATATGATCAGTAACTTAGTACAGTAATAATTTTATCCTCCACCATTTAGACTTGTAATGCTATATTGTCTTCTCCTGTACAACAACTTTTTCTTAAAACTTGTGATGTGCAGAATTGTATTAAAAACTTGAAATTGGAAGCCAGTTTCTTGTTAAGAACTGTGGAAAACCGAATTCCCAATTAAGAGTATAAATATAAACTCTGTTTCATACTCCAGATCACTGTAGTATTGGAAGTTATATGGTGTTAGTTCTGTACCATTTACAATGCACCTGCTTCTAAACCGGGTCTATTACATAGGATTAAACAAATGTATTTTTAAAGCATATCTGGATGGTTTTCTAAATATGTTGCTTTGTTTTAGACTTTGATCTGCAATATTTCTGGCTATGGAGCAGATTTATCGATTACGTGCAGTGTGTGCTGACTTTCACTGCAGTTGCTGCATATATAACCTACCTCCTTATCGACTCATCGCTGTTTGTAGAGACACTTGGCTTCTTTGCTGTCTTCACTGAGGCCATGCTGGGTACACCACAGCTGTACCGTAACCACCAGAACAAATCAACAGAAGGAATGAGGTAAGATCCTGAACATTGTGAAAACATCTATTTTACATTCTTTACATTTCTGATTTCTTAGTTCATCAGATCATGCATTCCTAATTTAAGTATTTCAGATGGTTTTCAAACCAGGTATGGCTATTCGAAAAAAGAAAGCAAATTTCTCATGGTGTCCTGGCCACCAATCCAGATAAATTCACTTCATAGCTGTTTGTAAGATATTTAAGGTAGTGCATAAATTAGTTGCCAGATATGCCCACAAGTACACCATCACTACACTCGACAATAATTACCTATGTGAAGCATTTTGAGATGTTTGGATGTTACAAGTGATAATAATAATACAACAACAACAACAAATTTACATATATAGAGCTCCTTTCAATTCGGGAGGACGTCCCAAGGCGCTGATCAGTCAGGTCGGTACCCGAGCAAGGGAGAGGGCCAGGGTAGGGGGAGGTGTGGGAGAATTAGGAGGGGAGGGAGAGAGTTGGGAAGGCAGCAGAAGGCAAGGTCGAATAATCCTTGCATTTGATGCAGCGCTTTTCACATTTTCTAGACGTCTCAAAGCACTTCACAAATTATACCGTAAATTGAATTGACTGTATATTTGTGGATGAAACACGGCAGCTAATTGCACACAATAATGTCCTAGTCCTGGTTTGAAGTAACCAATTTTTTTTCTTGCCGGATAACTGTCAGGCATGTGGAGTAAGGAAACTTGCCCAAGGTTTCGCTGTTTCGTGATCATTATTTCAAGAATCATTATTATTATTGCAATTCCACCCAGCTAGGGTGAGATATTTGTTTAATTACTACCAAGGTTAGTTCTTGTTACTTTGAAATGGCCTTATCCTAGATTTGGTTTTTCATATGAAAGATTCACACTTAATTTAATAACAATGTTACAGTAACCTATAAACCAGGAAACCCATTTTATTCCAGGAGGACATATGATGTTATATGGGGATACTTAAAATCTTTCCTGTATGTTTTAGACATACAGAATATTATAAGCCAAATAGAAATTATTTCTTCTGTTTATTATCATACGTTGATACAACAAGAACCCCTTTAATTTCAATCGCCTATAAGTGATGAGCAAGTTTGATCATTGCAGAATAAGGAAATTTTAATGCATTATTGCATTTTACTCAGCGTTTTTTAAAACCACTTCAGAATTGGGTTGTTTTCTAATGGTGAGTGACATGCCCTTCTTCTGTGAACATTTCTCAAATTCAGTCCTGTATATGGGGTTGCTAACTGAGTTTCCTGCATTAGCCTTTAATAATCTTTTGAACTGAAGCTGTACAGAACTGCTGTAAACAATCTGCAGTAATTTGATTGGGAGAATGTGTTTGTTTTAAATAACGCAAAAGTGAATCCCATCGTTTTGGATTATAATACAGACTAAAATACATGCTTTACAATAATAAATTGGTCATTTCAACCCATGACTGTTTGTTGGAGACTGCTGTGCAATTAGCTGCTGCGTTTCGCCCACAAGTATACAGTTGATTCACTTTACAGTATATTCAGTGAAGCGCTTTGAGACATCTAGAAGACGTGAAAAGCACTATCAAATGCATGGATTATTATTATTATTACTCTAATAAACTATTTGATGGGCTGAATAACCTCCTCCTGTTCCTGATTCCTAATGTTCTTATTTCTGCTGATGCCTGTGATTCCAGATCGGCAGGAGATACAGCAATGATAGTCTGCCTAATAGACTACTATATAGGCATCCCTTGGGCAGCATAAAAGCACGAGGGGAAAATGTTTTAATGTTTTCCCAAATGAAATATTGTTCAATTGTTTCATTGATTTACAATAAATCAATTCTACAGTGTTTTTATTTTTAAAAAAAGGAGCCATGAGTTGAGGGCTTAGGATGTGAATTTTGTTTTTAGATCTTAATATCAATTAATAGATGACTACTTCACTCTTATACATTAAGTGGCGCCGCATTCTTTCAGCCATGTTTCAGCTTTTCATAATATATACAGAATAAGTGGGAAGAATACACCAGGACAGTTTGATGCGCCTCTCAGACTTCAGTCACTAGGAAATACAGGAGAAAGGTCTCTGGAAAGCATTCAGCATTTAGTATTCCCCTTTCCAACTTGTGGGGGAATCATTTGATGTTTGGTCAGCACCTCTCCACATCTATGACTGAAATGAAAAACTCAGTATATTACCAGCACAGAGTGAATTTTCCCAACTGAAGAATATTTTTAAATAATTCTCCAGATAAATTCTGCCTCATCTATGTTTGAGATGCTTGTTGGGTGAACTGAACTAGATACATTACTGTAAATGTAAGTTATTGTGGTGTCATTTGCGTTACACACACAAAACAAAGTGCTCAGTGAATATTTGACCCTATCATCACTGGATTTGGGGAAATGAGTGAAGTAAACTCATAGCTGCCCTGGAAAATCTACAATTACCTGACTTTAAAGTTTCCATTGAGCAGATATGAAATAATAAGCTCAGGAATATGAAAATGTCAGGTAGGAATCTTTTGTTGGGGGGATTTCTGTTAACTGGGATGGCTGGCACTGGCACCAATTTAAATTTCTGCAATTGTCTGATGGACTTGTCAGTTTTAGTTTTCATCAAAGATCAGGTCGCAACTGGGAAAATGTTAGTGGAAGTGGCACTTTGTGTTGGAAAAAGTGACCAGGGAGTATTGTTTTTTTAAAAAAAATGCTTTTTAATGTTTTAATACTTTTAAATGTTTAATACCGGGCATTGTTCTGAGGAAAGTAGAGCAGCTTTGCTAATTTATCAAGATCATTGCAAGCTTATGTGTTGTATTGGTTTATGTATAAATACCATGAAACCTTTGTTAAGCTGTGTTGGGAGTAAACATACAATGGATTTGCGTGCTGAGTGCTAATTTGAGTTGGGACTCTTATCTAGAAATGTCGAGCTGGTTATATTCTCTTGCCGAATGTGATGTGGCCATTCGGCAAAATGACAAGTGCCCCCGGACAGTTTTTAGTTGGAATGAAACAAGATGATGATGAATGCTAAGTGTTAGAATTAAAACACGTTAAAACACGACTGGGATCGGGCTTCCTGCTGGGAGAGCAGCGTATCACTGTGTTCAGATTACAACTTCAATCAGTGAACAAAGTTAACGTGCTGGGTTTGAAGTCCCGATACACAGAATATCTAGAGTCCAGTCTCATGAAAAATGCAAGAAAACGTAAACTTTTGATTTTTATGGTAGCTGCTGGGTGTATGCTGACAAAGATATTTGAGCTTTGCCTTTATTTTTAATTCATTGTGTTGATAGCTATGCGACAGTGAGCTACGTTGTTGTGACATTTTCACTCTTTCCAGAGCTACTGAGCTACAGGACTCCACTTTGGTACATTGTGGAGTCTTGTAACATTTTAAGGGCCCCATTCAGCATTTCTCAATCAAGAACAAACAGATGTCCTGTTTCCAGGCAGGAGACACAATGGGCTTTGAGAGAGAGAGAGAGAGAGAGAGAAGAAAAACAATTTAAAGAGAATGGCACAAAAGTGAAAAAAGAAATATGCTTTTATTTCCGCTATACTGATCTCAGTGGTAGCATATTAAAAAAAAAGAATTTAAACCAACCTTTATTTACCAAATAAATCTCACTGCAGTTCCTTTTCATTTCTCCTCCACCACATTTCACCAAATAAATAATCAAACGATATCACTAATCCATCCTTTATAACGTTGGACAATATCACTGCTAGGATAATGTGTCAGATCTAACCAGAAGATCACAAATTGCATCACTTTCCATGGCTGCAGAATTTGGTGTGTCTAGAAAATAAAAAATAAGTAAGCAGAGTCCGCTCAGGGAACTTTTATGCCATCTGATTGCTCTCAAAAATAGGGAACGATCAGAGCTCCCTGTAAAAACAACAAAATTGTAGTTGAGGGATTAATAATATAATCTTTGCATTTGATATTGCACCTTTCAGGTCAGAAAGATGTCTCAACCAATTTTACAATTGACTGTCAAGTGTAGTGATGAATTTAGGATACCATCAAGTGTAGTGGATATTGATGTCCTCCAAGGATAAGGATCTGATGAAGAAAGTCCTTCAGCCAATCTAATCTCATCCTTCCAGAATATCCACTCTACCGTCCTGCCATCACGGCATCCCAAGCTGTTTCTTAAATGAGTCCAGCATCCTGGCCTCAGCCACCCCTCTTGTCATTATAATAATAATCCTTGCATTTGATATAATGCTTTTCACGTCTTCTAGACGTCTTAAAAGTGCTTCACTGAATATACTGTAAAGTGAATTGACTGTATATTTGTGGGTGAAACATTGATTACCCTCAGTGTAAAGCAACACTTCCCAGGGTCTGTCCTCAGATGGTCGCATGTGATCCTGAACCTGCAGCCTGTTGTCCTGCGGTCTTGGCATATTTAAAAGGTTTGAAGGCATGAATATTAATCTGCTTGTGCAGTGTGATGTGACTATCACTCGTTTTTTTTTATTTGCCAGTTCCAATATATGTACTTCAAAAAGCCTGCTGACTCTTACTATTTTGCCTTGCACATAAACAATCATAGCTTGAATTCAGTACGAGGTGGCTGCTGGTGTTTATGGAACATTATGAATGATTTCCTCCCTGAGACGAGCAGAGAGAAGGGTATGAAATGAGGCGTGAACAATTCACTGATAGCCTCTGTGTGATACGTTTAGATTACAGGGTAAGCCAGAATCTATCTTGAGAAATGCTGTTGGTGAAGGATTTCAAATGGTTGTTATAACTTTAGGAGTTGTCTTTGAAGTGTACGCATTTCCTTTTTTTAAAAAAAATCTTGCGCGAGCTGGAAACAGACCAGAGCCAGTTGCTATCTTACTTCTGGGAGCATGACCAGAATTTATTCATTGGCCGCTCCCCACAAATATAACCAACCCCATGTGGAGCACTAGAAGTTGGCTTGTTGCTTTGTACTCAGCTTAGCACTGCACCTTCTTACCAAGTCTAGTAAGTAAATTGCTCCTGTTCTTTGGAGCAGAACTATCTTGGCATATTTAAAATCGAGTTTGTGAAATGCCAAGATAATTTGTTGGCTGAATCCATGCATAATGCCATCCCTATTATGCATTTGTGAGCATTTCTTATGTGAACTCTCAGCAGTTTGAATCATGTAATGGTGATGCATTTCCATGGATATCAAACTATTTAAAGTCCGGTATTGTCCTCCCTTGACATCCACTTACCCAATCCATTTGGATAGTAATCAGGACTGCGTTTGTCTTTTACTTCCCTCCCAAACTCAGGGTATTTAGGCTCACAGTAGCCTTTCCATGCTCCACCCCACTGAGATCTGTGAAGTTGACCCAGACCCAAGCTTCAACCTTGGATTTTCTCCTGTTATTAGCTACTCACTGAATACGTTTGCTAAGTCGTCCGATAGGGTTAAAACTGGTTTGTACTAAATGATCATTCTGAATAAACATTTACCAACTATGTAAGTGCCTTTCAATTTGGATTACATCTCTAAGCGCTTTACAAAGACTGAAAAGGGTAATGGGTTTGAGAATATTGACCTGAAACATTGTCAAAAACAGATTTTTAAGAGGATTTTAAAGGCAGGGAGAGAGGCGCATTGCTTTATAATCACTTTTATGCTTAAATTAACTTTTTAAATGGGATTGTGAAGCATTTTGTACTCTAATCTTGTTTTGCAATTAGTGTTTGCATTAAAAACGATGCTATTAACGACTATTGAAGCAAAGCTCCCAAAATCAATGACTGTATCTCTTAGACATAATATCCTCTACTCGTCTTGTCATTATGATTGTTGTTTACCATGGATAAATTCTAATTTTGCTTCTAACTTTTAACAAACAATCTTGATTCCATTAAAATGAAGTGTGTTGCTTGCAATGTTGTGCAACTAGACATTATCATTGTTATTACTATCACATTTTATGTAAACCTTACTAAGTTGAAATGTCTCAAAGCGAAATGTTGCTTCATTGAATTTTCTGAAGTGCAGTCAGTGACTGTGTATATGTAGATGATTGTCGTTTGAGTATATGCAGAATTAACTGAAAGAAATGAAAGATCCTAATCTAGAAAAGAAATGAGCTGCTCAATTTTGATGATAAGTCAAGGGTTGCTGTGGCAACCATTTATCTACATGGAAAACAGACAATGTCTGCTGTTTACAAATAAACCTTTGCAGGACTGGTATAATCACTGTTACTCTCTGTGCATCAATTATGTGGAGAATAAATAAATGGGTGAAATTTAAACAGTTTTGAAGTATCTCCAGCATAGATTAATTTTGCCCAGATCATCAACAACAACAACAACAACAATTTATATTTATAGAGCGCCTTTCACGTCGGGAGGACGTCCTAAGGCGCTGAACAGGAGGCGTGTGACCCGAGCTGGGAGGGGAGTGTTTGGGAAGGGAAGGGAACAACAACTTGCACCCTCCGTCTAGTGTTCAGGTTATATCGGTATAATTTTTCATATCGATATGGCAATATTGGAAATTCAAATATATCGATATATTGAAAAATTTGATATTAAAAAAAAATATCGGTATATCGTGTCCGGCGATATATCGATTATATCGTGAACTTATATATGTGGTATAATGTGAACTTTTTCAACTTACCTTGTTGCCGGCATTGCAAACCTCCTGGGCCTAGAGCACAGAATGCGCGCGCATATCGGAATGCGCGCGCATATCGGAATGCGCGCGCACATCCGAATGTGCGCGCACCTCTGCCGAATGCGTGTGCACCTCCGAATGCGCGTGCATGCGCAGTACAAAAAAAAACAGAGATATCGATATATCAGTATATATCGATATGAGCCAACCTATATATTGATAGCGGAAAATTTCCATATCGACGAATCCTAGTAGTGTCTCAACGCACTTAGATCAATTTTGTCTGAAAATAGTTGCAATGTGAGGTTAGTTTTTATTACTCTTAGGTTTTTAGATGGGTTTTTTGGACAGGCAGGTAGGACCTGAGACATGTGTAAAAACATGTGTAAAAAGATTCTGAATTACTGTACATAAGTAGAAATTTCCCTTTATTTGGAATGGAATGCACATACTCTGTTTACCAATACCAAATTAAATTCAGTTTTAATCTGAAAGAAGTTTAAAACAAAAGATCTAGCATAACATGTCCATCTCATTGTCTGTGTTGATATCTTTGAAATACAATATACCTTTTTTCCCCTTTGGTAAATTTTGGTCCTGTAACAGCTACCTGTATAATCGTATTCCCTGTATCTTCACCCCTCTCCCGCCCCCCCCCCCTCCCCCCCCCCCACCCACCCTCAACATCTGCATACAAACTCTTTGAATTAAGATACTGTATTATTTTCCTTAATTTCCCATTTTGATTTGAGCTTCTGTTCAACTGTATAAATCAGATTGGAGGATCCTTTGTGATTGTACCACTGGCTAGTTTTGGACTAGACAGTGATAGCTAGGAAATTATCACTATGGCACAGAAAATGTCTGATATATGACTACTTAATAGGGAAATTCTAGTATATCCAACCACTTCAGAGTAAAATGCTGTGGTGGAATGGATTTTGGACCCAGAAGGGTCAACACTTCAACCTTATTAAGGAATCCCATTTGCAATGACCTTGTATTGCTGTGTCCAGCGCCTTGGGACGTCCTCCTGATGTGAAAGGTGCTCTATAAGTGTAATTTTGTTGTTGTGTGCTTTTGCTCATAAAATACATATACCCACATTACTTTTCAGTATATCCTGTAAAGCGCTTGTGAGATGTCTTGATTGCTTGATAAGATGCTGTATCAAATACAAGGAGTTATAGGTCCGCATTGAGTTTTGCTCAGTCACTAAGATTACATAGTACATTAGAATTTAGCTTCACTGAATTGTAGCACGTGAGAAGACTCTGCTGTCCAGCCAGATATGAGAGTAGATTGTTCATTTTCTTATCAGAAACGACTAATTTGCTAGCTTATCGATGCAGAAAAATATGCACTAGATTTGTAATGGAGAAGTGCTTTATGAAGTAGTTTTGTGCAGTTGCAGCTTTACCTCTTGCTGTGTTTTATAGTGTGGAACAGTTTCACCAGCAGGAGGGAGAAGTACTCTATACAATAGTTGCCAGAAACTTCCTAGAATCATATAGCACAGAAGGAGGCCATTCGGCCCATCATGTCTGATCCGGCTCTTTGAAAAGAGCTGTCCAAATCAATCCCGTGCTCTCCGTAGCCCTGTAAATTTCCTCCCCAAATGATTATCTGCTGCTGACTGAACTGATTTGAAGCCTCCTATTCCAGCCACTTCCAGAAACAAAGTGTTTTCCGGGGACCTTGACAATGCCCTATCATCTCTTAATTCAGCATAAAACTAGCCAATGAAAAATATTGAACAGTTTAGTTGTTAACCCTATTTCTACTTTTAAAAACTTTTTACACTTGTAAATGTCCTGGTTCATCAATAGGATTCTGGAAAGGCAGACCAATCATTGGTGGCAGGTAATCCTCTCACACAGTTTCTGTTAACCCTGCAAGCCAATGCCCTATGGGCAGTGGTTCCCAACCTTTTTTTTGCTGCGACCCTAAATTGGCCACCAACAGGACCTCCCGACCCTTAGGGGGCGACTGATGCGAAGCTCAGCCAAGACGATATCTCCGTCTCTTTTATGGACTCAGTGCAACTCGCTAGTATGGTCTTTCATACAAATTGGTCAGCGGTGTCGCCTCGGGCACTTATCAGCATTAAAAAAGAAAAAAAAAAAATTTCTGAGGACCCCACGCGACCCTGATTTGGGTTGGGACCTGAGGTTGGGAACCACTGCCCTATGGGTAAAGTTGGTCCTAACTGAATAAGCAGCAGGAAAGCTAGCCAAACAGTACTATCAATGCAAAGCGATGCAGTTTCAGTTGGTTAAACTCTAGCAGTCCCTCAGTTGCTTAAACTCTAGCAGTGTCTTAGCAGTACCTGGGAGAAATTGCCTGTGCTGCATCACTATTTGCTTCTAAAACTTAAGAAAATTAAAATGATTTATATTCTAATTCTGTTATGTCTTATTTGTCAAGAAGTGTAAGGAAATGATGATGATAACAATGATTCTTGCATTTGATATAGCACTTTATCACATCTTCAAAGTGCTTCACAGAATATACTGTAAGATGAATTGACCATATTTTGTGGGCGAGGCATGCGGCCAAATGTGCACAGCAGTGTCCCATAAACAATTGTGGATTGAGTGACCAAGTTAGTAGTATTTTTTTAAGGCATTATTACCCCCAATCGACTAACAACCACTTACTAATAGGCAAACGGGCATGTGGTGCAAGCATTACGATTCATCCCATCTGGGAATCAAACTCAGGTCCACTTGCTTGCAAGTCGAGTGCTCTAACCACTAAGATACAGGACTATACTGACTTTAAACTGAAGCAATAGGCCCTTCTGTGCATTCTCCAAACTGAATTGATGGACAGGCTTCTGCCAGGAGTAACATTATTTGTGTGTGTTGGTGAGGGATGGAGAGATGGGTGTCACTTTGCTGCTGTGCACTTATACTTATATAGTTGTGGGAAATTCTTCAATCACAAATATTGTCAAAATGTACTACATGGAGCATTCTCGCTGGAATTGAAGAAATGTTCACTCCTGCATTGCCTTTGAATTGACTAATGGGACGACAATAGGAGTAGTACTGCATTGATGAGATCAAATAGGCTGAAAGTGCCTTTTTCATCCAAATCTCTTTGGATTTGTGACATTATTAAAGTTGGCATTCTTTATTAGAGTTAAGCTTGGATTTCTTTTGGAACTTGATGTATCTGATTCTATTGTGTGTGTTTTTAAGAAAAAAAAGTGGTAAGGGCTAAAAAATATATTCTCTCAGCCATCAGTTCTGCATTTGAGATAGTAACTATTTGAGGAGTGCCTTGTTATTTATTTGTGTCATTGTTAGTTTAATGGCTGCAGGGTAATGGTAGGGTATTGAAATATTTTTGCGCTTTATATAAACAAATTATTGCCGGTACAGGAAACCACTTTTTATATTTCTGCATTAGAAAAGAGCCAGCTGTCCTGTCACCTCTCCTCAGTCAGTAGACATTAGTCAGCCAGAGGCTGGTAGCTGGAGCTCTGTATAAGTTTCTGAGTGTGTATTTGCAGACATTTGCAGTGGTTAGAAACTTCCCTGAAGTGCTTTCTGCAGGACTTAAACCTCCTGGTGAGGAAGGTAAATCGGGCCTGTGTCATAATAATAATCTTTGCATTTGCTGTAGCGCCTTATCACGTCTTTGAGATGCCTCAAAGCGCTTCACAGAATATACTGTAAAGTGAATTGACTGTATATTTTGTGAGCAAAAGCAATAAGTTCTGAATATATTTTTAAGCCACTGCCAAATACCTCTGCCAATGTTTCAGCAAGGTCATCCATACATAATCCAGCCTGTGTGATTTTTATCTGATCTGAGTTGGGGTAACACAAAGGGGTGGCACAGCCTCTCCTTTTCCCCCCAGCTTCGTCTACCCTGTGCCTCCCTCCTCCCACCACCCACTTTGGCAAAAACCCCCACCAGCGGAGCTGCACTGAAGTAGGTGGATCAAGGATTGGAGAGATGGTTGGTCATGGTGGGGTTGGATATGGGGAATACTGTTGCTCACAAATCTACTTTTCTTTTGGATTCTCTTTTGTTCCATTGTATGTTAACCTCATCAAATTTATTGATTTTCTTGTTCCCCATCCCCTCCCACCTTTTCTTCCAAAGTACCGCGATGGTGTTGATGTGGATGAGTGGTGATACTTTCAAGACTGTGTACTTCATCCTGAATCAAGCTCCTTTCCAGTTCTGGATCTGTGGATTACTGCAAGTTTTCGTCGATGTTGCTATCCTTTTCCAATCTTACTACTATGATCGTTACCCTCAGAAACCATTGTCCCACACTGTCCCTTCTACCAATACCAAGGCACTTTAAAAGGAGAGCTGTTCAACAAACACACCGAACCGTCAACCAATCCATTGAAAGCCTTGGACTTCAAAGTAATAAATTGAATCTCAGCATGCTGGAACAATTTAAAAAATAAGAGGCTTTAAAAGCTGTAAAGGGGATTTTTTTATCTGCCTCTTTCACACCAATGTTTTTAGAGTGGATTTAATTGCATAAATGCCTTACACCGTGCTGTTTTCTGAAGTTAAGTGTTTTAATGTAAAAATTATCTTGGGTTGCCCTGCTGATCAGTATCACGAATGTCACCTCGCCAGGGATCTGAGATTTGAAGTCGGATTTTTATTCATTCTTTGAAGTACACATTCAAAGAGTGAGCATCCCTAAGAATAAATGTAAATAATTTGAAAGAAATATGATTAACATTTAAGCCATAATATGGCTCTCCTGTTTCTCCTCTTTTTTCCCCCTCACTCAAAAAGGGCTTAGTTCCAGAATACGTTCCTCTGTGATGGGAGGATTAATAATAATATACAATAATATTTCTTGCATTTGGTATATCGCCTTATCACATTGTTGAGACGTCTCAAAGCGCTGCAACCACCCGCATTCTCCAAGCACTGCATTGGTGTATGGGCTATCTGTTGCATTTTGGAAGTACACTGATGTCCCCTTTTTTCATCAGTATTTCTTGATGGTTAATCTGAGCAATAAATGTTTAAGCTTCAAAACCGGTGAAGAATAGAAATTACATTATGGCAGACATCCAGCTCACCATTGGTGCTATCTCTTTCACTGCAATTAAACACTCAAATCTTAAATCCCTGCCCTTTCCCTGTTATCTTTATATTCCCCCATATATATTTATCTAATTTTCCATTTTAAATGTTGTAGACTCCACTTCAAAAGCCATTTGTGGCAAAGCATAACTAGGGAGTTCCACCTGGGTCTAGATTTATTCCTAATTACATAGCAATTTAAAGCATCCAATATTTGGCAAATTGTTCAATCCAATCCTAATTACTTT
Source organism: Hydrolagus colliei (assembly GCA_035084275.1). Lineage (NCBI taxonomy): Eukaryota > Metazoa > Chordata > Chondrichthyes > Chimaeriformes > Chimaeridae > Hydrolagus > Hydrolagus colliei. The sequence continues at coordinate 107,124,565 of CM068743.1, forward strand.
GAAGACAATTAAACTGCAGATGTTAAGAGAATTTACAGAACACCAGCTTCAAAGTAAAGGCTATATTTGAGAATTTGAAAAGTTCTGTTAACTCTTATAATGCTACATAAATAGAGTAAATAGAGTGGACCCAGATGCATTTCTTTTTCATTCATGTTCTATGTAGATAAGTATCTTCTTCCTGCTCCCTTAACTTCTAGTGTATATCCCACTTGTTACCAATTTTATCAGGAAGCGGAAATAAGCATTCCCAAAGTAAACCTATTGATTTTGTGATGGAATGGTACAGTGTAGTAATAATGATCCTTGCATTTGATGTAGCATGTTTTCATGTCTTCGAGACGTCTCAAAGTTCTTCACATAATATACTACAAAGCGAATTGACTATATATTTTGTGGACGAGACCCACAAGTATGGTATTGTATGTGCTGAGCTACGAAGTAGCAGTAGTTGACTTTTTGTTTGAGGCTTCCTGGTGTCAGCATTCCCACCAGTGCCTTACACACATCACAAAATATCCAGCAGGGACAGGGTATCTGTGGAAATTGATGAGCTGTGCTGTTCCTCCTCCTTGCAGCCATTTATCAGTGGCATTGGCAGAGCACACTGGACGCCCACACACTCAGTCAGTCAGTCAGTTAGGTAGAGATCCTGGAAAGAGGAAAAAGAGAAAGTGCCTTAATAAGGGGAAATTTCATCCTCGCAAAAATAATTTGGATTAGTTAAAGTTCTTTTCAAAATAAAGACAATGAAGGTAGATACATATTTTATTAAGATAGAACCTAATGAGAATATAGAGTGCTGTAACTGATCATGTTAATGCCCTTCCCTTTCACTAGATTTTTATTCAGTGTTCCCAGAACATGATTCATTGCTACAGCAATGCCTGAATGAAGTAATTCTTAAAATCCCCAAGAGATCTTGTATCTTTGGTAGTAATTTGTGCCCTCTAGTTTACGTCTACACGCTTATAAATCTAAAATGTGAAGAAGCCTTTCCACATTGGATGAGAAAACTGGTGTAAGCCATTTAGAAACCTTTTAGTGCTTCCTGCATGCACATATTCCCCAGGAGCCTACATTTAAACAAACCATACATTGATAATATTATTGCTTGAGGGCAATATCCCCTCATGTTTTTCATTTTCATCTTGCTTTTGCTTAATGCACTCCCTATACACTGCGAGTGTCTGACCTCAACCAGTCTACCCGGGGAATCGAGTACAAAGATGCTGCCCAACATCTGGTCTGATTTTTTTTAAATGCTTTGTTAATCTGAATATAATTTATGATTTGACCCAATTTTTTTTCTTTCGTGAAATTCACTGTTGCCATAAAAAAAATGTTTTCCCATTGTTGTTGAACAAATAATTGGTCATTGTTGTTTATGAATCCAGTTTGAAACTGTCTCAGTTTATTGCCAAACATCTCACTTGAGTCCCTCATATTAGATTTTTTGTACAAAACATCATTGAGACACCAAGTTTTATGAGATTGCTGTTATCTGAACTTGTGATTGTTGCTGATGATTTTTGCCTCTATTGTCAAATAGGTTTGGAATTTGTACCTGTTTGACATCCTCACAGGATATCATAAAGCCGTCAAAATGTATTTGTTACGTTAAAATAGTAACACATTATAAGCCCATTTTGAATGGAGAGTGGGCATGTTAAATCAAATCTGTAAATATGTGTTAGTTTACTGATGGTTGGATGTTTAACTAGTGGTTTGAATATTTAATCTTTAGTTTGGGTACCAATGCTCCTACTAATGAGAGCTGTACCCAGAGATGAATAGGTCATTTTGCTTTCAAACCATTAATCTCCCTATTCACTCAGGAACTATTCATATGATTGTAACTAAAGTGTGTCACCGAGTGACGCTTGTTCTACCACAGATTTGATCTTTTTCTTTGGGCCTAAGTGACCTTACGATTGAGAATATGCCTATATATAAATATTACAGTATTTAATGTTTTGAGGCAACTTGATCTATCATAAATGTGTTTAGGCTTAACAGGTATTTGTCTCCAAAATAACCAAGGAGATGCATTACATTGCAGATCTGCTTTCTATGTTGAATTATCAGATTTTGTTAAATATTCTTCGGCAGTATGAAGGAAAAACAGTTGTACATGTTGGAAACAGTTCACCAGTATTCACTTTGACTCGTGTTTTCATTCTCACTTCAGTTTTGTTCTCCAATTCCAGGTGCAATTTTGCATTAGTTCCTACTCTCGCTTACTGTCGCTTTGGTTCTTATTCTGTTCACTTTCACTCTGGTTCTTATTCCCACTTGTAGTGAGCTGGCCTGTGCATTCTGTCACCTCTGGACCCTGAATGACATTGAATCGTCTTCCAGCCCAAACTTTGAACTTGGGATTTGTTGTACCCTTGGACTAAATTCACTTAAAAAAAGGTGGTTATTTTTGCCTGATCTTCACAGACTTCATAGTGCCGTCTGCTCAATTATCAGGAAAAAGGGGCGACATTTCGGTCCAACTATAAAACTGAACTGAACTACCTAATGTTTACAGAAAGTATTTATTTGGGTTCAGTGTGCTGGATTCAGAAGTGTTTCCCATGCAAATACAGTCAAAGCATCTCAGAATGTTGTACTTCATGACAATTTGCTTCTGGCTGCAATATAAGCAATAGTATAAGAAATGGATTTCTAATGTTCACCTGTATTTTTGTTTAAGAACATATTTTGGATTTGTTGTTTAGATTGTGCTATCGTGGGAGCTTTTGTATTGAAGATGAATTATATTCCTGTTTTATGTCGTGGCTATCCCTACCCACTCCACAAAAAGGAGAGCTTATTGCCAAACCAAAGGTGATGTTTGACCAGAAAAGAATAGTTATCTCCAGCCATTGTATTTGAGATTAAGGGAATTACTGTTTTCCTTTTCATCCGCTCATAACAATGTGATTCTTTACATTTCTAATGCTCAACTTTAGAGTAGGAACAAGAGAAACCAAACAGGTGATTAAGGAACTAGTCATCAAAATGCTAATGTTCCATTTAAAATCCTTGTATTAACTTGAACATTGTAGTAAATAATGGGAATAGGTAATTGGGTCTGTATTAAGTGTAGAAAAAGTAAAAGAAAAATAACCTGTTATTCGTATTTTTTTATACAAATTACCACTTTAGAAATGTTGTCATGGGCTTGCGGGCAAATTTCTAGTCTGGATAAAGGTTGCAAATATTGGGAGAATAATGGAAAAAGTAGCAGTCAGTAATACAGAATATATTTTACATTAATTCTTTAATTCATGTATTTGAGATGTTGGAAATGCCATTGGTGACCCTCCTGTCGCCCTAAACACATACACATAATGCACACTTCCACACTGCCTGATGGACTGTAAATGATGCTGATATGAAATCTGTACCAGTGTAATTTTTTTTAATTGTGGAGTTGTGATTTACATTTCACTGAAGGGAACAACTCACTAATCACAATCTCTGAACTGGTGACAATTTACTGACAAACATTTTTTACTTCTGTGTTTTTACAGACTGGCATTCATTCGCAAGCGTTAATGTGTCAAACAGATTAACACCATACATGCAATATAAAGTCACCGGTTTCTTACTTTCCCATAAACTCTGCTTATTGTAGTTTTTAAAAACGAGGGAGGTCACAATGTTTTTTGATTGTGCGACATAGTAATTTATTCATGTTTCTGGCCATGTTGTTTATTCCTGAATCATTATAATTCAATAAATTGCTAGACATACACCATCGATGCTGGGTGTGACTGTATTTTATATTCTGGTGCAATTGCGGCTTTGGTCCTTGGTAGTTTTTTTCTTAGATATTTTAAACATTGCAGAAGTGCACTCATGATTAAACTCCCAGAGTCTTGAGTAAAAGTGGACCCGGGGATTAAATGCCAAATTGAAATCATTACAATTTGCCGTTTTGCCCACAAATTACACAGTCATTGTGCTTTATAGGATATTCTGTGAAGTGCTTTGAGATGTTCTGAAGATAACAACCACAAAATTACATTTGTAGAGCTTTTCACGTAGGCAGAGGGAGCGGACAGGTTGATGGGGGATAGCAAGTCAGAGAGGTAGGAGGTAGCAAGGCCATGGAGGGTCTTGAAAAGTGAGAATTTTTAATTCTACCTCTGAAGGATGGGGAGCCAGTGGAGCTGGGCGAGGGTTGTGGTGATGGAGCATGCAGCTTGAAGCAGGAGAGGACACAAGATGCAGAGTTTTGGATGAACAGCAGCCTGTGGAGGGAAGAGGTGGGGAGGCTGAGAGTAGTTGGACCCTGAGATGACAAACTTGAGTGGAAGATTTTCGGCAGCCTGAAGGGTGAGGCTGTGGCAGAGATGGGTGATGTTGCGGAGGTGGTGGAAGGTGGTGCTGGTCATGGCACAGATGTGAGATAGAAAGGACAGTTCAGGGTCAAACAAGTTGCCCAGGTTACTGACTGGCTTGGTTAGGTCGAGTTTGCGTCTGTGGATGCTGATGCTGCCAGTGCCTGAGCTGCGGAGGTATAGCACGAGCCAATCAGGAGGGTCTCGGTTTTGCTGATTTTCAGCTGCAGCAAGTTGTCTCTCATCCAGGACCTGATATCTGACAGGCAGTCTGTCAAGAAGCTAGTTTCCCTGGAATAGAGGGTGGAGGCAGAGAGGGATGGTAATGGTGCCCTGGACACAGGTGGACCTTGATGGTGATGGAGAGTAAAGGGGTGAGGTGGTAAAGCTGGGAAGTAAGGATGGGGATGGGGTCAAGGGAGCAAGTGGTGTGCTCCATAGTTGATATGGTGGTGATGAGAGAGGATGGGGAGACAGGTTAATTAAGATAATCTTGGAGAAGAAGGACAATTTGGCGGAGCCAAGAGCAGAGTGGTTTTGATGTGGTCCAGCCAGATTTGCTGGTGGATCTATTCTATCAGATTTGAGTTGTGTGCATTCGGTGGCTCGCACTTGAACCTCGAGAAGCGGATGTGGCCAGTATATCAGGGTGAGGTTCGGGAATAGGAGGTGGTTCGGGAGATGAGGGAGGCAAGGGCATTGAGAATGGTGGAGAAGGTAGAAGGAGGAGCAACAAGAATAAATCAATCAGTGTGGGGTGTCGGCCAGAGGAGGAGGAGGTAAGATGACTCCAGGGCAGCAAAGAGGGATTGTGGGGAGATTTTCATCTAGGGGTGGTAGAGGATGGAGCTAGGTTTGGTGGCGGTGGGCAGAGGGATTGAGGAATTAAAGGGATGAAGTGGTAATCGGAGATGGCGATGTCTGTGATGGTGGTATCCATGACCCTGAGGCCCGGGGTGATCACCAGGTTGAGTGGGTGGCCGTGAAAGTGGGTGGCCATGAAAGTGGGTGGCAGAGTGGATGTGGAGGGAAAGGTTGAGAGAGGAGAGGAAAGAGGCTGAGGATGAGTTCAGAAGATGTGATAAGGTGCTATAACAAATGCAAGGATTATGATTCAGTTCTGATAAAGGATAGTGGACCCGAAATGTTGACTCACCTTCCTTGCTTCAGGCGATGCCTGACCTGTTAAGTGTACCCGGTGATTTCTGTTTTTGTTTCAGACGTCCAGTATCTGCAATATTTTATGTTTTGCAAGGATTATGATTATTAATTCTGCTAAACGTGTATATTTATTTGCATTAATAAAATAGTTTTATTGTACAGGTACTATCATTTGAGTTTTACCTGGTTCTTTTTTAAACAATCCACAGGCTTGCAGTTTTTATGGATGTTCTGAGACAAGTGATGGTATATTTTAGAATTACAAAATACTGATACAGCAAATTGTCTTTCAAACTTTGAGGGTGCTGATTAAAGAAAACTGTATATTAAAGTATCGTAGACTGCAGTGATTCAGAAAATAGTTCCGCGTTCCAAAGTTCTGCTCGATTGACAACACATTGGATAGGCCCAATGATCTCTGGTCGGCTAACGGGTAGAAAACAGAGAGTAGGTATAAACGGATTCTTCTCAGATTGGCAGGATGTGACTGGTAAATCACAAGGTATGGCACAAGGATCAGTGCTTGGGCCTCAACTATTTACAGTTTTTATCAATGATTTAGATGAGGAAATAGAGCTTAACATATCTACATTTATAGACCTCTGAACCCCTGAAGTTAAGGCTCCTCTACGACAGAGTTACCATGAATTTAGAGAAATTTAGAGAAATTCTTAACGATATAGTTAAATCCGAAGCAAGGGTCAAAAATTTAAATAAAGCCAACTTTGCAAGTATGAGAAGATTTGGCTAAAATAGACTGGGAAATTAGATTAATAAATATGACAGTAGACTAGCAATGGCAAACGTTTAAATATATAATAAATAATTCCCAGCGATCACATATTTCCTTGAGGAATAAAAATATCACGGGAAAAATGGTTTAACCATGGCTAATTAGAAAACTTAGGGAAAGTATAAATTCAAAAGAAGAGGTCTATAATACTTCTAAAAAGAGCAGTAAACCTGAGGATTGGGAGGGCTTTAAAGATCAACAAATCTTTTCACCCCTCTTATTTTCTTTTTCAGTTCTCCTCTGTATTTCCTTTATTCTATTCTATTTCCTATATTCTGAAGTTTTGGCCTGACATTTGTCATAAGCATCCTTTTTATGTTTTATTTTAGTTCCAATTTTCTTAGTCATCCAGGGAGGTTTGGATGCTCTAGGTTTTCCCTTTTTAGGAATATATTTGTCCTGTCCCTAAACTGTCTCCTCCTTGAAGACTTCCCACTGCTCTTTAGCTGTTTTACCTGCCAATCTTTATTTTCATGCATTCAAATATAGCGCCTTTAATTTTTGATTTCTTACTAGTTCCTCTACTCGTTAATGCCCTATTTCCTTTGTTGAGCTCTTTGTCCCTACTTGACGCACTGTTATTTATCTTCCAAGTCGCTACTCTGCTCTACAGCCTTGACTGTCCTTTGTTTACTTTTAATTGTACCTGTAACCTTCCCTCCACACCCCCCCAACCCTCTCCCAATTAATAGTTGAAACTTCTGCCTACCTTCCTAGTTATTTGTTTTGCCAGGATATTGTTCCCACCTGGTTTAGGTGGAGCCAAATTTCGTTGGGACAACTCCCTATCCCTCCAATACTGGTCCAGTGGCCCATTACATGAAACTCCTGCCTCCTGCACCACTCTTTCAGGTACAAGTTTAATTCTTTAATTTTTGATGGGCGTATTTGTGAGATTTGTAAGTTGATCAGTAACCCATGAAGTGACACAAAGAATCTGGACCACAGGATGGAATTCAAAATGTGTGGTGCAAAATTATTTCCTACCCAACCATTATAGTTTAATAAACATCAAATATTATAATGTATAGCATCTTTACCCCATTAGCATCTGGCCTATTGAATAAAATCGTTGAGGTGCTTTTCTAATGTAGTCAACCACGATACATCAGATGCTCTTGTCAGACTGGCTTTAAAGTGTTCTGGAAGAGTGGAAGTGAGTATATTATTTTGAGCAGAGGAGTTGATCACTTCTAGTTCTTCACATCAGATCGTAAAGAACATCTGTGACTTCACAGCAGTGAAATCAAATAGGCCAGTGATCTGATTTGGTCTATTTTGAGCAATGTGTAACCATCCTGCAGGAAAAATTATCCAAGGGATATCTGAGCTGTCATGTGTGATCCCCTAGCTATTTTTTACTTGGTTAAATACAAGAAATTGAATGGGTAACTCAACCACATTTTTAGCTCATGAATAAGAAAGAATAAATAATTAACGAGTTGCAAATTCTTCTATTAAAATATATATTAAAATATAACAAGATGTTTAGCTGTTCACAAAACTTTCTGTCCAGTGGAACTTGGAATCATAATTCTTGGGTTTTTTACTATGCTTGTAAAGGTGAATGTTTCAAAGCACTTTGTAGACAATTATTGTCAAGTACAGTAACTGCATTTGTAGGTGGCAGGAAATTTTCACTCAGTAGGGTTCCATAACCAGCTATGAAGTGAATAACTCAAATTACCTGGAGAAATATTCTTTAACATCTAGAACATTCAGAACCCTGGTTCAATGCTGCATCTGAAGGACTGTATCTGCAACTGCACTACACTACACTGAAGTGTTAAGCCTCGATTTGTGAGCTGTAAGTTTCACTGGGAGGCTTGAATCATCAACTTTCAACTGCCGATAAGTTGAGTCCGATTGAGCCCTTATGGAGAATTTCTATATGTGTGGGTTAAAGATGGTATTGGGCAGTTTCTTCTAACAGCTCCTCTTATTCTTCAATCTGAGGGAAATTCTCGAACTTCCCACAGATGGCTCAGGTGTGTGCTGCCACATTGACGGGTTATTTTGTATCACAACAACAAAATGACATTTGTATAGCGACTTCAGATGGGAGGGTGTGGTGTCCCAAGGGGAGGGTGTCCCAAGAATTTGGAGCCAAGTGATGGATGTGTCTCTGGATCATTATCAGTAACTCATTAGCTGGTCCTCATGATGCACTGTATAGGACTCGAGGCTGCAGGCCTGTCAGAGATAGGCTGCAGATAAATAGAGTTTATTTATTTATCTATTTATTGAGATCATCAAACCTGGTAATCTGTGAACACAGGGTTAAGTATGAAAACAATTCCACTCCAGGGACTGTCGTGTGATTACAACCTTCTAAGCAACGGTGGTTTGTTTAATTTTTGCACTTGCCAAGGCATTCAAAAAAATATATATCAACCCAACCAACTTCAGAACAATCACCACTTTACAATATAATAATAATAATAATCCTTGCATTTGATGTAGCACTTTTCACATCTTCTAGAACTCTCAAAGGCGCTTCACAGAATATACTGTAAAGTGAATTGAATATACAGTAATATAATTGAAAAGGATATACAAACTGGGGAGAAAAAAACACAACTAAACTAGTCCTACAAAGAACTAGAAAGTGGAATCAGCCTCAGTGTTAGCAGAGCCAGGCTGTGCGGTGCTGTGCTCAGCTGGCAAGCTGCAGGCTCCATCTGCATCAGGAGGCTCCCACGTCAGCTTCATGGTCCGTACGTCTGTGGATCTGTGTCACATGATCCCCTTTCCCACCCCCCACGCTTCTCGTGCCGACCGTTTGGCGCCAGATTTGAACCGTCCGTCATTTTAGCAGCAACGGCCACATCAGGGAGAAGATGACGCTTTGAACCGAACATACCGGTGGCAAGCATTACACGGACGACAGTTTGATTTTTGTAAAGAGTTTCCCTTTGCCGTAACACACGCCAGGCAGCTGGCTATCCCCCTACCCACCCACCACACTCCGACACACACACACACACACACACGATCAGTAAGAGGAAGAGCGGTGGGCTCTCCTATGTGGAGCTGGCCTTCCTCAGAAGGTTGGTTTATCAGTTACTCCAGCCTCTTGGGCTGTGCGACTGCCAGAAACATCTCCTGTTGACATTCGCTTGTGTTTATAATCCAATGAGTGAATCTTCCCTAAGAGCAACACGGGAGGGGCAGCCTGGACCAAAGCTATCTGTGCCTGCTGTTTGGTGGGATCGGTATTGAGGCATTAACTGGAGGCACTGAGGCGTTTCACCCACAAATATATAGTCAATTTACAGGATATTCTGTGAAACGCTTTGAGTTGTCGAGAAGACGTGAAAAGCGTTATATCGAATGCAATGATTTATTATTGTTATTTGTTATCTCTAAATTAGGAATTAATTTAGACACACTTCACTTTGACCAAAGGTTTAGGTTTTCATTCCAAAACATGAAAGATTTTATTCATGGGAATATCTTTCATTCAAATGCAAGGATTATTCTTCTCATTTATGAGGCAGTAAATCGATAAGATTAAATGGAAGAGTAAAGTTTGAAGAGTTTAATACAATCAGACACTGAGATTAGATAATAGTTTAGAATATCTCCAAACTGCCTGTGATGTTGTATACCATATGCCATAAACTATCGAGGATCGTGTTGAGATTTTGCAGTGACAGGGCAGGAGCTATTGGTGTTGATACAGACAACTATCCTTAATGTGTGATGATGTTCCATTCTGAATAATTGTCAGACTAGTGACTAACCATCCTTAGTTAATTATCAAGAACTGTGAGCTGCTAATATATTATAGGTACCTTTAATACAACAGTTAATGTGACAGTAACATTTGTAATTTCTATATTTGACAGCCAGATAGATTCTTTCTTTCAAAGGATTTTTCTGGAGAAGCAAATTCCTGGAAGGAATAGAAATGAATTAAATCCAACGTGGCTGTGTTCTGCCATGTGTATGTCATCTTAAAATCATTTAAAATCCAAAATAGCAGAAAGTGGCTCCTTAAATATGTTTTGCTTTGCTATTCACTTGATCTTAGTAAAATCCTAACAAATTAAAATTAGTGAATGACAACACATGCAAAAATGTACAAACTGAGAATAAGATTATTATTATATGAAATGTTCAAAACTGCAATAAACAGGATGAATTAGAAGTCATTACTAATAGGTCTACATACAATGTTCAAACTGTATGCCATGTAGACATTTTCACACTTCAACTCGAAGACAAAAACTTTCATGAACATAATGAAAGACATCTCCTGTAATAGCTGCACACACCAATGCTGTCTTAAAGAAATTAAATAAGTGATGACTTCTGATTTGTTCGGTATAATGTTGACTAAATGTGCTAGTTTTACACAATAACAGAAACTAATCTAAATGATTTGTCATAATATTTGCAAAAAAATGCAAGCATAATCATTTAAACATCAAAAAATGATAATTATTATTATTACCAATTGTATCTTTCTGCCTCTACCCTCGTCCCAAGACCACTGTTGTCTTGACAAACTGTCTGTCAGACGTCAACTCCTGGATGAGGGCTAACTCTCTACAGTTGTACATCAACAAGGCAGAGGACACACTGATTGGCTCGCGCTAGCGCTTTCACACATCAGGCACTAGCTGCATCAACCTCCATGGTTACGCACTCAAACTCACCACACCAGTCAAGAACCTAGATGTCTTGTTCGATCCTCAACAGTCTTTTCTCCCCCACATCCAAGCAATGGCCTTCCCTCGCCTCTGTAATATTGCCTGACACAGCCACAACCTCACCCCTCAAGCCACTGAAACCCTCATTCATGCCTTCATCACATCCCAGTTCGACTACGCCAATGCCCTGCTTGTCGACCTTCCCAATTCCTTCCTCCATAGGCTGCAGATAATCCAGAACTCTGCGGCCCGTGTCCTCTACAGTTGCAAGCTTTGTGACCCCATCTCCCCCATCCTCTCTCAACTCCATTGTCCAGTGGCTCCCCATCACCCTTGGGATTCAATTCAAGATCCTAGTCCTCACCTTCAAAGCCCTCCATGGCCTCGCCCCACCCTACCTCTGTGTCCTCCTAACCCTCTACCAACCAGCCCGCCCTACCATTGGCAAGCCACTCTGCCTCTTACCTCTGGAACTCCATCCCACAGTCCCTCTGCCTCGCTCCCTCCCTGGACTGATTCAAGTCCCGCCTCAAGACCCTCCTATTTGACGGTCCCATCTATCACCCCAAATCTGCCTTTCCCTCCACTCACCCCGTCCCCTACCCCAGCTCCAGTCTGAAACAATTGACTGTCCAGCGCCTTTGGTCATTCTCCTGACATGAAAGGCGCTATACAAGTGTAATTTTGTTGTTGTTGTTATTAATTCATGTAGATGTAAAACTGATGCTTTATTAATGGGAAATTAATGCATCAGGGAGATTAACTGAACCGAAAGTGACTTTATTTTCCATTTTAGCAAATAACTTTCCTAAACTTTTCCCTAAAGTATAGTAAAGGAGAATATAATACTGTATTATGTTTGTTTTAAAACCCAGTAAAAAATGCTTTTACTGCAGCATTGATTTTTGTTCTGTTATTTCCACTCACAAGCCCAGCCCTCGAAACACACACTTAATATTCATAATCATTGCATTTGATATAGCACTTTTCACGTCTTGACATCTCAAAGTGCTTCATGAAAAATACTGCAAAGTGAATTGACTGTATATTTGTGGGCGAAACGTGGCAGCCAATTGCTACAACAATGTCCCACAAACAGTTGTGGGTTGAGTGACCAAATTGTGATTGTATTCTTTTTTCTTGAGGGATTATTATCAGGCGTGTAGAGTAAGGAAACTTGCCCAAAGTTTCGCCCTGTCTGGAATCGAACCCAGGTCCCTTGCTTGCAAGGCGAGTGGTCTAAGCACTGAGCTGCAGGACTCCATTTGCATCCATGTTGTTCACATTGGTTGGGAAGATTGGGAATATAGTCAGAAAACAAAATCTGCTCAATACTCAATATGTTTTAAAGTATTGAACAAATTCCCAGCACCTTGGAAAGTCCTCCCAACAAATGTCATTTTGTTGTTTTAGACAATTATGTTTTATCTGTGAATTAACACTGCTTGTGAGATACCGCATTTAACAAAGCTTCTAGGAAAGCAGTAGTTTAACAGGGATTAAGCTCAATCAGCAATAAATTGAATTGTATAATTGTCCACTAAATTTATTTGGTTATTTAAGTTTTTCAAGATTTTTGCAATTAATTGCACATTACTTGTATTTGTGGAAAAATAAATAATATGTTAACTGACAATGTAAGCATTTTGAATAAAGGTCAAATGTTTTATCCTTTAAAATGTATTATACTGAGCATATTTAAATAATATCCTCCCTGTGTAAGGTTTGATTTTTTTTATTACATTGGCTCAAATGGTTATATGGAATTGTATTTTTAGGAATCTTTTTCTGTAACTAATATTATTTATTTATATTATTTTTTCCCTCACCGTTCCTAAAGGTGTTTGATTCTCTCTGCATTCTACTGTTCTTTTTCACAGACAACTCTGCTCATGTTGTACTGTATATGTCTCAATATTTATAATAATCCTTGTACAGTATCATCTTGATTAAATAATGCAGTAACTATGTATTTGTAGATGAATGTGGTAGTGAATGGGCTTCAGGCGAAATGATATTTCAGACAGAGCTTCCTGCAAATTTGTGCAATCCATGGTACACCGAAGCTTAGTTCAGCCATGACACAGCCCGTATGGAGTCTGACTCCAGCCAAAGCAACTCTGTTTGAACAGGACTCATGTCAGCATCACATCCCTACCTATTTGGGCCCCTCACTATAGTGGGAGGAACTAATGTTTTAGTTCATTGGTAACCAAAATGTTACAAATCTTATCCGTTTCCCCTACTTGGCCTGCACTGGCCTGCTCCCCATCCCTACCCCCCAAACCCCTCTCAACACTCGCTACACAGGTCTGCCCGCCTTCAGCCTTTCTGACCCCATCCTCTGGAACTCCATCCCAGGGCCCCTCACTTTACTCCTTCAGGGCCCATCTCAAGACCTTCCTCTTTGATTGTGTGCCTTCGGTCCTCCTTCTTCCTCCCTTGCCCTCCATCCCGCTTGACTCCAACCCCCATCTCGGGTTTAAACCCTGTAGTGTTCACAGATGTGCTCGCTTTGCATCCTAGGAGTACGTGACAATATGCACACAGTGTATGTTATGAAATCTGTCCATGTTCACCCCCACCACCATCCCCATAAATGGGGAACACCAGAGAGGGAATCGTGGCTCACCAAAGTTGTTATGAAGGATGACAGAGCAGGAACTGGCTTCACTGTGTGACTGCAATCTCTAGATACAGCAAAACTACCAGGCGAGGATTCCTTTAGACTGTGTTATGTTGTGATGAGAAAAACTTCTTACACATGTAAGTCTATATTTTATTTACATCAATCAATAAATACAGTAGATTGTTTTTTAAAAAAGGAACTCTGTCAATCAATATTAACAGCTGCTAACTCAAAATCCAGACAAACACTATTCAAGTTGGGTTTCAATGGATAGTAATCAGAGGCAATAGCTATGACTGATCTTCTTACTAACATGGGGGACACTGTAGCCTGGCAGAGATCAGATAACAACACAAACTGAAGAATTGAATCGGGTAGCTTCACAAAACTTCATTGGTTAAACCCAACAAGACCATCACAGAGTCCTGAATATTCTGCAATATTTTTATATGTATCCAGTTCTTTAGGTAAGAATAAATGTTTACACTGGCATAATCTGACACTATATAGGGTAGAATCCTCAGTCTTTTAGAAGGGGTAATAGCGAATCTTGGTTAAAACCTGTAAATACAAAAATAATTGTGTAACTTTAGTGATCAGTCTATCAGTAAATTGCAGTTTCTCAAATCCAGGGTGACCGATTGTTCTAAATCTCAGCAATTGTTCATAGTGGTCCATTATACATTCATCTGAGTATCCTCCAAACATTGGACTTTTTCCACTGGATGATATCTTCACCCGAATAACATGTAAACTAATCCTGAGGTTTAAGGTGACTATCAACAATGCTCCAGATTAATTTGTCACTCACCTCATGGCTATTTGTGGACTTTGCTGATCAAAATATGACTGCCGTGTTTACCAACTACAAACACTTCACAATAATGGGTTATTATATTACCCCTGAAGTGCTTGAGACTTTTGATGTGATATAGTGCTACAAAAATACAAGTTCTTTCTTAATTAAATACCAATTAATGGTATTTCTCGTAAATTAAACATATGTTCACCACTGAGACAACCCCTAAGGATTTTAATTTGTTCACATGCGAATTGGAGGATAAAGGAAATGTCCTTCCGATGAAGGAACATGTCCTGAGCTTGTGGTGCAGTAAATTGGTTCACATCCACAAATCACCCACACAACAGGGCTGGGGTTTCTGATGAAGCAGTGGTTCCAAGCTCACGCAGAGGGAGGAAAAGATAAAGAGAAAATCTCCTTGGGCTGCTCATATATACTCATCACCCACCACCAATAATTATCTGTGCGTAAATAGACTTCCCTGTTCGCCCACAAAACTCAGTTCCTGAACTATACAGTGTATTCTACCATGCGCAATGGAACATCCTCCTAAGGTGAAAGGCACTATAACAAATATAAGAATTGTTAATACTATTATTAACACATACACATTTTCACCTCTTACCCATTGGTTACAATATGCATTAATAACATGTTCCACCTGGGAGTGGAATTACTCTATTGTCAGCATTCAGAATTTTACAAGTTCTGGATACTGTGAAATGCTGGATACTGTGAAATGTTTACAAGTTCTTAATTTTGAAGCAGGTTTTCTGTAAGTTATTTTATGCACTCATTTTGAGTGCAGAGACTTTCAGCTGATCTTGAATGGTGGTGGCTTACACAGATGATCCTTGATTTGACTTGACCTGATATTCACATACAGATGCTTTACTGCAAATCTTACAACTAGAAATAAGAATTAGTGAATCCTTGAATGTTTGAAGCAGAGAAAGCCATTTGGCTTATTGTGTCCATGCAAATGCCAGCTCCCCTGCTTTAGCTCACTGGCTCTGTCCTATTCCTGTTTATCGACTTTTAAATACCAGAATAAATCTTGTTTTCCTCCTCCTTCCCCCTGTTTTGCTCACTCTATTCTAAATGATTAGCCTTATTTCTCCCCATTTTTAATCAAATATTGTTCTGCAAAGTATTGGCTTCTCACAGATTATGTGAACTTAATCATTGACATTCAATTGATGGGTTGATTTCTTCGATAACTGAATATCCCAATTCTCGGTAATGTTAATCCACTGCCTATCCTTGTCCTCCCTGAGCAAAAGGGATTATATCTGCACCGTGAAGACTGAATAAGTTTAGATCACTCATTGGCATTCTCTGCTGATCACCCACACATGTAGCAGTACTGAGTACAATGTAGTTGCAAACATGTTATTGAGTTCTCTGCTTGAGGCTTTCATCTCTCACACCCTTTCCAATCTACATATTATATAAAACAGAACTGAGTACAGAGATAACACTGAGTACAGAGATAGCAGGAAAAGACTTGCAATGTTTTGTTGTAAGTGAGACAGCTTTTGAAGTTGATTAGATAAATGTTTTATTAGGAATCACTGAATGCTGGGTGCGTAAATGCTCTGAACTGTGCAACACTGACCTCCTATTAAATCCTTGGCCAAACTTGTCAGATAGGTTGATAGTGGAGAGATGCCAATTGCAGTAAATTTCAGATAACTCATCACTCCAAGGGTTCAGCGCCGAGTTGTTGTTGTTAATGTTATCCAGGGTGGCCAGTTAGGTGTGGGTCCTCCTGGGCTACAAGGGCAGCTGTGACTGGTGTGGAGCTCAGTGGAAGTTGGGAGCGCTTGCTTAGGTGGATCGAGGAGGGTTTTGGTCTATGGGAGGGCTGTCTATGCTGTAGTGTCCCATCCTATCTTGTCACAGAGGCTTCTGGCCTATTGAAGGGCCTATTACGGAGGTGGGGGGAGGTTCTCCAGGACCTGAGGCCTCTGTGAAGCATCTGAGCATATATGCCAAACCTCTGCTGAGTGCCCACATCAGTCACAGGATACAAGACGTCAATTTATAGAACGAGTTATCTGTTAAATTTTACATTATAAGAATTCACAAGAATGTCTGGAATCAACTAGTTACATGTTAAGCGGAGTGACAAGTAAAGCAGAGTCCCTTATTAACATTTTGCGCAGGAAGCAGCCAGGGTATTGACAGCGGGGTAACTAAAGTGTTAGTGACAAGTTAAGATCGGGTCAAGTTAATCTGGAGGTCACTGTATAGTATGCATGTCGTTTTCAGGAAATGGAAGGAGGAAAACTGATCTCCTGTTCCTCTGTGGAAATGTACATGCAACATGTCGGGTACAAAATAATTGGATTTAGAATCACAGAAAGTATAAAGCACAGAAGGAGGCTATTCACTTTTTGTGCCTGTGCTGGTGCTAATTCCCTCCCTATTCTGATTCCATTCTCCTGATCTTTAATATTTTTCTTCAAGTTTTTATCCGATTTCCATTTTATGATTATTCCGAATGCCTATTCTATAAATGCATTAAACACAGGGAAGATTGGTTTGCAGAATGCATCTGAAGCAACTGCAGTGCCATCCACCATCCATCCGTCCAGGTAAACAGTATTTGAAACCTATTTTTTTTCCACGGCCATCCTATTTAATTTTGCTTTAATTGTTTGTCATTTGTACGGTAGTATTATTATTATTACCAAGGGCTGCTTATGGCATTTTGTCAATGCTCACTGTCTACACACAGAAGATTGAAACTTCTTCTTAATTCAATCAATATTTCCAACGCAGAGCAAGACAAATGGGTTGACTTTCAGAAATGAAACATTCATTTTGATAATTCTATCAATTTGTCTTAAGTGCAAGCAAACGTTTCTGAGCTAGATTAGCGTTTTGTTTCAAATTTATGGAACCACAGTCACTCAGGATTGGATTGCAGCTGACTGAAGCTCATTTTCAAATGAGACTGGATGGCCAGAAAACTAAGGAGACAAACTAACATTCATCACTCTGAACGGGATCCACACCCAGGTTTCAGTGTGCCACCCAGTCGCTGGTGTTTAAAGTTTCTTCTCACACGATAGCTCCTGATTGTCTGAAGCAGTACAAGGAGTTGTAAAACTTCAACAGAAGGTTTTGTCAAGGTTCTCAATTTCCACCTGTGCTCCACAAATTAGGAAAATTACTAGAATTGCTGGAGTAGAAAAGTTTATGCTCACTCTTTCGATCGAAATCTCTACATGGTGGGAATGTGGCCAGAGAAGATTTTCACATTCAGCTCTGTTGTGCTCATCTGAAATCGTCATCCGCAAAACACTCATCATTCGATTTCCTACCCGAATCTCACGGCAGCTGATATGCAAAATATGTTCCACAACAGGGTTACTCTTAAGCAACCAGCAATGTTAGGCTACAGGTGTTAGATGTTCCATGGAACCTCCTTGCGTTTTTAATTCAGCATTGGTCCACTGTATCAATCCTAAATACTGAGATATAATGAGTAAAGCAACTCTCTCTACTAGCAGCTTTTGGTAGAGCTCCTGCTCACTCTCCTGTCTGAATGCATGTAGTAGTGAAGGTGGATAAGCAATGACCTCCAGTCTCCCACCTCTTTATGTCATTGCTCTCTTCCGGCTATGCAGTGGAGAATCTGCAATCGCTGTTGGAAGTGAGCTGTCCGATTCCTCAGAGCTGTCACTATTTGGCAATGCCTGGTTTCCTTTGAGCTGGGCTTTGTGCCTTGCAATGCGCTCTTGTTGATCTTTAAGCTCCATGTAAGAGCGGGAGAAGGTGTGAAAGATAGAGGTGACTGGAAAGGCCATCAGGAGAATGCCACTTAGGATGCTGCTCAAAGCCACCACCTGGCCAGGGATGCTACGTGGCACCATGTCCCCGTAACCCACTGTTGTCATGGAGATCACCGCCCACCAGTAGGAGCCTGGGATGCTGGTGAACTCATGTTTGGCTCCCCCTTCACTCTCAGCTAAAAAGACCACAGGGGAGAAGAGTGCCATGGCCACACAGAGGAAAAGCAAAAGGAGGCCAAACTCCCGTGTGCACCGGCGGACAGTGAGCCCCAGGGTCTGAAGCCCCAATGAGTGACGAACCAACCTCATGACGTACAAAATCCGTAAAGCACGCAGGACACGGAGGACTAGGCCCACTTTCTCCAAGTCCAGATTCCCGGAACCACTCGGCTTGTCATCAGCTGAGACAGCATCTACAATCAGGCTGATGTAGTAAGGCAAAATGGCCATGATGTCAATGATGTTGAGGGGATTCCTCAGAAATGCACATTTGCTCTGTGTCTGGATAAATCGCAGGACAAATTCCAGCGAAAACCAAGCCACACAGATGGTTTCTAATATAAATATGTTGTAACACTTTTGGGAACATTCACCCTGGAGGAAAAGAAAACATTTCAAGATAAGTTATTCATAAATACAAACATTAAAGTTGTATTGTTTCTCATTCCGATTTTTTTTAATGCCCAATCGCTTTTGTTGTTATTGCAAAAGTCAAATAGATTCAATGAGTAGTTAAAAACAAAACTAGCTGTGCAACAATGGAAGCAGTTAGTATGTAATAGAAAAATAAATATATTTATTAATAGTAAGCTTTGCGGTTAGATTGTTATGTAGGTCACACTATGCCTGATTTCATATTGATGGTAGATTGGAACTTACATCTGACTATAGGAAAGTTGGGCTACAGCCTGTAGTGAACACTATTTCAATGTACAGTACTTCACACATGATGTTTTATATTCCTTAACCTCAATGTCAGACACAGCACAAGACTCAGTAAATTCAATTGGAACAAGAGAAAATTTGGACCTAACTGACCCGGATACAATTCATGTAATAATAATAATCCTTGCTTTTGATATAACGCCTTATCACGTCTTTAAGATGTCTCGAAGCAAGATGACTCATGAATTATTAAGTGAATTGACTGTATATTTTGTGGGCAAAACGCGGCAGCCAATTGCACACAGCTGTGTCCTGCAAACAATCGTGGATTGAAGTGACCAATTTTTTTTGAAGGAATTATTTTGTATACAGTAAACCACCAACATGACTGGGAGGGCTCCTGCTAATCGATCATGTCGCAGCAAGTACAGACAGATCTACTATAAAAACCAGTTAGAAACCATTATTTTTAAATCATCTATGCATGGCTGAAATTACAACACTAACAATTTGCACTTATGTAGAGCCATCTGGGAGAAAAGAGAAAAATTAGTCCTTATAAATGGACAGCAGTTTCTCTGCCATGATACTGATTTCTTGGAGAATCTTGAAAACCTCAACAGAAGCACCCAAGTCTCCTCTGCCATGAACAGGCCCTTTATTTTGAGCATTTAAGGTACAGTATTTTAAAAATTTCAATTTAAAAAAGTGGTCACTCAATCTATTACTGTTTGTGGGACACTGCTTTTCCTCCTTTCTCCCCTGGCCCCATTTCCGCAACTGTTTGTGGGACACTGCTGTGCGCAATTTGGCTGCCGCATTTCACCCACAAATATACAGTCGGCTTTCCTGCTCTCCTTCCCCCTAGCCCAACCCCTCCCCTTGTCATCTTTCCCCCCTTTTTCCTCTAATCTCCCTTCTATGACTGTGGGACACTGCTGTGCACAATTTGGCTGCCGTATTTCGCCCGCAAATATACAGTCAATTTTCCTACTCTTCTTCATCTTGTCCCGACCTCTCCCTCCCTGCTCTTGTCCCTACCTAACTGTACAGTGCCTTGGGACGTCCTCTCAACTTGAAAGGCGCTATATAAATGTAAGTTTTGATTGATTGCTATGTGCAATTTGCTGTCATGTTTCACCCACAAAATAGTCAATTAACTTTGCAGTATATTCCGTGAAGCATTTTGAGACACCTCAAAACCGTGATACGGCACTACTATATATCAAATGCAAGGAATATTATGTAATTATTAAGGTAAGCTGCTCTCTAGTGGACAGAGTTAGCCTGGCTTTCCTTCACAGGACTTTCCCAGTGACTTCACATTCTTTATGAAGTGCAGTGCCCAGAGTTGGCACTGTTCTCAATGATAGAGTCCCACCAGAACACAGTCCAGTGCCAAAATAGGACTCTTTAGAGTTAATCTAATGGTCTATTGTTCATGCTACACGTAAACGTGCTACATTACACGTTCCTTCGGACGTACGCATCGAATAAGATAGTCAAGCCAAGGATTTTACATTGCACTTCCCTCCGCATTGAAAGACATCTTGTTACTTGTTGACTAAGTAAATGGCACCAATTTTAGTGACATTAGTAAATAGTGTTGTTTATTATTAGTAAAAGGGTGTAAAATCATGAATATTATAAACAGTAGGGGCTCCACCATAGAGCTCTGTGGAATGCAGTGAGACAACCCCTCCAGTCGGGTCCGTCGATATGGAAATTTTCCGATATCGATATATCCGTGACCTCATATCGATACATACTGATATATCGATATCGGCGGGTTTTTTATCGTGTGCGAGCGCATTCGGAGGTGTGCACGCATTCCGATATGCGCGCGCATTCTGTGCTCTAGGCCCAGGAGGTTTGCAATGCTGGTGACAAGGTAAGTTGAAAACATTCGCTTTATACCGATATAACCGATATATCGCCGGACACTACCCTCTAGTGGGATCCTATCCGACTGATGACTCACCTCGCTAGGTCTCCGTGCACATATTTCACTTATGCCCCAACTACAGTGCTCCTGACCTTGTCCAGGAGACCACTGTTTGGAACATTTCTCAAAGGCTTTTCGTAAGAAAAGTAGATTATGTCCCCTTGTGACTCAGCACCGACCAATCAGGTAGAGACCTGTAGCTCAGTGGTTAGAGCACTCAACTTACAAGCGAGTCATCTGGGTTCAATTCCAGATAGGGCAAAACTTTGGGAAAGTTTCCTTACTCCATACACCTGACAATAACCCCTCAAGAAAAAAAACAATAATAAATTGGTCACTTCAATCCACAACTGTTTGTGGGACACTACTGTGTGTGATTGGCTGCTGTGTTTCACCCACAAATATACAGTCAATTCACTTTACAGTACATTCTGTAAGGCACTTTGAGACATCTAGAATACGTGAAAAGCGCTACATCAAATGCAAAGATTATTATTAGACGGAGCTGTCAAGCAAGCTTGTAGAATCCAAGGTTTTATAAATGGCGGTATAAAATACAAAATCAAAGAGGGAATGCTCAACTTCGATGAATTGTTAGTTAGATTACAATTAGAGAATTGTTTTCATTTTCAATCACCTCATTTTAGGAAAGACTTCAAGAGGGGGTATAGGGGAGATTTATTAGGATGATACCAGGGATGTGTGGTTTGCCGTTTGAGCAGAGAGTGGAGGAACTGGATCTTTCTCCACCTGAACAAAGAAAGTTGAGGTGTTACAAATTCTGAGTACTTTTGATAGAGTCAATAGGGAGAAATTATTTCCACTGGTCAGTGAGTCCATGATCAGAAGGCATCAATTTGAGATAGCTAGCAAATTAACAAATTAGGAGAATTTTTTTTGTTACACATCCACATTTCAAAAGGGAGCTTGATAGATATTTAACAACAAGTAAACTGCAGCGTTATGGGGAAAGCAGACTAGGGGGATTGATCTTATGTGCCGCAAATTGCATGATTCTTTGGTTCTCCTCATCTGTCTGGAACCTCTGTTATCAGAGTTATGGGTCACTCATTATTATACATTGTATTGACCCACAGAGACTTGGCAGAAGAATTGTGCTATGCTATGATAGGTAACGGTTTGAAGGCCAAACTGCCAGAAAAATAATCCGTTAAAACTTCACTATGACAATCACTAGCCAGCTTTTCATGTGCAAATGTCATCTGTAAGGAGGTAAAGTAACCTTTGTGTGCTGCAGGCATATGCTGGACTATGGGCATATTTTTCTCCAACTCCAGCTATACCTCCGCCCCATAAAATTGTCATTTGAATGGAGTAACAACTACAGGGGTATGGGGAAAGCGGGCAAGCCCTTAAAAAAAATGTGGTCCCTCAATCCCCGATTGTTTGTGGGGCATTGCTGTGCACAATTGACTGGCAACAACAACAAAACTACATTTATAAATGGCACATTTCACCCAGAGAATATACAGTCAATTAACTTTACAGTATATTCTGTGAGAAGCCTCAAAGACATGATAAGACACTTTATCACATGCAAGGATTATTATTATCTATTGACAATAGCGGTTTACCAGCGGCACACAAGTAAAGGGTTCTAATGGGTTTACAGTACATCTCAATTTAATTCTTTAATAATTAATCCTTTTCAAATTCCCATCAACGCGTGAAACAAATCCACTCTGCAAATAGGTAGTGTCAGAGCAGAGGCCCCACTGGTCGATGTTATGTATTTCTGATGACTAGAAGGTATTCAAATTTGCACAACTCAGGTTCCTCATTTAGCTTTCATGTCTATGTTTTTACTTATAAAAATACTATTTATTATTCTGATTTTTATTTCTAAAAGACACTCTTATTTTTAGCTTGCTTATTTACAACACATTTTGGGGGGAATTTCTGCGTGCAAAACATACCGTAAAGCTCATCCATTATTACTGTATATCAATTCAAAGCACTTTAGAAAACTGACTTGAAGTCTAAGCCTGGTAGTTGAGGAGGGTGTTGGAGAAGGGATGGGAAAAGTGGCCAAAAACGCAGAGAGAGAGAGAGACGGACAGACAGACAGAAGGACAGACAGACAGGAAGAAAGGAAGGAAGAAAAGAAAAGAGGGAAGAAAAGAAAGGAAGGAAGAAAGAAAAGAAAGAAAAGGAAGGAAGGAAGGAAGGAAGGAAGGAAGGAAGGAAGGAAGGAAGGAAGGAAGGAAGGAAGGAAGGAAGGAAGGAAGGAAGGAAGGAAGGAAGGAAGGAAGGAAGGAAGGAAGGAAGGAAGGAAGGAAGGAAGGAAGGAAGGAAGGAAGGAAGGAAGGAAGGAAGGAAGGAAGGAAGGAAGGAAGGAAGGAAGGAAGGAAGGAAGGAAGGAAGGAAAAGGTTACAGCAGTTTCCTAGTTTAGGAAACAGATGATTCATTCAAATCTAAATGTATGTTTCATTAGGGTTAGTTAGCTATGGCATGAGAAGGATCGAATGTTTTTCCTGCTAACTAGGCTAGTTGTCCACTTCATGTCCAAGGTTTTATGATACTAAAAATCAATTCAAAATAAAAGTCCTAGAATGAGTAATGGAACTTAAACCAGAGATACAGTACCAAGGAAGCCTTACCCTCTCTTCCTCATCCCTTAGATCAGGCATGGTGCTGATGCAGAGACTTACTGTAGTGATTGTCACAAATAAAATAGAGAGACAGGCAAAGATCTTTCCTGGGATCCCTGACTGGGGATTTTCTACCATGTCCCTGAGCTTCTTCATACAATGACCCAGACGGGTTGTGTCATCAAAGGCACCCTGAGATTCTTCAGTAAGTAGCACTTCATAATCCCTCTTGATGTCTGCCAGATCTTCTTGTTTCTGATACATCCTACGACGACAACACCACTCCAAGTTTTCATCCTCGATGCCCCAATAAACCAGCTCCTCCCGAAAGGAGAGGGCACACATTTCCCTGAGGAGCCTCAGCTTCCCAACTGTCAGGAAAGTCATAATAGTTCTGAAGGCACACGGATTGCGATCAAAGAAAAATTCATTGCCATTAACATCATAATCGTCGCAGATGTCCATGATCTCATCGTAATTGTTGCATGACTTCAGTTTGCCCAGCCGTGTTAATGGGAACTCGTCGAGTGTTGTCCAAGGGATCTTGTACTTAATGCCTCCCACGTTAATAATCACATAGCGTGTTCTGTCATCCAGATGTGTGATGCAGTAGACATCCTCGTCTGGGTGAAGCAGTTTGACTTTTTTATAATAAAGGTTCTTCCTAGTGCAGGGCTCCACAGTTTCTAAAGTGCAGGCGAAGGATTTCAATTCCCGTTCAGAGCCAGTCCCAGCCACCAGAGCCATACTGATTGACGGGCAGACTGCTTTACAGAACTATTCAATCTGCCTCATGGCAAAGCATTGCATAGAAGTGACATGCTTTCATCTGCAATGAGAAAAAAACACATTTAAGAAAATAATATTCATCTTGAGATCTTCCAAACTATGCAATACTGGTTTAATTAACTTATAAGAGCGAAGGAATGGACACTTCCACATTGCTAGCACAATAGAAATCTGAAGAGTTCAATCATAATAACAACAACAACAACAATAATAATAATGTTTTGCATCCTCGATGAGAGCTTTCTTCAGCTGAATGTCAACAAGACCAAGGCCCCCACTGATTGGCTCCCATCAGCACCTCCACACTTCAGGCACTGACATCTTCACCATCCATGATGCACACTCCATCTCACTAAGCCAGTCTGGAATCTTTGCATCTTGTTCGACCTTCAACTATTGTTTCTGCCTCACATCCGTGCCATGACCCACTCTGCCTGCCTCACCTCTGCAATACCTCCCGGCTTCGCCACTGTCTCACACTGCAGGCTAACAAAACCATCATACACACATTCATAACATCCAGGCTTGACTATGCAATCACCCTGCTTGTCGACCTCCCCAAATATTCTCTCTGTAGGCTGCAGATCACCCAGAACTCTGCAGCCCCTGTCGTCTCCCGCACCAGTCTCCATGACCCTATCACTCCCATCCTCACCTGACTCCATTGGTTTCCCATTACACAGAGGATACAGTTCATAATCCTGGTCCTCATCTTCAAAGACTTCCATGGCCTCGCTCACCCCTACCTCTATGACCTCGTAATCCCCTACCAACCTGCCCTCTCCCTCTGCGCAATGGGCACTGACCTGCTTCATGCCCAATAAATATAAAATATTTAAACATATAAGTTCACTTTGCAGTAATGTACACAGTCTTCGCTTAACGTTGCAGTTGTGTTCATGAAAAGTGTGACTTTTCCATCTGGGAAACAACATTAAGTGAGCGATGCAAGAATACCAGACGTTCAGCGTGTATGTATGCCTACACTACCCAAAGTAGTTTGTTTCCATCCACGCGAACAACGTTATAGTGAAAACGTCGCAATGTTAAATGAATAAATGTTCCCCTATGTATCAGTAACGTAATTATGAAATAAACGTTGACCGAAGAAAGGTAGGTCTACTGATCCTCACATTAAAAACCCTCCACAACCTCGCCCCACCCTACATCCATGATCTACTATCCCCTTACCAACCTGCCCACCTCCTCCGTTCATCAGGCTCTGGCCTGCTCAAGGTCCCCCAACCCACCCGCCCAACCATTGGTGGGCGAGCCTTTAGCCACTCTGCTCCCAATCTCTGGAACTCCATCCCAAAGTCCCTCTGCCTTGCCCCCTCCCTGGTTTCCTTCAAGGCTCGCCTCAAGACTCTCCTCTTCCATGGACCCATTGGCAACTCCTTAAACCCCTGACAACCAACCCCCACCCCCACCCCTGTCCTCAGCTTTGGTCTGAAGCAGTAACTGTCCAGCGCCTTAGGACGCCCTCCTGATGTGAAAGGCGCTTTCCAAATGTAATTTTGTTGTTGTTGTATTCTGCTAAACACTTTGAGAAGTTTTGAAGACTTTATATAGTCTATATCAAATTCAAGAATAATATTATTGTTATATCTGTCACCATTCTTGCATATCTCAATTATCTGATTCATAAATGATAGTTTCAGCATGAGATTGTCTTCTCGATTGTCATTAGATTATCAATTAGGAAACATTTGTTTCTTGTGTTCTCTGCAGCCAAGTCACTGAAAGCCTGTTCCTGAAATATGGTCTTTTTAAAATTAAAAACGGCATTATGCATTATGAATAATAAAATAATTTTACATTATACCTTGGATTTGACAGAGTCCCTTTCACATCAGGAAGACGTCATGGAGCATTCCACAGGATTTACTGTGAAATGTAGTAACTGTGTTTTCTCTTTCAATGGCACAAACCGTCAACATGTGATTTGTTTGTAATGATGCATGAAGGTGACAGTGA
This sequence comes from Hydrolagus colliei, assembly GCA_035084275.1. Taxonomy (NCBI): domain Eukaryota; kingdom Metazoa; phylum Chordata; class Chondrichthyes; order Chimaeriformes; family Chimaeridae; genus Hydrolagus; species Hydrolagus colliei. The sequence continues at coordinate 107,150,957 of CM068743.1, forward strand.
ATGAAAAGCCATCTTGAAATTGTTGGGAGCAACCCCTTTTAAAAGATAAACAAAGGGAGAAATGCCGTATTTTTTTTTAAAAGGACCATATTTTTAAAATGTCTAGTTTGTAATTTTTAAATGTAAGAATACCAAAACTTGTGGGAATAGCATTCTAACTAGGTTTGGCTTTGGAGTGAGGGTCTCTATGTGGTATACTTGACATGTTTTTTGTTACTGGATGAAGCTCCACTCAGATTTTTTAAAATTAAAAAACCTATCAAGCGATACTATACTGCAAATTAGACCACAATAACATTTCTTCATTTCTAAAAAAAACTTAAACATTGCTCATTTGTTGCGCTGGACACTTCTGATTGAAAAGGACAGGGCTGATGTCATTTTACTTGGTTGGATGGTCATTCCCAGCATGAGATACTAACCAGCAGCTTTCATAGATGATAAAGATCCTAATGTTCTCCAGGGTCTTGTTATTCATCTCTTATAGTGCCATTTTCAGCATTAAAGCATCTATATATCTATCTATCATTCAAGGACTATTAATATTTTAAGTGCATTTTCATCTGTATATCATCCATGTTTATAATAATGATGATAAGTATAATCTTTATGTTTTGATATAGTTTATCGCGGCAGAAGGACATCTTGAAGGGCTTATCAGGATTTGCTGTGAAATTAGCTGTGACTATATATTTGTAGGGAAACGTAGCAAAACAATTGCGCATAGCAATTTCCAACCAACAAGCATGAAACAAATCACCAATTTTATTTGTGGGCTTGTTAGACAGGTCACCCTTCCCTTTTCAAAAAGTACCATGGGATTTTTAATGTCCACCTGAGCAGGTAGACTGGACCTCAGTTTAACGTCTTATCGAAAGAACGGCATCTCTGACAATACCACCTCCCCCTCCCTCAGCACTACATTGCAGTGTCATCTTGGACTATGTGAGTTGAGAGAGGACTTTAACCCACAATTTTCTGATTCAGAGGCGCGATTGCTACCTCTGAGTCTAGGTGAAAGTATGGGATGCTTAGGGCCAGCAAAGACACACATTGGACAACTATTTAAGTGTTTAAACTAACATTTCAAAATCATATTTTATTCTGATGTCATCTCCCAAGACTCCATCCCCTTTGCTCTCTCCCCAGTGTTGACTTTGCCATTAAACCACTAATCTGTTTAGTCAGGTTGATGGAGTAATGGGTTAATGCACTCCACCACTCACTGTGAAAGGACTTGAATGCGGATCTGAGCTGACAATTAAACTGATGCTTTCTCTAGAAGGCAAGTCGCTGATATTAGCCGGATTGTCAGGCACAGCACCAAATGCAGGCTTCTAATTGACAGGGCAAACGGGACAACAGAAGGGCTTCAACCCGAATTGCTTCTCAGTGCCTTTTTACGAACAACAAAAATGAAATGCTAAAAGAGGTCATTCTTTTACGCTGATGAATATTTAAAGGCTACTTGTTAGCTTAACTCATTTTGCTTTGATAAAAGTGAACTTAAAAAAATAATTACACGGAAGAAACAGAAATTTTCAAAGCTGGTTCAATATTTTCAGAAAACACCGGGGCATATTTTGTGAAACATTCTGCCATTGTTACATATGATTGCCTGGCATTTAAAATGATACTCTCTCATTAAAATAGGAAAGAAAATATAATCCATTGTTTTGCTCCTTTCACTGACTAGAGGTACATGCTGTGACAAGTAAGGGAAAATAAAGCGAATGAGAGATAAATAGGGCTATCGAGCTATTAATTGTAGGCTTTTCAAAGCAAATAGCCATTTTTCTAAGGCTTTGAAATAGAAAAATACACAATTTCCCTCTCATTATGCAACCTCTGAATTCCAATTGCTTTGAATAAATGACATCCAATTATATTGATGCAAAAGTCAAACTTTACTCAAATAGATATGTAACCTGCTTTGTACAATTCCTTTGCCAGTTAGAAAAAAGAAAAATCACATTTACTTTCAATTGTTACTGCTTCATTAAAGCTGTAGCAAGGCAGCTGATTTCAATTAGTTATAAATCTTAGGCAGCTTACAATTTTATGAGGTACTGAAACCTATTCGGTCTAGGCTGACACTCCAGTGCAATGCTGGAGGAGCAATGCATTATCAGCGTAGGTGTCCTATTTTCTCCTACAAAAGGACCTCACATCCATAAATATAATTGCATTGTTTTGCGGTTCAGGCTTTTTGTTCAGGTGTTTGGTGTTGAAAAACTATCTCCACTTTGGTCTTTTTCGGATAGAAATGTGTGGATGGTTTCTGAAAGCGCTCTCTTAAAGCTTCTTCAAAATGGCTATTTTCCAAAGTTGGTAGTTTGGACAAAGACTCAACATATTCCCCCTCTAGATTAGCCAGCAAGTTGAAAACTAGTGCTCTGAATAAATCTCAACGCTGTAACTCAGCGGAAGAACGAGCCTCTTGTGTTCTAAATTGAAAATAAATCTCTGATAAAAGTAGCTGCTTCCAGCTGCTGACACTACAAAGGACAGATATTTATGTCTGAAAACATCAATAGCTGAAATAACAGATTTTTGGACTAAAGTAACCGGTTCCCAATCCACCTGCTGTTCCAATCCATCATGATGGTTATTGAACAATAACCTGCAGTTTGTTAATACTGAAACCAGCTAGACATATGTTGAAACAGAAACAGAATTCACTGGGAATACTCAGCAGCTCAGGCAGCATCTATGGAAAAAGGAAAGTGAGTCAACGTTTCGAATCCACGACCCTTCGTCAGAACCCGTAGTCATAGGTTATAACTGATGTTGAAAGCCTCAGGAAAGAAATAATTTTACGCCATTTGTCCACCCCACCACAAACTATTCAAACCCTCTTCTGTAGTGAAAAGTGGCACAGAGTTTGCCTTCACTATAGTCAATGGAAAGTCAAAGTACAGACCTCCATAAGTCCCCCTTGGGCTCCTGTCCTCCACAATCTCACTTCGAGAAGCAAACACTTTACATGTTTCAGTATTGTGATGACTACAAAGTTTGCAATGACGTGTAATGGTTTGGTTCCATTTCAGAGGATCTGCCAAGGATCTCCCAAATAATACATGACAAATAATAATAATATTCCTTGTGTCTCAGTGGTTAGAGCCCTCGCCTTACATGCATGAGACCTGTGTTCGAATCCAGGCAGATCAGGGTGAAAGCTTGGGCAAGTTTCCTTACTCCACATGCCTAATAATAATCCCTCCAAAAAAAACACAACAATAAAAATGGGTCATTTTCAATCCACAACTGTTTGTGGGACACTGTTGTGCGCAACTGGCTGCCGCGTTTCACCCACAAATATATAGCCTTTCACTTTACAGTATATTCTGTGAAGCGCTTTGAGACGTCAATAAGATGTGAAAAGCGCTATATCAAAAATGCAAGCATTATTATTATTTAGACGGTGTCTTAAAGTGCTTCATAGAATATTACAGGAATCCTTAATTCTTAATGTCCCACAGATTGACACAAAGTGAGTGATCTACTTTATCTGGGAGGTTATTGGCTAGGACACTGGAAGAAACTCCCTTCTCTTTTTGAATCGTGGGATCCTTAGCATCCACTTGAACAGAGAGGTGAGGCCTCAGTTTACCATCTTATCCAAAGGCCCTCAGTGCTCCTCCAGGACTACAGTGTCAACCTAGACAATGGTCTACAGTTGACCAGTCTCAATGGGAACTGCAAGTCAGCTTCAGACCCAAACATATGGAGGTGGGAGGGCAGCATGGGAAGGAAGAGTCATATAACCAGACCAGTCATTCCTTAGTTATTAACTGACTGTAGTTGCTACATTTTCAACAATCTGTTAACAGATCATCACAGCAGAATAGTTACACAATCCAAATATTTGTGGGGTAAAATCCTGTGAAGTGCTTTAAGATATTTGGATGAAGTGTTAAATACTGAAGCGCTATATAAAACGCAAGGATAATTGGTATTTTTATATACATTTGAATGAAGTCTTGGGTGAGTGGGGAGAAGCAGTAGCTGTTCCTCTGTGACTGGTCCATGAATGGGAAAAGGGAGATGGCCTATTATGTGATAGTTATTATAAATATACAAACTAAATTCAATAGTTCATGTCAAATGCCAAATGTCATTAACTGCTCCAAACAAGGAGCAAATATTTTTTGGACATCCATGCAATTTTCATCACCATTCCCCATGATGGCAAAGCCAGAGGATATCCTCTCTACTGTTTACTAAGTGCTTTCACCCTGAAGCAGAAAGGCTGTGAGCGAGGCTACAGTTTGTTACCTAAATTCCTCAACATATGTACCTGATTATGGTCGGAACCAGAGGTTATTTTACCTGCAGCAATAAGCAACTACAGTACAACCATTGAAAGATAAAATGAGAACAATGATGGAAGAAGAAATTTGTTAAGAAATAACCCAGATTGCATCCCACTAGCATTATATATTATTGCAGCTACACTGATTCATGTCCTCATCTAACATCCAAAGACAGAGGCAATTTCCTGCAGGGTGCACTCACCAGTGTTTAGAAATAAAAATTCTTGTTGATTCTTACCCTGCTTAGTCTAAGAACACTGAGGCTAATTCTATCTTTCCCTGTGGCCTCAATATTGGTTTTAATAATTTCAGACTATAAAAACTCACCTGCACCCTCCCCCTCTTCTATGATCATTACCACACCATCCCAGTCCCACATTTGGGAAGTCGTCTTCTGCCTGTATTTTTTGCAGTACCCCCACTTTGTTTGCATTATTAGCAGCTCCTTATCACACCATCACCCGTCCGCGACTCACTTTCCTTTCTCCATAGATGCTGCCTGACCTGCTGAGTGTTGCCAGCGATTTCTGTTTTTGTTTCAGATTTCCAGCATCTGCAGCATTTTGCATCTAATTATAGTGCTCTTCTACCAGCCTCACAGTTACATCAGCCTTCAATTTTTTAGAAATTAGGTCGTTGTTAGCAAGTCAGTGCCTCCAGAAGCACAAGGGGAAAAGTTGAGAACGCAAATCAAACTAAAAGCTTGGGTGGAAAGGGAGTTCAGAATGTTTTTTGTCCATTAATAAAATATCTCAAGCAAAGCTCACAGAACTCATACAATGAAGTGTCCATCCTGGAATCGGTGGTCAGTTTCATGTGGGTTAAAGTGGTGATGATAGAGGAGTGGGAGACAGGCTCAAAGGTGTGGAGGGTGGGATAGGTACGGTCCAGAATGGGGGTGGGGGAGATGGGGACATTGTAGTAGATGGAAAGGCAGAGGCAGCTGAACAGATCCCCTTGACTTTGGATTGTCTTGCAATTGGTATTTGAGGTGAGGATGGGTGAGGCATAAGAGGATGGCAGAGGAGCCGGTTGGTGAAGGAGAAGAGGAGCCTAGGGTTGTCTTGGCCTCAAAGATTGTCTTCGAGTAGAACATCAATTTAGTGGAGGTGAGGGCGGAACTGTAGGATTTAAGCCAGGTGCGTTCAGTGGCACAAACCTGTGCTTTAAAGGAAAGGAGGTGGCTGGTGTTCTATGGTGACTTACGTGAGTAGCAGATGGAATGGAAAGTCAGGGGAACAATGCAATCAAGAGTGGCGGAGTGGGAGTTGTGGGGGGAGAGTGACTGAGGGATATGGAGGGAAAGGTTGAGAGAGGGAGATGAAGGAGGAGAAGTCGTCAGGTGGGGGTGAAGTGGAGTTTGAAGTCATCCAGGATGAAGAAGCATTCAGAGCAGAGGGAGAGGGAAAATAGGAAGGTGGAGATATTAGGGAGGAAGTTGGGGGAGGGCTGGTGGGGGGGGCGATAGATAAGGAGAATTTTGAGAGGAAGGTTGGAGTGATGATAATGCATAAGATGCTCAATGGAGGGAAAGTTTCTAGTGGAGTAAGGGGATCGGCCAAGTGGGGACCGGGCGATGAGAGCTACACAGCCACAACAGTGGTTGGATCATGAAGTATGATGGAAAGTATTGTGGGCCCTGTGACTCATCTGCCTTCAGTCATCCTTCCCCTGTCAAGCAATCCATCCACATGGTCTCCCACCCTCAGCTTGAGTGCCAAGTTAGGACTGTCAAGCACTTAGGAAGACCTCCTGGCTGGAAAGGCCCTTTATAAATGTAAATTGTTATTGTATTATATTACCATGGAAAAGGAACATTAATCATGCCATTCTTATACATTATCACAACAGCTGTTACCTATCAGGTTTTTCTGCTGGTTTGGCACACAGTGATGCGGAAAGTTACCTAACTTCTTCAATCTATTAATATTATTAATATAATAGAACAATAATCTTTGCAATCTTATAATAGCTTTTACTTTGGGCGGACACCTAAAAGCACTTCACAGTTTCTGTTATAAATTGTAGAGACTGCGTATTTTGTAGAGAAATGCAGTCGCCAATTTGAGTGCAGCAATGTCCATGGAGCATCCTTGAAGTGGATGACCAACTTTATTTGTTGGCCAGGACGCAAAAAGAAATTCCCTTCTCTTTTCAAACAGTGTCAACAGATTTTTAAAGTCAACGTTAACAGCTCAAGGGGGTGAGTACTAGGTATAACTTCTTATTCCATGGATCCACCCAACATGAGGTATTCCTCTAGCCTTGGAATTTGTATTGGAATTTCAGCCTAAATGGTGACCTATTAATTATTTTATTATTTTGAATGTAACTTCTTACATCCATTGATTTTCATATTTACATCAGCATTTTATTTAAGCACAAACAGATAGATATACATCCCTAAAGCAGTTACCAGAACCTAGACTTTCACTGAATACTGAATCAAACCAGAGATAAAGCAATCGAATATTAACAAAATATAGTACTGTACAGTAGCTCAGTTTGATGGACCGTGAAATATGGGTATAGATTTATATATGCGGCAAATGAACAGTCTCCTTTGTGGTCTGTCACAGAAAAGATTGAGGATCTTTTTCAACAAAATGCAGGTTGATTCAAACACAAGAGGGAAGAGAACTTACCGGGGATTTTATGCACATGGATTGATAAAATACACGTTGAAATTAATGCAATTATTGTTGAACATAAAATGCAATAAAATCCAGTGGACTATACTTTGGAAGACAATTATACACTCTAGCTCCTCCACCCTCACCCCATGGTGTGGCATTGAGTTTCTACAAATTTATATAATTTATATAATTCATAATGCCACATATAGTTTTAGAGAAAGCAGTAACTGTAAACAGTGACTGTAACTTTAATCTAGGCCACAAAGACCCATTACACGCACTTGATTGTCCCTCTTATAGTTCAGTGATTTAGTTCACCATTTCCTAATAAATGCATGTGAAATTCAAGCGACCGCTACTTTTTCTTCTCCACCAATTTCTCCAATTCAAAATGTACCATGGTTACTATTGTTGTCTTATATTTGCTGAGGAGAAATCAGGCCCAAGAGTTAGCCACTCCTAACACATACAGTAGTGATCCATCTGCGACTACCCTACTCCTTTTCCTATGATTTATATCAGCTTAATCCAAATACAACACACGTTTCTAACATTGGTGCAAACTGGTACATATTTTTTGTATCAGTGTTTGGTGGAATACCAAAGACTTCAGGGTCTTACTACAATAAACATTTATGAGAAATGGAATCAGTTATTCCCACATGTACATAAAAATGATTTTTCAATTAACTGGGTGAAATTTACAACCTTTATAGTCCTAGTACAGTAGATTCATCAGAACATTACTTTCTCTTTTGAAGTAATGCTCTCACATCAGTGATGCAACACTAACTAACACTGGCCATAAAGCCCGTGTCTTTTATTCTGGATAATAATCAGACACTTCAACCGAACAAAAAGATCTGGGGTAGAGAGAGCGGCCAATTAATATCGAGGATGTACTACACTAAAGGACATAATAATTCTTACATTTGAGGTCAGGAAGATATCTCCAAGTGCTTTACAGACTGTAAAGTGTAATGATTGTATGTTGTAGGCTAACCCAGTAGCCAATTTGAATATAGCTCCACAAACACAAACAAACACAAACAGCTCCAAAGGGAAGAACTAATATTAGGTGGAGGATTGTTGCCAAGCACTTCAGGACCCTTCTCATTTCAAATTGTGCTATGGGTTCTTTAGTACCACCCAAACAGGCAGATGGGACCTTGGTTTAATATCTCATCTGAAGATGACATTCCCAACAATGAAGTGCACTCTAGCATTGTCAACTTGTCACTGCACTAGAAATGGATCCTTGCACAAGTTTCCTCACTCGACACACATCTTGTTACCTAGCAGTAAGTAGGAACCTGGTTGTTAGGCGATTGGTGGATGGTTTTGAATCCATCCAAAAAACAATGTGGTCACTGAAATCACAACTGTTTGTGGGACACTGCCGTGCAAAATTGGCTGCAGTGATTTGTAAACAAAAATATACAATCCATCCATTTTAAAATATATTCCGTGAAGCACTTTGAGACATCTCAATGATGTGACAAGTCACTAGATCAAATGCATGGACTCATATTATTATTATTTATTAATTTAGACAGTGCGAGTTCAAAATCCCAACCAAAGGAGATGGTTGCTTAAAGAGAGAGAGCTGATGCTTAAAGTACAATTGTACACGGATAGAATAGCAATTGAAATTTCCCTAAGTGGGGAACACACTGCCTCTCGAGTACCTGCACATTTCCAGGAATAAGACAACACCAAAAACAACTTGCATTTATATAGCGCCCTTCACACAGACGAGTGTCTTTGAATGGTGGGGGGATTTGACGACAAAGCAAGAGAGGGTCGAAGGGGAAGGTGACCATCGGCATGGCCAAAGCTCTTAAAAGTGGGATTTAAAAATAGATAAGAGGTACAAGGTGGAAGCAGATACTGTTGTAGGAACAAAAACAATAGTTCTTAGAAATACTAAATAAGCCTACTCTTTCTCTCGTAGCCCTCAACTGATTTCTTTTGACCAAATAACCATTGAATTGGTTGACACAATGTGCTTCCTTGAATAATCAATTTCAAAAATTCACTGCTCTCTGTTTAGAATATTTAATGCTGATACAGGAAACACAGAGAAAACGTGTACACCCACACACACACATTATAAACATTGTCCTCTCTCTCCCCACCGACCCCCAACACGGTGAAATAATTTACTACAAAAATAAATTATAAGTTTAAATAGGTAACGGGGAATAATGTAGGAAGGGATCTCAGTATGATCCTTTCCAAACCTTTTTTTTTGATCCTCTGGAAAAAGTTCCTGTTTGTACATCCCAAGTCTCTGGGGATTAATTACATTAATACATCAATAATAATTTTTTTACTGGTCGCCTTGAATTAACATTATTTGTGCTTGTACTTGAAATAATGTAACATACCGTATTACCGCCCCATCGTGTGTTTCGCCCACAAAATACAGTCAATCCGCTCTGCGGTATACATCATGAAGCAGTTTGAGACATCTCAACGACGTAATAAGGCGCGATATCAAATGCAAGGATTATTACTGTATTGTTATTGCCAATGTGTGTGCACTAGGTGCAGAACAGGAGGTTGCACAAAGTTAAGGTTTCGTCCAGTTTAGCCTTAACCTGAGGTTATATTAAACCCTCAATCTCCATTAGCCCACCCAGCTCACCCTCCTCCCTCCTCACAGGGTTATATTGAATACAGAGATATGTGATGCCATCAATGTGACTGACATTGAAGGGCAGCAGGGAGGACCATTCCCTCAGACACTGTGAACAGTGACTGGAAGCCAAGCCAGGGCACAGCACAGACACACACACACACACACAGAGCACCCTCCACACACACACACACAGAGCACCCTCCACACACACACACACACACACACACGCACCCTCCCCACACACACACACCCTCCCCACACACACACACAGAGCGCACCCTTCACACACACACCCTCCCCACACACACACACACCCTCCCCACACACACACACACCCTCCCCACACACACCCTCCACACACACACACACACACCCTCCACACACACACACACCCTCCCCACACACACCCTCCACACACACACACACACACACACCCTCCCCACACACACACACACACCCTCCCCACACACACACACACTCCCCACACACACACCCTCCCCACACACACACACCCTCCCCACACACACACACACACCTTCCCCACACACACACACCCTCCCCACACACACACCCTCCCCACACACACACCCTCCCCACACACACACCCTCCCCACACACACACCCTCCCTACACACACACACCCTCCCCACACACACACCCTCCCCACACACACACCCTCCCCACACACACACACCCTCCCCACACACACACATACACCCTCCCCACACACACACACACACCCTCCCCACACACACACACCCTCCCCACACACACACACACACCCTCCCCACACACACACACACACCCTCCCCACACACACACCCTCCCCACACACACACCCTCCCCACACACACCCTCCACACACACACACCCTCCCCACACACACACACACCCTCCCCACACACACACACACACCCTCCCCACACACACCCTCCACACACACACACCCTCCCCACACACACACCCTCCCCACACACACACACCCTCCACACACACACACCCTCCCCACCCCCCCCCCCCCCCCCCCAGACCTGGCCATGTACAGGGCTGTGTGTGTTACGCTCCCGGTGTGAGCGGATGGACGGGGAGGAAACTTTCGCCATCCCCTCAGCGTTCGCCAAATAACATCCTCTCGTCTGGAAACAAAAGCCGCCCGAGGTTCACCTGTGATGTTCCACACAAACTCCGCATCAAAGCCGGAGTCAAACCCGAGCAGATCCGAGGGGAGGAGAGGAGGGGGGGGATACACTCACACTCAGCACCGGGTTTCACCGTCTGACCCCAACCCCGCAAATCAACCCTTTCAAAACCTGCCCCCGGAATGCTTTCTTTTTAATATATATATAAAAATATATATCATCAAAAACAAACCAAACGTGTCATGTTTTGTCCGCGTTTTGCCGGCTCTCCAGCTCCAGCCTCAGCCTCACGTCCTCCCTGAAAATACACTCACTCACTCACTCACTCTCACTCACTCACCTGAAAATACACTCACTCACTCACTCACTCACTCACTCACTCACTCACTCACTCACTCACTCACTCACTCACCTGAAAATACACACTCACTCTCACTCACTCACCTGAAAATACACTCACTCACTCTCACTCACTCACTCACTCACTCACCTGAAAATACACACTCACTCTCTCACTCTCTCACTCACTCACCTGAAAATACACACACTCACTCACTCTCACTCACTCTCACTCACTCACCTGAAAATACACACACTCTCTCACTCTCACTCACTCACTCACCTGAAAATACACTCACTCACTCTCACTCACTCACTCACTCACCTGAAAATACACACACTCACTCTCACTCACTCACTCACTCACCTGAAAATACACACTCACTCTCACTCACTCACCTGAAAATACACTCACTCACTCTCACTCACTCACCTGAAAATACACACTCACTCTCTCACTCTCTCACTCACTCACTCACCTGAAAATACACACTCACTCTCACTCACTCACCTGAAAATACACTCACTCACTCTCACTCACTCACTCACTCACTCACTCACCTGAAAATACACACTCACTCTCTCACTCTCTCACTCACTCACCTGAAAATACACACACTCACTCACTCTCACTCACTCTCACTCACTCACCTGAAAATACACACACTCTCTCACTCTCACTCACTCACTCACCTGAAAATACACTCACTCACTCTCACTCTCACTCACTCACTCACCTGAAAATACACACTCACTCTCTCACTCTCACTCACTCACCTGAAAATCCACACACTCACTCTCACACACTCATTCACTCACTCTCACCTGAAATACACACATTCTCACTCACTCACTCTCACCTGAAATACACACATTCTCACTCTCTCTCTCTCTCTCTCTCTCACTCACCTGTTGCCTCTCCCTACAAACTCCAAGTCGTTCCCAGCTGCTCCCAGTGTTAAGTCCAGCAGCAGTTTTCAGGTGACCTGCTTTGCTTTTCCTCTTGCTGGTCTGACAGTCAGCCAGTCAGTCACCTTGTCTCCCCCTCACAGACAACAGGGATTTTACTGATCATGTATTGTTATTATCATGGTGGCTCTGTCTGATACATGTCACAACACCTGCAATTCTGCTCAACTACACCGTTGTTTTAACTGGAGCCCAGAATAAAATTATCCTCCCTCCCTCACTCACTCACTCACGTATAATTGCAACTGTGATTTTTGTGGAGTTGCATTGACTGTATGTATGTATATATATATATATATAAAACCTTCTCTCTTCTGCAGCTCTTTCTCCCTCCCTCTCCCTCTCTCTCTCTTTCTCTGTCTCTCTCTCTCTCTCTTCACTCCCCAGAATAAACCAACTCACTGGAACAGTGAACCTATCTGCTTTAAAGTCCGCCTTTACTTTTACGAAGACTGGCAATTGCACACTGGAGACTAATTCACTCTGTCTGTCTGTCTGTCTGTCTCTCACTCACTCAAACACACCCAGTTACACACACACTCACACTTGTACACACTCTCATACACAGACACACTCTCACTTACACACACTCTCTCTCACACACTCTCTCTGACATACACACCCACTCAACCACACACTCACTCACACTTATACACACACTCTCTTATACACAGACACACTCTCTCACACACTCACACACACACATTCTCACTGACATACACACTCACACACACTCACTCACTCAAAGACACTCACTCACACATATACATTCACCCCCACACACCGAAGGCACATCTGAGCGCGTTTAAGAATAAAGAGCAGGTTATATTTGGAGAGATGCAGACACACGCACAGACACACAGATAGACACAGACTCAAACTGTTCGAAGCTTAAAGGCAAGTCAAATACCTGGGTTACTTACAGTAACAGATGTAGCTGAGTAGTGATCAGTCCAGGCGAATGAATGAATGAATGAATGAATGAAGGAAGGGAGGAATGGGTGAATGATGGCTCTGTGGTCAGGATTTATAGCTTTCTCCGGGAACGTTGCTTTTCCAAGTCATGGCACAGTCATGGCAACCTGCAAACATGGACTAGTGAAGGGGACTCGATTTTAGCCTGAACCTCTCTGATTGTCAAGTCCCCTGCTCTGCCAGTGAAGTCCACACAGTAACACACACACACACGCACACACACAGTAACAAATCCCCCTCAGCCTCGCTTTTCATTAAATCTCTAGTTTTTAATATACTGTACAGGACCATCTGTGTTGTACAGTGACCTGTTTGTTTAAAAAAGAGAGGCAGGCTTGGCTTGAGTCACCAGGTGAAAACGTGTTGGAGGCAGGAACTATTTGAGACTTTAAAAAAAAATGCAATCTGATTTCTCTGGATTGAAGTTTGCAACGTGTGGCGTTTTGACTCTGTTTAACTCTGTTGGACTCTGTTTCTCTCTCTCAGACACACACACACACTTACACTTTTCAGTGCGTGTGGGCAGAAGTTAGCTGCAGGATTGACTTCAGTCTTACTGTACAAAAGTAAGACAGCAATAAATCTGTTCACCTCAGACCAGCGCCGAGCTACATCAACTACTTGTTGTTAGTGTTTTTTCACACCTAATATGTGGTGTGCTCTGCTTCTGGATTAAAGGCTGAATTAACACCTTCCCTTCCTGTGGCTGTAATGCAACACATTCATCACTGATGCTCACTGCTCGGCAGTAACACAGAAACTCGCCAATCCTTTCAACACTGGACAGTACAGACACATTGACGCAGCCCTCACTCATCAGTAAGGGATATCCTTCACCCACTAACCCGCACATCTTTCAGGACTAAGACAACACCAACTCAGCAACACATGGAGTCCTGCAGCTCAGTGGTTAGAGCACTCGCCTTCCAAGCGAGAGACCTGGGTTCAATTCCAGGCAGTTCAGGGCGAAACCTTGGGCAAGTTTCCTTGCTCCAAAAGCTTAATAACAATCCCTCGAAAAAAACACACCCAATAATAAATTGGTCATTTCAATCCCCAGCTGTTTGCGGGAGGGACACTGCTGTGCACAATTGGCTGCAGTGTTTCACCCACAAATATACAGTCAATTCATTTCACAGTATATTCTGTGAAGCGCTTTAAGAAGTCTAGAAGATGCGAAAAAGACGTTTTATCAAATGCAAAGATTATTATTATTAAGTCTTCAATACTGGACAGCAAAAACACAATCATGTAATCGCCTGCTTTTTCGGCAGCTATGGTCAGTTTTCAAATCATCTGTTTGATGGACACCTGCTGGGTCGAAAGCCGTGTACAGTTGGTGATGTGCCGGCCTCTTTGAGTTGCGCAAGTTTAACTCCGATCTTAACCAGCTTTGCTGAACAGCGACTGCTCCATCTAGGGTTTTCCTGGCTCACTCAGCAACCTGGCCTCTGATTCGGGGGTCTTGTGAGTTCCTGTCCGTTGTCAAGAGTTTGAGCTCATATTTTAGGCCGACGCTTTTAACAACACGTTGGGGGACACGTGGAGGTGCCGTCCTTTGGATCGAGACGTTAAACCAAGGTCCTGTCTGCCAATCGAAGATGTTAAAGGCACTATGGAAAATAAAATTTTCTCATAGTGTTTTGGCCAACAATCTCCAAGAGAGCATTTGTCATGGCTGTTTGTGGGATATTGATATCCAAAAATTGGCTGCCATATTTGCCTATACAATGTACTGTCAATAGACTTTACAGCAAATCCCTTGACATACTTTGAGGCTTATATTTATGTGAGAAGCCTTCACAGAGACCTGCTTATGGTGAAACTGACTTCACCAGCAGGATGATGGATGATGTCAACATAGGCTACTGTACTCCCCCCACCCCCACCTCCTCCAGCCTCGTCCCCTATTTATCACAAACATACCTCTCCTCTTGGGTATTTTGTTATCATCGAAGAGAGATGGGAATGACCAGGGTATCCTTCATCTCTCCTAATCACAATTCTAAAGGGCAGAGTTTTAGTAAAGATTGGTGTTCATTATAAGTCCCAGATACTGATACAAGTGAACACTTGGTACTGACGTCCCCTGTACAAGTGAATCAATACATTCAAGGTCCCATTTGAGCCACAAGAGACATAATCACACATTAGGAACATTCCCCATCATATCCCACTGGGTGGTCAAGATGGTGAGTGGAGCGCACGAGGTCCTCAGTTAGGTCTGCCAATAGCACAATATAATTTACAATGTTATCAGAAATACTGGACACCACAGACAATGTACACAATAGATCTATCCAGTCAGACTCAGTGGAAAGACTTTGTTCTTAGTGACAGACTAATTCTTCACTTACAGAACACATGCTCTGCTGATACTTGCACTATGTATTCAGATTGTATCTAGCTCAACACAGTTCTGTGAACATTAACAACACCATTCCTGATCATTGGACAGCACTGGTAATTTTTCATAGAATAATAATTGGATGTAGTGGTTAGAAATGTTGCCTTACCATTTCCTTCCTTATGTAAAATATAAATTTGATTTAAAACAGTTTTCAGTGATACCAGTTTTGAAGAACTAAGAACTCATTCTCGGGAGTATGCAACCCCAAATGTGGTTGTGTTTGGAGGGTTCTGTTAAGGGAGAGGAATTCTTCACTAATTTAATGAAACCGTTTCCATTCAAATCCAATTTTATTGCTGTTGTCACACCAGGTGTTTCTTCAAGAAAGGAGAAGAAATAAAATAATTTGCATTTAGGTAGACCCCTAGCATGTGCAAAATATTTCAAAGCACTTCACGGGTAATTACAATCAAGATTGTTTTTTTAGGCAAACACAGATGCCCTTGTACAAGCCAGCCTCCTTAAAATAGCTTTGAAGTTGATGACCAATTAATCCCGAGAATGAGTTCTTAGTTCTTCAACACTCAAGCTCCAAATTCAAACACTATTATGTTTTCAGACTTAAGCAAAGGCTCACCACAATGACAAGATGGATTGCAGTTTGCTCTGTATTGTGATAAAAACAAGTACTAATTTAGCAATAAATTTAACTTTGTATAGAATTGTAATTTGATTCAGCAACTTGTTAGCGTTTGATATACTGCCTTACTACATCATTGAGAAGACTCAAAATGCTTCACAAGATTTACTGGAAAATATATTTGTTGCCCAAATAACAACAACAAAACAACAACAACAAAATTACACTTTTATAGCGCCTTTCACATCAGGAGGACTTTGTGAGGAGGTAAACATATATTCTTGGGTTGCTTTAGGTTTTTAATTTCATTTATTATCTGAAACAGCATTTTTTTTGCTAAGCAACACAGTTTACACTAAGATATTAGAACCTTACCAAAAAGCACAATTTTTCGTATTCGACCATTCATACTGCCACCAGCCCCAAACCAGGCCCCCCACCCCCCTCTGCCCTTCCCCCCTCCGCCCTCCCACCCTCCACCCTCCCCACCTCCCACCTCCCTCCGCCCCCCCCCCCCCCAACACCCATCTCGGCATCAGGTTCCACCATGGTTAAGCGGTTTGAGACACCACGGTGTGGAGGGCACTATGTAAGTGATAATTGTTGATATTACTTTATGGCAGATTAACATGTTTTACTGTATTCTCTACAGTTTGCAGCATCTTTGTTGCAGATGGAGACGAGAATGCTGTTGCCTAAAAGATTAACATGCTTACCTATTAGATTAGGACATCCTGCCTGAGCAACCTTTTGACCAGCTTGATAGCTTTTAAACCACATTGTAATTTGGGATCAAGTATAGTTCAGTCTGCATTACCTCTATTAACACTATAATGTCACGTGCTTTCAATTTAATAGAACTACTAGCTTGGACTTTAGTGTTTCATTAATTTAAAGTTAATTGTTATATAAATTGTTAATTATGTAAATTGTTTTCCTAACTATCATATTCTGTCACCTATCCCTCAGCTTTTTTGATATGAATACGCTGCATATTTTAAGATAGTTGGAAGAAAAAGATCCCAAATTATTTATTTATTTTTTCCTGGCGCACTATTTAAGAAGGAATTGGATAGCTATTTGTTTGTGTTTTTGGTAGCTGGGTGTCTGATACATGTGGAGACCCATCGCCAGGTTTAAGACAGCTATTTGGTAAAGGAGGCAATTGAGTTAGAATAATATATAATTACTTATCTAATTTTAGCTTGAGACTTTCTACTCAATGGTCCTGTATTACCTATGTTGTATTTACATGACATATTCTCCTAATGTAAATCTTTATATCAATAGAGTTTTGCATTTGGGACGTCCTCCCGACGTGCAAGGCGTTATACAAATGTAATTTTGTTGTTGTTTTTGCATTTGGGTTATCAATCTAGTGTCATTGTAAAACTACACGTGCCTTCTGTTGCCCTCCCAACTCTCTTTCTCTCCTCCTAACTCTCTCCCGCCACTCCACCCTAGCCTGCCCCTCTCCCTTGCTCGGGTCCCAACCTGACTGTTCAGCAGGCATCCTCCTGATGTGAAAGGCAACAACAACAACTTAAACTTATAAAGTGCCTTTCATGTCGGGAGGACGTCCCAAGGTGCTGCACAGGAGGCGTGTGACCCGAGCTGGGAGGGGAGTGTTCGGGAAGGGGTGAAACATGTGGGGGAGGTCGAGAAATTTTGGGGAAACAAAAGGCACGGTCGAAGAGGAAAGTCTTCAGACCAGCCTTGAAAGAGGAAAGGGAAGAAACAAGGCGGAGGAATTGGGGGATGGTATTCCACAGGGTGGGAGCGGAGAAACTGAAGGCCCGGCCTCCGATGGTGGGACGGTTCGGGCGGGGGGCTTGGAGCAGGCCAAGTCCTGCTGAACGGAGGGTCCGGGTGGGCTTATAGGGGGAAAGTAAAGCGGTTAAGTAGGGCGGGGCAAGGCCGTGTAAGGCCTTGAAGGTGAGGACGAGGATCTTGAACTCGATCCTCTGGAGGATGGGGAGCCAGTGGAGACGGGTGAGGGTGGGGGTTATGTGGTCTTTTTCAATGTAATTTTGTTGTTGTTGTACACAATTGTCGTGGCATTCTTATAATTTATTACTCATCCGACAATCTTTGCCGAGGTGACAAATACAAAAGACAGGATTGATAAAGAAGATGCACGTGTTCAATCAGAATTTATCAGATTCCTGAAAGAATGTAACGCAGGCAGTAATACAAGTGACCTCTTCCCTTATCTTCTCCTCTGTGATGGACCCATCGGCGACTCCTAATCGCCACCTTCCCTCCCCCCCCACTCCCTCTCCCACCCTCCCCCGGCCTCAGCTCGGATCCAAAGCTGTAACTGTCCAGCTCCTTGGGATGTCCTCCTGACGTGAAAGGTGCTATACAAGAGTAATTTTGTTGTTGTTGTTATCTTCAAGATAATCATTGGATTAGCGGACGTGCTTTGTTCATCCTCTCTATGAGTATACACATTTCATTTATAAGTTTAATACTGTACTTAGGAATATCAGATTCTTGTTTTGTTGCAAGTTCAATGCATCAAATGGAATAGAATGAGAGTACATAAGATTGACTATCTCATGGAAACAAACCAAAAGTGTAACAAGGCAACAGCATTCTCGTCTCCATCTGCAACAAAGATGCTGCAAACTGTAGACAATACAGTAAAACAAGGATTATTATGATTATGTTTCTCTTACTATTTGAACAAAAGAAAGTCATGAACTATATCCTAGTAACTAATCTCAGGGTTCAGGCAATATCTGTAAACCACTCAAACGTAGCTCTCAAGGTTCAAACCATCTGAACTCTCTGTCTCGTAACTCACTTCAATCAGGAAGGTCATAACTTTTATATGCATTTGGTTTCATTATTGTTTGGGTCAAAGGTTTACTATGTAATCAAGGGATTCGGTTTCTCACACCATATTGCGAAAGTTCTTTGAAAATCAGGCCATTCATTTCCTGCTCAATATGTATCAAATAAACATCTAAGCTGCCATATATCACGATTCTTCATTGCACGAAGGATAATTATATTTTCAATAGATTTTTCTGTTTCACTGGCTGTTCCTGTTTACGTGACATTGATATCATTGAGGATTTTTATTCCTTTTAAAAATAATATTTGCCCCTACAATTTTTCTCTGCTATGCGCAATTCACAAGCACCCGGCTACGTGCAAAGAAGCCAGCTTCAACCAAGTGTTGATGCTGTTCTTTTCGTAGCCACCAGGAGATGTGCAAGAGTAACCTGGATAGACCAGTCATTGATTTTCTATTTCTATCAACAGAACCCACCATCCTGCCATTTAGTGCTTCCTCTCTTAGCAGTTTTCTGGGGAACAGAAAAACAGTAACAACTCCTGGTGTGTGATTCATAAAATATGAGGCAGGTGCGCCAAAATCTGAGTGAGCCACAGGGCAGCTATCATCAAGGCATCAACAATTAGGAGTTTTGTTCTGAATTGGCAAATGTAGATTAAAAGATAAAGTGGGTAATTTTCCAATTGATGGCAACTTCATCACATATTGAACACCATGTAGCAAATAACCTTCTGGCATCATGCGTGTTGTTGTTGGTGTTGATGCCATATGTCTATCGACAATGAATTGTTGAAACATTAGGCAAGTTTCCTAACGCCACACGCCTCTGTTATCTAGCAGTAAGTAGGAGCTCAATTGTTATTTTATTGGCTGATCGCTTTTCAAGAGGTAACAATCCCTTAATAAAAATGTGGTCACTCAATCCAAGGTTGTTTGTGGGTCATTGTTGTGTGCAATTGGCTGCCGTGTTTCGCCCACAAAACATACATCAATTCACTTTCTTTTGTGAAGTGCTTTGAGATGTCTCAAAGACGTAATAAAGTGCTACATCAAATGCAAGGATTATTCTTATGAACTCAAAGCAACTGTTTATTCATTTACCAAGTTGGGATATGGAGGGGGTGGACAGATACAATCAATTTTAACCACACATCAAATTCAAAATAGCTACACGTGTTAAGGTTTTATTCGGAGCAGTAAAGTCAATTGCCAGAAGTAATTTTTAAAATATTTCAGTCAAAGTAGTGTGTTCACTATCCTGATATATATGACAGCCTCGTTAATTTATATATTGATAATTCCCTACATTACTAAACATTGTAACTTATGCAAAAATATCTCAAATAAATGTCATTAAAGTAGAAGATTTTCCACATATTTTACAGTGTGACCAAAAAGTAGTGATACCATTACAATGTTGTACAAGTCTTAAATAAA
Source organism: Hydrolagus colliei (assembly GCA_035084275.1). Classification (NCBI taxonomy): domain Eukaryota; kingdom Metazoa; phylum Chordata; class Chondrichthyes; order Chimaeriformes; family Chimaeridae; genus Hydrolagus; species Hydrolagus colliei. The sequence goes on from CM068743.1 coordinate 107,171,208, forward strand.
GGATGATATATATATGTACAACGTAATGCATAAAGTACTTTGTTGAATAAGTTAAAACTCCATCAGTATGAATATATTATCATAAGCAATACTGCGTTGGATAAAATTGCTTACATAAACAAGTACTTCAGAGAATGATACATAGAATGAGAAGAAAAAGCAGAGAGCATCCTGAGAGGTTCAATCCAGATGTGGGAGGGAATGGAAAGCATTGATGGAAGAGGGCAAATGCACAATTGGAGCAAAAAGTGAAAAAAACAGAAGCATCTTGTATTTCAATACCAAGAAAAATATGGAATTGTTTTTCAAGTCTGAGGAAGTTATATAACGATTCTTCATAACTGAATCCTCTGAAGCTGGAGATCAGCCTCTTTGCTCTCCTCTACACCATCTCTGAGAAATGTGTTATGAACGGACAGTTTAAGTCTGGCTGCTCAGCCTAAACTAGAGGTGACACTCTTTCATAAGTGTACATGTCCCCATAACTTAGGTACTGTTTGTAACTTTTTCTGTGCATCTCTGGGGATCTTCATATATTTTAGATATTTGATACCAACTTGCCTGGATAACCGAATCACAACACCATAGAATATTACTGTAAAAGAACCAGATTATTCAGTACAATAAATTGGACCTGATGTTTTCCCCTATTTCTTAAGGGCTGGTATTATGCTGACTTAAAAATAACTCTGAATATCTGCACCATATGCACTAAATTTATTGTCAATTTAATAATATAATGGAGCAAATTAATTTCATATTCTCTCATTGAAAGCACATCCCTTTACCAGATGTCTGCACTAATGCTACATTATCCTAATTCTATTTTGCATGCACACTAAGCAGGTCCAAATATGTTTGGCATCATATTTATGCTGCATTTTGAAACATCCTGGAAGTGACCAATGTTATGATTTTCAGTAAAATTAAAAGTGACTCACGAAGACAGGAATCTGGACTATCATTAATGGGGCAGAGTGGATGTCATTAGAGTGAATATAATCTTTTAAATCAAATGACATAAACAACTTTATTGTATTACCGACTTCTAAAGATTTGTCTATAAAATATAACCAATGTATAAAACAACTTATCTGGGCAGGAAGAGTGCCTAAACATAGTCTCACAAAGGTTTCTGAATAAAAATGCAGCAGAGAGCTTGCCTCCCTCCCCAGTGCGTATTTCACTAGTGTAGTTTTCAGTTGGCTGGTTTGGCATAACAGATCACTGCTTTTCGTTTCAGTACCATTAGTAATAGAAAAGCTCAATGTAATCAAACTTAGGTCTTTATCTGTACTACGTTCCCACCAGTGTTTAATAAATCATATTATTGAAATTGACTGTCATGTTAAAGAAGTACAGTATTTCTAACTATGGAAGAGAGAAGCCATTGGTACTAATAAAAGTTTCAATCTCTTGAATATAATTGACTATGACATGTCAATAGTAATTTTATTCCATCTACTGAATCACCGGTCATACTGAATTTAAAAGTAATTTTTATGCTATAGCATGAGTTTAGTTTTGTTCTACTCTTTAATTATGGATTATTCGCTTATTCAGAGGGTATTTGGACCATTGAACATATTGTTCAGGGACACTGCTTTGTAAAATCAGTTTCACATTCTTCACACATTCAAACTCTGCAAAATTTAATAGATTTCAAATTGACTATGAATTAAATGTTATCGATCAGGTTTGTAACAACAACTTACATTGATACAGCACTCTTCACATTTGGATTGGGTGGCTACCAGCCATTTATCTATTTACAGCAAAAATAAAATAATATTTGTACAGCACCTTTCACTTGGGAGGATGTCCCAAAGTGCTGGATTTGGATCTCCCGGCATCCTGGCCGACAATCCCCCAGATAAACATTGATTGTTGATTCATGGCTCCTTGTAGGAAACTGATGTGAGCAAATCGGCTGCCACATTTTCCTTCAGAAAACACAATCTTGTTCTCAAAGCAAAATGCAGGGGAATACACTATGAAGTCACGAGCAAAAATGTGCAACCAAATAAAAATATTCCTCCCAGACTGAATTCGGGATATTGTACTGGTCTTACAGCAGGAGAGAACGACATTGGAAGTAACATCAGGTTAAGAATAATAATAATCCTTCAATTTCATATAGTACCTTATTGCGTCGTCAAGACAAGTCAAAGCACTTCACAGGATTTATTGTATAGTAGCAACAGTAAAGCATTCTGAGACATTTCCCCACTTGAAGGGCAGTATATAAATGCAAGTTATTGTTGCTGTATTTGTGGTTGAACATTGGGCTACTCTGACACAGCACTTATAGTTTATATGAACTCAGGACCAGGTTGTCTCTACAGTACATCCTTTAGGTTAGGAATTGATGTTGGCATGTGGTACCAAAAAAGCAATTAAAAAAGCACGTTGATAATTAAAATAATAATCCTTACATTTGACTTTTCATGTCGTCTAGACATCTCAAAGCGCTTCACAGAATATACCATAAAGTGAATTGACTGTATATTTGTGGGTGAAACACAGCAGCCAATTATCTACACCAGTGTCCCACAAACAGTCGTGGATTAAAGTGACCAATTCATAGTTGTTCTTTTTTTCTTGAGGGATTTTTCATCAGGCGTGTAGAGTAAGGAAACTTGCTCAAAGTTTTTCTCTGCCGGGAATCGAACCCAGGTCTCTCTCTTGCGATCTAACCACTGAGTTGCAGGACTCCACCCAGGCATTTAAGAGCAGAGGAAAAGAATCAAAAAATGTTATGGACCAATGTAAATAAAACATATTGTGAGGATAATTTAATCAGACCAACGCACAAATGTAGAAAGGCACTATTTTATAATCTAAATGAGGTGTCCATTTTGGTTCTAAGATGACAAATTGGATTACATTTTTAATGGAGAAAGGCAAGAGTGGGGAATGCATTCAGACATCCAGGTTGACAGGTCACTGAAAGCAAGTTAAGAGCTACAAAAAGAAATCGAATGGGTTAATGATATATTGGCTTTATCTCAAGAGGTTTAGAATACAAAAGCAAAGAAAGGATGTTTCAGTTTGTGTTGGAGTAACCTACAAATACCATGTTACACCTTATCAGTAGCAACCAGAGTGCAAAATGACACAATGATGCAGGGTAGAAGAATTCGATTAGAGGCATATTCTTTTAGAACTCGCCGGCTCTAATTTCTACATTATAAACTGTAACACTGTGGAAAACACTCATATGAGATTTTACCTTCTCATTGTATTGCATCTGTAGCACCTCTGCAAATCCATCCACTTTTTTTCCCATCAATTTAGTATATAATAATAATAATCCTTGCATTGTATATAGCGCCTTATCAAGTCTTTGAAATGTATCCAAGTGCTTCACAGAATATACTATAAAGTGTTGTGACTGTTTATTTTGTGGGTGAAACACAGCAGCCATTTGTGTATAACTGTGTCCCACAAGATAGAGTGACCACATTTCTAAATTTAAAAAAAATATTGTATTTTTCAAGATGAGATTTCTATACATCCCACCTACACATGAGAATCCCAGATGGTTGTAATGGAATGTGCACTCTCTTCCTGGAGGGATGCATCCTGCTTACCTCATTTCGGAAAGTATTGGGCACAGGTTGGCAGGAGCTAACAGTTGGGGATCCTATAATGTGGATTGGGGTACTGCTGACTGCTGTCTAACCAGTTAAAATTGTACAGCTTGCCATTGATATTGCTGTCTAGTAGGGCCCGTCGATATGGGAAATTTCTGATATGGATATATCGGTTGGCTCATATCGATATATACTGATATATCGATATTTTCTGGTTTTTTATACTGCGCGCGCACATTCGGAGGTGCGCGCGCATTCGGAGGTGCGCGCGCATTCGGGGCCTATCTCCTCAGGAGATAAATCTCTCTCTCTCTCTGTGTCTCTCACACTCACTCTCTCCATCTCTCTCTCTCTCTCTGTGTCTCTCTGTCTGGTCTCTCCCTCCCTCTCCCCACCCCCGTCTCTCCCTCCCTCTCCCCCCCACCGTCTCTCCCTCACTCTCCCCACCCCCGTTTCTCCCTCCCTCTCCACCCACCCCTGTATATTGTATTCGAGGACTACGAATACAATATGGAGGCTTGCACCTCGGTCTGTGCATTGTGTAGCAATGAGCATTCTGGGTCTTGTAGTTCAGTGCGCGTGCATTCAGGGTGTGCGCACATTCGGATGTGTGCGCGCATTCCATGCTCTAGGCCCAGGAGGTTGCAATGCCGGCAACAAGGTACCGATATTTATTTATATACAATTTTTCGATATATCGATATATTTTAAATTCCGATATTGGCGGATCGATATGAAAATTATATCGGATATAACCGATATATCGATATATAGACGGGCTCTACTGTCTAGTAAACTTTCCCGCTGCTGGTCGAGCTAGGACCACCCTGCCTTTAGGCTTTGGCTTCCAGCGTTAACAGGAGCTGAGTGGGATGACTCCCTGCCCTGTCCTCCATATACGTGCTTCCCGTGTTTGCCACAAATCCAACTCACTGCTTGATCCTGAAATTTACAGATGGGTCAGAGGAAGTGTCTCCACTGCATTCTCAGGTGCTGAGATCTTTAAAGTAGGACACAGATCTTGTTTGCCACAAGCCTGAGCTATATTGAGACCCTACTGTCCTTGAAGAGGGATGAGTATGACCAGAGTGCCTTTCACCCCTTCTCAGCATAGTCCTTCAGGGCAGTATTCAGGCTATTCAAGTTGGGACTAATGTCGCTTGTATCTTCCAATCGATTCAGTTGATGTCTTTCCTTGGGCCGTGCAGAACCATGGTTTCCAAGGTATCAAGCTTTGTGTCTTCTAATCAGTTCTTGTTTCTCTGTTACTATCTTCAATTTGGTTTGTGTACTCCATGTGTGGCTTCTTCCCTTCAATCAACTTCTCGGTATTAAGAACAATTCACAATGCACTGCTTCACCGCAGGATACGCTACAGGTAGTTTAGTTTGTGAGATGCTGTTTATATAGCTGTAATCACGATGCCGCTACAAGACTGCTGAATGTTAATGAGCAGTTACTAACTGCAGATAAACTCGGAAGGTTTAGTCATGCTTTTTTAAATTTAACTCAAAATAAGACACAAACTGATGAAACATGTAATTATTGCTCTCCCTTTCAAGATACATCAAGTCAGCATTCCAATTAATTTGGCCATAACTGATATTTATTGGATCTGTGCTAACAAAGTGAGGTTGAATGATTGCCTGAAACAACCGCAGTTCAAAATCTGTCATTGTTCCAGCTGCACGGAAGCAAAAATTCTTAAAAAGTTAAATTGATCCGAGATTAAAAGGAATTTCCACCTGATCCCCCACCCCCACCCATTTTGTGTCCACATGAGCACAGAGTAGCGGATACGTATGCAATACAGTAGTCTCCACGTGTAAGGATCCAAGTTCTAAAATGTTTTGTGGAGCATTTTTGTTGCTGAACTGCATCAATTTTACTCATGCCATCGTAGGAAATGTTCAATAAAATCAAAGTTGCACAATGTAGCACTGTTCTGGGGTTATTGCTTACTTATGCTTACTTCCATCACCTTGGAACGTCCTTCTGATGTGAAAGGCGCTATATAACTGTAATTTATTGTTAGATGGGAGAATAAGGTCTTCCCCAGGACCCAATCCCACCCTATCCTTCCAATTGTTTGTGCTTCAATACATTATAACTTTTCCCATCATACCACCATTCCTAACCCCGTGGTAGCCCTGATACTGAAAAACACATTGAGTAAATGGCAGTGTAAATGGTGCTTTGCATCAGAAAAAGCACCTTAGGATGTAAAGCATGTCTAATCCAGGGAACGCCACATACATCATGCTGACTTGCAAAAACTTAGCTTCAACTTGAGAATTTGTACCAAACTGATCTTTTATGAGTTGATGTGACGTACATAAGGTAACTAGCAAGAAAGGCATGTGAAGTCCCCACGGCAGTCTTTCCATTGCAAGCTACTGTTTAATGCTGTTGTTTTTCTTGACAGATATTTTTCCGATCTCATTGCTACCTTTTCTAATGATCTGTCATGTCATTAGGTTTGTATTATACTGTGTTGGCGTTTGGTTGTTTTAGTTGTAATTGATGCACTTTCAGTCTTTCTGTGATGAATACTACATGTTAACATTCAGGGGGCACATTGTTACGATCACCTGTTGGCTTGTCTAGGGTGACTGTACCCTATTGTTGACTGCAGCAAGATTTTGGAGAATTGCCAACTTTCTGCAGCTGGCAGTCTGCAAGCCATCCTCCTTGGCTCCCTTCAATGTCTTGTCAGCTAGACTATGAGTTCAATGTAATGACAACGGACTTGAATCCACAACCTTTTGACTCAGAGGTGAGACTGCTACCAAACTGAGCCAGGATAACACCTGACCAATAATGGCCAAAGGAATGGCACATTATAATGACCACCAACAACAGTAACTAAATTACATTTGTATTGCAGCTTCCATGTCGGGAGGACGTCCCAAGGGGCTGGACAGTCAGTGTTTTGGATCCGAGCTGGGGTTAGGGGCTTGGAGAGGGTGGAAGGCAGGGGTGGAAGGGAGTGATCGAAAGCACAGTCGAAGTGAAAGGTCTTAAGATATATGTTGAAGGAGGCAAGGGATGGGATAAGGGAAGAGACTGCTGGATGGAGTTCCAGAGGGGCATAATGGCTGAATGTGCGGCAGGCGAGGCGGGGGACATGAAGCATGCTGGAGCTGAACCAGTGATACTTTTTGCAGTATTTGTGTTTATAAGTGTACAGCTTTTTATGAAACCAGTAGTTTCAAGGCAGATACAATGATAGCACAGATTCATACTGTTGGTGAGCTCTCTATTCATTATTCTTTGTGAAAAACAATCCTTGTAAACATACTGCCTTGTACTGTATATCAGTTACAGCCACAGTTGCATTACAAAGTACCATCTGGAGTCCTGTAGCTCAGTAGTTAGAGCACTCGTCTTACAAGCGAGAGACCTAGGTTTGATTCTCGGCAAGGCGAAATCTTGGGCAAGTTTCCTTCCTCCACATGCTTGATAATAATCCCTAAAAAAAAGCAATAATAAAATGGATCATTTCTATCCAAGATTGTTCGCGGGACACTGCACAATTGGTTGCAACGTTTTGTCACAGTCAATTCACTGTACAGTATATCTGTGAAGCTCTTTGATACATCTAGAAGATCTAATAAGGTGCTATATCAAATGCAAGAATTATTATTATCACTACAATGCATTTTATTGCATACATGCATTTGCTGGATGCAAATCTAGACTTCTTTGGACACTAATTAGTTTGACCTGTGTCAATCTGAAATAGAGAGTTCAGATTTGATGCAAATCTCATTCCTTTATTGTTACTTTGAGAGATGAATGTACTTCAGCTAAGTGTATTTCGTGTTCATAAACCACATCATAAAATGTAATAAAATAATAATAATCTTTACTTTTGATATAGCGCCTCATTTGACAAAGGCCTTCAACGATATACTGTGAAGGAGATTGACTGTGTATTTTGTGGGTGAAAACACATGAAGCAAAAAAAAGCATTGGTTATTTTAAAGTGCAGGCACAATACCTTTATTATGTTTTGAAGCCACTATTTCATGAATAAACAGGACAGCAGGAAAAAAAGTTGGACTTTGCATTATGAGTGCTCATTAATGCAGTGTCCACGTTCGACTCACTGCATTATTATAGTTTTTACATTATTCAGTTGCATTCTGATTTACTCTTAAAGGTAACATGTACAGAAATGCGAAGATAAGAGTGTTCTGTTGCCTGGGGTTCTTCAAGTTGTGCTGATAAATATTTGATTGTTTTACCTAATTGGACAGTCTAATGAGGCAATCAATGCAGAGCTTGTAAAGTAGTAATGCATAATAATAATTATCCTTGCATTTAATATAGCCCTTTTCACATCTTCTAGATGTCTCTAAGCACTTCGCAGAACATGTGGGCGAAACAAGGCAGCGAATTGCAGTATCCCACAATCAGGCGTAGATTGAAATTGCCAATTTTATTATTGTGTTTTTTTTGGAGGGATTATTATTAGGTACCTGGAGTAAGGAAACTTGCCCAAGGTTTCGCCCTGACCGGCCTTGGATTCGAACACAGGTCTGATGCTTGTAAGGCGAGCATTCTAACCACTGAGCTACAGGAGCTCCATGATCAGTGGTTTCATTTTCTTCATTGCTCATCTCTGCAGAATTATTGTTTTGAGAATCGCAAGGTTATAGATTCTGAAATGAGTTACAAAACAAAAACAAGAAGAGTATGGTTTTAAATGTACTGTTTATTTTCAACTGCTGTTGTATTTGTTTCAATGCATGACTGCAGGGACTCCATTTAGCACATAGGTGACCGACTGTGACCGACTGTATTTGGTCGGTCACAAAGAACTGACATATTTTCTTATTTTTGCTGATCGTGGATACTTTATTATAGCAGTGAATACTGATGGCATCACTGGGGAACTCACTTTCTTTGAAGGATCTACTGAGTCAGCATGTGGGTCTGAATTAACATTGGTGGAAATCAGCTTACTCGATGGTTTAGCAAATTTATCCAGCAAATATTTGAGCTGTACAGAGACGGAAGGGTCCTGGTTCATTCAATCTGTGCTGAACTAGTTGATCTCTGAGCAGGAATGAATGCCACATCTGCTCTTTGTGCTGCCTGGTATGGATAGTAGGCGTTTTGTTCCTGATTGCTATCCAGTTCCTTCTCCTGGAGTGGGCACTTGTGTAAATGTCAGATGAGGGCAGTACGGTGATAGTGAGTAGGAAGGAACCCTGTCTCCAGTGCCTCCAGCCCCACTAACTTCTGCCACTGAGCCACTTAAACTAGCCTGTCATCAGCGGTGCCTTCGAATGCTGCGGCTCCAACTGGCACAGGAACTGGTCTACCAAACAGTGGCAGAGAGTTCACTTGATTCTAATTATCAATACAAAAAGTAAAATATTTACTTGGCCATTCATTTTGCCAATCGTTGAGGGGAAAACATAATAAATTTTAGCTCTGCAAATTGCATATAGTTACATGGCACGTCCAGGTTATTTGCAGTTGAGGAAGTAACTTTAGGCTGGTGGTGGAAAATCCCAGCAGAGAAAGAATAATTTTACTGTCAATTTCACAATTTTATTGTGTTGGTCCAAACAAGCGCCTGTTATTCTGATGGTTGATACATCTCAAGAAATTCCCCAAAACAATACAGATAAGACCGTTTACTGCATTTGATCTCATCTTTTCAGAATATCCAACTGAGCACAAATCATAATAATAATCATCACTTCATTTGGGGTACTGCCTTTCACATTGGGAGGCCGTCTCAAAAAGCTTCACAGGTTAAATAGTAAAGTGGAGTTACTGTACGTGCACAATACATCCATAACAACAACAATAGATTGCATTCATATACTGCCTTTAGTGTAGGAAGGCTTGACTTTAATGAGTGCAGGTATTTCAACTTCTTGCGTATGGAAGTATTCTGTGTCAATGCAGATGATTTATAAGCACTTTGTCAAACACTGTTTTACTTGTCTGTTTAACATGTAAGAAACACGCTTGTCTTCAAATGAGAGTGGTGCATCATTTAGAATAGACATTTAAAACGGATACGCATGCAACATTTATGTGCCTTTGTAAGACGTATCAGAATGATACTGTGTGTATGAATATACTATATGATAAATAATCTTGAGGGATGCAATGTGTTCTGCTGCTGGAACCTGATGTGCATGGGGAAAGAATGCAATCCAGAGATGATTAGTGGAGGTATTAAATGGATGAATACTTTCATGATCAGGATGTATCTGTACAGAACCTTCCAAGGGAAATAGGGGTTTATAATAATAATCATAATCTTTGCCTGTGATACAGCGTTTTTTACGACTTCTAGATGAATATAGTATAAAGTGAACTGACTGTATATATGTGGGTGAAACATGGCATTCCAACTGCGCACAAAAGTGTCCGAGAAACAGTCATGGATTGAAATGACCAATTTATTATTATTATTATTTCTTATACCATTGGTCAAATTTCGAATGGAGTAGAACAGGCTTGATGGATGCAAGATTGGGGCCTCAATGTCTTGGAAACCGTAAGCTAAGTGATTTGATGACTCCAAATTGTCAAGGAAGAGACAATTAAGGTCATGATGAATCTTTGACACTTGGTAGCAGGGGCCTCATGGAGTGGGGAAAGGACTGATTGGATGAAGAATTCCCATGGACTAAAATGGGATTGGGGTTGTGAGCTAAATTTGGGGAAGTGAGTAAAGGTTGGAGATGGATCTAACACCATTAACACCAACAAACTATCACTCAGATTCTGAAACCTTCCCAGAAGAGGTAACAATTGGTCAATTACCTCTTCTGTGTTTCCCAAGAGGTCTTTGTTCACAGAGGCTCAGTAGTTGTTAAGAGTATAAGATAACATGATTTATTAATGTTTGGTTAAACTCAATACTATTAAAGTATTTTTAAAGTACGTGCTCTATTTTTTGTTTCTGTGTCGCTGGCTGAGCTGCATTCGGGAAAGTTACCGTTTACTGACACAGTACTTGTCAGAATAAATGAAAATAATTTAAGAGAAATAAAGTGTTGTGGGTAGTTGTTGAGCTCTCTCTGACTGGGCTCATATCTTAGAAGAAATGAGAAGTGAAGCATTGCTCCTTTCAGAATTCACCTGAAAGCAGCGTGTAATTCACACATAAACAAGAGATAAGAGTATCAGGACAGCACTAACAGAACTATAGATTGCAATGATAGTGTTGTGCACAGCAAGATCCCACAAGCAGCCATTAGGTGAATGATCATTTAATCTGGAGGCTGGTCAGGACAGTGGGAAAAACTTTCTTCCCTTTTTGAATGGAAACATGGAACCACAATAGGTGCTGCACAAACATCTGTGCTCTGTTTAAGTAGAAATACCAAATGTGTGGTTGGATGTCTTTCTGTTCGAAGGAACTGCTCTGCTGAGTAAAGATATTTACCATCAATGTTCTTTATAAATATTTCCTTCTCAACAGATGGAGAGTATCATCATATTCTTGAAGAGATAATGTGCTTCATGTAACCAAATGATTCACAATGCAGAAAAGGCTCCAGAGATTTTTTCTCAAGGGAGACAGGGGAAGATATTGCTGGCAGTGAGATGAGATGAAACAGCTGGTCTGGGCTCGGAGTCTTATAAAAGTAATCCTTGCATGTGATATACAGGTAGTATCTTATCAGCTTCTTAAAATGTCTCAAAGCTGTCAAGTGTAATAATCGTGCAATTGTAGGCAATCACACAGCAGCTAATTTGTATATAGCAATGTTCCTCAAAAGGCATGCATGATCATCTTTATCTGGATCTAGGACACTGGGAGAAACTCCTTTCTTTTTGCGAATAGTGCCGTGGGATCTTTAATGTCAACCTGAACAGGTAGGCGGGATCTTGGTTTAACATCTCATCTCAAGCACGGCACCTTCAACAACACATGACTTATCCAGCATGGCACTGGAGTGTCAGCCTAGGCTCTCGAGTTTAAAGTCCTGATAAATCATAGGAGGGAAAAGGTCATATTGTTCCTAAATATGCAATGAGAACAACATCATCCATGTGAACTTTCCTACACGAATCCTAACATTTGTGGAGGATGCACAGACGAGAAAGAATGAACATAAAAACATATACATGTTTGAAAAGTCTTCAGTTTCCAAAGGGCTCAATTAATAACTTGAAGAAATGTAATACAAAATACACCAGCTGTTAATTGTCAATATAATTTAGGCTGAAATACTCTGGATTCATAAAGCTTATCAAAACGATTATAGTCACATAGATGCAATTAGAAACACTGTGGAATGCTAAGACAGGATTCACAAGAGCCGTGAAGAATGAACTTACTGTCACAAATGTTAGCATTCAGCAGACATGATATGCCGCACAGAGCAATGCAGCAATTTAAGTCTCGTCAAATGGTTGTGAATATTCATAAAACACTCAAGGCTGAAATATAAAAATAAAAAGTTAATATAAGGGTATAAGTTTCACTCTAAATTTAGACATTCCTTTAGTATAAAATATGATTTATCCTGATCCTCAGGATGTTGGTGTTTGTAATTTCATTTGTTTTTAACCCTTTCATGCTCTCCTCTGGGCTGAGACGCCATCCGGCGTGGAGGGCGCTATATAAATCAAAGTTGTTGTTGAGAATAGTTTGAAGCCTTAAGCTATCCCTGTGTTGCATTATAGCCCCAGTGCTTTATCAAGACTACTGTCTTGATGAAGAGAGAAATAAAAAAAGCACTAAAACGTACTTCCAGCAAATCCCGCAGGAAGGCAGACATTGAAGCAAGAGGAATAATAGGGGAACTGCAATGAAGGATGTAGTAATAATTATAGTAATCCTTACATTTGAAATAGCGCTTTTCAAGTCTTCTAGACGTCTTAAAGAGCTTCATGGAATATATTGTAAAGTGAATTGACTATACATGTGGCAGCCAATTGAACACAGCAGTAGTGGCTTGAAATGACCAATTGTTTTTGTGTGATTCTTATTAGGCATGTGGAGTAAGGAAACTTGCCCTGCCTGGAATTGAACCCAGGTCTCTCACTTGTAAGGTGAGTGCTCTAACAAGCTACAGGACACCATGTAGCACTAGCTCTTGATGATACATGAGGGAACAATAACTACATTGTTATTGTTGCTCATATTGGAGTTTAATTTGTAAGACGTGTAAACCATTTGAAAATGAATGTGTGCAGTGGAAATTACAGGATGGCTTTATAAATGTTATTTACAAAGAATGAAACAGAATACACAAGGCACAATCCTTTACATTGATTGTTGGTTACATTAATGGCACCAGTAATTCTTTCTAAACAGAAGTGTTTACACACTGTGCATAAGAGATTCACTGCTGCTCTAAACCATTCTTTACCAACAGTTCAAGATAGTGGAATAACATACCTAATTCAGTCATTGATTCTTCCTCAAATCAGCAGCCCTTTGGAACAAAACTAAGAGATTATCAAAACAACATTGCTATTTTATTCTTCACTTTTCGATCTTGATAATGTCTTGCACTATTTTAGGTTTTGGCCCCGCACTCAGGTTTCTCGATTGCGTTTTTGCCTTTTAAACATTAAAGTTTAGATTAGAGCCACCTAGAACTTCAATTTGCCACATTAATTGGGGAAAGGTTTTGGCCTTTGCCTGAAGGTATTTGGGGGACTTTTCTGAATTGGAATTTGTCAACTGTAAACTTCCCAAACTGTAAGCTGTAATCAACACAAATCCAATTTGCGAATATAATAATTATCCTTGCAGTTATCGAGGTGTCTCATAGCGCTTCACAGAATTTTCCTATGAAGTGGAGTGACTGTGCATTTGTAGTCGAATCCTGCAACTTATTTGCTCACAGGAATGGTCCCACAAACAGCTGTGAAGTAAGGAACCAATTTGATTTGGGGGAACAAACTAAATCCGGCATATTACCAAGGTTGACTTTCTCTGCAAACGTTGTACAGTACTCTTACACCAGTAGCTATGGTTGGTGGAGCATCGTCCCTGTTTCACTCGGGATTGGGGCAGATCGCTGTCAGTCAGACCTCAGGCAGCAGATTCCTGGCCAACTTGAGAGTAGTCACTAACCTGATCCTTTTGGTAGTGGAATCAATTTTAGATCTTTTGTATTAATTACCGATATTAAATAAATTTGTTCCTTTATTTGGTCATTACCAGGATAAGACTATTGACACCCAATACAATAACGAGATCTGACAAGCGGATTGTGTCATTTGACATGCAGAAGCCAAAAACAATGTGTACCACAACTTCAATTCTGACCAATTAACCAAGCGTTGAGGAAACACTTCTTCACTCAAAGGGTAGTAAATTTATGGAATTCTCTACCCCAAAAGGCTGTAGATGCTCAGTCCTTGAACATATTCAAGACTGAGATTGATAGATTTCTAATGGGTAGATGGATTAAGGGATATGAGGATAAGGCAGGCAGGTGGAGTTAGATTAGAAGATCAGCCATGATCTTATTGAATAGCGGGGCAGGCTCGAGGGACCAAATGGCCTACCCCTAATTCCTATGCTCCTATTAAAAAAAATGAAAGGCTTATTTTTCCTTTTAGCTGACAATTAAATTCTACAAACTGGAGGTAGAATGCTCGTGTGGTAACTTTAATGAGACCGCCAAATAAAAAAGAGTGAATAATTAGAGGTAAATATACTACCACTACCAGCTATATTAGAGTGATTAATTTCCAAATTGGAAATGCTAAACATTTTTGATGTTTGAAAACACAAACAGTCTCTGAGCTCCCAAAAGGTACAATTAGAGCTGTACGACAGTATTTGTAGGATAATTATAGTCACGATCAAGGTCCATTTGGCATAAATGTTTCCTGATGAAGTCTGCCATAATTCTTGATCTCTAAGTGGAAACTGGTTTTCTGCCAATATATAGTTTGATTCATTTAAATAAGGCTCAGTAAGAGGTTACCTGATTAATTTTTAATGCAATCAATGCTTCTGGTTTAAAAACACACCAACTTTGCAGAAATAATAAAAACAGTGATAAAGTGAACAAAGTAATCTGAAATATGAGTGAAATCGATGGAAGGGAGCAAGAAGTGGGCACGGCTGCAGTCTAAACACTGAGCAATGCTTGTAACAAAACCTGATTTACAAACAATGTCTTGCACTGGGCTGTGGGACTTCATGCCTATTGAATTTCTGTCTCTAGGCTGCTAGAAGTAGAAAGAATAGATACTTAAAGAAGAATGTGGAAACCTCAAGAGTCAAAGCCAAGTGAATCTCCCTGGAAAGAATAATGCATCATACAAATTGTCAAAAGCACATCAATCAGCCTTGTAGATTCAGAAAGGAAATCTACATGCACAACATTTACAAAATAATTTTAAAATCTTTATTTAATGAAAGAAAATTTCAGTGTGTATGAAATTGAATATACAAAAACTTTACATCAGTCCTGCAAAACAAAACACAAAAAATAAAATCCTTAAACTGGAATATCCAAGCATTATTTTCTGCATGAAAGAGAAAAAGGATGAAAAAAGAGTTGACTTGAGAACAGACAATCCTAAGATTCCCAGTTACACAGAAGTTCTGAATACAAATCTACACAATGTTCTTCTGAAGAACCCAACTAGTCTGTAACACAACTTTTTAAAACCATGAAATGCAACAAACTATTCATTTAATCAAATCATTGCAGCCCCTCCCCTGTATCCACCCACTTACCCAGCAAAAAATGTTTTCTCTGGTGAGTGCACAGTAACATCCCTTCGTAAAAGGGTGAATGAAGAATTTACTTTATGTTAACAGATCACAAAGTTTCTGCACTTGTGCAGTGTCTCGTAAGATCACTGCAGCTATCGATCCTCATTCTTTGGCATAGCACACCAATCTACTGTAATATTACTACATTCCAGAAGAAACTTTTGTTTAAAATAGAAGGGAATTTTACTCCCCTTCTCTGATGTTAAAACAATGCTCAGAATAATAATTATTTTTGTTCATTTGTAATCAGTTTACTGATTCTGGCAATAGTGAATCTACAGATTGGCAAATCTTACAACATTCTAGGATGTTACGTTAAGTCTGAGATCTGTTACAATAAGTAAATTGTTATCCCACATGTGCATCAAATGAAATCGTTCAGCTCTGCTTCAAGCGCCGCTGCCATTTCGTCAGCTTCTGAACTGCTGTCGTCTTCATTGCTGGAGAGTTTGCTGGAATCACTGCCGACTTCATCATCTTCCAGCTTCCGCTTGTGCCCCCTTGAACCACAGAAAATAAGAACGGTTACAGGAGGGAAAGCACCTTGTCCACTAAGTCACAAGCATCAGTGAGGGAAATGTAATGAAAATCCCACATCGCCCTTCCATAATAACGACAAACGCACATTTGTATGAAGCCCAAATCGAAAAGAAATATGCTCTGTTTACCCTTCTCAGGTTCTACTGATTTATATGAATCACTTACATGCGTTTTGTGAGCCCACTCCCACTTTCCCACCCAAGATACCCATCCATGGCTAAATCAGCTGTTTGAAATGCTTTCAGATGTCCTCCTGACATAAAGGTGTAATGTAAACATTGTTGGGATTGGTAAATCGGTTGTTGGTTTAAATACCAAAAATAGACATTGTGATTGTTTTCCGCTTGTGTTGGGACACCCACCTGACCAAAACAAAATTTGTGAAAGCAAAAGTCTGTTACATTGGTAATTATTTATCTCAATTCAGACAAGCTAAATCTACTCACCAAGCATGCAGTGAATCATTTAGCTAATATAGTGACACTGATAAAGCCAAAATGTTAAAATGTTAAAATGACAAGACTTAAAACAGATTACTCCACTGGCCTATTGCCCTAAGAGTTCCGGTGAGGAAACATCTAATTTGCTATTTCGAACGTCAATTTGGAACTGGAAAATCTATCCCTTAAATTGAGGCCAAAGCTCAACTGTTGTGGAAGCATTCCCTTTATTAAACGTTTCAATCTTCCTTGTTTATCCCATCCAGCAAATTAATAGCAAACTAAGAATTTTCCCCAACTACAGGACTTTAGAGATATCAACTGTCCTGCCGATGGACACTTCACTAGCACAGAAATACTTATAGATTGAAGGTTATACACTTACAATCTTGGGACTTTGAGCTGATAGTTAAGGTTG
Source organism: Hydrolagus colliei (assembly GCA_035084275.1). Classification (NCBI taxonomy): domain Eukaryota; kingdom Metazoa; phylum Chordata; class Chondrichthyes; order Chimaeriformes; family Chimaeridae; genus Hydrolagus; species Hydrolagus colliei. Next base: position 107,187,936 of record CM068743.1, read on the forward strand.
AATCTCAGTGCAGTGCAGTGCTAAGGAACACCCCATTGTTTGGAGGTGACTGCTTTGAGATTCTTATCCCAGAAAGTGCTTTATCTCCACGGTCCATTAGATAGATGTTATTGAACCGATAAATAGTTTGAAAAATAGTAGGGAGTTTCTCTCACTAAATCAATGATAATTTGCTCGTTCAAATCTAATATCTGTGGAAATATATCAACGGGATAAGGCGCGATTTAAAAAAAACTTATTTACCCTCTGACAGGTAGAAACTACAAGGAATATTATAATCATTGGGCAAGCTCGTTTTCATTTAATATTCTATGAACTGTGCAGCCAAAAAATATTTTCAGCACAAAAGCTACTCTGATATCTGACAGCACTTCTATTACTAAAATAAACAGTTTAGCCTCTGCACTCACTTTCAAATTTTAGATATCTTCTCAGTCTCCTTTTTCTATTTTTATGAATCTGACTTTTATATTTGCCTGAATTTTATTACCAATTTTATTGCCAGTTATGGCTCAATACACTGAAGATTGTGCCACTGGGATTGAATGTGCGATTCTCTTGAAAGAGGAAGCTTTAACTGTCAGAGAAAAAATGTTTTCTGACCACTTGTATCTTGGCAAGACCTGTGAGAAACTTACTTATTTAAAAAATACTATCATAAGATCTTCGACATATACCTGACCCGGAAGATGGGACGTTGGTTTAACATTTGAAGCATGGCGAAGCTGACATGCAGCATATCCCCAGTATTGCGCTGGTGTGTCAGCCTAGATAGACTATGAGCTCAAATGTGGCTATGGCTATGATGTGGGGCTCGAACCTGCAATGTAGAGTCCTACAGCTCAATGGTTAGAGCACTCGCCTCGCAAATTAGAGATCTGGGTTTGACTCCTGGCAGGGCGAAACATTGGGCGAGTTTCCTTACTCTACATGTTTATCTAACTGTAAGTAGGAGCCTGGTTGTTAATTGACTGGGAGATTGGTTTTTCTGAGTGGAATAATAAAAAAAAAGAAAAAATTGGTCACTTCAATCCAAGATTATTTGGGGGAACTTGGCAATTGGCTACGCATTTCACCCGCACAATATAGTCAATTAACTTTACAGTATATTCTGTAAAGCGCTTTGATATGTGTCGAAGACATGATAAGGTGCTTTATCAAATGCAATTATTATTATTATTATCATCTCCTGACTCAGATGAGAGAGCTACCAAATGAGCCAGGATGACATCTATATCTGAGAGATACAAGACACCAGCAATATTTCTGTTTTACAAATGGAACAAACTGTGCAGAACTTAAGTAAATCCCACAAATAGTCATTATATTGAATAGTTGATTCTGCAAATATAATTTAAACATTTCCCCTCTTTCAAAGGACATTCGGGATTCATAATGTAGTTCCAAGTATCATTTACTGGAAGTCTATGTATTTTAGCCAATCACATTACTGCTGATCTGTAGAAATATCATTTGCATTTCACTTTTCACCTTCACACTGAGGTCATTTTGAAGCAATTGCATGAATTAATAAGCATTTCTTCAAGTTATTTAGTAATATAATGATATGTGTTCCTTGCAACGTTGCAGTGCAAGCCAAAGTCCTAATGGGGAGAGCGTTCCTAGCCAGACAAGCAGCGGGAAAGCTTGCTAGGTAGTGCTCTCAATAGCAAGCTATATGTTTTTTGGTGGTTAGACTCCCAGCAACATCCCAACTTACACTCTGGTATCACACACATGCAGAAATCCATCCCCACTGCTTAAGAGAGTCCAAACTAAGCAGAATTCCAAGCATCAAAGCTATACTTGAAAATTCCAGAAATGCCCACTCTTGCCCTGCATCCCGCTCACCCAATTCTGGAAAGTATTCAGCACAAGAAACCTTGCTGCTGAACTTTTAAAGGTGTTTCAGGCAAGTTAATGTTGAACAGATCCAGGATATAATTGTGTGTCATTCACTTTGCCTGAAACTTTGAAGGCGCATGTTCATTATGACTAAATGTAACTGGAGGCAGCTTGAGATGCGGTGTGAAGTTTTTCAATCCCATTAATCACTGTAGTAATGAGTGTCCCAATTACACTGAACTCAATCACCCAGTGCTTGCAGGCGACCATTCAATCTACTCTGCAGTTGGTGGTGAAGATGTTTCCTAGAGAGTTGCCTGGTATAGTGAACTGGATCAGATTCTTTGTGACTTTTCTGTATAGAAAGATTGCTGCCAGATTTCATACTTAGAATAAGCAAGTAAAAGAAGGAACTATAATAATATTAAACCATGTACATGATATGGTGCTTTATCTTTTTGTCAAAGCGTCTCAAAGCCCTGCGCAGGGTTTACTGTAGAGAGCAGTGACTTGTAGACAATTGCTTTGTAGCCCCCTGCCACACTGAAGCCGTTCGAAACCCCTCACAATTATTTACTGTCAAATGCAATGATTGTTTTTGCAGGGAAACATAGCAGTCAGCAACATCTCGTAAAAAAAAGAAAAAATTGGTCACTTCAATCCAAGATTATTTGGGGGAACTCTGCAATTGGCTACGCATTTCACCCCCACAATATAGTCAATTCACTTTACAGTATATTCTGTAAAGCGCTTTGATATGTGTCGAAGACATGATAAGGTGCTTTATCAAATGCAACTGTTATTATTATTATCATCTCCTGACTCAGATGAGAGAGAGCTACCAAATGAGCCAGGATGACATCTATATCTGAGAGATACAAAGACACCAGCAATATTTCTGTTTAACAAATGGAACACTGTTTCGATCTCAATGATTGTTCTTGTAACAAAAAGCTGTTACAAGAATGACAAATTTTATCTGGAGGACTGTTAATCAAGACAACGGAAGTTGCTCACTCCCTTCTCTATTCAAATAATGTCATGGGAGCTTTAACATCCAACTCTACACGGATTTCCAGAGGTGTTATTCACTGCTTAACTCAGTGCTGGCCAAAATATGACTTGCAGGCTGGTTCTGGCCCTAAGGGCTATCGAGAACCGGTCCTCCAAACATTCGCACTAGGCTAAGTTCAATCGGTAATGTGCTTCCAGGTTTTTCTCTATTTTTCTTGATTTAATATTTCTTGATTTAGGGCATAAATTGACAAAATATTCAAACTAAAACATTTATTTTGTTGGTCGACCAAAACGACTGTCTACCACTGGCTTAATCTATCACTATATTAAGAATAGAATCTGAATGTTTAAATTGCATTTATGATTATGGATCATCAGTCCTCAATCATCTTTGAGCAAACAATATTCACAATGAATCATTTCTGTTGCTTTTAGTCTCCTAATTCAGCAATTGTCATCATGACTTATGCAAGCGAGCACATTTTTGGATCATTTTCTTTCTGGTTTTCCTTCAGGCCTTGTTACTATCGTTGAGGTTGAGCCTACATGAACGCACTTTAATCATCCTTTAGATTTTTTTGGTTCAGCTGAGTCTTTGACACATGAGGAAAACCATAACAAGATACAACAGTTCCACATAGGTAAGCCACCTGCACATAGGAAGTTCTGTATCTGGAATGGAGGACGTAACCTTCCTTCTTAAATCCAAAGAGTATCAGGCACAAGTTGGCAAGAATCAAGGACTGGAGACCCAGAGGGTACACTGGGGTATTGCTGGAGTCGAATCAGCTAAAGCTGCATTGTTAACCATTGAAAGTACTGTCTGGAACGCTTCCCCACAGCTTCCCCAGCTAGGCCACCCTACCCGTCAGGGCTCTCGCTTGCAGGGTTAACTAGCACTGAGTGGGAACAATCGCCGCTCCCAGTGACTGCTATTCCTTTAGGTAAATATTAAGGTGGTTGTTGAATGCGAGCATTGTGACTGAATACCGTAAACTAAGTTGATTTAAACAACAACAACAACCTGACGGCTTCTCAGAGCGCTTCACAATAACGGATCCCGGGGCCGAGCGAGGGGGAAAAAGGTGACCAAAAGCGCAGTCAAAAAGAAAGGTCTTAGACACGACCTGAAAACAGGAAAGGAGGGGGGATGAAGCGAAGGGAAAGAGGAAGGGAGTTCCAGAGCCTTGGGGCATAGTGGCTGAAGGCAAGGGCACTGACAGTGGAATGGAGGATTTGGAGGACAAGGAGGAGGCAAGTAAACCACAAAGAACGATACTGTGAATGAACTGACTGCTTCTGAGTAGCATTGCAGTGTGTTAGCCTGGCAATTGTTTCCTGATCATTCATATTCAAGGGATTTGGAAAGATTTAAGAGCCTGACTTTTGTTTGATGGTTGCTATGCTATTTCACTTTAAAATTACAGTGCAAATACACTGCAGCCATGTTGCTATGCAACTGGCAGATTTGGTAAAATCAACAATTGATGAATAGTTGATTAACAACAAAAAAATCATACTTATAGAGCGCTTTTCACGTCGGGAGGACGCCCCTGGATTAAAGCACTCATTGCAGAGTGAACCTTAAATTCTCTATATTTTTTTATTCACAACTATTTGGATAATGGAGGATATTCCTAAATGACTGATATTAGAACAGCTAAGCCTTTTTGGTTTTGTTAAACTTGGTGTCCTATCATATGTTTTTCTAGGTCTCCCAACCATTCCGCGGTTGGTCTGATGGATAGGTGATGTGTCCCCTCACCTTTGCCACTGCTGCTTTGCATAAAATTCAAATCCAGGTCTTTATGAGAATGGTATGCTCCTACTTCTTCTTCTAGGGTATGGTATCTTACCAAAGTGCGTATTGGCAGGCTATTTTCGAGTGCAAAGATGGTCTTGTAATATTCAGTATATTTATTACCTGTATTCTCTGGTCTGTATAGTGATATTCAATGTATTACCTGTCACCTCTGGCCTGTAGGAAGCAATCAATAATACCTCTGAACAGCACAAGGTACCCATTCCCATTAGGATGCATGGGTATACCCATTAGGCAAATCCATAGATCCCCTACCTATTGGTTAATTCCTAAATCTTGTTTCCAGCTCAAACACTTGAAAATAAAATGTAAGGATATGGCAGATGGGACAAAGTATTAAAAAATAGTAGTAATATATACTGTAAGTTTTAAGAGCTAAAAACAATTAACAATATATAGTAAAAACAACTGAACTAATAAGCTGCAACAAAATACAAACCAAAAATAACCCAATTCATGGGTTAAAAAACACAATGAATTATACAACAAGCGGAGGTTCATATCACATTGAAGCTGAATGAACACTTGAGAGAGTGGTCTGTGGTAACATTACCAAACGGTAGATTTTCCAAACTCTACTTTGATCTAATACTGTATATGGATGAAGCGCAACACTTTCTCTGGTTTAACACATTTCAATGTCTGCTGACATACACTGATGAAAAAGTGTGAGTATAACCGGGGACTTACAAAATCGGGGCTCCTTTTAAAATATTAAACAATTCAAATCGTTGAATGAAACATCTATTTTGGTTCTTTTCTTTGATTTAGTTCAGCTTTCAGTGAGAACTGCTAATCTCCACAGGGGAGCTAGTTTAGTCACAGTCCAGTATCAGGCAGCTAAATTAACAGCAGTCATATCATTCATTAATCTCAGACCTTTCAGTTACCTTGTCATTTCCATTATTCAGGTTTATTCAGATTGCCAAGATCAATATTAACTCCTTCAAAGCAGTGCTTGCTATGTAAACAAATAACACAAGTAATAATGTATAAGTACGTTTCCTAGTACAGTACAGGTATCCCTCCCCAACGTATCCCCGGGGGATACGTTAATCTAAACCTCTGCGGTTGGTAAAATCACGGTTGGAAAATGCAGAACCCTATGGGAAACATGGAGATAGGGGAAGTAAGTTCGCGTTTCGTAGAACTAAACACAAAAAAAACACAGACAAAGACAGAGAGAGGTGGGGTGGGGGGGAGAAGGTGAAATAGAGAGAAGGTGAGAGAGAAAGGGGGATGGGGGTAGGCGAAGAGAAGGTGAGTCAGAGAAGGTGAGAGAGAGGAAGGGTGGGGGGTGAGGGTGGGGGGAAGAGAAGGTGAAATAGAGAGAAGGTGAGTCAGAGAGAGATACACTTACAGAGAGAGAGAGAGATCTGCAGATCCTGGCAGCCAATGCTCCCAAACTTACTAGCTAGGCTGCGGAGAAGCGACAATAAATTCATGTTACTGTATTTACCTTAATCCTAAGAGAGAAGCGTTGTCGCTGGTTGATTGCAACATCGCAACTGGGTCCTAGTGCTATACGCTAGCGCAAACCAACATTGAGGCTGGTTGATGCAACTGGGTCCTAGCGCTAAACGCTAGTGTTAGTGTTAAAACCTGTGGATAAGCAAGGGTTACAAGCCGTGGTTAGCAAGGGTTGTCGCATTTAGCAAACCGTCGCTGCGTGAGTTTCGCAGTTGTCGAGGCCGTGGTTGGGGTGGGGTACCTGTACTATAATCCAGTTTCCTTATGTTACTGGCCCAGCAGATCGCTGCGCTGAGCAGTTAGGACAGCTAAATGATTTATTTTACAAAACTCTGTGAAGCACTTTGAGACATTTCAACATAATAAGCTGCTACATCAAATCCAATATTATGGTGTACAAATCTTGCAAATGAGATGCCAACATGAGTAACCGGTAACAATGTCCGTCTTGAATTAATATGAAAATTACATCCTCTTTTGTAATGTATCCTGTCTCTCTTTCTCCCTTCACAGCATATCTACCTGTGGGATCTGCTGACAGTTCTACTTGTGCTTTTTCTCAGTTTTCATCAGCCCACTAATTTGGGAAGAAAACAAGGACTTACAATATGAATTACTCTGATAGTATCAGCTCCAAATCATCCTCTCTCTGGTGGGGGGTGTGGTTCGGGGTTGGAGAGCATAAAGGAATTAAATATAGAACTTGCCAATCAGGTGGGATACGTGGTGAAATGTTGAAATGTTGGGTCACAGGCTGACTGCTATAATTCCCTACGCAATGAGTTTTCAATCTTACTGCATTATTGAAAGGAGGTGATGCCTGGAGGCCAATCATTCCTGAGAGCGAAGGGGAAGCTGGAAGAAATAAATATTTGCCTCAGTACACTCTATCCGACACGGTAAACACATAGGCTTTGAACTTCAGGTACCAACAACTGTAAGCCACCTCAGAATGGTCTCTCTTTGAACCAGCTCTCTAGGAGTTGATAAGAGCAGCAATAATAAATATTACAATGACTGTGAATTCCTCAGAATTTTCTCACTAATGAACTAAGGAGAGACTACGTTTGGGATGTGTGTAAGGCTCGAACTGCTTGAGGAGCCTCGGGTCAGTTTTATCCTGCAGTGCACATCTTCTACCAATAACCATAAAACAATATTTAAATTTCTTCTGTAAAGTTCAACGGTTTAAAATAACTGTTGGAACAATGATGGCTACATCTTCCATCTGTTGAATGAAAGGAGTTGAATGTTGAAAAAAACTTTTTTTAATTCAGTTGCATGTAGTTTTTAACAACAGATAAGTGAATGTGCACACTATGACTGAAGGCATTCTACAATTGAAACCTCAGGCAAAAAAAATCCCCATTGTGCTATTCTTTATTCAGTCCAGTTGTTCTGCCAGACAAATGTGAGGAAACTTAATTGGCTGCGAAAAAGACTATCCAAATATCCAAAGCTGGGAAGCAGTCTCTGCCAGTCTTTAACCACAGTACTAAGACTCATTACTCATAGAAGGATTGTTCATCATATAATCTTTACTGTGCAATTCATATTTCTGGAAATTTCATCTTGTGCAATCAAAAACAACAGGTATGTTATGCTAAATATGAGATACAAGTATAACACAGCTTTAAAAGCAATTACTTCCATCAATGCATTGCTTTCATCAGTGCAAGGCACTCTAAAATATCACGAGAGTGTGTTTTAACTAAAAATATTCACAATATTCCACTGCTGCAAATCACCACCAATATTAAAAACCGTTTCAGAGTGGTTTGGTTTTGTAGGCATTCAACGCATTACACTGTACTGGGTGGAGTTCTGTAGCTCAGTAGTTGGAACACTCGCCTCGGAAGCGAGACCTGGGTTTGATTCCCAGCAGGGCGAAAACCTGGAACAGTTTCCTGACTCCACACGTCTCCGTTTACCTAGCAGTAAGTAGGAACCCGGTGTTAGTTGATTGGCAGATTATTTTTCTGGGGTGATAAGGCAAATGCAAGGATCATTATTAATGAAGAAGTGCAAAATCTAGCAGATTAATGCACAAATTAATTACTCTATGTTGAAGATCTTTGTGTTTAACTATTGTGCATCAGAGTAGGAATAATCTGTGAAGCGCTTTAAAACATCTCAATGATGTGATATGGCACTACAGGTAGACCCCGCTTAATGAACGCCCGGTTAATGAAAGTTCACTATAACGAGGGTTTCTATTTGTAACACTTATCTGCTTAACGAAGGCCGCGTTCGCTATAACGAATGTTTACACACTCTTTAAATCTCGCGGGCTTCTCGTGCGCAGCTTCTCATGGGTAGCGTCTCTCTCGGTTGCCCCCGCAACACACACTCAGTCTTTAGCACGTTAAGCAGTGCAGTGGAGCCCATCCCATATGGGAGGAGCTTAAGTGGCAGGATGCTTCGTGGCTTCAATAAGAGTAAGTCGAGGACTGTCTGCATTTTATTGTTTATTGTTGTATTTACTAACATTTTAATATTTTATTATTGTATTTAAAGTTGTGTAGCCTTCAATAGCAGTTATATCTACCTTAGACCTTTGCTAGTACAGGTTGAGAGACCTGAATTCGGGCCCGTAGCCGAGTCCAGGTTCGGGTATTTCTGAACTTCGGAACGCCAGAAGTGCGTCACGAGTCTGGAAATGCCTGGGCCCAGGTTGCGATATTTCGGTGCGGTGACTGTGAAGAACTGGCCTGGAGCAGGTAGGATTGGCGTTTTTATTCTTGCAATTTTTGTCACATTCCGGATTCCGGAAGTCTGGATTTTGGCCGCTCAACCTGTACACCGAAAATATTAGCGCTAGGAACCACTAGGAACTAAACTGACTTTAGTGGGGATGCTCGGGTCAAGGCGGCGTTTTGGCTGTGGCCAAATACAGTAATACGGTTAAACTCTCGCTTAATGAAATTTTCGCTTAAAAGGGTTTTAAAGTCCCTAACCCCTTCGTTAAGCGGGGTCTATCTGTATATGAAAAGCAAAGATTATTATTGAGTTATACACAGTACAATAACTTGCATTGAGTTTTCCAGAGGTTATTTTAGCAAAATTGCAAAAAAGTTTAACTTGCAAACTGCATTCTAATGTACAATAAAGACAGTGTAGAACTAATTTTGTAATAATAATCCTTGCATTTGAATCCTTTGAGACATCTCAAAGTGCTTCAGAGAATATACTGTAAAGTGCATTGACTGTATATTTTATGGACAAAAGGTTTTTTCAGTGAAGAAAAACTGAGGAGAGATGCCATTACATTTTTAGAATAATGAAAGGGAGAGATAAATTTGCTGCCACCAGAATATTTAACATTGTACTTCAGAACATTAACATCAATCTCATTAAGGCTAGAGTTAGCCTTGGGCTTAGATATGTTTTACACACACAATTTGGCATTCCTGTGAAGCTGTTTATTTGGGGTCAATTATTTAAAGGGTCTTGAACCAATAACTGCTGATAATGAACATTAAATGAGCCTTGCTGATGTACCATAGGATCACAAAAGGAACCTCAAAGAAAAATAATAATACTTGCATTTGATATAGCGCTTTTCACGTCTTCAAGACGCCTCAGAGCGCTTCACAGAAAATACTGTAAAGTAAATTGACTATATATTTATGGGCGAAACGCGGCAACTAATTTCGTACAGCAGTGTCCCACAAACATTGAAATGAACCAATTGATTTTTTTTTTGTCGAGGAATTATTATCAAGAACATGGAGAAAGGAAACTTGTCCAAGGTTCTGCCTGGAACTGAACCCGGGTCTCTCGTTTGCAAGGCAAGTGTTCTAACCACAACATGTTGAGTTTATTTTCTGATATGTCCGCAAATTTCACATGTTTATCAACCACCATGAGAGTAGGATATCCTCACCTCAAGCTCCATAAAATTGGCAACCGGAGAATCAAACCTCTTAAATTTAGTGAATGAAGTTACATTTAATGGAGCCATGGAAGGGGCAAGAATAGGATACTCATGCATGAGCTGTAGAGGGAACAAACTTTTATAATTCTACGTTTTCCACATGTTCTAATATTAACTCCAAATAAGATTGCTCATTGAGCAGAATTATTAAGGCAAACAGGAAAAAAAGAGACAGACTGCTCAATCATTTGAAATGCTGTCTTCTTAATATTTATTTAATGTGCATCCAATGTATTCGCCTCAAATACAGTCACTACACATTATAGTAAAAATCCTCCTTGAAATCGCCTCCCTGCAAACTTAACCTCTAGGACCACTCAGCCATCCAGTCATCAGCCGTGTCAGTGGTAAGGGTCATCCGCCGACTATATTCGGTTGCCAGAGGACAACACCCTGGCAACACCGGTAGTGTCCTGGAATCAAGCTTTGCATGGCCCTCCTGTCGGGCAAACATGGCACCTGACACCAGAGGTGGTAATTCGAAGAGCTTGAAGTGCAGCCTCAGCAGGAAGAACAGAATTCATTGCTAGCATTTAAGGACTCCATTTATAATATAATAATAATCCTTGCATTTGATATAGCGCCTTTCACATCTTATCGATGTCCCAAAGCGCTTCCACTGCCATGCGCAGGACTGTCAACTTCAGGGAAGTTGGTGATTGCATCCTTATGAGTGTACCTTTATGATCAGGAAGAGTGATGCAAATGCAAACCCATCTAAACCCTACCTATTTATGTTTAAGAGTGATGCATTTATAGTATATTCTGTGAAGCACTTTGAGAGGGCAATAAGATGTGAAAAGCGCTACATCAAATGCAAGGATTATTATTATTATTTAGAACAAGTTGTATTCTTCAACTATAGTTCATGTCTGCTATTTCCAACATGTTCCTTCCACCTGGCAGATCTTTAGACTTGCAGTAATCTGGTGGAAATAAGAAGTCAGTGAGGAGTAATCACCTCCGAAGTGAGAACAATGCACTGAAATGATTGTACTCCATTAGGTGAGTCATCAGTGCTGTTCTTATATAATGAGCCTGTCTCTGGAGGTAATTCGTAATGCAATGGACAGTTTTCCCGGAGTCGTTTGTTTCAAGAAAACCCTATTTTGGGTTGATTTCTCATTCTCTTTACAAAGAGACCAACTCAGCAATGTAAAGGGTCAGCAGCAGAGTAATCTACCCCAATGAAAGTGCTTTTAGACTATGGCGGTGCTGATTCAGTAAATTCTAAGCAAGCGAATAAATGAACCTCAACTTCAATCAGGTTTCCGCATATTTGATTCTTATATTATTCTTGGACCTTGGTGTGCTTTTCTGAGATAAGCTTTTTCTAAAGGCTCTCAATGGCTCCTGATTCAAATCCAATCAAAATACTAAACAGTTAGGCCAGTCCAACGGGCTTCTACTGTATTTGATAAAATTACTGTAATAATACTGTAAAATTGTAATTTTACAAGGTTCCCTGAGGAAAAATATAGAATATATAGGGCATATATTAAGGCAATGCTATTGCCAAATGATACCTTCACTTTTACAATTACTTTATAGTAATGAATCTGTCGCATTTTAGAAGAAATTACATTTTATAAAAAAAACAAAATTGTTCTTTAAGTCTCAAGCATAGAAAAGTCTGGTGCTTTATATGTCATTCTTTAGATTTGAAAAAAGTTACTTCACAAGTTGATTACCGTACCACTGTGTCATTTTGCATAGATTTACAGTAGGACCTCCAGTCACTCAAATGACTAGGCAAAAGTGACCTACTTAGTGAGATGAGTTGATTTCTGAAACAGCTCGGGTGATTCAGGTCAGTGATGGAATAATAATAATAATAATCCTTATACAGTAGAAGCCCGTTTATCCTTGACTCGATGCACCGGCACTTCCGTATAACCGACACTCCCCAAAAAAAGTCCCCATTCGATAAACCGGAACTTATCCGGAACAATAGCAGTGGAGCATTTGTAAATTGTAAAATAATAACATAATAACAGAATATTGTATTGGTACTTAGTGTTAAAACTACTCTCTTGCACTTTTTACCAGGTGCAGTATTTCGGTTTGTCGCTAATAGAGTCTATGGCTATCGGCTTGCAGCTAGTAAAGTCGCTTGACTTTAAAATCACGCTGCCGTTTTTTTCACCCGCTTTGCTCCATTTAAAAAAGAATTCCTGGTCTGTAAACCTCAATCAGTAAAGGTGAGAAGCGCAAGAGTAGTTTTAACAATAAGTACTAACACAATATTCTGTTATTATCTGTTATTACTTAGTCTGGTGTGTATGGTGTGTGTTAAAATAACTTAATTTTTTTTGTTGTGGGTTTTCGGCCGCGGGCAGCCTGACCATCCAGCAGGCGCTTTAACCGGCATTGGCCAGGTCCTGCGGATGCCGGATAAACGGGCTTCTACTGTATTTGATAAAACCCCTCAAACTGCTTTACAGGAATTACTGGAATAATACTATAAAATAATAAATTGGTCACTCAATCCATGGGACACTGCTGTGCGCAATTGGCTGCTGCATTTTGCCCATACGATTTACAGTCAATTCACTTTACAGTATATTCCATGTAGCTCTTTCCATGTAGCTCTTTGAGATATCTCAAAGGCATAATAAATGCAAGGATTACTGTAAAGTGGAGTAACTGTGTATTTTGTGGACAAACATGGCGCCAATTTGCACACAGGAGTGGCCTAGACACAACAATGAAATGAATGACCAATTTTATCTGGGGCGGGATTGTTGGCTGAAGCACTGAAATCAGATTTTACTAACATTACCCGAATCTCCAAAAGTGCCAATCAAAGGTTGGGCCCACTGTTTGGCCCTTTTTTGAAAACAAAACGTCTGGTAATTTCTTTTAGTAATATAGTAAAATAATTTTTTGAATTGCTTAAAAATTGCAGTCAAATTGCAATAAAAAACACAGCATCTCACAGCTTATTTCTGATGTGGTGCCGGAGGACATGCTACAATGACGATTCTTTTTTATTTGATAATAAATTTTAATAAATCAAGAACAAGATTGCGTTTTGAAAAACATTTAGTAAAGTGCATCCAATTTGATTTTGAGAATTTTAAATTGCATCCTTGCAAATGGACAATGCAGTGCACAGTAACATAACACAATTTCTGAAACGACATGAAGCCGACTATTATTGCACACTTTCTCATACATTGTTTGTTGATAAAAGCTTCCTGCTCCTATATTTTATGAAGTTATTTACAACAATTTGTTCTTGTTGTTCTTTCATCACTAAATGTTGTTTAGAGATTAAATGTTATCAACATTTTCCTTTCAAACCATTTGCAATCCTATTGCACTCAGATTTTATCAGCGTCATTAGATTTCAAAGTGGTGCAATCTACACACCACTTAACAATTGCAATTGGCACTCATTCTGAAGTTGAGATTCGCAGAGAAGTTTGTATGCAGTTGTTGTATTGTTAAAGAAATGTTACATTTATTTTTCTTCTTCGGAGATTTTTTCTGCGCTTTAGATCTTTCCTTGTGTCCTTTGCTCGTCTGAATCAAGTCAATTGTTTGCTTTCTCTGCCCTAAGCCTTCTTGATTGTTGTCCAAGTCTTCAGCCACCGTGCCGCCCCCACTACCCATCCTCTCCTTTAGAATTTTCTTATAAAACTATATTTTCTCGTTTCCTCTTTTTTTGCTTCAAATGCTTCAAATCATGTTTTACATGATCAAACTTGGTTCAACATTTTTAAATTGCTGATTTCCCAGTTTAGTGGTCCACTACTGCAGTTCGCAAACACTGAGGTAACCTTGTAGAGAAAGCCATGATGTAGATGCTAAGTCTTGCTTTCGTAAACTATACACGATTTTCCATGTGAAAGGCTTCAGACTCGTAGCTGCTCCCAGGCCTTTTCCCCTTATCTCTTTGACCTGTTGACTCCCTACGAACCTGCCTGGCCCCTCTGTTTAGCGGGCTCCAGTCTGCTCCATGTTCCCCGCCCGACCCGCCCTACCATTGGTGGACGGGCTTTCAGCCTCTCTGCCCCACACTCTGGAACTCCATCCCACAGTCCCTTCACCTCGCTTGCTCCCTTGCCCCCTTCAAGGATAGTTGTCAAGGCCCTCCTCTTTGATCGTGCCTTCTCTCTCTCCCTCCCCTCTCCCCTACCCTTACCCTTCCCATTGCTCGGGTCCCGACCTGACTGTTCAGCACCTTGGAACGTCCTCCCGATGTGAAAGGCACTCTAAAAATGTAATTTTGTTGTGGTTGATGTTGCCAAGAGCATTCAGTATCTGGACACTGGGAGCTGGTGAATCTCTGCATGAGCAACTGGGTACAGCCAGTGCTACAAGGAATACGACACATGTTGGTGAAAAGGCTTGACAATGGGTTAAGCATTGTGGCTGGAGCCTGCTAATCCAGGAGGAGGTCACAATGCTGACAGTGCTGCTCTGGATCAGAGTAATAAAAACAAAAACTTTGAAGCAAATTCTGGACATCCTTAGAAGAAATAAGTAGAATCACAAGTACAATACTGTACTTCTTTAGTGAGGACATTGGAAGCTACTTGGCAACCTGCTGCTTGGAAATAAGAGAACATCGAAAAAAAACCAATCCTGGAGACAAAACAAAATTGCGGCCGAGCATCATTGCAAGAAACTACGTTTGAGAAATAAGGAACAAAATAACTGGTGTGGGGGGTAGCTGTGAAAAATAAAAGCACGTTGAGCACTTCACAAATTCTACCGAGCAATGATTATAAAGTCGCACGGCAATTCTATGTGCAAAAAAATTAGGCAGTGAATCTTTGCAGGGATAAGAGTATTATGGTAAATTGCTCAGGAGACAATCACCTTCTGAGCTAACTGGCAAATCACTGCCAGAAAGGTAAATTACTCCTATTTACGAAAAAGTAATCATTTATAAAAGCATCTCTTAAAGCGACAGGCTTCCCTTTAATTCTGCTGGCTGCCTCACTTGAATGCAGCACCGAGAATAGGAATGGGAATGTCGCATGAGAACAAATAAATGATCTGCTGCAAAATCCCAAAGGGATCAGGAGAGCTGTGGAATGACAGTAACATCATTGAGGCAAATTGTTTTCCAAAATAGTTTTTCAGCCCAATCATCAGACAATTCCCCCTTTTGCCGTACGCTTATCTATTTGACCACATTCTTTTACATCAAAACCACATGTGGTTTAGGTGAGCAGGGATTATGCCAACTTCCTGCTCACTGGACTTCCCATCGTTTTCCCCCACAAACTAGATTATTCAGAATTTGGAGCCCATGTGCCTTGCCCCTCTCTTCCCGCCTTAAAGGCATTCTCAAGTCCTTCTTTGACCACACCTTTGGTCATCTTCCTATACTCACCCCCTCTTGCCCTCCCACCACTCTTGATTCCAGATCAGGTACAAACACTGATTCACTGATTAGTGCCTTGGTACATCCTTCCAACATGAAAGGTGTTTATATAAATGCAATTTGTTGTTGTTATTTATCGACCATTTAGTTACATATATGCACTAGCAGTGACCAAAACACACATGCTAGCTTCCTTCCATCTTAGCTTAGCCCGACACAACCTCGCCCCACCCTACATACGTGACCTTCTAACCCCTTACCAACCTGCCCGCACCCTCTGCTCAGCAGGCTCTGGTCTGCTCCACGTCCCCCGATCCATTTGCCCCAACATTGGTGGGCGAGCCTTTAGCCACTTTGCCCCTAACCTCTTGAACTCCATCGCGCAGTCCCTCCGCCTCGCCCCCTCCCTGGCCTCCTTCAAGTACCACCACTCTTCCCTGGTCCCATTGGCAACTCCTAATACCCTCTTCACTCCCACCCCCCTCCCCGTCAGCTCAGGTCTGAAACAGTAACTGTCCAGCACCTTAGGAGTCCTCCTGATGTGAAAGCCGCTATACAAGTGTAATTTTGTTGTTGTTGTATCTTCCTTTGTTATTCAAGTTAGTGGTACTGTAATTAGTGAAATAATATAGCACATAATATAATAATTCTTGCATTTGACATGGCGCCTTATCACATCTGTGAAACGGCTCAAAAGCGCTACACAGAACGCAAAGTAAAGTGAATTCACTGTATATATTGTGGGAGAAATGTTAATGAACCTCAATTTTGTGACACGTCAACAACAACAACTTGGATTTATATAGCACCCTCCACACCGATGGCGTCTCAGAGCATCATATTTGCTTGCACCAGGAACACAGTACAGGTAACCCCCAATTTAGGACACTCTAATTACATCGTTTCAATTTAACGAACATCATTTTTTAACACCCTTTTATTGATATACGACATTTGGTTTTGTTTTAACAACCCAAAAATGTGGTGCATCTTTTTTGCGCATGTGCAGTATATAGTGTATTTCGAGGTAAAATCGCAGACGTATACTGTATCCAAGCGTTTGAACTGGCCAATTTTTGCTGCGACCCAAATTAGCCTCTAACAGGAGCTCCACACAAGAGAGAGATATCGCAATTGACGCACAGCTCAGCCAAAACGTTATCTCCCGTCTGTTTTGTGGACTCAGCTCTTTTGTAGGTATGCTGTCCCCCATCTATGGTGTGGGGAGAGAGAGATGGGGAAGGAAGGAGAGATGGGGGGTGGGGGGAGAGATGGGGAGGGAGGGGGAGAGATAGGGTTGGGACCCGAGGTTGGGATTCGTGTGAGATTAGCGATTTGAGAAAAAGAGACGTTGTCATAAAGCCACCCCCCCAAAAGCAGCAGCGACAGATTCTTAGTTTAGCAGTTTAGGAAGAGAGCCTGCAGGTCCCCAGCATCAAAAAGGTTGAGAAACACTGCTTTAGAAACTAAATATTGCCTATGTGTGTTATTTGGTGTGTTTTATGTGTTATTTTGTGTGTTATTTTAATGGGTTTAAGGTTTGAAAATTTTGTGAAAAGAATGTATCTCGGGTTATATAATGGGACTACATGGGAAACTGCATTTCGATTTAGGATGTTTCAATCTGAGTACCGTTTTGCAGGAACGCAACCCCGTCCTAAATAGGGGTTTACCTGTACTGTTACTCATGATGCCAGATGATTTCTCAAAAGAGTAATACACTCCCCAGTGTATCCTCTCAGTAATCAATTATATCTTAACGGCCCAAGAGTTCATAACAATTACGAGTACCGGTAATCACCTGTGGAAGTTCCCTTGATTTGCTCAATTCCCACCCACATCTGCCCTCCTTAAAACCTTTACCTACTTAAACGATGGCGAGAAGCACTTAGCTACAATTTTTGGGTTGCAATCTTACAAGAGAATGGGATTGGATTTGACACTCCTACAATCCTACAGCCTGTTCAAACTCATCGCCTGGGGCCACATATTCCTTTTTTTAAATACAGAAACCCATCAAAAATGCTTTAAGAATATCCAAACCAGACAGAGTTCTACATAGGTACGGCATTCATAGAAATCCATGCTGTTTCCATGGAAGGATACACTATGCTTTCCTAATCCAGAAAGTATCATGTGCAGGTTGGCAAGAGCCAAATCTTGGGGTCCGCAGAGTGTACGCTGGAGTACCGATGGAATTTAATCAGCTAAAACCACACAGTCTCCCACTGGGGTCACAGAGAAAAATGGTAGCTTGGCAAAGTACCGGAGGGCTGCTGAGTCAGGGTTTACCGGAGACAGGTCAATGGAAAGAGAGGAAAGTGAAAAGAGAATGCAAAGAAAGCAAACCCTGTGCTTCCTCGACCCATAAAACACTACAATTAACTATCTACAGCATATGTATTTTTTAAAAGGAAATAAAAATGAGAGATCCTGGCTGTCATCACGTTTCAACAACAACAACAACAACACTTGATTTTCCACTCGACAGTTGTTCAGACTTGGATTTGTATGAACGCTTCAGCCAATCTTTGGCTGGTAAAGGTTATTGTACATTAAGAACACACAAACGGAGGGGTTATATTTAGCATTATTGAGGTGAACAACCCAGAGCCTTGGAGATCAGAACTGATATTTCCCCTGGCTCCATCAGCTAAACAGAAGGATTGTTGAATACCAATAAAATAATATCTATATAGGCAATTTTCTCTTTATTTCAGGGCTGAAGCCTTTCTGTAGGTGTGTGCAATCCTGCTCCTTCTTTGCTGAACACATTTTCAGATGATTTGACTTTTTTTCATTACACAGAAGTCCATCTAGCCATCAATCTCGGAAGTCCAAAGCTTCATGTAAACAAAAGTAATAGACTAGATGTCTAATTTATCAGGAACTGTGTTAGTACAACGCAGTACCACAAATAAAATCGCTTCCCAGTATAGCTTGAAAATGTCAAATACTTATTAGTGCATTTTAGTTAATATATCTGAAAGGCAATGTTACATTTCCAGGCCCTTATTGTGTAGCAGTATACACTAAACTAATTATGTAGTAGACATCGGTTAGATCTGGTACCAATTTCTTTATATACTTTCCTGTGGATGAAGATATGCTAATAATGTTGCTCTAATGCTGGATTTCCATTGTGAAATCAGTATAACTGAAATACGTTAAAGTAAAACACCAACAGAAAGAAACACAGTCATATTGCAAATAGCCTTCAATTTCCATTGTTTTTAAGGGTTTGATTACTTTATTCATCAGCACAGGTAGACCATAATGTCGAGTATTATTCTTTAACTACTAAATTATGCTGGTGCTGAAACTGCAGTCTATCTGTAATCTCTCAATCTCAGTGGGAAAACTGAGGGCTCCCTGCTACCGATCGCAAGGCAGAAAGCCTTTCTGCAATGCCTGCATGGAGGCAATGAGGTAATGATATGACTGCGATCTCCTCTTCCCTTCCCCACGTTCAACCAGTCAACAATCACACTTGGTTAAAGCTCAGGAAGGAACGATTATTTGGGTAAGATGGCAGAGATAGTGGCAGTTTCCTTACTCCACATGCCTAATAATAACCCGTCCAAAAAAACCCACAATAATAAAAACTGGTCATTTCAATCCACGACTGTTTGTGAGACACTGCTGTGCACAATTGGCTGCCACATTTCGCCCACAAATATAGTCAATTTACTTTATAGTATATTCTGTGAAGCGCTTTGAGACGTCGATAAGAAGTGAAAATTGTCCCAAAATGCAAGGATTACAGAGAAGCGTAGAAGGGTAAAAAAGGAATCCAAAGCCTTCAGTACAAGAAAAAGTTAGAAGATAAATACTTGGGGAAAAAAAATTTCATTTGAACAGTCGGAGTCTGATTGAATCATATAAGCTACAGCGATGTATAGTCTAATCAAATCATTTAGAATTTATGGTAAGTTAAATCCTCAGCTGAACAAATCCTAGCAAAATTTGTTAAAGGATTCATTTACAAGATACCACATGTCACTTGCAATATAGAGAGCTAGATTTTGTCAAAGCAGAGTGATAAAAGCTTTTATCTACTTCCCCAGATTTTCATTTGAAAAGGTGTTACTTCGAGTAGGCACATTAGCAGGAATACGTTATACGTTAAAGTCTACACAAAAGAAATTTACTGCAATATTTATTAAAAGATAATAATAATCCCAGCATTTGATGTGGCACCTTATTATATAAACTTAGAGAGCAGAATAAATCACTATGGATTAAGCTTTCCCCCCACCCGCTTCCATAAAGGAATCCAACCATTAATATTATACAGTAAATTGAATTACTGAAACCAACCTGACTACGATGGCACTGCAGACATGAGCCACAGAGACTACTTTACTTAATCACGTGTGACAGACCACAGCACTCTGGCAAGGAAACAAACTTCTAATCCCCACCCCCATCTAATACTAATCACACTGCACATAAAATCAAGTTTAAGTGTTTACTTATTTCATGATGTAAACATTTCTTGACTAGAAAATCTCATAATTATTAAGAACTCAGATCTTTGTATTATTTGACGGTAATTACTGTGACACAATTTGAGTCATTATTAATTGATAATGACTTAAATTGTGCCACAGTAATTATTGTCAAGTTTCGTGACTGTTTTTCTAAGGCAATTGTGCCAATCATTTTGGACCAGTGAAGACTCACAAACACCCATGGGAGAATTGTTGTCCAGGAAACCAGAGGAAAATCCTTTTCTTTTCAAATAGCATCATGCGATTTCATAGGTGTTTGCTTTCAAAATACACAGTCACTATACTTTACCATTGAAATCCGAAAAATGTTTGAGACATGCTCCTGACGTGAAAGACGTTATTTCAAATGCAAGGAGTCTTTTTTTAATGTCCAACTGAACAGCGCCTTGGGATGTCCTCCAGCGTGAAAGGCGCTCTATAAATGTAATTTTGTTGGTGTTGTTGAACAGGCAGACAGAACCTTGGTTTAACATTTCATCTAAAGAACGACTCCTCCATTAATTCAGCACTCCCCACTCCTGATAGCGCTGATGCTAGAGCGGGCAGCGTGAGGATTGAGGGAGTGGTGGAGATAGGCAATGTTGTGGAGATTTGGGGGAAGGCAGAACATGTCATTGATATCAGTCAAATTTAACAATAACTTTCACCTTTCAAGGGCCTTTTCTACAAAATAAATGTTGCAAAGCACTTTAGAGAATGAGATTAATTAGAATGAAGCTGATCCTGCTAAAGGAGCACACAGAGTGGCTCATTCAGACCAGCAACGTCCGCCAAACAACACTTGATAGATGAACAACCGATTAGAGTACAGCCAGCTCTGTTTTAATGTGCTTCACTACAGAGTGAATTCACTTACAAAGGTGTTACACTGTGGACCCTGTTCACAGCTGCTTACTTCTCATGTCACCCAGCTTTTCGTCCTAAAATGGCAGACTTTGGGTTATTAAGTTGTCTCCCCAGCTTGGTCTCCCCAGCTTGCAAGACAAGTGCTCTAACCACTGAGCCACAGGAGCTCCCTTAGAGTCTAATAGGCTAATGGAGTGTTTGTCCTGCATGTTATTTTGGAGCCACTTCAAATAGTTGCTTTCACATTGAACAATTACTTCAATATTTGGTTGCGAAATTTCTCTGAATCTGGCCAGGATCCCAACAGCTAAGAAAACCTCATACCCCAGATACCGCCAGCCCCTCTCTCTATCCCACCCATGGCCAAAAAAGCTAAATAATATAATACACATCTAACGCAGTATAACTACCAGTGCAGTATTCCAATGGAGAGCAACATTGCAGTATTTCTAACCACATCCCATTCCTTATATCTTGCCAATGATAATTAAGGAACGGTATAGACATTTCAATTAAAAATATATCCTTAAAAGTCTTAAAATTTTGTTGGGAGTTGAACGCACTCAATTTCATAGAATCATACAGCACAAAAGAAGGCCATTCGACCCATCGTGTCTGTGCTGGCTCGTGAAAAGAGCTGTCCAACTAATTCCCACTATAGTTAGTGAGTTAGTATATTTTAGTGAGGAGCATTTAATTTCAAGCCTTTTCATTTCTTCGTATTTAAATAAATCATTTTTAAGCCAACATCTGCCTAAAAAGCATGTTCTCTGCACCCCAAACGAATACTCATTTGGATCCTACTTGATCTTGTGAAGGAAGGGGCGCATGGTGGGAATACTGCAGTTTTCACTCCGAATTAAAGCAGAGCAGCAGTAGAAAGTGCTAGAACAGAATAGCGAAGAACACATTCAATACATGTCCTTCAATATCTCTCTGTATTAATGAACACCACATTGCTGGATCCTTTTATTTTGCATTCAAAAGACTACAGGATACAGGAGCCTTTAACTGCTCCAAGATAAAAGGCATTTTTTAAGCCTTTCTGATTTTGCAGAATCTATTTTATTTTTAAAAAGTATGCAACATGCACATGGATAACCACAGAGAGTACTCGCATTTTTACAAAGTCTTAAAGGTTTGAAGTTCTTTACAGTGAAAGTGACTGTTATTTTTATAGGCGAACGTGGCAATCATCCTTTTGCACAGCAAGACCTCACAAACATGTCAGGAAGTGAATGAACGATCCATCCGAAGGATTTTTGACAAGGGGAGAAATTTATTTCTCTTGTGAAATAATGCCATGGAATCTTTAACTTCCACCCGAACAGGCAAACAGGATTTTAACATGGTTTAACGTCTCACCAGCAATGCTCCCCCAACATGAGTCTAAAGTGTTCTTTCAATGCGATGTAATGTTTATCCTGATTATACCCCCAGTAATGACAAATTCGGGTGGTTTGTACAAAGTGACACAATGTTTGCCAACAGTGCCACAGGGCTAACCCTGTGCCTTTAAAAACAGCTTTGTTATGTTTTAGGTTTGGGAGTTACGTTTAAAATGAGATGCGTTTTCTTTGTAAGTTTAGTGTTACCCAGAAGAGGGTGAGCTTTTGGACCTCATTAGTGTTACACTCTGATTCTCACTCTACCTGCAGGACAGCTCTGCTTATTAACCACTTATTTAGCTCAATTGTTCATTGAAGTAATTAAGGCATCAGCTTTACTTAGTTGTTAGCACTCTTGTGTCCAAAGGCTGGAGTCCCAGCTCCATTTCATGACTTTGAACTCACAGTCGAGGATGAGACTCAATGCAATGCTAGGGGAGTGCTTCATTTTGTTTTTGTTGTTCATTATTACAGGTGCTATTCTCTGTATGAAATTTTAAATCACAATCCTGTCTGCCTGTTCAGACGGATGTTAAAGATTCCACTTTGTTACTCAAAAAGAGAAGGGAGTTGAGTTCTTCCCAGTGTCTGGCCAACCATCACCCTGATTTGTCATTACGTGGCACCTCCAATAATGCAGCATATCCCTATCATCACCTCAGCATTGGAGCGTCATCCTGGATTGTACGAGTTAAAAATCTTGATGTGCCACATTTGCCTGCAAATACATTCACTATATATCACAGTAGAATCTTGTAAAATGCTTTGAGATGTCTTGATGACATGATAAGTTACTAAATGAAGGATTATTATTATTTAGTTTGGAAAGAGAGTAGGATTAAAGGGTCTACTTCGTGCTAACCAATATTATGATTTACAGTCCAGTTGGAACAGACAAGATCTCTAGCAGACCAATATGTCGACACAAAAAACATTAAAGAAAGACACTACTCGCATATATATATACGTGACACAAAGTTCAACATAATTCCAGAAAGACCTCAGCAGAAGTCCAGTGCCTTCTCATTACTCTTGGAACATGTAGACTTGACCTAGGCCGACCTGTGTTCAATAAGTAAAACTTGTACATTGAAAGTGTATTTTGTAAGTTTCTACTTCAAAAATGACCAATATAACGAGATGGAGCAAAGTCCAATTATAAAGATAATCAATAAATCCGAATAGTCATAACTGAGTCACAAAGTATGACGTTCAGGTTTTGCTTCTCTTGGTAGCTTAGAGCATATTCTTGCTTTTATGCACGTTCATTAGACTTCCACAACAAAATGAGGCTTTGAGGTTTTATTTCCCCAGGAACAGCTATCACTTAATATTTATATTTTATAGTTGTTTCTCATGAGCTGATCATTGCGTTGTATCATCAAAGCTTCATATTGTGTTGTGTGCAGAGAATAAAAATAAGAAAGAGCAAAATCGTCTACAAAGTACATAATCACTACAATTGTGCAGTAATTCTCTGAAGCACTTTGAAATGTCCTCCTGATGTGAAAGACACTACTGTACATTGAACACAAGGATTTAAAAAAAATTAGATATCTATGCTCTATAAATATTTTCCTCATGGCTTTAGAGCAAGTAAATGTGTCACATTTGTGACTGAAAGATAAGCAATAGACGAGTAATAAATAAATTATAACTATTTTTTACTTCAGGTTTTACATTTATACTTCCCTTTTGCCTTTTTTGAGGGGATGGAAAGTGAGCATTGAGAAACGGAACAACTTTGATGCTGGGGTAGACCATTGTCAAACTCTCCCATGTCAGCAAGGCAACAGAGTAGGCCCTCCCACTCTCACCCTCCATTCTGCAGCAATACTGTGGTATACTGTACTCCCAAACTTAGAAGAGCCCCTCCCCACTTTCCCACACTTCATTATGCAAGTGTAACACATCCAGCTCTCATGGCTGACCAGCCTGTGGCTCTATGACTGAGATTGCCAATTTAATGCCAAATTATGGGTTGGTATGAGCTTTGGATTTGCATGTACAATATAAAGATCTGGGTTGAAAATGCCCAAACTTATTTCTTAGCAGGCGCCAGTGAAATTGAAAGTTTATCCCATCCTTCATCAATCCACTCTGGTTTTAGAGATGAAAGGGCAGTGTACTAACCTACTGCAATATTCAAGTCCCAATAATAATAATAATAATATTAATAATAATTATCTTTGCATTTGATATAGCGCTTTTCACATCTTATCAACGTCTCAAAGCATTTCACAAATAAACTGTAAAGTGAATTGACTGTATATTTGTGGGCAAAATGTGGCAGCCAATTACGCAAAGCAGCATCCCCACAAACAGTCGAGGATTGAAAATTGCCAATTTTATTACTGTGGCTTTTTTGGAGGGATTATTATTTAAAACAAAAAAAAAACAAATTGCAAAATCTCAAAAAGCGAGAGGATTCTTCTTTTTGTCACCGTTAGGAAACCTTACAGCCAATGCACGCAAGGCAACTCACGCTGCCCCAATTCCAGCACCCCCCAACACTATTAATTGTTTGTGCATTAAACAAAATGAATGATAGATCAACTGACTATTTTTCTGGTATGAATTCTCTACATTTGAGATTGAATTTTTAGATAGATTTTGAAGTTGGAAAGGAAAGGTGTGAGATGAAGAGATTTGACGGCTTGGACTAAATGAAGGATTAAATGAAGGGTCTGAAAGCTTGTGGGGTGGAAGGAGTGGGGAGGCGCAGACTTACAATCGGAGTCATCAAAGTGGAAGGGAGTAGGACTGCAGGGGATCACAAAGCGAGGTAAAGGGAGTGGAGGCATCCAAGGTCCAACTACAGCAACAACAACAACAAAATTACATTTAACTAACACAGACACAAGCTAACGTCTTGCATTTATATAGTGCAGTGCACACGGGGCAGAGTCCCGGAGTGCTCCGCCAGCAGGGAGATCTTTTACAAGTTTTATATGAAGGGGATGTGCCATCGAATCGCCTAGCATGGAGCCAATCTGGAATCCTGTAGCTCAGTGATTAGAGCACTCGCCTTACAAGCATGAGACCTATGTTTGATTCCAGGCAGGGTGAAACCTTGGGCAAATTTCCTTACTCGACATGCCTAATAATAATCCCTAAAAAAAAAGGTCACTTCAATCCAAGACTGTTTGTGGGATGCTGATGTGCGCAATTGGCTCCTGCGTTTCACCCACAAATATGCAGTCAATTCACTTTACAGTATATTCTGTGAAGCACTTAGACACAGAAGCGTGAAAAGCACTGTATCAAATGCAAGGATTATTATTATTAATCTACTGCTATCATAAAAGTTGCACTGTTGTAATGAAGTAAGTTTTATATTGCAGACGTGGCTCAGTATTGAAGGCAGGGTCATGCTACAGTTAGAATTCCCCACTGATTTGGAATGTGGAAACAAGCAACTGACTGAAATCATTAGATGTCTCCGTATTGCAAAATTTGAACACTTAATATAAGTTAAGTTTAAGCTTCTCCTCTTGTAAAATTATCTGAACTCTAAAATGAAACCAGAAATGATCTAATAAAATCAACTAACTGTGTATTGTCTGCATTGATTTATCTACTTAAACTGTAAGTTCAAAGTCCCAACATGGGGTTTGAACCTGAAACCTTCCGATTCAGGGGTGAGAGGAATCAGACGTCACCATTGTCAGGTGCTCTGGAACGCCACCCTGTGAAGGGCACCTTATAAAGGCAAGTTGTTGTTGTGTTACTAACTGAGCCAGGCTTGATACCTTGTGATTCAACCATTAGACAAGATTTGGGACCGAAAACTCCTTATCTCCCAATGATCTGTTGATCAGTTCTCTAAGACGTTATGCTCAGTGAAGGTTAATATCTTAAGAAAGAGCACTGCAGCCAGACCTTGCAGAAACAATTGTGTGTCATGTTTCCAGTGATCGGGAAAATTGTGGATTTCACTTTGCCACAAAGCAGCCCAAAACAGTAATTGTAACAGGAAATTATTGCGTCTTTCGAAAAATCAACATTGCTTTGCTGAGTTAAAACAGGCAGCGGAGATTCTCATCTGCAAGGCCAGGAGGGTGACCTATTTTGTAGGAATCAGTGCAGGGCAATAGGAGTGAGAATGTTAAGGCCTAAACTTCTGTTAGGGACTAAATAAAAACAATTATATTTTTTATTCTGGTGATAATTATCGCATCTGATGATCACACTGTATACCTTAAATTTCACCCAAATATATATAATCTCAAACTAATTCCATTACCCAGAGTGATTACATATCCAAACTCAGGAAGCCAGTGGCAGGAAATTACTTTGCAATCTTTCCCAGCAGATTAAAGTTAGTCCAAAAATAAGTTGTTTTTTGGTACCACTGGGTCTAGCTGACACCACGCCTCC
This sequence comes from Hydrolagus colliei, assembly GCA_035084275.1. NCBI lineage: Eukaryota > Metazoa > Chordata > Chondrichthyes > Chimaeriformes > Chimaeridae > Hydrolagus > Hydrolagus colliei. The sequence goes on from CM068743.1 coordinate 107,214,496, forward strand.
AGGCTAAATAAATGGTGTGAATATTGGTGCTGCACTTCAATGAGGAGTTTAATAAGTGTTTCAATAAGCGCTCCAGGACGCTATCCCGTGTGAAGCACACAATATTTGCTGTTGTTGTTTAGCCCATGACTATGGCAGCAGATTTCCAGTTGCCCACAGACAAGGATTCGATGTGCATGGATTTTGAAACCTATTGAGTCCTCTCAGCCTTTCCAGCTATTTGAAAATGAGATTCCCCTGGAAGCAATCCTAGGCAAACTTGTAAGTTTCGGTATACATGACCTCAGCCCTACAAGCTAAAGTTGGATAAAATGCTAGCTTGAGAAGCCCTGCGCTCCAAACTTTCCCAAACATAAGTGTTTGGGCAATTTACCTTTACCACAGTTGCCTCAGAATGTTTTTCAAACAAATTTCATGCTCTTTCATCATGATCAGACTTTAGAACAAGCTTTTATTTTGGGGTGTAACTGAACAAATGACAAAAAAAATTGCTTCAATCATATCCTGTGTTTATGCCTTATCAGACCAAACCCAACTCTGAAAGTAAAGTGGTTCGACCTACGGAGAGCTGGTTTCTGAAACTTCTGATAAAGATCCGTGCAGCGACCAGGAGTTCTGTCATTGCTGCAATTTCTTTCTTGACATGAAATATGTGTCTGCCGTCACCTGGAGGTTTATCAGATCGAACACAACAATGAAAAGGAAGAAATGTAATCTGCTGAATCATTTTGTGCAGAAAAGTAAGGTACACCACCGCCCTTTTAGTTCCCTTCTATTATGTTGACCTGAATTCTCAGCAACGAGGGATCTTCAATCCAGCAACTCCAGATCACTGAGGTCAAGTTCAACATGCAGTCACCCACAGGGTTAGTTTATCTAATAAGACGTGCATTTCGTTTCACACCATGGTTTTAAATGCTACATTTTCAAAGTAGAAGGCGAAGTGCCAATTTTTGTGGTCTGCGTTTTAATTTCAGATTTCTTGTTGGACGTTCGTGCCTCACTCTTCCACTCATGCAAAACTCTTTGATATTTGTAATACCTTATTACAACAAACACAGCTCACTTTCAGCTGAGCTGGGATGCTATCTTCCCTTGATGACTAAACCAAGCTAAATGCAGCTTGTAATATCTGCTATCAATCATGGTCATCTGCAATTATTCCTCAGAACTGTACACAGTGTATTTCTTCCATATTTTTCCTCTATTAACCTCAAAACCAACCATCTGTCTTGGTGTAAATTTCAAATCTAATTTCATGAACTGATTTGGTCTGCAGTTCCTCCTCACTGATTGGTAAGACAGATAGAAACTAAGTTATCTTAGTTTGCTGGTGAAACCAAACTGGGTGGGTGGGGGAAGGAAACAGAAAATAGGCGAAGAATTGCAATGACAACAATCAGGCTAACTAAATACTGAAAGATCTGCGACAACAACAACAACTTGGATTTACGTAGCACCCTCCACGCCGAAAGGTGTCTCAGAAACATCTAGATAGATTAAGGAGTTGGGTTAAGGAATAGCAAATGCCATTTAATGCAGAGTGATGAAATATGGGAAGGATCATATACAGTACAAATATAAATTAAAATGTATTGGGATATAAAACTAACATAGGTGTTTAGAGGTCTTAGTGAATGGATCACTGAAGCCATTAGCGGAGAACGTGGCAGCAAACTGAATAATTTGTTGTTGAAATGATGGAGCATAAATCACAGGAAGCCACAACAAGAAGAATTACATTTGTATATTGCCTCACATTGGGAGGATGTCCAAAGGCATTGGGATGATTAGGGATTTGGCCACGAGCTGGGAGTTGGGATCAGGAGGCTTGGAGATGGGGGTAGGAAGGTTACCAAAGCATGGTTGAAGAGGAGGGCCCTGAGACCTGCCTAGAAGCCAGTCAGGAACCTCGGCATCACGTTCAACCATAAACTCTCCTTCCTCCCCCACATCTGTGCCTTGACCGGCACCGCTTATTTCCACCTGCGCAACATTGCCAGGCTCCGCAACTACCTCACCCTCCACGCTGCCGAAACACTCGTGCACGCATACATCACCTCACGGCTGGACTACGGAAACTCTCTCCTCGTCGGCCTCCCCAGTTCCTCCATTCACAGGCTGCAGGTCATCCAAAACTCTGCAGCCCGTGTACTATCCCGCACCTGCCTTCGCGATCACATAACCCCCACCCTCGCCCGTCTCCGCTGGCTCCCCATCCTCCAGAGGATCGAGTTCAAGATCCTCGTCCTCACCTTCAAGGCCTTACACGGCCTTGCCCGCCCTACTTAACCGACTTACTTTCCCCCTACACGCCCACCCGGACCCTCCGTTCAGCAGGTCTTGGCCTGCTCCAAGCCCCCCGCCCGAACCGCCCCACCATTGGAGGCTGGGCTTTCAGTTTTTCCTCTCCCATCCTGTGGAATTCCATCCCCCAATCCCTCTGTCTTGTTTCTTCCCTTTCCTCTTTCAAGGCCGGTTTGAAGACTTTCCTCTTCAACCGTGCCTTTTGTTCCCCCCCGAATTCTTCGACCTCCCCTACATGTTTCACCCCTTCCCGAACACCCCCCTCCCAGCTCGGGTCACACGCCTCCTGTGCAGCGCCTTGGGACGTCCTCCCGATGTGAAAGGTGCTTTACAAGTTTAAGTTGTTGTTGTTGAAGGAGGCGAAGGAGAGGGTGACGCGGAGGGACTGTGGGATGGAGTTCCAAAGGGTTGGGAAGAGAAGCTGAAGGCCTGCCCAATGATGGTAGGGCAGGCCTGGCGGAGGACATGGAATAGATTGGAGTAAAACCTTAGTTAAAATGTTTAACATATCATGAGCTGGTTAAACTCCAGCAGCATCCCAATGCACATTCTGGGAACCCCAAACCTCTGCTCTTGCCAAACTGTGCCTAATACTTTCCGGAATTAGAGTGTGTCCATCCAGAGAGAGTAAGCAATCCATTTTAGTCCAAGAAATATTTGCATCTGTGGATGGCATGCATGAAACTCTTCGTGTGGTTTGAATACTCTTAATGGGTTATGGGTCAATGTACATGTCAGATAAACCACTGACCAAAAAACACTTGAGACTATGGAAAAAACACAGAACAATGTGTGGGTTTGTCCCTGGATTCTGTAGGTTACCAAAAACCTTCTTAATCTGAAGGAGATAAATGGTATTAAACTATACAAACTAAATGACAATAAATCTTGCAATTCATACAGCCTAATCTTACTGGAATGTCTCAAAGTGCTATCTGTAAAGTGATTTGCATTTTGTAGACAAAACCCAGCCAATTTGGACATATCAATGTGCCACGAACAAGAATCAGCGTAGATCATGACTTTGACAGGACTTGAACCCACAACCTTCTCACCTATAGGTGAGATTGCTACCAAGTGAGCAAAGCCATAATGCTACCAGGGAGACTGAAAATAGTTAATTGTGTCCCTGTATGATATATGCAGTACCTGGCTAAGTGTATTACTTTAATCTTAATATTTTTTCAAATATTCACTGACTTTAAAAGAATATTGCGCATAAGTGTAGCCTGAAGTATGCCAAATGACCCAATATCATGTCCCGTTCACTGAATATAAGTTCATAGTCGTGAAAGCTTCAAATGTATTTACAGAATTATGTTTAAATTTATTAAGCAGGAAAGCACATCCGTAACTGCTGCAGGGAAAGCTATTTATAGTTGTCTTAAGTCCCTCCTGACGTAAACCAGAAAGGATGCAGCCCGGAAACTGGAGTCACAGTAGCTCTGGGAATGATTTACATGTTAAACCAGTCAAAGTGCCCACACACATTAATCTCAATACCACTAATATACCAAAAATCAAATTGTCAAAGCACCAGGAAAATAATAAAAAGTCAATATGCCAAGTATTTATGAACAAACTGGAGCTTTACCTATAACTATTAGTTGGATATAAGAACCCCACTAACAACTTTTCAACTAGTGCTTTGAGGCATCAGATTTTGCTTTCTGATGGTGTTTGTTGGACCGGCAACATAGAGATTCAAATGCACATTGTTTCACTTATGGAATTCTGTAGCTCAGTGGTTGTTAACGAGCACTCGCCTCACCAAGAGAGACAACCTGGATTTGATTTCCGGCAGGGCAAAATATTGGGCAAGTCTCCTTACTCCACACGCCTGTTTATCTAGCAGTAAGTAGGAATCCAGTTGTTAGTCAACTAGAGGATTGCTTTTCCATGGATAATAATCCCTTCAAAAAATAATAATTTGGTCACTCAATCCACAACTATTTGTGGGACATTGCTTGGCCCAATTGGCTGCCTCGTTTCGTCCACAGAATATAGTCAATCCCCTTTACAATATAATCTGTGAAGCATTTTGAGACGTTTCAAAGACATGATAAGGTGCTATGTCAAGTGCAAGAATTGTTATTATTAGTAGTACTCTATGGTCCTGTCTAAGGTCCAGCAGGAGTTCAAAAAAGTACAAGTGTGACAATGTCACAGACCCCACACAGTTATATTTGAATTTGCGAGCTTGGCCCCTCAGATTTCTGAAGTCCTTTCCCTTTTATATTTAAGTTACCACTTTCCATTTAAATTGCCAGACTAGGTTTAATTATGTGGCAATGGGTTATTATCTATTATCTTGAATGATTCAGTGAGTAAAGCTGCATTTGTATTCCCATCACTTCCTGCTTGTTGGCTGGCAAAAAATGTAACAATAAGAATCCACCCCCACTAATTTATTCAAAAAATACCCTGCATTATAGAGACAAAAACTTAAAGTGCAATCTGGCGATGAGTCAGGTTAATATTCCTGTAGCATTGGTTCCAGGCAGAGTACTTGGGGATAGTTCTACAAGAGCGTTAAACTGAATCTAACTCCAAAATTCTCAAAATGGACAATTGCATATCCACCCCAAAATCATTTTACAGTAATATTCTGTGAAGCGCTTTGGCACATTCTCTTGATGTGACAAATGCAGTAGCAAATGCAAATGTTATCGTCATTATTGCATTGTCTTAATTTAGTCCTCTTAAGACCCAGTAAATTATACTTTTTCCTATCCCCACCTTGCTTTTCTCTTGCCCTGTCTCTGCCTCATCTACTGCAAGAAATCTACTATTAGTCCTCTCGCTCGCCTACGAAGAACATGGTGACTGAACTTTACAGTATATCCTTTTAAGTGCTTTGGGATGTCCTCCTGGAGTGAAAAATCTTAATACTAAAAGTAAGGTTAATATTATCTTTTACTATCCAATCAACAGACCATCCAGATACTCCTTCTCAACCACACACTAGTTCACTTCATCGAACTATGCCTAATTTGTGTTGCTTCCTTTCAACCCTGCAGTCATCACACCACTCCCACCTCATAGTTAGATTGGTCTCCTCATCAAGCTGTCTAGATCCAAACCAAGTCAACACTCTACTCTGCAGTCTGTGTTCCCCCAAAACCTTTTATCCCATTCTTTATTTGCTCCCAGTACCCAGTGGATTGATTTTAAGATCTTTGTCCTGCCCTTCATATCCCTTTACAGGCCTACCCATCCACTTAAATATGCCACCTCTTCCATCCCTATTCTCCTGCCCATTCCCTCTGCTCTTCTGATTCCACTCCAATGTTTGTTCCTCACTCCATCTGTCCTACCTTCAGTGGCCAAGCCTTCAGCCATTCACCCCACTTTCTGAAACTCTCTCCCGGAATAGTAAAAATAATAATAGTATAATAATCCTTGCATTTGATATAGCGGTTTTCATATCTTCTAGACGTCTCATTGGGCTTCACAGAATATACTGTAAAGTGAATTGACTATATTTGTGGACAAAACACGGCAGCCAATTGCGCATGGCAGTGTTCCACAAAAAGTCGTGGATTGAAATGACCAATTTTTTTGGAGGAATTATTATTATTATTATTAGGCATGTGGCGTAAGGAACCTTGCCTAAGGTTTCACCCCGATCTGCCTGGATTCAAACATGGGTCTCACGCTTGTAAGGCGAGTGCTCTAACCATAGAGCTACAGGACTCCACTTCACTTTGTTTCTTCTCTCCTTTCCTTCAAATGCCTCTTAAAAATATAGTTTGTTGACCGTACAGTTGAATTCTCTCAGTAAATCTTTAAATTATTCTGCTTGCTTGGCGCTCTCTATTGTCTCTGTGGAACTTTTTGTAGGCGCTCACATTACATGAACAACAACCGCAACAATATTATACCTGTATAGCTCCTTTCAGGTCAGGAGGACGTCCGAAAGGTGCAAGTTGTTACGATAACACATTGAGTTCATCAAGACAGTTTCTATGGTTGTGATGCACATTTGGTTACTGCTTAGAATTAGCTATTTGTGAATATCTGTCTCAAGACATACCTCTTTGACTGTATTTATGGTTCCCAACCCCTTTTGGCTCCCATCCACAGCTCAGGTGCCCAGTCAGCAATGTTACCTGAAACATCCTCCTGATGTGATAGCGCTATATAAATGGATTCTGTACACTATTTGGAATTTTGATTCACTATTCGCTGTTTGCACAAAGCATAAGAATCAATTAGCAATGTTTAAAGAAGCTTCATGGTTTTTCCTGCGCTTGTATCTTATGAAAGTTACACCTGGAATGTTTGTTGTTTTGAATGAGTATATTTTCTCTCAGCAATGCGCTGCAATGAAAACTGTATAAGAATCAACAGGATTGAGAGGGCATAATTCGGTTGCATCAAACTATATAAAGCTACTTGATACAGGTTATAAAAGCAAAGTTAGACAGCATACGATTTAAATTAAAAAGCTTCAAATGGCCTTAGAGATTAGAAGACTATTTTCTCCACAAAGGTGCAGAAGTGATGAATGAACCCCAAAAAAAGCAGTCAATGCTGTGTTGATTGTATCCTTTGATAAAGAAGCCGGATAAGTATCTTCTGTAGAATAGTAATGTAGAATATAGGGATATAGGGAGAATGAGGTGAACAAATACTCCATAAGACCATATCCAGATTGCTAAAAAAAGAATATTTTTAATCTAATAAAGACATAATCTTTGGGGAACGATGTATAACACACCTCAAAGTTCAGAGCGTTGGTGTAGCTGAGGAAGGAGTGTTATCTCTGGAGGGAAGGAGATCAGATTGCTTTGCAGACATGTCTGAAGGGAAGAATATTCTGCCAGTTTTTGCTCCATGAACTTTGTGGTTAAGGAACTTTCTCGAGCAAATAAAGTAGGTAGAGTATCATCCAGTGATAGGATAGGGTTTGCATGGTACGTGGAAGTAATGGCCCTGATTTGCCTGTACACAATATCTTCTACCTGTAAGGAGACAAATTTTGATAACACATTTTGATAACTCCTCTTTTCAGTTGCCTGGTTGTATAAGTAAGGGGCAGTGCACAAGTGTCTCAGACACATTACTGAGTTCATGCCAACAAACCAAAGCTGCCTTAGGCCCTGAGATAAAACAGAAATAAGGAAGAAGGCACTCTCTCCCCAACTCTTTGTTCTTTAATTTACTACTTTCTTCACTCAACAGGTACAAGCCTTCTTTATATATCCTGCTACCCACCCCACCATCAGCAGTGGGCTTTCAGCTTCTCTGTCCCTACGCTCTGGAAACCTATCCCAGAGTTGCTCTGGCTCCCTCCCTCAACTCGTTTAAGGTCTGCCTCAAGAAGTACTTCTTTGACTGCGATTTCAGTCAACTTCCTGCACACCACACCCACCCCTGTCCTCTCAGCTCCCACTACCTGCACAGGTGTCAAGGCAGGACTGTTAAGTGCCTTGGGACATGCTCTCAACATGAAAGGCATTGTACATATTAATGTAGAATTGTATTGTACTATTTCAATATTTGAATACAATAACAACAACAAAATTGCATGTTGGGAGGACGTCCCAAAGCACTGAACAGTCAGGTCGGGACCCGAGCGGGGGGGGGAGGGAGGGTCGGAGTAGGGGGAAGGGGAAGGAAAGTGGGAGAGAGGGAAGAGTTACTGGGGCAGCTGAAGTTCGGTTGAAGAGGAATAAGCAATCCACATAAGTATCCCGACTGAATACATCGGGAGAGCATGTCGGATATATTACAGGTCACTTACCTCTATCAGATTCACCCCCACCCCTGAAGGTAAAAACCTCAACACTTGCCGTGTCTGAATGAGGTTAGAGCCAATGTTAAATCACGCACTTGGGAAGCTTTGTATCGACTGCACCCACACAATGTCATATTCTATGACTCAACACATGGATTAAAGGACAATGAATACTTGACAATTTTCTGGAAACTACTATCTCTATGTGTTCTCTAAAAGGGCAAAATTTATGACAAAATAAAAATCCAACTTGATACTGGAAATGGAACAGGAGGTGATATAATGCAATTTATATATTACAATAAAAATTATTATTTTTTCCCCAATAGTAAATAATAAGAATTTTTCCTTTGATATACTGCCTTACACATCTGAAAGATGTCTTGGAATGCTTGACAGGATTTAATGTAAAATGTATTCTTACCTGCAAATTTTATAGGCAAATGCACACCATACGCATTGTTACATTATGCACCGGAATAAGAATACAAAGTATTTTTGACATTTTTTTTTCTATCTATAGCACATGTAAGACAATTTTCAACAGTATGGTACTTTGCATTTGCATAATTATTTGGATGAGATATAAAGTGAAAGAGCTATACACCAAAAAGTTATACCTACGTAACTGGGAATTATGTTTAACTTCTCATTCATATGGTTTTAAATACTTCTTAAGTTGGTGAGCAGAAGCCAAGGTAAGTTATATTCTACATTTAGTTTATTCAGCGATGTGAAAACAAGCCATACTTTGCCCAGTTTCAATTTGTTCAGTAGTTCCCATTTAGGAAGATAACATGTCATGCCACACCCCCGATAGGCAATAGATCCATAAACCAAGGCATTTATGGAAAGTGGATCCTTTATAACTTGGCTTCTTGTTGAATGCTTCAAACAAGATTTGTTATCCAGGAAATCAATGCAAATTGACTAGCTTTACAGAACAAATAGTGATTGGTGAACATCCTGCAATAAACTGGCATCAAATTTAAATGTGCTTTTGTTTCTGCACACATATGCTTTTGTACTGAGGAACAATCTCTCTGATGGTCCAAGCTTGTCTGGCAATCCATTGTGCACTGATCTGTGATATTGTTATTCCCTAATGTGGCTATTGTCGTGGTTGAAGTATTCTGAATAGCTAACAACGTAAGATGAATAGGAATCTTCAAAACCCGTCTACAAAATTACTTAATCATTTTCATGGTTACAATTCAGGACCCGAAAGGACAACAGATACTCGTGTAGTTAAAAAACTGCTCATTTTAATTCTCAAGGCACAACTCCCATCCATTCTGTCCTTTCTCTTCCTCAACTTTCACCGTAATATTTAATTGGTAGACTTTTTACTCTGGGGGGATTGGGGGGAGTCGGGTGTCCTTGAAGCTGAGCTGGCTTCAAGGAGACATACTTATGAGGCAGTCGTTTTTTTTTGCTGATGACAGTGCAGCCAGCCTGGCTCATCGGTAGGAAGAACACATTGGGATTCTTCCCACTCAGGTCCCGTTAACCCTCCAAGTCAAAGCCATCATTTTATTTTGGGGTGTCTGACACATGCGGAAAACCATAGTTAGGAGTTTCCAAACCAAATAGATAAAACCAAATAAAGTGGGGTGTCAGACAATAAAAAAAATTATATTTGTTTGGGGGAAATTATGAAATGTTATTACATTTCAAAATATTAAAGTTAATTTATACATTTATCAACATTAACACTTTTACATTACAAATATATAATATATAGACACAAAAATCAACCTCAAGGAAACAATCAAATAGAATTTAAAGCTCCATTTCTAATATTCTTATATTTAGATTCACTGCAACCTCTAGAGTATTTCTCTTTTAAATCCTCCATTTATACTCATTATTTGCAGAATGAACTTTTAAACAGCCATTCAAACAGATTTATTGGGGAATGATGTAAGAGGTTGAGTAGGATCTTCATTTAATATTTTATTTTTCATAATGTTGCCTGAATTTTTGCCAAATCATCATCTCCAGGTGCTTAGTATCCTCAACTTTTATAAAAGTATTTAGTACTGAAAGTCATCAACTTCATCCTTTTCATGTAAGAACAAATATAATCTTTTAATGAGGATTTCCTGCAAAATATGATACTATGTAGTAGGGTCCGTCGATATTGAAATTTTCCGATTAAATATATCGATGGGCTCATATCGAGATACACCGAAATATCGATATTTTCGGGATTTTCGTACTGCGCATGCACGCGCAGCCGTTCTGGGTGCGCGTGCATGCGCACCCCAGCCGTCTCTCTCCCCCTCCCCCCAGCCGGCTCTCTTCCCCTCCCCCCAGCCGTCTCTCTCCCCCTCCCCCCAGCCGTCTCTCTCCCCCTCACCCCAGCCGTCTCTCTCCCCCTCACCCCCCCCAGCCGTCTCTTTCCCCCTCACCCCCCCCAGCAGTCTCTCTCTCTCCCCCTCACCCCCCCCACCCCCAGCCGTCTCTCTCACCCCCCACCCCTTGCATACCTGTATATTGTATTCGAGGACTGTGAATACAATATGGCGGCTTTGCACCTCGGTCTGTGCATTGTGTATAGAGATGAGCATTCTGGGTCTTGTAGTTCAGTGTGCTCGCATCCCGATATATCGAAAAATCGATTTTTTTGAAATGTCTATATCGGCGTATCGATATGAAAATTATATCGGGTTTTAGCGATATATTGATGTATCGCCGGACCCTAGTATGTAGTAGATCTACGTTTACCAGATTTAGAAGAACTCACCATACATTTCTGAAATGATCCAATATCTTAAAGTTATTTTGAATCAAATGTCTCAACTTGCAGGTGAAATGCCTGTTGAATGTCCTGACATCAATATTGGTAAACAAGATAATTCAAGAAGATTACTCTGACTTTCCTGATTAGTCAGGAAAGGATAAGAGGGGACTCCATAGAAGTTTTGAAAATTATGAGGGGATTCGATAGGGTAAACACAGAGAAACTATTTCCACTAGTTGATGGGTTGGTTGCCTTACAACACCAATTTAAAATAGTATTGAGAGAAACAGAGGGGAGGTGAGCAGAAATTTTTCACACAGCGAGTTGTTCAGATCTGGAACCTGTTGCCTTAAAGGATGGTAGAAGCTGATTCGATAACAACTTTTTAAGAGAGAAGTAGATAATTATTTAGGGAGGACAAGTTTGCAGGGCTATGGGGAGAGAACGGGTGAGTGGGATTGATTTCGACAGCTCTTTTAAAAAAGCATGCACAGATGGGGCAAATGGTCTCCTTCTGCATAACATTATGTTGGCTTGTTTTTCATGCTTGGTTGGATTAGTTCTCTGCAGAACAAAATATTACATTTTGAAATTAAGTTTCTGAAAGAAATAATTGCTTGAAACATAATTTGGCAAGATGACAACCCAAAAAATCTCTAAACATTGATTCATGTAATTGCTAACATCTCAATGTCATAATTGTACTTATACAACGACATGGAGTGTGGAGTCCTGTAGTTCAGTGGTTAAAGCACTTGCCTTACAAGTGTGAGACCCATGTTCGAATCCAGGCAGGTCAGGGCGAAACCTTGGGCAAGTTTCCTTACTCCATATGTCTAATAACAATTTCTCCAAATAAAACACTATAATAAAATTAGTCATTTCAATCCACAACTGTTTGTTCGCAATTGGCTGTCGTGTTTCGCCCACAAATATACAGTCAATTCACTTCACAGTATATTGTGTGAAGCGCTTTGAGACGTCTAGAAGATGTGAAAAGTGCAATATCAAATACAAGAATTATTATTATTAATTCTGTGATTATATGATCCTATGATATTGGAGTCTAAATAACAATAACCTTTGCATTTGACACTGTGCATTTGATAATGTTGAAATGTCTTAAAAAGTATTTCACCAATAATAATTGCTATTAATCATAGTGACTGTGTAGGAAAATGTAACAGCCAATTTATACAACGATGGTCTTGCAATCAGACCTGAAATGAACGGTCAATTTATTTGGAGGATTGCTAACCAGGGAAAACTGAAACTCCCTTACCTTTTCAAAGAGTCTTGTGGTATCTTTAGTGCCTACATGAATGGCAGGTGAGACCATTTTTAATGACTTATGAAGGAAAGCATCTCCTACACTGAAGTGCGGTTATGATAAAGAAACTTCTGAAGAACTTCCAATCTACCACTAAACTAGTTAACTAAAATTCTAGATGTAGATTAAAAAAATATTTTTTACAAGATAGTTTTACAGTATTCAATTTTCCATTTCAAAGTGCACAAATCAACATAGAAACTGCAGCTGATAGGGTTTACCACTATGTGTAGTGACTGTGCCTTTTTGGTAATAGCCTACTGAACATTCTAGTCAGTTTGAACTGTGTAAACATTAGCAGCAGTCAAATTATAGCTCTTCCTGGCTGGCACATGCCATTCGTAAATAAAGTGTTTGCATAATTTGCATTTTTTTTAAATACATTTAAATTGCATTTAAATGGTGTGGTGCAACCTTTAATGGACTGAAGTGAAGTGAGGCAATGACCCGAACCAAATTCAGTCTATTATTGTGCACAGAGGGGATGTTTCGCTACCTGACAAAGCACCTCACTCAATACAAGGTATCTCAACCAACAAAAACACTGAAGCACAACTCTTCGGAGGTTGTTTTTGCCATTAGGTAACAAGCTAATTTTCAGTTATAAAGCCACAGTATTCAAGCAGGAAAATTATTGCCGGAAGAATGCAGAATCAAAGTAAGATATGCAAAAACGCAATCATATCCACGTCTATATATTGTTGTTTTATACAGTGTGGTGGTAGCCAATGGACATTATTGCCAGCACTAATCTTGCTTAGACAAGGAAGTAAAATGTTTCGCTCCTAGAGTAGTGATAATGGGTGACTTCAACTATCCCAACATAGACTGGCAGAATAGTAGAGTAAAGGGCAAGGAGGGAGAAGAATTCCTGAAGTGTGTGCAGGACAACTTTCTTGATCAGTATGTTTCCAGTCCAACGAGGAAAGAAGCATTGCTGGATCTAGTTTTGGGAAATGAGGTAGGGCAAGTTCAACAGGTTTCTGTAGGTGAGCATCTAGGGAATAGTGACCACAATTCATAGATTCATAGAATTTTACGGCACAAAAGGAGGCCATTCGGCCCATCTAGTCTGTGCCGGCTCTTTGAAAAGAGCGATTCAATCCCACTGCCCTGCCCGCTCCCCATAGCCTAATAGACCTGTTCTCCCTAAATAAAGATCTAATTCCCTTTTAAAAGTTGTTATCGAATCAGCCTCCACCACCTTTTCAGGCAATGCATTCCAGATTCGAACAACTCGCTGAGTGAAAAAATTTCTCCTCAGCTCCCCTCTACTTCGCCTTGAAACTATTTTAAATCTGTGACCACGAGTCACAGATTCACCCACTAGTGGAAATAGTTTTTCTCTATTTGCCCTGTCGAAACCCCTCATGATCTTATAAACCTCTATTAGGTCTCCCCTCAATCTTCTCTGCTCCAGAGAGAATAACCCTAGCCTATCTAGCCTCTCCTCATAGCTGAAGTCCCTCAATCCTGGCACCATCCTAGTAAATCTTTGCTGCACCCTTTCCAATGCCTTCACATCCTTTCTGTAGTGTGGTGACCAGAATTGAACACAGTATTCCAGCTGAGGCCTCACCAAAGTCCTATAGAGGTTAGTCAGCACTTCCTGACTTTTGTACTCTATACCCCTATTTATAAAGCCTAGTATCCCATATGCCTTCTTAACATCCTTGTCTACCTGTCCTGCCACCTTCAACGAGTCACTAACACAAATCCCCAGGTCTCTCTGTTCCTTCACACCATTTAAAATTGTACTATCTAGCCTATATTGCCTCCCTTCATTTCTTCTCCCAAAATGCATCACCTCACACTTCTCTGCATTAAACTTCATCTGCCATGTGTCTGCCCACTTTACCAATTTGTCTATATCCTCTTGCAGATGGCTACTATCCTCCTCACTATTTACTATTCTCCCTAACTTAGTGTCATCTGCAAACTTGGAAACTGTACTCCGTACACCCAAGTCCAAATCATTGATGTAGATTACAAAGAGCAATGGTCCCAAAACTGATCCCTGTGGCACACCACTGCTCACTTCCCTCCAATCTGAAAAACAGCCGCTCACTACAACTCTCTGCTTTCTGTCTCGCAGCCAGTTGTGGATCCACGCTGCCACTGTCCCTTTTACGCCATGGGCCTTTAATTTCATAATAAGTGCCAGGATTGAGGGACTTCAGCTATGAGGAGAGGCTAGATAGGCTAGGGTTATTCTCTCTGGAGCAGAGAAGATTGAGGGGAGACCTACTAGAGGTTTATAAGATCATGAGGGGTTTCGACAGGGCAAATAGAGAAAAACTATTTCCACTAGTGGGTGAATCTGTGACTCATGGTCACAGATTTAAAATAGTTTCAAGGCGAAGTAGAGGGGAGCTGAGGAGAAATTTTTTCACTCAGCGAGTTGTTCGAATCTGGAATGCATTGCCTGAAAAGGTGGTGGAGGCTGATTCGATAACAACTTTTAAAAGGGAATTAGATCTTTATTTAGGGAGAACAGGTCTATTAGGCTATGGGGAGCGGGCAGGGCAGTGGGATTGAATCGCTCTTTTCAAAGAGCCGGCACAGACTAGATGGGCCGAATGGCCTCCTTTTGTGCCGTAAAATTCTATGAATCTATGAATCTATGTCCACAAAGCAGAGGGCCAGATTCAATGATTCATTGGGCCATGATCCAATAAATGGGGGAAAAATGAAAATCATTTAGGGAGATAGAAGGTGTCGGGGGGGAGTGGGGGGGAGAACAACAACACAGAAAATCCTTTGCAGAAATATTTAATAACACGCACACAATTTTTTTCCCCCACCAGTAAGATGGTTTCCTCTAGTCAAACAGTCCAAAATTTGCAATAGACAAATAACACAAGCAGCCGATCAATAAAGTTAACGGGCACAAATCCAGAACTTTAAAATATTTCACAAAAGAGAAAGTTACCCAAATTTTACAATTCAAAGTTTGGATTTTTGCTGTTCTGAAGTCCTTTGTCCGTATCTGCGCTATCTTTTTGACTGCGTTTGCAGTCACTTTATCCCCCCCCCCAGCTTAGTTTCCTAGTCAGCTGTGTGAAACTCTTTGGAGACATCCATTCTCCCTACATCAAAGGCCCTCAATAAAACATGAATTGCTGTAGCTCTACAAGTATCCATATATTCTGTTCCTGAATTACAAAGCTACTTTTTTTCGCCTGCAAAAAGCATTTTGTGTCAACTCAAGACCGTGAATAACATGAGTAAGTATAAAGTTCGACTTTTTCCCAGGCGAGAATGAAAGTTAATTTCCCCATTTGTTATCACTCCTTGCTTATTTCCACCAAGGTTAACATTTCACTTAAAGTACAAAGGGAGAGGCGGTGATTGGAGGCTTTTAGTGAGCAATATGTAAGCTTTTAGTATTTGGTTGCAGGTCGTAACCAGCACTTAGAATAAGACACAAATCAAAAATAAGTCTCATTTGCTGCTGAAGACCTGTGAGGTTACATTTTGCCAGAACGAAATAGTTGGGAGACATGATGTCTGGAGGCAGGTGTCAAAGACAGTTTTCTGTATAAACCTGCAAATGGAATTACTGCTGCAAAAAAGGAGCTTGTAGAGTTCCAGAAATAGATTTAGCTTTTATGTGGGTTCAAAGTGCAGCTGGTTGAAATATCCATAATTTCCTGTGTGCAGTGAGATGGTTCCTAAGTAGCTCCCGGGTTTGTCACTGTGTGAAGGGGGTTTAGACAAGCATTTACAAAACCTGTCAGAATGGAGTTCCAGGGACAGTGAATGAGGGAGGTAAAGGATATGAGGAACAATACCTGAGAGGTTCAGCACATTTAGTCTCATTCCTCCCAAATACTAAACCCACTGACTTTCTGTTACTGCATCAAATTTATGAATGACTAGAAGTGACAGTACAGGAGGTCATTGGCTTGTACTAGCTTATCCAACGGATCTAGATGCTCTAACAACGAATCGCGATTCCTTGCTCCTGGTGCTCTGACCTCAAACACATTCCCAAGTATCATGTATTAGCATCCGAATAACCTCTATGGATAGAAATACTTCCTGGTGTCTGTCCTCAACCTGCCCTTTGTAACATTGACACTGTGTCATCTTCCAAACCTACCTTTAAGTGTCTCACAGTGGAAGATATCCTAGACTGGACTGACAACAGCAGAAGCAAGTCTCCAGCCTGTTAAAATGTTCCTTCTCTAATGTTTTGAATCTGGAGTAAAATGCAGCAGCTGAGCTCCAAGGATACATTGACTTTAACTGTGAGATATAAGAATGTGGTGCTGTGACAGTGAAAGACTACTAAGTTTTTGCTTAATGGATTTGGGGTTAGATTTGCAAGTTAAAACCTTGTGTGATGAAATACATGATATACAACAACAATATTACATTTATAGAGAGTCTTCCACGTTGCGGGGGACGTCCCAAGGCACTGAACAACAACAACAACAACAACAATTTACATTTATAGAGCGCCTTTCACGTCGGGAGGACGTCCCAAGGCGCTGAACAGTCAGGTTGGGACTGAGCAAGGGGGAGGAGCAGGGTAGCGGGGCAGGGAGGGAGCGAGTTAGGAGGGCAGCAGTATGCGGGACACTGCTGTGTGCAATTGACTGCACTTTTCACCCAAAATACACAGTCAATTCACTTTGCAGTATATTCTGTGAAGTGCTTTGAGACATCTTGACCCTGACAAGGTGCTATACCGAATGCAAGTAATATTATCTTACTACATCAAAATATTTCAACCAGCTTTGACCGCTTACCAACAAACCAAACTAGTTTGTTTGTACAAACTGCAAACTACGTCCCCCAATATGCACATGAATTTTATCCAATCCCTACCATTTCAAAAGCTGCTGGCATAGTTCTCATGCTGCAACTACTTTCCAGACTGAGAGAGACCAACAACAACAAAAGCCAGCTTGAGAATTGAATTTTGATTCCAAGCCATGCATTGTTCTGCAAAATTAATCCCAATTTATATTACTGCAAAGAAGGAAACAGCACAAATATGTAGGTGGTTCATGTTTTGTCTGATATTTCAAATGCTTTTGATGTTAATGCTGTGCTCATTGTGGGAGACAACAAAGACACAGCTTTTAATGCTGGTGCAAGTTTGCAAAAAATCAATTTCCAGTTCATCCAGAGTAAAAAGGAAACATTGATGTTTAAGACTTACAACTAGAAACTCTGCAAAATCAGGATTACAATAGATTAATTTACTTTCACCTGCATGGCAGAAGCTTTTCAAATGATTGTGAAGATAATATAATCTGTAGAATCCTTTCTATTGAATTATAACCTTGAAGTTACTGCAGGCTGCTCGTCTTATTCATCGTTAAAATAAAATACGTTCAATCAAGTGCCAGCCTAGCTCAGTTGGTAGCCTGCTTGCGTCTAGGTTGGAAGGTTGTGGGTTCAGGTCATGTATCAACACATTTGAGCTCCTGGTCTAGACTGATAGTCTAGTGCAATGTTACGGATGTGCTTCATTGTTGGAAATGCTGTCCTTCGGATGAGACATTAAATAAAAGTCTTACCTGCTGTTTCAGGTGGATGTTAAATAAATAAATGAATAAATAAATGAATAAATATTTATTGCTTTTGATATAGCGCTTTTCAGAGTATACTGTAAAGTGAATTAACTGTATATTTTGTGGGCGAAACGAGGCAGCCAATTGTGCACAGCAGTGTCCCACAAACAGTCGTGGATTGAAATGACCAATTAAAAATATTTGGGGGGGGGAATTATTATTAGGCAAGTGGAGAAAGGAAGGTGCCCAAAGTTTTGCCCTGCTTGAAATTGAACCCAGGTCTCTTGCTTGCAAAGCAAGTGCTCTAACCACTGAGCTACAGGACTCTCAAACAAGTAGAATATTGAATATATGGCTACTACTACAGAACTACCGACTACAGAACTACCCAGTGTTTATTCAAGTTATTCCATTCCATTGCAGTAATGACCCTGTTACTCTTTAAAAAGAGAAGGGATAGTATCGCAGTATCTGAGGCAACAATCCTCCTCATGAATTTGTCATTCACCTCCTTGCAGTCGGATCCAGCTGTCTCAGACACTGCTGTTAACAAATTGGTTGTTGGGTTCAACTAGAGCAGTGGTTCCCAAACTCGGGTCCAGACCCAAATCAGGGTCGCGGGGTCCTCAGTAGGGATCAGACAAAAAAATTGTGCTTTTTTTAAATGCTGAAAATGCTTTTTTAATGCTGAAAAGTGCTTGAGGCGATACCGCCGACCAATTTGTATGAAATACCGTACTAGCTAGTTGCGCTGAGTCCACAAAAGAGACAGAGATATCGTCTTGGCTGAGCTTCGCTTCAGTCGTGCAGTCACCCCCTAAGGGTGGGAGGACTTGTTGGTGGCCAAATTAGGGTCGCAGAACAAAAATGGTTGGGAACCACTGACCTAGAGATACACACTCACTAAACTTAATTCCAATGAAGTGCTTTGAGATGTTTTGTCAACATGACAAGGCATTATATCAAATGCAAGGATTATTATTTAATGGATATAACAAGTCTTTACAGTACTTAACAGGGTATATCTAACGTGGATAGCGTTCCCAAGCAACGCATGTCAGGCTCCATTGTCCGCCTAAAAGATTAAAAATCAATCACTGCTCATACTGGTTCAGGATAACACTGGAGAAGCAACTGTGCCCAAGCACAAAACCTTTGAACACCCGCCTGCCCCCCCCCATAAAGGTAGAAGACAGCATGGAATGAGAAAGGGCCACCCAGCCCGTGAAACCTGTTCTTTCTACAGTTATTCAACACCAGCGCTATGCTGGACTTCATCCCCAAACTATATTACTGGGGAGTTATAGACCAGGTAGAAGTGGATCCTCAAAAGCAACTCACATTCCTAAATATTCTTCCAGTCCACAGATTCACCATTTATATTTGACTTCCTTCTCCTACAGAAACATCCCTTACCTGCCATCGCCAGTAACTAAACTAATTTTGTCATCTCAACCTGTTACCTATTGATGGTTCTCAAGTAGGCTTTTTTGAAGGAGTTAATTGATGCAGCATCAATCGCTAATCTTGAGAGTTTTCTGCAATATTCAGCAGGTTCATAATGCATAGGTACTTTTATTAGCTGCTATGAAAATATTGAACAGAATGAAGAGAAAGAAGGTCCCTTAATATTTTATTGACCTTTCAATTCACATACAAAAAATATACAGGTAGAAGCCCTTGAAGAGTGATAAGCTGATATTGAAAACTTGCAGCGCACGTCACTCTGGGAACAAAAAAAATCTCACTTTAATGACATTTTGAGTTTGATCTTTACAAAGAATATTGATATAATCTTGGAGGTAGCGTAAAGTCAATAAAAAATATATAACGGGGAATAAAGTAAAGCCAGTCTAGTTATCTCAAACACAGTGGTCGGCTTGAACTCATTCCCAGCAATACTAATAGAGTACAGCCGGATGCGTTATTCGACCATTTCAGATCTCAGTGCCACAGAGACCAAAAACAACGTTGTTTGTGGCTTCCACTTAGCACACTCCTCACAGATTTAAGATCAAATCTGCACACAGAGCATCATAACTGAACTCTTGAATTATTATTTCCTGTATTTCCTTAGCAAGAGAAACCAAAATATTGCTTTGTATCTCAGTTGAACTAGTTAGCAATCTCATATTATTCACAATCTCTAATCAATAATTGCGCTGTGTTTTTGGGAGGAGGGCTGTAGCCAATTGGAATGTTGTAAAATTTTGGAGGTTCAAGCAGCTTTGGCTCATTTATTTTCCAAATTACAATAAATAACTGTCTACCTCCGTCTCATCGTCCTCCTCAACCTCTCTGCTGCCTTGAACACTGTGAACCAGTCTATCCTCTTCCAGCCCCTCTCCTCTCAATTCATTCAAACTTCAAGGTTCTGTCCTTGAATGGTTCATAATGGTTGATCCCCTCATACCGGCTCCACGTTGTCTTCTCAAACGTCCTTTAGTTCCTGCATCGTCTTGGGAACAACTTCCACATGTATGCAGATGACACCCAATTTATCTTTCTGCTTCCATCCTCGACTCCAGCACCACTGCTGTCCTGACAAACTCACTGTCCAAACATCAAGTTCTGAATGAGAGAAAACTTTCTAGTTGAACATTAGCAAGACTGACGCTCTTTTGGTTGGCTCGCATTAGCGCCCCTACACCTTAGGCTTTGGCAGCGTCAGCATCTACAGATGCACACTCCACGTCACCAAGCCAGTCAATTGTCCTTTTCCCTCAACATCAGTGCCTTGATCCACTCTGCCTTCCCCTATCTCCACAATATTGCCAGACTTTGCCACTGCCTCACGTCTCATGCCACTGAAATCCTCATATTTGCCTTTATTACATCTAAGCGTGACTATGCCAACTTCCTGCTTGTCAGCCTCCCCAACTCCCTCCACAAGCTGCAGATCATCCAGAACTATACAGTTTGGGTTCTCTCCCGCACCAGAATCCATGACCCCATCAGCCCCACCCTCACCCAGCTCCACCGGCTCCCCATTCCTCAGAAGATAGAATTCAAAATCCTTGACCTCATTTTGCCTTGCCTCATTTACCTCTTTGACCTTCTAATCCCTCTAATATCTGTCTGTTCCCTCCACCCACAAGCTCCGGTCTGCTCCATGTACACTGCCCAGCCCACACCACCATAAGCAGTCAGGCTTTCAGTATCTCTGCACTCCCCACCCTCCCCTAGAACTCCATCGCCCATTCCTTTCACCTCGTTCTGCACCTTCACAACTTTACTATAACATATACGCACTATTGTTAAGTTTTGCCAGCATTGAAACATATATTTGTAATTATTTTAACATTCCAGACCATGAAACTGTTAAATTGGCTATTATGTATTGCTCTACATTTTGCTTACAGTGGAAGTTAACTTAACATTTATACAGGCATATTTTTAAATGAAATACTGCTGAGCACTTTTGTAACCTGCTAGAAATGAATAGTGTCTGTTTTTCCTTTATCTGATGTCCTTGCTTTTGGGTGTGCAATTATGAAGAAAAATTATGTGTGACTGATTATATAGAAAAGAGGGATGGGGAATGTGTTCAAGGACTCAAAGTCTGAAAAACAGGAGATAGCAGCAAGCTACAGTAGCCAATGTGGATTGTTTGAAGTCCTTGCTTTCTTTTTAAAAAATAGCCTTGGATTAATGATCAAGATCAGCATTTGATAAAAGTAGATGCATGTAAGGAAAGTATTGTAGACAGAAACAGACTTACAAACATTTCAGTTACAACTTCCTTGAAGTTAATGCTTACATTTTCCCTTCGATGCTCATATGTTTAATGCTTACTCTTCTACTACTGCTGTTAGTGTGAATACAGTCACATTACTGTGGTTTATAACCCAGCAGTGGACATACACACATGCTAAAAGCTTGGATCAACTTTGAAAGAAGATGAACTTGGAACAAACATTTCCCAATTAATCTGACATATATAGTATTCTCAATTTAGAAGATTAGCCTTGAGCATTTAAGGTTTTACTTTGTCAGAACAAAACAGGATAAACTAAAGATTTGATAGAAAACTGAGTGAGTGCCAATGGACCAAAATGATTTATTTCATTTTTATGGGGACAAATTAAAATAGTTTTAGTACACTTATAAGGAAAGACTGCAAAGTAATGTTTGTTCAAGAAGCATTTTATTTTAAAAAATTCAAATTCCTAAATTAGAAAGGTTTTCACTTAATTTGGGCAGTTACGGCAAGGAGCTGGAGTCTGCATCAGTTTCAATCAAAATGCAGGAAAATGTACATTTCCGACCATCCCCCCCTCCACCAATATATTTTAGGCCTCATATATTCTTTACATTGTCAGGCTGAAATTTACTGACTGATGAGATATTGACTTCCATCCTGCTGAGCAAGTTTCTATAATTCATCCTGTGCATAGATCCGTCTTCTCTGATCCGTCGGAGCCCATAATATGATTTTAAAAGCTCAGAAGAAGAGATTTTTAAAAAATACTTCAAGCTTAAAAACATCTATTGTATATCAAACGTAAACCACAGGGTTATAGAATCAAACAGGCCTTGTTCATGTTATGCATTTTGACATATCGGATATTTACAGAGTTGTTAAATGTGAATGTAATTGGGAAAATCCACAAATCAAACACAAATCACCAACATCTTCATTATACCCTTCATCATTGTGCTTAAATTCTGGATTTTCTTTTTAAACTAATTGCTATGGGAAAAGAAGCATCAGTAACCACTGCACCACAAATATGCCTAAATTTAATTCCTGTCATGAATCTCACTGAAGCATGTTGATCCAGAAAGATGAACTCAAAAGACTTTGTCAGTAGTTTGTGCCTCGGGAAACCAAAGATTGGAGGCAACTTTCTCCCAAAGGAGAAGTGGAGATTAATATTCAACATTACTGTTCAAGTGAAAAAAACAAGATTTTAAACACTTCACAAGTTACATTCAAAAGAATCAAAAGCAGTTGCAGATCAAAAAGATCAGGCAGAGTCAAGATAAAGGTAACCATAACTTCTAAGTAATTAAATCTGGACATCAAAGATGCTGAAATATTGTTGAAAAGCTGAGATAAATCATAGATGAATCATCAAATAATTTATTTCCAGGAAGGGGCAGGGGAGAAAGAAGTTTCTCTCAATTTGTGCCATTTTTCTCCCAGCACCTTGGGACGAGTCATCGTTGCCCCCTCCACTCTTCCTACCGTGAAAGGCACTATACAAACGTAATTTTGTATTGCATTTTCTTGATACCCCTCAATTCCATTCAGTACTCTTAGATCGCCAAGTGCTTTCATACACACATGCCTGTTCCAGACTTCATATGATCACAAGAGAATTACTGGGACCCCTCAATTAACATTGGGGATGTGTGCTTGAAAAGTGCGATTTTAAGTGAAACAGTGTACAGGTAAACCTCTATTTAGGACGGGTTGCGTTCCTGAAAAACGGTTCTCAGATCAAAATGTCCTAAATATAAACGCGGTTTCCCATGCAGTCCCATTATACAACCTGAGATGCATTCTTTTCATAAAATGTTCAGACCTTAAACCCACTAAATAACACACAAAATAACACACATAGGCAAGAAGGGGTACTTGGAGTAACTGTACAGTATTGTACTTTAATACTGGCAAACTTTAATACAGTCCTATGTTTTGATAATCTGCTTGCACCTGTAGCTGTAACATACCTTGAACTTGCTAGTATATTGTCCTTATTCTGTTTTATAGTAGCCACCGTCGATCTAGCTAGCCCTAAAGCCCTCCCGACGTCCATACCTTTTTTGCCAGACTCGATGTGCTTTATCACCTCCAATTTCATATTTAAAGTGATGACTTTGCGGAGTTTCTGGCCGTTAGCGGTATTAACGCTGTTCATTTCACTTACTGCTGTCTTTTCCCTGACATGGTTATAAACACGTTAGAGGCTGTAAATCACCCAAAGTTGTTTGGGAATGTTCGGAAATTACTGTAATACAGTAATTTGTGTAGAGTAATACAGTGGCGTGGTATTCAAAATCAGCCGGCTTTTAAACAATGACGTGGTGACATGCTATTGGCCAGTTCAAATGCTTGGATACACTATCCAAGTGCGAGCGCGATTTACCAGCGAATACACTATGGACTGCGCTTATGGACAAAAAGGACGCCCCCAAAACAACTGCGATACTCAAAATATGTACTGCGCAAGCGCAAAAAATAATTTTGTTCGTTAAAACAAAACCAAAAGTCCTATATCGATAAAAAGGTGTTAAAAAATTATGTTTGTTCAATCGAAGTGTCCTTAATCGAGGCTTACCGGTATAGCAAAACCTAAATGACTATAGGCCCTAATGTTATCAATAGGGGTTACGTATAGAGGGGAGTTCCAGGTATTCCCAAATTCGGTCATGATATTGATACTAGCACTTCGTAAGAAATACTGAAAACAGGATTCTAAATTAAGACTAAATTCAAGCATTTTCCTACAATTTTGTGCAATTTTGCATGGGCTATCAATACAATATAATGTTGCATGTACCCAGTGTGTTTTACATCGGGATAATGTCCCAAGGCACTGGATTAGGATTTGAGGTCAGCGATGGAGTGGAAAGATGGCCAAAAGCATGGTCAAACTTTGAGGGAAGGGGTTGGGCTTCCTGAGCCTTTTAGGGGATAAAATCAGATGGGATTACCTAAATGTCCAGCATGCTGTGTTTTGTATTCAAACAGACCGTGGGCCTGATCTGACATGTCATCCTATGATTGACCGACTGAAGATTAGAGTTGAAAAGCTGTTTAAAAAACCCACAAATCAGTTCAAATTGAATTCAAACTTCACAGACACCATGCATGTCGAGGCAATTTTTAAATGGCAAAGTGGATAGGACCCTACCTTCATTCCTAACCACCAATTCTTCATCACAACTGCCAAAAAGTTAACCAATTCTCTTCACATCAAATATTTTACACCAGAAGACATGGAAATTTTTGATCGACAATCAAATCTGAATTATTCAACTATCTGTCAGCCTGGCTCGGTTGGTGGCACTCTTGCTTCCAAATCACAATGTTGTGCGTTCAAGCCCCATGTCTCATATTGGGATTTTGAGCTCATTGTCTACGCTGACACCTCAAAGCAGTGATGGTGAATGATACATTGTTGGATTTACCATCTTTCAGATAAGTCATTGCACTGTTCACAAAGAGAAGGAAATTTCTCCTAATGTTCTGGCCAACATGCCCCCAGATAAAATTGGTCACTCACTCCATCGCTGTTTGTGGAACTTCGCTGTATGCAAACTGGTTGTCGCATTCACCTTCTAAATACACAATACAATTCTGTTACTACACTTTACAGCAATAACAACAAAATTACATTTGTGTATAGCCTTTCACGTCAAATCCACTGAAGCATTTTGAGACATCCCCTGATGTGAAATGCACTATTAAGATTATTTTAACCTTAAAAACCAAAACAAAAATCCCACAAACAGATAACAGGAAGGGCAGGTCATGAGATATTTTGTCAAGTTCATGGTATACCTAAAATATAACTCATTTATTTGTGCCACGTTGGAGAGAGAGAATAAAGACACCCGTGTGGGGGTGTCTTTAATATAAAGTTAACAAAGAACCCAAACTCAGCTTCCTAAATTAAGGCCAGACTGACCTTTGAATAAAATTCTAAACACACAATATTTGTCTGAGTATTGGACCTGAACAACTATGTCAAAAATTATTCCATGCCTCTGTTCTGGGTTCTCCTGAAGTCCTTAAGTAAATACAAATAGTTATAGACGTTAATGCAAAATACACTTCTAATTGTAATGGACACCAGGACTGTTCTCCCTCCATTAAAACTGGCCTCCTTCAAGTCTCACCTCAAGACTCTCCTCTTTGATGGATACATAGGAAACTCCTAATCCCCCACCTTCCTTCCCCCCCTTTGACCTCAGCTTGGGTCTGAAGCAGTGACTGTCCAGCGCCTTGGGACATCCATCTGACGTGAAAGGCGCTATAAATATGTAATTTTTTTGTTGTTGTCAAGGTGGCTGGGTTTTTAGCCTTTCTGTTCCCATTCTCTGGAACTCAATTCCAGAGTTCTAATTTGCTCCCTCCCTCACTTCACTCAAGGTCCTTCTCAAGATCCACCTCTTTGACCACTCTTTTGGTCATCTTTCCCCACCCCACTCAACAACAACAAAATTACATTGATAGAGCGCCTTTCACATCAGGAGGACATCCCAAGGTGCACTCAGCTCCCATTCCGAGATCAGGTGTTATGTCAGGATTGTTAAGTGCCGAAGGATGTCTTCCTGACCTGAAAGCAGTATTTATATGTATGGTTTGGTTCAACCAAAATGTCGAAAACAGTCCAGTTACAGTGAGAGTGAGAGATGCACACACACAAAAACAGAGAAAGTGTTGGAAGAGAGTGAGAGAGAGGAGAGGGAACAAGTGTAAATAAGGTAAGGGCAGAAGAAGAAAGACAAAGGAGAATGGGGAGAGCGCAAGTAATCAAAAAGATACAAGGAGAGCAATGTGAGATAGAAGAAATCACAAAAGCAAGCGACGAAAAGGGAATTGTCAAAGAATTTGACACACAGAAGGGGAATGACAGCAATGGACGAAGAGACAAAGAGAAGAAATGAGAGAACAAAAGTAGACATAGATCAAGCGAACAACACACAAAGGGAGAGAGGGGGACCTGTGACAATTAACTCATAGTTTGGGGCCAGAAAGACAAAGAACCTATCGTGAGAGAAAAAAATGTAACTTAACTTTGTTCCAACTTTGTTCCAGAATGCTGAGCATGTTTTACCTGCTGAGCACATTGTGACTGGATATAACTTCATGCTAATTGCTTCATGTTAATGAAGAATTTCGTAGCACTCACCTCTGATTAACCTCATCTACGAATAGTATGAAATTCCAACTGGCTTGAAAATAATTCATAAGAACTGAAAGAGCTTGACACATACATATTATACTACACCATTACTAATATATTTGACTTGCACAAAACAATCATTTTATTGCTGCCATTTTTTAAATTGATTGGATTTTTTCCCTCCTCTCTTACTGGCATCCAACCCACAAGGTAATATTTCAAATCAACAAATCATTTGCAAACCTTTCCCAAACCAGTAGCTGGAGTCCATTTGTTATGATATTTCAGATTCTGTGCAACAAGAGCCACTGACAACTACAAATGAACTCACATATTAGGTAAATTAAAATGATATACATGAGTGTGCTATTCAGATAAAATCGATCAGAAACATTTACAATGTCTTGGCAAAAGATTGAAATTCATGTTTCTGTGCTGCAGCGATAACCTGCAATCTGCACCTACTGCTATATGTTGATAGGCATTTCAACACAGGAGCAAAGTTTAAAAACCATTCTGCACTTTTTGCTTTCTGCACTTGAGAAATTCTTTACTAGGAGTCTACGATCAGGGCTCCCTCTACCCTTCATCCTGCTGCATTTTGATATCATTGACTACTCTACACTCACCACTGCCTCTCCTCTCACCTCAATCTTCATGGTTCTGTCCTTGAATGGTTCAGGTCGTACCTCTCACACCACCTCCACTTCATCTCCACAAACGGTTTCTCTTCTAGCTAGCCGTCTTGTACGATGTTCCTCAAGGCTCCATCCTTGGTCCCCTCCTCCTCAATATCTACATGGTGACATTATCCACAGACATGGGATC
The DNA here is from genome assembly GCA_035084275.1 of Hydrolagus colliei. Classification (NCBI taxonomy): domain Eukaryota; kingdom Metazoa; phylum Chordata; class Chondrichthyes; order Chimaeriformes; family Chimaeridae; genus Hydrolagus; species Hydrolagus colliei. The sequence goes on from CM068743.1 coordinate 107,241,839, forward strand.
AACTTCCACATGTACGCGGATGACACCTAACTCTTATCTCTTTGCCTCCACCCTCGACTTCAAGACCACTGCTGTGCTGACAGAATGGCTATCAGATATCAAGTCTTGGATAAGAGCTAACTTTCTTCCTCCACATCTCAGGCGCTGACAGCATCACCATCCAAAGATGCACACTCTACCTCACTAAGTCAGTCCAGAACCTTGGCGTCTTGTTTGATCCTCAACTATCCTTTCTGCCCCAAATCCACGCTGTGCTTCCCCCACCTCCACAACATCACCCAGCTCTGCTATTGTCTTGCACCGCAGGCCACCGAGACCCGCATTCATAGCATAAAGGCTTGACTAAGCAAACTCCCTGCTTATCGGCCTCCCCAATTCCTCCCTCTGCAGCCTATGCCCTCTCCCTCACGAGGCTCTGTGACCATATCACCTCCCTTCTTTCCTGACTCTACTGGCTTCCCATTACACGGAGAATACCAGTTCCTGGTCCTTACCTTCAAAGCCCTCCATGGACTTATCCCCCCTTAACTCTGCAACTTTCTAATCCCAACCAACCGGCCCATGCCCTCCGCTCAGCAGGCTCCTGCCCGCTTCACGTCCCATCGCTTTGACTGCCCCACCATTGCCAGATGTGTCTTCGATCACCCTCCTTCTCTCCCTATGCTCCAACCTCCCCAATCCTGACCCCCAGCTTGCGTCCGAAACAATGATTGTCCAGCACCTTGGGGCTTTCTCCCAACGTGAAAAGCACTACTGTATACGCACGTCATTTTGTTGTTGTTGTTGTTGTTGTACTAAATGGCAATAGTATACATGGGGCAGAATATTATAATGGAGCACATTACAGAACCCAAAAGATGAAAGAAACACCATAGCATTTTGAAACATGTTTTTTGGAAAAAATATTACAACAACAACAACAAAATTACACTTATAGAGCGTCCTTAATGTAGGGAGGACGTCCCAAGGCGCCGAACAATCAGGACGGGAGTCAATTTTATTAGGACAATTTTAACAAATCTCACATAGAATTAAAGATGGAAATGTAAATTATCTGGGATCATATGCTCTTACAACAAGCATATTAATAGAATGTACCCTGAATGTCACCCCGAATGAAGTTATACAACCGTTTCCTTGTTATTTCACCTCAAAGATAACAAGTACAGGTCTATAGCTTCTATGCTGTATTTTAGCCATACTTTCTAGGCGAGCCATTTTTTTGGCTTGATGTTGAAACAGTATTAGAATACTAAATACAGTATAAAGAATAGCATAATTACTAAAATATTAATTCTATATTTCTCTAAGCACCTTTCTACTGTTCACCATCTCTTCCTTTATTTCCCAATCATTCTTCTCTTCTATTTTTATACTTTTCAATACACGTTTACTTTTGATTCTATCTAATATAATTTAATTCAAACCTATTTACTTATTTACAAATGCTTCAAATTGCCCCCAAATATATAGTCACTACAATTTACAGTATGTTCTGTGAATCGCTTTGAGATGCGATAATACCCTCTACCAAATGCAAGACCTAATTTCTCCTAACTTCAATCCCAACCTTATCCCAACTGTATGATAAACACAGCAGATACTCTTGCGGGTTAGGTTTTGAGGGCAAGGGCGAAAGGAAAGAGTAGGATAAAGATCACAAACATGCAAAAAAACTCTAAAAGTTATAAAGACTTCGTGAAAGGAATTTTTTTTTGCATCCATTTTCAAAACTTTTGGAGGTGGGGTCAGCTAGGTATCTGACACAACCCAAAGGTATGCAAAGAATTTCTGCTCCGATAAACAGTCTGCCGATGAGCCATACTGCCTGGGGAGTAATCAGCATTGCCCTGGGGTTCTCTTGGCCACCCCTGGCTCAAATATTGGACGACCAAGACAACCACAGAGATTAACTTGATTCTGACATTCTATTGCCAAACATGTCACCTTGGAGCCATCACAGCTTTCCTCCCCGCCAAAGGAGAATAGTCAACAAAAAAAGTTCAGAATGTACATTTAATTAAAAAGGAGAGTTAGTGCAATAATACCAACTTTGGGATTTGTTCAAATCAACACCAGTCGGCATCAGTCTGACCTATTTTCTGTTGGTTCCCTCGTTTTCACGCTGTGCAAATTGTCAGTGGTGCTAATTAACAGAAGTCCAGTTCCGAGGCTGTATTCGCAGGGGCTACAGAACTGATTAGTGTGGGAGGAATGACAGATTAGATGCGCTGCATTGTACTTTTTCAGCTGTGATCTGTCACCAAGCACACCCTGAGCAATGATGTGGCAGCTATTTCAATGCAGTTACCAGTCTGAATGGAGCTTGATTGTCAGTAGCTACATTACAAACATGGCTAGCAACTAGGCACAGAATTCAAAGTGCAATTCCCTCATTTTAAAAGCTTGGTATTAAGTAGATTCTACAATGATAACTAAAGCACCATCTTTCACAGGTCTTTCCTGACCTGCATGATTCTACTGGACTATGTTAACAATCTATTCCACATCTTCTACAGGAATATTGATTTGGCTGAAACAAACTTTACATAAAACTGAACAGTCAACAGAGAATGGACAGTTTTTGTAAATCGTTCTCACTTGGGCTTGAACAATGACTGAAGAGTTGAAAGGTTCACATTCCAACTCATTCTTCTTTATTGTTATACAGGTAAGCCTCGATTAAGGACGCTTCTATTTAGGACATTTCAATTGAACGAACATAATTTTTTAATACCCTTTTATCGATATAGGACACTTGGATTCGTTTCAACAAACAAAATTCTTATGTACTGCTTGCGCAGTACATATTTTGAATATCGCAGATGTTTTTGGCGCGTCCTTTTTGTCCATACGCACAGTCCATAGTGTATTCGCAAATAAATCGTGCTCGCACCTGATATAGTGTATCCAAGCGTTTGAACTGGCCAATAGCATGTCACTACGTCATTGTTTAAAAGCCAGCTGATTTTGAAGCGACACCACGCCATGTCAGTATTACAGTAATTTCCAAACATTCCCGAACAACTTCGAGCGATTTACAACCTCTACAGCGCTTCTAGCAAGTCGGGAAGAGAAGCAGTAAGTGAAATAAGCAGCAGTAATACCGTTAGCGGCCAGAAACCCCACAAAGTCATCACTTTAAATACTAAATTGGAGGTGATAAAGCGCATTGAGTCTGGCGAAAAAGTTACGGACGTCGGGAGGTCTTCAGGGCTAGCTAGATCGACGGTGGCTACTATAAAACAGAATAAGGACAATATACTGGCAAGTTCAAGGTATGTTACAGCTACAGGTGCAAGCAGATTATCAAAACATAGGATTGTATTAAAGTTTGCCAGTATTAAAGTACAATACTGTACTGTTACCCCAAGTATACACCTTCTTGCCTATGTGTGTTATTTTGTGTGTTTTGTGTGTTCTTTAGTAGGTTTAAGATCCGAAAATGTTGTGAAAAGATTGCATCTCATGTTATACAATGGGACTGCGTGGGAAACTGCATTTCGATTTAGGATGTTTTGATATGAGAACAGTTTTTCAGGAACGCAACCCTAATAGAGGTTTACCTGTAATTCAATATGATGTTTCTGAAGAAAACAATTGAAGCAATTTGATTAAAAAATGGATGTGAACATTGTACGAACTGCAATCTATTTATTTTACCTAACTATTCCACACAATGCAGGGTTCAGCACCATCACCACATCAGGTGAGAGATTTGTCCCACACTAGATCTGACCCAGAAGGAAATGCGTTTGCTAAAAAGTATGCGGCAGTATACTCAAGAAGAAAATTTTAATTGTTACAACTGAAGAGTGCATGGTTTTAATAGTAGTCCTACAAAGATGAAGATGATGGCAATTCAAGCAATAAGCAAACTCATGCAAAAGAGCCCTATAGCATCCTGACTCCTTTGGGTTTCTGTCAAGAGGTGCAAACACATTTTATTCTAATATCTGCATCTTTAGAGTTCTGATGAACCCAACGGTTTTGTAAATGTCCAACAGGCTATTATTATAGGGAGTTCAACGCTGCTAATTGACCTGCAGTTAGAAGCATTAAAACTAGTCTTACAGAAAAAGTATCAAAGCTGCCTACCTGGGAACGCTGCCTGTCAAGCTTCCTTCACTGGATGAAGAATTGGGCCGCACTTCTATTTCGGTCTCTGGCTTTTTATTTGCTCCAGTTTCTGGTAGTTGTTGATGCTGCTGTTGCTGTTCTTGCTGCTGCATTTCTTCCTGCTTTGGCTGCAGCTGTTCCTTCTCCTCCATTCTCTCTTCCTTTTCACTCTCACTCTCATTGTCACTGTCTTCGCCCAAGATGTCGTCCACCTGTCAATGGGGTCGTTTTGATTATTAAGTGGGGCGGCGGGAAAGGTTTTTCTTTGACGTGGCACCAGACAACGCATCTCCATTTTTCCCTCCAACCTGAACGTTGCATTGTATCTTATGCCAGGTTCTCCATAAAACAATTAGAAATTTAAACAATGGGAAATTCTATTATCAGCAGTCTCCCTTTACTTTTTCTTAATAAAAGTCTCGTCATGGACTCAAGTTGACCGTTTAGTCAGCAACGGCCCTTCCCCAAGTACCTCTTCATGTAAATCTTGGTGGTGAATACTGGCTTACGACTTGCAACATCCTAACTTCTGCTCCAGCTAATATCATGTAGCTCAGCACCAAATTGTTAAAACTGCAGAGCTCATCACTGAGTGGAATGTCCAGCTAGGACCATGCTACCGATTATGACTTTGCTTTGCAGGGATAGCAGAAGTCATGTGGGAAGAATCCGTCCCCAGTAACTCGTCTGCCCCTCCATGTCCTGTTGATAAGCCAAGCTGCCTCTCCTCGTCGGCCTCCCCAGTTCCTCCATTCACAGGCTGCAGGCCATCCAAAACTCTGCAGCCCATGTACTATCCCGCACCCGCCTCCGCGACCACATAACCCCCACCCTCGCCCGTCTCCACTGGCTCCCCATCCTCCAGAGGATCGAGTTCAAGATCCTCGTCCTCACCTACAAGGCCTTACACGGCCTTGCCCCACCCTACTTAACCAATCTACTCTCCCCCTACACGCCCACCCGGACCCTCCGTTCATCAGGACTTGGCCTGCTCCAAGCCCCCCGCCCGAACCGCCCCACCATCGGAGGCCGGGCTTTCAGTTTCTCCGCTCCCACCCTTTGGAATGCAATCCCTCAATCACTCCGTTTTGTCTCTTCCCTTTCCTCTTTCAAGGCCAGTTTGAAGACTTTCCTCTTCGATCGTGCCTTCTGTTCCACCCCAAACTCTTTTACCTCCCCTTCGTGTTTCACCCCTTCCTAAACTCGCTCGGGTCACACACCTCCTGTGCAGCGCCTTGGGACGTCCTCCCGACGTGAAAGGCGCTCTATAAATGTAATTTGTTGTTGTTGTTGTTGCCTGGTCACTGCCCTGGAGTTTGCCCTGTGGCCGGTCTGGCTAACAAACAGGACTACTAAGACAGTCACAGAAGATTGACTTGATTCCCACATGCTGCTGCCGAGTACGTCACCTTCGAGCTAAGTCAGGAGAACTTTAAGACGGAAGGTAATACTGACCAGACCAAGGATCAAGCCAACAACCTCTGTGGTCTTCATAGCTCACTATTTCACTTGCAGGCATTCAGTGTTTTTGTAAAACAAAATTAAGTGGTAAATATAATTTAGTTTACTAAAATTTTAATTTTAAAAAGTCCCTTCAGACACTCATATCAACAACATCAAAATTACACTTGTATAGAGCCTTTCACGTCAGGAGGACATCCCAAGGTACTAGACAGTCAATGTTTCAGACCCGAGCTGGGATTGGGGACATTTGTGGGAAAGGCGGGGATTTGGGGTGACTGATGATACCGTCAAAGGAGGATCTTGTGTCGGGACTTGAAGGAGGCCAGGGAGGAGGCGAAGCGGAGGCACTGTGGAATGGAATTCCAGAGGTAAGAGGCACATTGGCTGAAGGCTCGCCCGCCAATTGTGTGGCGTGTGGGTTGGGGGATATGGAGCAGGCTGGAGCTTGCTGAGCGGAGTTGGCAGACAAGTTGGTAGTGGGCTAGGAGGCCGCATAGCTAGGGTGTTGTGAGGCCATGGAGGGCTTTGAATAAATAATATAATAATCCTTGCATTTGATATAGCTCTTTTCACATCTTATCGATGTCCCAAAGTGCTTCACAGAATATACTGTAAAGTGAATTGACTGTATATTTGTGGGCGAATCGTGGCAGCCAATTGCGCACAGCAGTGTCCCACAAACAGTCGTGGATTGAAATGACCAATTTTATTATTGTGTTTTTTTTGGACGGATTATTTGAGGACCAAATATGTGAGGACCAGGATCTTGAATTGAATCCTCTGGGTGATGGAGGCTAGGGATGCATAGATTTAAATCTGCAGTGTCAAAATAAGCAGAATGCTGCCAATATATATTGATTGAAAGCTTTTGTTTACTTCTCAATTCTCAATTTAAGTCATCGTCCGCACTTAACAGAATGAAAAATCATTGACGGGAAGTAGGTCCCTTATTTTGCTTAACCATTAAGTGAGTACACTATACAGAGGAAGATTTTACATTTGCAAATACAAAACGGTGTACAAGATCAGGTGCCCTGATCTTTAGTTATATACAGGACTCATTAGCTATAAAGACGGCAACCAGGTAATATAAAATAAGGGGCCCAAAAAGCAGGTGTCCTCCTAACCAGCATTCAAACACTATGATGTTGGAAGTCCAATGCTTGAGGCTTGGTTTGTTGGAAACGAATAAGAACAGCCTAAGGTTCAAAAAGGGCCCATTGAGTGTGATTAAAAATACGCATGAATAATCCTTGCATTTGATATAGCACCTTATCACGTCTTTGAGACACGTCAAAGCACTTCACAGAATACACTTTAAATTGAATTGACTACATTTTGTGAGCGAATATGGACTACAAATTTGATTCTTTGAGGTTTTAAATGGTAAATGAATGCCGGAACAGAGGACCGACCAGTACAATGTATTTGGTGGTTCTATTTTCTAAATTATCTGCGCTTATAATTTTTAATTCAAATCATCCTCAATTCAGATTTCCATCTTATACCTCTTCCACATTCGGAACCATCCACAAATACTGCCTCTGTACAAACTTTCTACATATTCAACATTTACAAAGTCAGTTTATTGAATCAAATTCTTTCTCACCTACACCTTTCTGAGCTTGAAACCTCTCGTGTACTTTGGGACATTTTATGCAGCGCCTTTCATATTGGGAGGACGTCTAAAAGCACTTCACAGGATAAAAAGTAGAGATTGTATATCTTGTAGGCAAATGCATGTCAAGCATATGCAGACATTAAAAAAAAGGGACACAAAATGTCACACACCTCTCCCCTAAAAGGTAAGTTGAACAAAACTATACAATATCTAACTAGACGTCAACTCTTGATCTGTTGCCTTCTTTGACCTGACATTTCCATAGTCACATTACCACAGGAAACATTGTGTTTCATGGCATTCAATCGTGTCTATCTGCAATTATCCTTCTGACTCTCCATCCATCAATTCCTAAACAGATATGTGCAGCTCTTTTCTAAAACTCAACTGACACTGCAATCAATTCTTTCTGTAGGAATATCTATTTCATATTTATTTTCTTTCTCTCTCTAACCCACCCCATTTCCCCAACGACAATTCTTGGGGTGGGGGGAGTGGGGGGAGTGGGAAGAAATAAAATCGTGATTGTTTCAATCACAAGACACGCTTGAGGTTTTTTAAAAAAACAATGTATGCCCCCACAGAGCTGTGCTGTCAATCTGAGTAAAAATGGGTTCCTTACACTGACATTATCAATGCCTTCAAGCACTTGCTAAAAGACATGGATCATGTCACCTCTCAAGTAAGGACATTTTATTTTAATCATTTAGAAAAGGTCAAGTAGATTTAATGGTTTATTATGCTGATGCGACTTTTGAAAACTGCACCATATTACACTAGGCTGACAAAAGGATATTGTCAGGTAGATTTGTCAAGAATCTGCAATCGAACATCTGGGAAAGATTGATATTGTCACAGTGAATGGGCTGGTGGTAGATGAGAACTCAATACCAAAGGATTTGACTTCCTGATTTACACATTATGACCTTTAAGTCTTGGTGCTATAATTTTTCACACAGATTGTAGATCTAATTCCCTAATCCCTTCCACTTCCTTCCCTGTTCTGAGCTTGCACTTGAAAATATTGATTTGTATGTTTGATCGCCCTTCATCCAAACCCTCTCTGGATCTAGACTTGCTTCCATCAATGCCTGGTAATATCTTGGTTATGGATCCTTGATCTTCAATTGAAGACAAATAGGAGATAAAAACAAAAAGGAAAGCTTTTTCTAAATTGAAAAACCCAAACATAATAAGCAATACGAAATTTCAGACCAGGGTATTTGTAAGCTATTTGTGGAATGTTGTTTGGATCAATAGAATAGTTAAATCAACAGTTAAATAGACAGTCATGTCTGCCAGCTCAGGGAATCTAATTAGATCTCCAAACGTACTTTATAATAACCACTTCCACTCCAGCAACATGGCACCTTATTTCATTGGCAAACACAATTGCACCTTTTTCATGTTAGCACTGAAGTTTGTGCTCCCTTAGAGAAACAAGAATGTGACCCACTGGAATGATCCAAATAACCATCTACTCCAAGTCTTGTGAATCTCATAATCCAAAAAGACATTTTCAGTTAGAGAGCTGCCAATGACCTAGAGAGAAGTGGTATTGCCTGGAGAAGCATCAAAGCAACAATAATAATCCTTGCATTTGATATAATGCCTTATCACATCTTGGAGAACGTCTCAAAACACTTCACAGAACATACTGTAAAGTGAATTGACTATATATTTTGAGGCGAAACGTGGCAACCAATTACACACACGGCTACAGGCTTCTATATCACAGGGTTGATTCCCAGCTTGTGCTGGTTTATCTAATCTCAGTCAGGGCAAAAGTTGTGGTGACGCTTTGGGACATCCTCCTGATGTGAAAGGCACTATATAAATGTAATTTTGTTGTTGTTGTTGGTGCTACTGTTGATCTCAGGACTGAAGCATAATATTAGACAGGGTTCCTGCTCATGATTGATTTTTATTAGCATTTGATGGAAGGCAAGCATATGTTTACATTGGGAGAATGACTTTATACATGCACTACCAAATAGCCTAACAACATCTCCCAAAATGCACGCACATGAATAAAACCTATTTTAGTCTAATGCCTGGATAATAGAAGGAAAATGGTCTTCGACGTTTATTCAAAAAAAATCATATTATTTAATATCAGTACAAAGGACACACATGCCCTGGCAGTGACGTTAAGTGCTTTGGGATGTCCTCCCAATGTAAAAGGTACTACTATAAATGTAAATGACATATATAATGATACAGCATAGCATAAGGCCATTCAGCCCAACCAACATTTACAATCTACCTATGATTCCCTCTACCTATTATTCCCTTAGACGTCTGCATGCACCTCTACCTCCTGCATTCATCAAATTTCCTCTTAAAATGTTCTGCATGTTATTGTAAATATTCAGTTTTATAAAATGAATACAAAGTAAAAAACAGTATGTAGATTAGCCACTACTCTATTACTTTTTGAGATACAAAAGCCTTTCGCATGAATTCCAGAGTAATGATGAATCTTTAACTGTCTCGTTAAAAATAATGTAAGCAATGCAAGTATTTCCAAAACAATATCAGTTTACAAATCACTCCACATTAGATGATAATGTTGTTTGATCCTTTCTGGAAGTACTGGCTTCAAGATAACTAGCACACGTTTGTGCAAGTTTTCAAGAGTGTTAATGCAGTTGAGATGGTTGAAAAATGATTAAGAATGTCCTTGATTCTGGTGCTTTTCAGTTTTGAACTCAAAACATCCAATGTAATAATAATTCACGTGGAAGTTAAAGCGATGACGAGACTGTATTCATTGTCACTGGCAGTTATTTATTTACTTCCTTTTTCGTCTGCCCTAAATTTAACTGGGCATATCATCACTGCGAAAAAACACACCTAGATAGTCCCATGGCACACAACAGCTAACACGGACATTTTATTTTCAAAATGAAAAATGTTGGCAATGAACTGTCCTAACAGATGCATTTATTTCCAGCTGGACATTTTGAGCAATCAACAAAAAATACAATTACGTACAGCGCCTTTCATGTCAGGAGGATGTCCCAAGGCACTGGACAGTCAATGTTTCAAACCCAAGCTGGGAATGGGGAGGGTGGAGGGAAAGGGAGGGATTTGGGGTGACCGATGGGACCGTTGAAGAGGGTCTTGAGGTGTGACTTGAAGGAGGCTAGGGAGCGGGCGAGGCGGAGGGACTGCGGGATGGAATTTCAGAGGTTTGGGGCAGAGTGGCTGAAGGCTCGCCCATCAACGGTGGGGCGCATGGGTTGGGGTACGTGGAGCAGGCTGACCAGAGGGGGTGGACAGGTTGGTAGGGGTTTAGGAGGTCGCAGCCATAGTGTGGGGCAAGGCCGTGGAGGGTTGTGAATGCGCGGACCAGGAGCTTGAATTGAATCCTCTGGGTGATGGGGAGTCAACGGAGTCGGACGAGAATGGGAGAGATGGGGTCGTGGAGCTTGGAGAGGTAGAGGACACGGGCCACAGAGTTCTGGATTATCTGCAGCCTATGGAGGGAGGAATTGGGAAGGCCGACAAGCATGCGTTGGTGTAGTCGAGCTGGAATGTGACGAAGGCTCATGCAGATCATTTAGAACGTTTTCATTATCCACAACAGAGGTAAGAGTACCATAACACTACTAATCTGGAATAGCTCTTTATGGCAGCTGGTGTGATGCCTTAGTTGATTATTAGTTTCACTTCATCAGTCTCCTTTACAACTGAAACGGACGCACACAAAAAATTTTCTGACATTCTTCAAATATTCCTGAACATGGCACTGCATATTGGTACTTTTACTGATAATTGCTTCATTTTCGTCTGCCCTGGAGGAGCTACCGTAAAGTTCCTCGTATTAGGCGCTCGAGTATAAGGCGCACCCCCCACTTTTGACCATTTCTTGATGAAAGAAAATGGAAGCATTTTCGATGATATTGCTGGCGGAAGCGAGGGAGGCAGGAGAGACAGGCAGGGAGGGAGGGAGGCAGGCAGACTGGGTTTGGCAGAAGGCAGGCAGCAGGCATGGCATTGAAGTCTGCTGCTGCTGCCCGGTCAGCCGAGGCCGAAGCCCTATCAGCCCAAACACACTGTTCGGTGTTTATGTCATAAACACTTCACAAGGGGTCAGTAGATCAGGATTCCTAGGAACATTCCTTCTGACCATCCATCTCGCACCCCCGTCCAGGAGTACTAAGACCAATTGTAATAATAATAGTAATTATAATACTTGCATTTGATATAGCACTTTTCACGTCTTCTAGACGTCTCAAAGCACTTCACAGACTGTAAAGTGAATTTGACTGTATATTTGTGGGCGAAAAATTGTAGCAACCAAACAGAGACAAACTGACTTTTTTTTCATTATCAAAGATATCAAAGGTCAAGGGCTTTGCCCACTTTAACCAAAATCACTATCTAGAATAAATTTTTAGTAACATCAGTTAGTATCGATTTGACGTGGCATAGCAGAGGAATGAGAGGTGGCAAACAACAGTTCCCCATTGCTCTTGCTCTAGATTTTGTACTCATGAAAAACAATCTGTGTCAAAGCATCCAAACATATTTGCAGAACTTTGCTAACCGCAGGTGAAAAGCTCAGGTTATGCGTCAATGATGCCTCAGTTTTATATTAAAAAGCCTCAAGGATGAAAACGAGAAATACCAAAGAATTGCTAAAATGTTCAGTGTAAAAAGTGCAATTGTATAGCAATTGTATTGCAGCCAACATTAAGCCCAAGTGATGCGAGACTACTCCCCAAGGTTGTTGTTAAACCACTTGCCGGAATCACGTACTGAGCTTTTGAAAATGAAGTGATGTTGGCATTTACAACAATTGGATACAAAAGTCGCACTACATAACTGTTTGCAGCCCACAGCAATACATTCCAATAATCTGACGATAAAAAGTGCTAGAACATGAAAAGTTAAACACAAATGCAACTCGGGACTTAAAAGTGCACCTCGTGCAGGGAACTCCATAGTCATCACGAGAACTCGTGCAAACTTTGCTTCCGCCCACATGTACTCCGACCTAAAAATGCCTTCAGCAGAGTTCTTTGCATGTCAGCCTGATTCACAAACTATTCTTGGCACTAGATTCACTTTGTCTCGAGATGTTTGAACTCCTGCTACCACTGTTGATGCCGCCTGAGAGCTTTTTCCAACTCTATTACGACAGCAAATACTGGAGTGATATCTGTGCATTTACTGAAGCATTTTGGTATGGAGTATAAATTGGTTCAAGAAACGGGTCAAAACAATTCAGGGACAAAATAACATTTACTACATTATTTTGTGTTGGTGTTACATGGACAAAGTATTGCTTTGTTGAAGTATATTTTAAGAATAGATTTAAAAAGTCTAGTGAAGATGTCATAGCTCTCTTTGCAATTACAACCTCACAATGGTTAATGCAGTATGCACCATAGCATCTTTTCATCAAGCGTTATACCAACTTGAAGGATGTTATATAACTGAAATTTGTTGTTGATTTTCGCTTTTAGGGTAGAAAACCCAGAGGCCTGGTTTACAGGATTCATAAATAAGGATTCAAGTGGCACAAATGGAAACTGGAAGTCCACTCACAGAAACTCTACTCCAATGTCATCAATGAATTTCCCACAAGGAAGATAGGAATTCTAACAGGATTGCTTATTTAGGGATTTAGTTAACAAATACTGTAAATTAGATCCATTGTATTTTGCATTATATTATTATGAATAACACAGTAGTATTTGTAAAATCATTAAAAAAATGTAAGTAATTAATTTCATCCACAAAATATGCAGTCAATCCACTTTATAATATATTCTGTGAAGCTCTTTGAGATTTCAATGACATAGAATCATAGAATCATAGAATTTTACGGCACAAAAGGAGGCCATTCGGCCCATCTAGTCTGTGCCGGCTCTTTGAAAAGAGCAATTCAATCCCACTGCCCTGCCCGCTCCCCATAGCCTAATCGACCCGTTCTCCCTAAATAAAGATCTAATTCCCTTTTAAAAGTTGTTATCGAATCAGCCTCCACCACCTTTTAAGGCAATGCATTCCAGATTCGAACAACTCGCTGAGTGAAAAAAATTCTCCTCAGCTCCCCTCTACTTCGCCTTGAAACTATTTTAAATCTGTGACCACGAGTCACAGATTCACCCACGAGTCACAGATTCACCCACGAGTGGAAATAGTTTTTCTCTATTTGCCCTGTCGAAACCCCTCATGATCTTATAAACCTCTATTAGGTCTCCCCTCAATCTTCTCTGCTCCAGAGAGAATAACCCTAGCCTATCTAGCCTCTCATCATAGCTGAAGTCCCTCAATCCTGGCACCATCCTAGTAAATCTTCGCTGCACCCTTTCCAATGCCTTCACATCCTTTCTGTAGTGTGGTGACCAGAATTGAACACAGTATTCCAGCTGAGGCCTCACCAAAGTCCTATAGAGGTTAGTCAGCACTTCCTGACTTTTGTACTCTATACCCCTATTTATAAAGCCTAGTATCCCATATGCCTTCTTAACAGCCTTGTCTACCTGTCCTGCCACCTTCAACGAGTCACTAACACAAATCCCCAGGTCTCTCTGTTCCTTTACACCATTTAAAATTGTACTATCTAGCCTATATTGCCTCCCTTCATTTCTTCTCCCCAAATGCATCACCTCACACTTCTCTGCATTAAACTTCATCTGCCATGTGTCTGCCCACTTTACCAATTTGTCTATATCCTCTTGCAGATGGCTACTATCCTCCTCACTGTTTACTATTCTCCCTAACTTAGTGTCATCTGCAAACCTGGAAACTGTACTCCGTACACCCAAGTCCAGATCATTGATGTAGATTACAAACAGCAATGGTCCCAAAACTGATCCCTGTGGCACACCACTGCTCACTTCCCTCCAATCTGAAAAACAGCCGCTCACTACAACTCTCTGCTTTCTGTCTCGCAGCCAGTTGTGGATCCACGCTGCCACTGTCCCTTTTACGCCATGGGCCTTTAATTTCATAATAAGTCTCTCATGTGGCACTTTGTCAAATGCCTTTTGAAAGTCCATGTAAACTACATAAACTGCGCTACCATTATCCACCCATTCCGTTACCTCATCAAAAAATTCTATCAGATTTGTAAGGCAAGATTTGCCTTTAACAAATCCATGTTGACTGTCCTTTATTAGCCTATATCTTTCTAAGTGAAGATCTACCTTGTCCCTGATTATGGACTCTAGAAGTTTGCCCACTACCGACGTTAGACTGACTGGTCTGTAGTTACCAGGCTTGTCCTTCTGCCCCTTTTTATACAAGGGAGTAACATTAGCTATCCTCCAGTCCTCTGGCACGACCCCTGTGTCCAAGGAAGATTGAAAGATCGTGGCCAGAGTCCCTGCTATTTGCTCCCGTGCCTCACTTAGTAACCTAGGGTGCATCCCATCCGGACCAGGTGACTTATCCACCTTGAGCGACGTCAACCTTTTTAGAACTTCCTCTCTGGTTATAATTATTCTATCCATTTCTCCTACCCTCTCCTCTAATACCATGGCATTGGCTGTATCATTTTCTTTTGTGAAGACAGAGGCGAAGTACTCATTCAGTACATCAGCCATGCCCTCTGCCTCCACAATGAGATTTCCTCCTAGGTCCCTAATTGGCCCCACCCTATCCTTGACCAACCTTTTACTCTTAATATGTTGGTAAAAAACCTTAGGGTTCCCCTTAATCTTACTCGCTGATTGTTTTTCATGCAGTCTCTTTGCCCCTCTAACTTCCTTTTTTAGTTCTATCCTACACTTCCTATATTCTGCTTTGTTCCCTTCTGAATTTTGAGCCTGACACTTATCATACGCCTCTTTTTTTTGTTTTATTTTGGCCCCGATTTCCTTAGTCATCCAGGGAGGTTTGGATGCCTTACATTTCACCTTTGTGGGGATGCTTTTGACCTGTGCCTGAACTATCTCCTCTTTGAACGCTGCCCACTGCTCGTTAGTTGTCCTACCTGCCAATTTTTCTTTCCAATCCACCTTGGCTAGGTCCCACCTCAACTCATTGAAATTAGCCCTTTTCCAGTTGAGTGTCCTCACTTGTGATCGTTCCTTATCCCTTTCCATAATTATTCTGAATCTAACGATATTGTGGTCACTATTCCCTAGATGCTCACCTAGAGAAACCTGTTGAACTTGCCCTACCTCATTTCCCAAAACTAGATCCAGCAATGCTTCTTTCCTCGTTGGACTGGAAACATACTGATCAAGAAAGTTGTCCTGCACACACTTCAGGAATTCTTCTTCCTCCTTGCCCTTTACTCTACTATTCTGCCAATCTATGTTGGGATAGTTGAAGTCACCCATTATCACTACTCTATTAGCTCTGCATTTCTCCGTGATACGCTTGCAGATCTGCTTGTCTATCTCCTCCCCACTATTTGGTGGTCTATAGTATACCCCTAACAGTGTAACTGCACCTTTTTTATTCCTCATTTCTAACCAGATAGATTCGGTTTTTAGTCCTTCTTCCACCTCGTTCCTTTCTAAGGCAGTCACTGAGTCCTTAACTAAAATTGCCACCCCGCCCCCTTTTCTCCCTTCTCTATCCCTCCTGAATACATTATAACCAGGAATGTTCAACTCCCATTCCTGCCCATGCTGGAGCCAAGTCTCTGTTACTGCTATAACATCATATTGCCTCGCAGCAACCTGAGCCTGCAGCTCACCAAAAAGAGCTATGTCAAATGCAAGGATTATTAATTAGTATTATTTGCAATGGTAATTGAATATACTTATATGCGAAGAATTGTGACTGGGCCCTCACACATTCGAAGATTCCAATGCCTAATATTTGTCTAAACCCCAGCTATGCAGAACCTCTAGAGTCGAGTGAGTGATGAACAAATAAACAAAAAATTATAGCACAGCAAAAAATTGTCTCCTCGTTAATTCTACGAACAAGATTATTCTTCTGAGATAACAATTACTGAGGGTGGTTATTGATTGTCCATGGTTCCCATCTTAATAAATATATAATTTGTCTTTTTATCAGGTACATACATGCAGATTAGATTTACCTTCCCTGACATTATGCATTGCTGATTCAATCTTCTGTCAATTTTTGGGACACAATAATCCCAAACTGATTTAATTGATGCTGCGGTGATAAATCTTGTAATATAGTAAACAGCTTTAGTATTTGCTGCTTTTTGGGTTGTCATGCGGTTTCTTCACATTGATACATGTTCATTTATAAGCTGCTTAGTCTGACAAGGTAGATCTGAGTAATTGGGCATTGTTGAATGCACACAGTATGGCATTGATTAAATTACCTATGAGGTCTTATTGTATTTGACTCTTGCTGAAAAATATGCACCAAGAAAGTCAAATCTAATTTAAATTCTCGGGGTCATTTAGAGACCAATGTGATTTACTGCTCGACTCTAAGTTTGGATCAAACCCAGGGACGATATCCTGGTGACACATACTTGTTTGCCATTGATTGGGTGAATGCAATCAGTGCTGATTTGGGTTGCTGGATGGATTAGGGTAGGAAAGGAAATCTGACAAGCAGCAACCTCACTCAAGTCATAATTCCTACCGGCGAAATCAGCTGGATGTAAGGTTTGAACCTCTTGAGGCTTGAACCGTCGTATCTTGCTAGTCTTGAGAAAGAGGTGGTACTAATGGTATCTGACACTGCACTGAAGTATCAGCGTAGACGGCGACCTCCTGTTGTGAACCCATAGACTTTGACTCAGGGGTGCAAGTCTTACCAAGTGTGCCAGATCGACAGCGAAATAAAGAATTACCAATTACCCCAGTCCTTGCCAAACTCCATTGAATCCCTGTCACATAGTGGATTGACTTCAAGATCCTCACTCTTGTGTTTATATCCCTCCACTCCTCTGCAGCCTCCCCATCCAACCTCTCTAATCTCCTCTCTCATCACAGCAGTACCCTCTGACCCTCCACTGGGTCTGGCCTCCTCCATGTCCCCCGTTTGCTCCATTAGCCACTACTTCGTGAAACTTTGGAATTTCCCTCCCTCAACTCCATTCGCCTCACTCCCTCCTTTCTCACCTTCAGGTTGTGCCTGAAGACCCTTCTCTTCGACCGTGCTTACGGTCGGTCACCTTCACCCTCGCTCAGTCTTATGAAGTGCTCCAAGACACAGCCCAGCTTGGTGGGCGCTATACAAATGCAGGTTGTTGCTGTTACAAAGTCCTGGGAATGTAATCCAAAGTCAAAAGGATGGTAATAGCAAAGGGAACCAATAAAGGTAATGGGAGTATCAGAAAAGCGAGGATCACCTCCCAGCTTAAAACTCTTCTAGACAACACATGAACATTAAAACATCTAAATTAATTTCCAGTCATGGCGACTTTATATGTTTTAATGGGTTTTTAATGTGGTGTTGAAACCATATACAAATCTTCTATTGTAGAAATGGATTGGACCACTCACCCAAACCTTTTAAGGTTTTTATTGAAACTCCAGTTATATGATAACTGAATAAGCTCACTGAATAAACAAGTGCTGGATATTTCAGATCACTTCACAGATTTGAGGTGTATATTTTGTAGGAATTGTGGCAGTAAATATACGCACAGCAGTGTCCCAAAACAGCCAGAGTGAGTGATCAATGTCATCTGTGGGACTGTTGTCCAGGACACTGGGAGAAACTTCCTTCTCTTTTCAGATAGTGCCAGGGGTCCAGTATTCTTTGGGATTATTATTCATGTGTCAGACTCGACCGGATGTCAAAGTACATCAAATATGTAATTCAACCTACAAGAACATTCACAGATGTGATCCAGACCGCTACGTTTGCATGGAATGTGGAACGCAAAGTTGTGTAAATAATAAACTCGGATGACAAATATACTATCATAACTGGGAACACTCAGCAGGTTGGGCAGCATCTATGGAGAAAGGTAAGTGAGTCAGAGTTTCGGGTCCAGACTCTTCATCAGAACTGTTCTGACGGAGGATTGTGGACCTGAAACAATTACTCACTTTCCTTTCTTCATAGGTGCTGCCTGACCTGCTGAGTGTTCCCAGCGATTTCTGTTGGTGTTTGACATACTTCCAACATCTGCAGCGATTTGGTACCATCATAACTACTTTTTAATCTGAAAGTGGGAGTGCTTATTGAAGAGCCAATCTGAAGAAAATTTCCAAGGTATCAATCAGTAGCGGAACAACAAGATTTCTGGAATACCAGCTGAGTCTTTAACAACCTGTACATTATACGAAGAAGGGAACACTTTTTTCCTGTATTGTATTGATCCTTTCTATTGATGTGTTGATAGAGCCTTGTCAGACAAAAGAAGAGAATCAATCAAGTCTTGGATGAACTCAGACTGGACAGTTGAGAGTTATTGACAGCATAAATAAAGGCTTGACAAAAAAAAGCTTCTTGGATGGTGGAATAGCAAAACAGAAGTGATGTGCGAATTTCATTTGAAATCTGTGAGGCCAGAATGTCAATAGAGAAAGAAGAATGAAATAATTGAAGTTAGTATCTGTTGGCTGGACCTGCAAGAGCTTTGAAAAAAATCTGTTCAAAAATTGAAAGAGACAAGAAAAACATTTCCTGTCCAAGTCCACAGAGAAGATCAAGGAATAGCAATTTAGGTGCTGCACTGTCAGGAGTACTCTGTGTGTACAACATAAAAAGTGATGAATGTCCTATAGCTCAGGGGTTAGAGCACTCGCCTTACAAGCGTGAGACATGTGTTCAAATCCAAGCAGGTCTGGGCGAAACCTTGGGCAAGTATCCTTACTCCACATGCCTAATAATAATCCCTCTAAAAAAAACACAATAATAAAAGTGGCCATTTAAATCCACGACTGTTTGTAGGACACTGCTATGTGCAATTGGCAGCCCCATTTTGCCCACAAATATTCTATCAATTCATTTTACTGTATATTATGTAATAGAAATGCTTTGAGACGTCTAGAAGATGTGAAAAGCACTATATCAAATAAAATGATTATTATTATAATGTGTATACCCAAACAGATCCTCATTCCATGTAATGTAACCTAACAATGGCCTTAACGCTTCTCTCTGCTAAAGAAAGAAATAACTTGTTTAGAAGTTCACAGTGTATTAACTTCTCAAAGCCTCTGGAAATGAGAAGCAGGAAGTAATAAAAGGGTTATCATTGGTGTCAGCCAGGATCACTGGTAGCACTCTCGCCTGAGAAGGGAGTTTCTCCTGGTGTCCTGGCCAACAATCCTTCAAATAAAATTGGTCACTCACTACATGGCTATTTGTGGGACATGGCTTTGTGCAAACTGACTGTATTTTGCCCTCAACAAATACAGTCAATCCACTTTACAGTATATCCTGTGAAGCACTTTGAGATTTCTCAATGATGTGATAAGGCATTAAACCAAATGCAAGGATTATTATTATCAAAATGTTTGAGTGCATTTCCAGAGATATGCAATACAAGCACAAAGATTACCATTGGAGCCACAAATACGGATCAAGCCAGAAGCATATCAAAGTAGAAAGGGGAAGGACAATAAGCTGATGCATGAAGGATACAGATTCTCATTCCATGACATGTGGCCTAACATTGGCCTCAATACCATTCTCCTTTCCCCCTCGAAAGGAAGGAAAGGACACCTTCAGTCTGGCTTAGCTGGTAGCAAACTTGCCTCTCAGTCAGAAGGTTGTGCATTCGAGCCTAACATCATGACTTTGATCTTACAGCGTATGCTGACGCACCTCAAAGATTAATGCAACAGTTAAGTGATAAACTAAACTTTCACAGCATAAATTTAACCTTAGCTTGAAACAGAATGCAGACAAGGAGTACACAAAACACACAAAAAAAGCTTCTTGGATGGTGGAATAGCAAAACAGAACCAAATGTCTGTGAATCAAATGTGTCCCATTCACTGTCTTAATTGGAAAACAAATGCCAACTTCAAAGCAATTATCTGCTAAATTAGTGAAAGTAAAATGAATGGTAATGGCTGATTAAAACTGGCATCATCAGTTTTTCTGAATGTCATGCTCACCAGACAAGATAAAGACTACACAATCAGGACAACTGTGGAAATGGACAGCTCAGAATTGCAGAATAAATCAATTCAAGCTGCTTTTCCAGACGTTACACCTATCACCACTGCTGTCAACTAATAACAGTATAATTTTCAAACAAAGCACCCGTCATTGGAAATGTCAGGCTGTCCATTATGAAATCATTTTGGTTTTGGGGGGGAAAAAAATCTGTGTTCACCTGTGCTCTGGTACAGCATGTACAATCAAAATATAAACATTTTGGGTAACACTCAGATCAGGCAGCATCTATAGAGAAAGGAAAGTGAGTCAATGTTTTGGGTGTATAACACTTTGTCAGAACTGGGCATGTTGGGAAGGAGAGGCTTTTAAGGACTATCAGAGAGGGGGGAGGTAAGGCAAGGAAGACAAAGCAGAAAATGGGATAGAGGGCAGGAGATGATGATTTGGTAATGGTGCAAGACAAGGGGATGTATTACAACAAGAGAGGTGTTAATAATGTAAAAGGGGGGAAGAATTGCAACCGAACAGGCAGACCAGAGAGAGCAACAACAAAATTACACTTGCATAACGGCTTTCACGTTGGGAGGATGTCCCAAGGAGCTGGACAGTGTCTCAGACCCGAGTCAGGATTGGGGAGGATGAAGGGAGGGAGACGAAGGGGAAAAGATGGGTCCCAAATTATGTGGTTATTGTCACAGAATAGGGGGGAAAGTGAGCTGTTAAAAGTCTGAAGTTGTTGAAATCAATATTTCAGAACCAGAGGGCTCTATGGTCCCTAGCAGATAGATGAGGTCGCGAAGGGACTCGAAACATTGACTCACTTTCCATTCTCCATAGCTGCTGCCTGATCTACTGAGTGTTCCCAAAAACTTCTGTTTTTGTTTCAGATTTCCAGTATCTGCAGTATTTTGTACAAACATTTTTGCGTAGATACAGTGGCTCCTCACATTGATTTGACATTTCTCTCTCTACACTAGGGTATATGTAATATCCAAAACGCAAAATACAACAACAAAATTACATTTGTATAGAGCCTTTCAAGTTGGGAGGATGTCCCAAGACGCTGGACAGACAGTGTTTTGGACCTGAGTTGGGGTCGAGATCAGGGAAGGTGGAGGGGAGGGAAAAGGGGAGTGACTGATGTCATGGTCGAAGAGGAAGGTCTTGAGGTGAGACTTGAAGGAAGCTAGGAAGGGGGCAAAGCGGAGGGATTGCGGGATGGAATTCCAAAGGTTGGGGGCAGAGTGGAGGAAAACTTGGTTGGGGGGTGAGAAGTTGGTGGGGAGTTAGGAGGTTGCAAAGGTAGAGTGGGGCAAGGCCATGTAGGTCTTTAAAGGTGAGGCCCAGAATCTTGAATTGAAGCTTCTGAATGATGGGAAGGCAGTGGAGTTGGGTGAGAATGGGAGAGATAAGATCGAGAAGCCTTGTGTGGTAGAGGAAATAGGCTGCAGAGTTCCGTATGATCTGCAGCGTATGGAGGGAGGAGTTGGGAAGACCGACAAGCAGAGCATTGGCATAGTCTAGCCTGGACATGATGAAGGCATGAAATACTGCAGATGCTGGAAATCTGAAACAAAAACAAAAATTGCTGGGAACACTCTGCAGGTCAGGCAGCATCGATGGAGAAAGGAAAATGAGTCAACGTTTCTGGTCCACAACCCTTCGTCAGAACTTTGTCTGTTCATAAATGTGAAGGTTTGCTTTTAGGTTTTAGATACCGAGGCCATGTTACCCTCCCACACCACATAAGAAGGAGTAGTGGAGTTATCACTCTTTACCTCTTTTCATCTGAGACCGGGTTTAATAATAATAATGATAATCCTTGCATTTGATATATAAAATATTGACATTTTATCGACGTCCCAAAGCGCTTCACAGAATATATTGTAAAGTGAATTGACTGTATATATTTGTGGGTGAATCGCGGCAATCAACTGCGCACAGCAGTGTCCCACAAACAGTCGTGGATTGAAATGACCAATTTTATTATTGTGGTTTTTTTGGACAGATTATTATTAGGCGTGTGGAGTAAGGAAACTTGCCCAAGGTTTCGCCCTGACCTGCCTGGATTCGAACACAGGTCTCCCCAGCTTGCAAGACAAGTGCTGTAACCACTAAGCCACAGGAGTTTGGGAACTATGGGTGGATACAGGAGGTGCAGCTAAGGTCAAAGGATTGGAAACCATCAAAATCCAGATTCGGGCACCCTGGCCAAATTAAGGCGAGAGATTTATGAGTCTGTTCTTTTTTACAAAGCCCTGAAACATCTGGTGCAGCTCATGTGCTCCACACAATGGCTGGTTGCTCTGAAATAATATATGTAAATTCTAATCACTTGAGATGCCATCTGATCAACTCCAACTCCACCTGCCCTGAACAACAACAACAACTTGGATTTATAGAGCGCCCTCCATGCCGGAGTGCTTCACAATAATCCGGATCCCGGGGTCGAGCCAGGAGGAGTGGGGAAAAGGTGTTGTTGATAATGTTGATAAACACAACTGATCAATTTTAAATATTATGGTGTGGAACAGAAATAAATCAAGTGGGGTGGAGTGGGAAAAAAAACATTTGCACCCTACAGCAGAATCCTCTCAGCACTTATTGGAAGCTGCTGGTGGTGGTGTGTGGGGGGGGGGGGGGGGGGGCAGAGAGAGGCAGATGGCCAACAGTATTTTCTAGGCTTCTGGGGACAATTCTACAGTCTGGAGTAAGGCATTTTGGCAGAATTCAGGGATGGGAATTAGAGAGTAGGAAGGTGGAGGTCAACAACACAATTACATTTGTAAGCTGCCTTTCACATCGGGAGAATGTTCCAATGCTCTGACAAACAGGGGCACGGTTTTGGGGCCAGATGGTCTTTTCCATTCCTAAAATTTCCCAATACTATTGTGCTCCTACAATTGCTTATTTACACAACACTTCCTTCCATTGGTACCTTTGTTCCACAGTTTTTATATCTTTGAGAACAGGTGCTTTTGAAATAAGGCTAATGGCAGGTATTTTTGTTGATTGTGCAAATGTTTATCTAATATGCATTTGCTTATCATGTATGTGATAAGCAACAGAGCTTCATGTGTACACATCAGTATGACAGCCTGAAGCGACTTGGCACCTACTAATGCAGAAGAGTTCTAAGCATCAGTAGGGTGAATGCAACATGCTCTGAATTGTGCCCAGCGGCATGGATTACATCGCCTCCACGATTCCTGAAACAACTTCACAATCTCAAACATTACACACGTATGAAAGGCTAAGGTATTGTTGAGAAAGCCTTCTCTCCACTCCAGATTGGAAATCTGGCAATTGTTAAGAATCTTATCTTTTACATTAAAAACACAGATGTAATTATTTCCATTAAAAACGAGAGCAGTGTCAAACATTATTCCTAGTACATCGCTGATTTTAATTAAATACATAATCTCCATCAAAAAATAATTAAACTAGAAATGTATTAAAACATATTGAAAATTATTTTAAAATTTATATTTCAGCTTGGGATACAAATAGTACCATCTTGGGTTAAGATATTGGTCAACAACAACAACAACAACTTCGATTTATATAGCGCCCTCCACGCCAGAAGGCGTCTCAGAGCGCTCACAGTAGCGGATCCCGGGACCGAGCCAGGAGCAGGGGCAGGAAGCTGACCAAAAGCTCGGTCAAAGAGAAAGGTCTTCAGCTGTGACCTGAAACTGGGAAGAGAGGGGGCGAGGCGAAGCGAGTGAGGAAGGGAGTTCCAGAGCCTCGGGTCATAGTGGCTAAAGGCACGCCAGCCAAGGGTGGAGCGGAGGAGTTGGGGACATGGAGGAGGCCAGACCCAGAGGAACGAAGGCAGCGGGTGCTGGGTTGTGGGGAGAGGAGATCAGAGAGATAGGGGGGTGCAGAGGAGTGGAGGGATTTGAAAACAAGGGTGAGGATCTTGAAGTTGATCCTCTCTGGGATAGGGAGCCAGTGAAGTCTGGCAAGGACTGGGGTAATGGGGGAGCGAAGCTTAGAGCGGGTGAGTATGCGGGCAGCAGAGTTTTGGATAAGCTGGATTTTGTGGATTGTGGTGGAGGGGAGACCGGCAAGGAGGGCGTTGCAATAGTCCAGCCGAGAGGTGACAAAGGCGTGGACCAAGGTTTCGGCGGCTTTTAAGGTGAGGTATTGACAGAGACGGGCGATCCGTCGGAGGTGGTAGAAGGCAGTGCTGGTGACGGACCGGATGTGGGGGAGGAAGGACAGTTGGGGGTCGAACCTGATGCCAAGGTTGCGCACAGGTTCGGTGAGTTTTAGGGGCAGGCTGGGAAGGTGGAGGAGGTGAGAGCCGTGTGAATGGAGACGTTGACGAGAGCCAAGGAGTATGGCCTCCGTCTTGTCAACATTCAGCTGCAAGAAATTTGTGCTCATCCAGCCCCTGATGTCCGAAAGGCAGGCTGACAGAACATCGGGGGACTGGGGGTCACAAAGTGAAATGGAGAGATAGAGTTGGTCTTTAATTTCGGGGACCAGATTTCAAATCAAGCCCAGATTAATGAGAAGTATGCCTCTTGTTTTAGCTAACTCAGAAGGTCTGAAGTGAAATGGATTTGGGAAATCTCATCCCAGTTTTAAGCAGATCTGAGTCCAGTGCAAAAAAACTATTCGACTCAAAACTAGAACCGCTCAATTAGTCAACTCACTCTGAAAGATTAACTTGTTTTCTTTACACAGAGGGTGGTGAGAATGTGGAACTCGCTGTGTCTGATGCAAAAAGCATCAATATAATTAAGAGGAAATGTGACGCATTCATGAGGGAGAAGGAACTAGAGGGTGATTGAGAGGGTGGTACAGGGAGAGATATAGAAGAGATGAATACACAACAACAACAAAATTACACTTGTATAGCGCCTTTCATGTCAGGAGGACGTCCTAAGGTGCTATAAAACCTATTATAGATTAAACTGGGATATTCCACATCTTAATAAACCTCTTCATAGAATCATTGAATTATACAGCACAGATGGAGGCATTTGGCTCACCTTGTCTGTGCCAGGTCTTTGAAAAGAGCTGTCCAAATCAATCCCACTCTCTCCCCATAACCCTGAAAGCCTGTCACCGCCAAATAACTATCTACTCTCTTGAAGTTTCTCCCACTATTTCAGGCAATGCATTCCTGAGTCAAACAACTCACTGCATGAAACAAAAATTCTCTTCACCTGCTTCTGTTCCTTTTAACAACTACTGTACTTTAAATCAGTGTCCTCGGGTTACTGACTCACTTGCCAGTGAAAATAGTTTCTCCTTGTTCACCCTATTGAACCCCCTGATAATTTTGAAAACTTCTATCAAGTCTACTCTTAACCTTCTCTGCTCCAAGGAGAATAATTCTAGCTTCTCTCCTGATAAGTGAAGTCCCTCATTCCTGGTACTATCCTGGTTAATCTCTTTCGCATCCACTTCAATGCCTTGACATCTTCCCTAAAGTGTGGAGCCCAGAACTGAACGCAGTACTCTAGCTGATGCGTACAACAATATCAACAACAAAATTACATTTGTAGAGCATCTTTCACGTTGGGAGGATGTCACAAGGAGCTGAACAGTCAGGGGTTTGGACCCAAACAAGGTCAAGTGAGACAGGGTTGGAATGAGGGAGGGCAGAGAAGTAGGAGGGAGTGAAGGCACGGTTGAAGAGAAGGATCTTGAGATCAGTCTTGAAGGAGGCAAGGGAAGGAGCAAGGTGAAGGGATTGTGGGAATAGAGTTCCAAAGCGTAGGGGCAGAGAGGCTGAAAGTCCGGTCACCTACGCTAGGGTGGGTCAGAAAGAATGGACAGGTTGATAGGGGGTCAGCAGTTGAGAGGTCGGAGGGGTAAGGCCGTGGAGGGCCTTGAAAGTGAGGCCTAAACAGTGTTTTAAAAAAGATAGCTATTTCTCTTAATAAGGTAATAACAATAATCCTTGCATTTGATATAGCACTGTTCATGTCTTCTCGACGTCTCACAGCGCTTCACAGAATATTCTGTAAAGTGAATTGACTGTATATTTGTGGGTGAAATGTGGCAGCCAATTGCAGCGTCCCACAACAGTTGTGGATTGAAATGACCAATTTATTCTAGGTTTTTTTTGGAGGGATTATTATTAGGCATGTGGAGTAAGGAAACTTGTCCAAAGTTTCGCCCTGACCTGCCTGAATTCGAAACACGATTGTAAGGCGAGTGCTCTAACCACTGAGCTACAGGACCCCAAGTACTCTTATTTCTCTCAAACATCTCTTTAGTTATGGACTCACCGTTTATTTTAGCAATATGCTTCATAAGTAATTCTGAACACCTCTATCAGGTCTTCTTTCAAGCTTCTCTAGGTTCTCTTCATTGCTAAACTTCAGTTTCCCTAGTTACAGATGAAGGAGTTCTTACTAAACTAATGATCCTGCAGAAATGAGTGGGTGTATGCCTGCCTGCCTATGCTTTCAAGTTTGTGCTCACACACGATGAAAAGAGAGAGGTACTAGGTGAGGACAACAGGAGGAAAAAAAACGGAAGAAAGAAAAGCAAGCCACTGATCAAGAATAGAACACCTGGCAAGCCACAATCTTTCCGGAATTGATGTGAAACTAAAACAAGTTTCTCTGTTTGATTTGACACTTCAAAAAAAAATCATTTATTTATCATTTTAAGGTAACTTTCTACCGAGCTGTCTTTTCATACCAACTTTTCTTTTTTGAGAGAATTATATGTCTTTGACAATGTTTTCTGCTTTTTCCTTCCGAAGGCATCTAAAGCCTTTTTCTTTCCATTGTGGACTTAGTTCCATGGGACAGAGGTCACTGCAGTGGCCATCTTGGACAGTGAGTGATGACAAGGTGTTCAACTGCTAAGGCCATCAAAAGTCAAGGCAATTTCTGCCAACACCCCAAATCCAGCCCTTTCTGCCAGAATCTCTGGATAGCAATCAGCAAGGAGCCACACTGTTTAGCTTTTGTAACTCTGGAGTTTGACGCCATTTGCAGTCTCCAACTGCTGCCCCAGCTTAGTTCTGCACTATGCACTTTTAGGCTGGATCTATTTCATATGTTAAACTACATAGTTTCTTTGTTTATACTTAAAATACATTACAATTCTTAAAATTATGCAGAATCACGGCAAAGATCAATAACTGAACAAAAATTCACGTGGTCATAAAAGCAATAATTTGTGTGTCCTCTCCCGTGGACGCTACACAATATATTATTCATCTGCATTACCTTAGAAACAGAACTGGCCAAAAAAAATCTCAGTACAGATGGCGCTCAATTAATAGAAACAGTTCCACATGGTTGGATGAAACCACTTTATCAGAACAAAAGCACTTTATACAATTCAAGTACTATTTTTAAAACAAAACAATTTAAATGCACATTTTTTAAAACAATTAACAGTCACATATGGCAAGAATTTCAACTACAAGTTAACAAAGTTCTTACCAATACAAATCCACCAGAGTGACACCCAGCACCACATGAGCAAGCTACCATTTATATAAAATAAGGGTTCTATAGATTTGAGTAGACATGAAACATGGGGGAGAAAAGGTCATTTAACTATTAAAGCCTGAAGCAAAATCCTTGTTAATAGTCTCATGCAACTGAGGTTTTCCTATCTGCTTTTCAGCAACAACTGTCGGTTGGGTAGCTTGGGCCTGCAATTGTTCACTAATCTAGCTCTTAGCTTCCAACCAACTGATGCCGATATAAACTTGCTTCATAAACAAACTGACATCCATGTTGTGCAGCTCCCTGCATGGGCTTAAAGCAAAATATCAGCACAGTTCATTTAAACAACAGGTCTCAATCTCAACCATGTTCTCTGTGACTCAGGAAATTGTGTGGGGTGGGGGGGCCTGCACTGAGGAGGGGAAAGTGAGTCAGCTGCTGTCACCCCCTTCTGATTGAGCCAGAGCCCTGTTACTGAAAGCTGCATGTGTGTGTGCATGTCAGGCAAGGACAGAATTGGGCTCAGCTGTTATGCACTCCCTGCCTCTGCAATTGAATGATACTCATCGCCAAGACCAACACATCAATAATGCTCAGTTGGGCGAGATATCAGAAGGCACTATGGAATGTGCTTTAGTAGAAGGGAAGAGGAACCAAGTAGCCAAAGCAGCCTTCAGAGGAGGAAATGTGGCAGATAGAGAAACAATTATTTCCAATCTCAGGGGCTTGTTAATTTTAAACCAATGCCCAAAGGCCCTCTGTTCATTTATATCTTAGCATTTTAAAGACTCCAGCTCCACCTGTCACTGCCTAGCTCATGTTAAGGAGGCGCATTTTCTTGAAACAGCTCTTGAAACTGCCTAAAAAGGATTTCTTGGGTTTTATTTTCTCGTTCGGCTTACCGTTTATTCCTCCCTAAAGCCCATGACATGGCTCCAGTTTGCATTCCTGAAGTCATGCACCTCTATGTTTGGCCTTAGACATCATAATAATAGTAACAACCCTTACATTTGGTATCCTGCCTTTCACAGTACAAGAACGTCTCAGAGTGAATTACAGGATTTACCATTCAGTGTAGCGACGACCAATATGCGCCCAGCAAACAACCACAAACAGCTATAACAATTTTAGTTGGGGGACTTTTGGCCATGACACCAGGTGAAACTGCCTTCTCTTTTCAAATAGTGCCATGGGATATTTAACGCCCACCTCTTCAGCCTGAGTAAACGTTTCATTTGAAGGATGGTACTGCAATAATTCAATGCCTTGTTGTTGTTGCCCACACTGCATTGGAGCATCAACAACAACAAAATTACATTTGTAGTGCGCCGTTCACATGGGAGGATGTCCCAAGGCACTGAACAATCAGGGATAAAATGATCACCTTAGATTGCGAGTTCAAAGTCCCAAAGTAGGATTTGAACTTTAAATCTTCTGTCTTAGAGGCTGACGCCTGGTTCAGTTGGTAGCACTCCTGTCTCCGAGACATAGAAAGACAATTCCAACTACATAAAGAGCTGGAAAGATTTGGAATGGGTGGGGGGGTATTGCACAATATTATATACAGAGGGTAATCAATAGCTGGGATGTTTACAGGAAGATTAGTTGAGACTAGGACTCATTTAAAGAAAGAGTAAATGGTTAAGTTATTATCTGAGATCAAATGGTTAACGGGCCTTCAGCACCTAATTTTGTGATTAGTGATGGTGCTGTTCACTTGAATGTTCACAACTGAAAAGTACACGGGTCTGATAAGCCACAGCCCACCCCAACCTGCAACTTCATAGAACAAATGCAAAACACTCACATGAAATATCCTTCAACTGACTAGTCCCAGGGACTACGAGTTTATCATAATGATGGTCTTTAGAAGAATCATGGCAGTTTTTATTTTATGTGACAGGAAGGGTGAGGGATTAAGAGGCTGTGACCTTGGATTTAAGCTGTAGGAAATCACATGGCAGGAAGAGCCTGTAACAGAGCACAACTGTAACCCGATGCTGAAAAAACTGGTTGTAAATG
This sequence comes from Hydrolagus colliei, assembly GCA_035084275.1. Lineage (NCBI taxonomy): Eukaryota > Metazoa > Chordata > Chondrichthyes > Chimaeriformes > Chimaeridae > Hydrolagus > Hydrolagus colliei. Next base: position 107,271,485 of record CM068743.1, read on the forward strand.
CAACAACAACAACAAATTGCACTTATAGAGCGTCTTTCATGTCGGGAGGACGTCCCAAGGTGCTCCACAGGAGGCGTGTGACCAGAGCTGGGAGGGGAGTGTTCGGGAGGGGGTAAAAAACGTAGGGGAGGTCGAAAAATTAGGGGGGGGGAACAGAAGGCACGGTCGAAAAGGAAAATCTTCAAACCAGCCTTGAAAGAGGAAAGGGTGGAAACAAGGCGGAGGAATTGGGGGATGCAGTTCCAAAGGGTGGGAGCTGAAAAACTGAAGGCCTGGCCTCCGATGGTGGGGCGGTTCAGGCGGGGGGTTTGGAGCAGGCCAAGTCCTGCTGAACAGAGGGTCCGGGTGGGCTTGTAGGGGGAGAGTAAGTCGGAAAGATAGGGTGGGGCAAGGCCGTGTAAGGCTGGGTGTCATCTGCATACATGTGGAAGTTTACCCCATGTTTGCGGATGACATTCCCCAGAGGGAGCATGTATATGGTGAAAAGGAGGGGGCCAAGGACAGAGCCCTGGGGGTGCAGTTGGGTGCCCTGTTCTATTGATATTATTACTAATACTAATCCCTCCAAAAGAAAGTAATAAAGTTGGTCATTTGACTGTTTGTGGGACACTGCTGTGCACAATTGGCTGCCGCGTTTCGCCCACAAATATACAGTCAATTTGGTTTACAGTATATTCTGTGAAGTGCTTTGAGACTTCTAGAAGGCATGAAGAAGTACTACATCAAATGCAAGGATTATTATTATTATTTGGTTATTTCTATTAGTTAAAATTTATTGCAATCGGTTGAGCCTGGATAGCAGATGGGTTTTAGGCAGCTCACTAGATTCCAAAATGAACTTTAATGGAATGGATTGCCTGTAGGTTTGTTTTTTTGTTGGCTATTCTAAGCATAAGCCTCTATGTAGGGGAGCATATAAAATCCATGTGTGTATATAAATAAAGAATTTATGTGTTAAATGTTGTTAAGAAGAAAGCTGTAATGTTTTGTTGTACAATCACATAAGAGGTTCAGAAGGCTGTGGGCCCACTTGATGAATACTGGAAATATCTATCTACAAAATGAGGTGCATCTCGATTGACTGCGTCCTTCATTTATAATAAACATTTTATGCCCCTGGTGCAAATCTTCAAACCCTGCAAACAAATCCCTCTTGGTTTACATGTGGAGCTCCTGTGGCTCAGTGGTTATAGCACTTGTCTTGCAAGCTGGGGAGACCAAGCTGGGGAGACCTGTGTTCGAATCCAGGTAGGTCAGGGCGAAACCTTGGGCAAGTTTCCTTACTCCACACGCCTAATAATAATCCCTCCAAAAAATAACACAATAATAAAATTGGTCATTTCAATCCACGACTGTTTGTGGGACACTGCTGTGCACAATTGGCTGCCGCGATTCGCCCACAAATATATACTGTCAATTCACTTTACAATATATTCTGTGAAGCGCTTTGGGACGTTGATAAGATATGGAAAGCGTCTGTAAGAGTCTTCTCAACTTTCTTACTGCCACAGCAATTTGAAAGGCACACAACGATCATGAGAGTCTGTACAAAACAGTCCTCTAAAGAATCCTGTAGCACAAGTCCTTGACTGGTTCCATTCTTATTTGACCCACTGTTTACATTTTGTTTCTTCCAATGGTTTTTCTTCAAACCCCCGCACAGTTTCCCACGGCGTCCCTCAGGGCTCTGTCCTCGGTCCCCACCTTTTCACCCTTCACACGCTCCCTCTGGGTGACTTCATCCGCAGACATGGGGTAAATTTCCACATGTATGCGGATGACACCCAGTTGTACCTTTCTGCCTCATCCCTCAACCCCCAGACGATCGATGTTCTGACAGCATGTCTGTCCGACATCGAGTCGTGGACGAGGGACAACTTTTTGCAATTGAACGTGAATAAGACCGAGGCCCTCCTGATTGGCTCAAGCCAGCGCCTCCGCACATCGGGCGCTGCCAGCCTCAATATCCAAGGCTGCACTCTCCACCTCACAAAGCCAATCAGGAACCTCGGCATCATGTTCGATCAAAAACTTTCCTTCCTCCCCCACATCCGCGCCTTGACCGGCACCGCCTATTTCCATCTGCGCAACATTGCCAGACTCCGTAATTATCTTACCCCCCGCGCTGCCGAAACACTTGTGCATGCATACATCACCTCACGGCTGGACTACGGAAATTCTCTCCTAGTCGGCCTCCCCAGTTCCTCCATTCACAGGCTGCAGGCCATCCAAAACTCTGCAGCCCGTGTACTATCCCGCACCCGCCTCCGCGACCACATAACCCCCACCCTCGCCCGTCTCCACTGGCTCCCCATCCTCCAGAGGATCGAGTTTAAGATCCTCGTCCTCACCTACAAGGCCTTACACGGCCTTGCCCCATCCTACTTAACCGATCTACTCTCCCCCTACACGCCCACCTGGACCCTCCGTTCAACAGGACTTGGCCTGCTCCAAGCCCCCCGCCCGAACCGCCCCACCATCGGAGGCCGGGCCTTCAGTTTCTCCGCTCCCACCTTATGGAATGCCATCCCTCAATCCCTCCATTTCGCCTCTTCCCTTTCCTCTTTCAAGGCCGATTTGAAGACTTTCCTCTTCGATCGTGCCTTTTGTTCCACCCCGAACTCTTTTACCTCCCCTTCGTGTTTCACCCCTTCCCAAACACTTCCCTCCCAGCTCGGGTCACACGCCTCCTGTTCAGCGCCTTGGGACGTCCTCCCGACGTGAAAGGCACTCTATAAATGTAAATTGTTGTTGTTGTTGTTGTAGCGTATTGTTTAGAGTACTCGCCTCACAAGCGAGAGGACCTGGGTTTGATTCTCGGGCAGGGCGAAACCTGGGTAAGATTCCTTATTCTCCATGCTTCTGTATACGGAAGTAGGAATCTGGTTGTTTGTCGAATGGCAGATCGCGTTCCAGGGGCAATAATCTCTATAAAATAATTCGGTCAACAACAACAAAATTATACTTGTATTGCGCCTTTCACGTCAGGAGGACGTCCCAAGGTGCTGGATCCATGACTGTTTGTGGGACACTGCTGTGCTCATTTGGCAGCAGCATTTCTCCCACCAAACATCACTTTACGGTTTATGTACGACATTTCAACCACTTACTAAGGCTCTATATCAAACCTTATGTCAAAATTATTATTATAATGATTTTGTATGTCTAAAAGCTGATTACATTTTAATTCCGGACATCAACATACAAAACACTAGAGGTCGGCAGTTCACCATGGACAAGAGGAGAAAGCAGACATTCTCCATGGGCAGGACAGATTGGGAAATGAATACAATTTAGTTCTGAACAAACAAAAAAAAGTACAACAGCCAATTGCATTTATATAGTCCTTTTCACATTGTCCCAAGGTACTGGACGTTGAAGGATTTGCATCTGAGCTGTGGGCTACAGTCAAGAGGTCTGGAGGGCAAGTGGGTAGTGGTGGGAAGACAACCAAGGCGTGGTTGAAAAGGAAGGTCTTGGAATAGGCCCTGATGGGGTAATGGGATGGAGCATGGCTGAGGGACGGAATTCCAGATGATGGATGCCAAAAGACTAAAGGCTCACCTCCAATGGCAGAGTGGGGGAGGGGGGGTAGGGACAACAACAACAACTAATTTTCCCCCCCTTCCAATCCTCTCCTACTACACTAGCACCAAAATATCTGATTGAATTGCACCTAGACAAACCAGATCTTGAATTTTTTTTTAATACACAAACGCAATAAATCCTTCAAACCGAGATGGCTGTACTTCCCCATATTCATCAAATCAGAGAATTTTAGATCACAGAAAGAAGCCATTTAGCTGGTTGTGCCCAGACCAGGTCTCTGAAAAAGCTATCCTTTTAATCTCACGATACTTAAACACAATTTCATATCTTCCTTTCAGGAAGATACCAGAGCAGTAAATGCTGGTCAGTGAAACTTACCCACATCTACAATCATGAATACCAAAACATAATATCTGAAATAGCAGGCATCGAATAAATCACTTGCTGAGAAGGACAAGGGGAAAGAGATACAATGCATCATTCCACTTTGTCAGACAGAGTGTTCATAGAATGCAGGAGAAAGAAAAATGCTAAGGCCTAAGTAAGAATTTATGCTGACTGAAAAGAGGGTCCAATCTCTTGCTCCAAATGAATTGTACATGGTAAGAACTTCAGGAAGGATTACAGAAGGATTAATCCGTAATTAATCATGATAAATGATCGTGATCATTATGATCACTTAATGATCGTACGTTATTACATGAAGTACGTACGTAATACATATTACATGTTATAATACACACATATTATACGTGTGTATTATAACACGTAAACCACACCTACCTTCCCAAATAATTCCTTCCAAACATCCATTTCATCATCTAATAACCATCAATTCTTTTTTAATGTCCAGGAATGAAGTTTAATCAGATAAATGCAAGGAACAACAAAAAGCAACAACATACAGGTCTTGTTACCACGGCATAAAGGCATTAACCAGACTCTAGATGTGGTGAAGAAGAGAGCAACGAGGAATGAGCGATTCGATTGATTTCAGTCTTGAAAGAAGCACCCTCAGAGTGAACCTCAATGAGTTTTTTTTAAAGCAACAAGAACCTACACTGATACAGCACCCTTCACATAGGGTAGCATCTTGAGCACTTAACAGTGCAGAGTCTGATGCCGAGCTGGGGAAGATGACCATCAGCACGGTTGGCAAGGAAGGTCATCAGATTTGAGAATGAGGAAGGAGGGGGCGGGACGGTAGAATTGAAGTAGACTTCCAACGTTTTGGGGTGAATTGGGTACAAGCATGGCCATCGAATGTTGAATGGAAGTTATATGCTGGAGCTAGCTGGGAGTGGAGAGTAAGCAGGTCAGAGATTGGGAGATGCCAGCATGTGAAAGGATTTGTGGACATTTATGAGAATCTTGAAGTCAATCCATTCTGTAATAGACAGCCAGTGGAGCCTGGCAAAGACTGGTTTGATGGGGGTACGGAGGGTATGATAGGCACGTATACAGGTAGCGGAGTTTTGAATTAGTTGTATTTTGTGGATATTGGTGCTGGGGAGGCTTGCGAAGAGGACAATGGACTAGCCGAAGTGGGAGATGACGAAGGCCAGAGAGGATTGTGGCTTTGTTGATTGTGAGTCACGCTTGGAAGGAAGGCAATGTGACTGAGGTGGAGAAAAGCAGTCCTGGTCAGGGACAAGAGGTGGGGAAGGAAGGACAGCTGGGAATCAAACCTGAACACTCAGGTTACACACAAGTCGAGTAAGTCTTCGGGACTTTTAAATTGAGAGACCATGGTACTGTAAAAGCTTGGTTATCCGGCACCCAACCAACTGGAACGATCAACCAACTGGTATCTCCCAATACAATTCACCATTCCAGCAACCGGATTTCATACCGTAGCCATCCGGACACTCGCATACGGTATGCTCACTTTGCGCATGCGCACTTATTAAACTTACCGATCGCTGGAATGCTTTTTTACCGATCATTTTACCGACAGTGCTGGAATGCTTTATTGGTAAGTATCCATACAATAATTGTTATTATTTAGTCTATTATTAATATGGTATGTTTTAAAATAAGTTAATTTTTTGTGTAGGATTTTCGGCAACTTGCCGCTCGAATATCCAGCATATTTAATTAACCAGCAGGGCAGGACCCGAGGGTGCCGGAATACAAATCTTTTATTGTACTATGATGGAAAATTCAGTCATTGATGATGGGCCAGAGATTGAAGAACAGGCAGTAGACTGGAGCTGATGAAGCAACATGCCAAGTCACATAATCTATATGAAGAATGGGTTTGATGGTTCAATGTTTTTTTCCTGTTTCATGCCATCTTATTAAAGCATTTGGTAAAATGGTAAGCTAATGTGTCCTGTAGTGGTGGGAGGAGGATGGGATCATTCTGGCCTATGGTTACAGTATTTAAGAAGTAGTCCCAAGAGAATCGGCTCTTACGTAAGAAGTCTCTGGTACAGATGGAATTTGAGGCAATCATAACCTGCATAAGCACCTAACTGCAAGCTGCTCTGTAACCAGTCTTTGGGGGATGCTGGAGAAGAGGCTAAGCTGGAATTCCTCTTCTTTGCAATCAATTAAATCAGATTTAGGCCCAGTGTGAAAGTGAGCAATACAGACCTGCAAAGCTCCAAGTTTGATCGCTAGTCTAAGTTATATTTATTGGTCTCAACTCAACTGTCCCTTTCCTATTCAGGGAGCTCTTTCCAGACAGTGAAGTCAATCTGTCCTGTTAGCTGCTCATAATTCATTCTGCACCAGAACCCTCTCGCCTGTATTTTGCAACACATTCCCCACTTTACCAAGAATGCCTTTCTTCAATATAATTAAACAGACGCCATAAGCGAGATGTCCACCAGACTCCATAGAAGTGCCCAGTAACACATGCAGTTAATAAGATGCCTGTGGCCTCAATACAAAAAAAGCATGGTATGGACGAGCTGACTTGGGAACATTACCTTGTAAAAGGTGGCACTTACTTTACCTTCCATCTCCAGTAATTTAAAGGGTTCACTATCTTAGCAATGCCAAGGAGGAATACTTGCAAGAGAACCATATTAAAACTGTGTTGAGATTGCTGCCCTTCAGTTTGCGCTTATCTTTCCTTATTTGACAGCTTGCTGAGAGAGGTAAGCAAATTACCTGTAACGATAGTAATATATTGAATTTGTGAAAAGTGCTATATTGCATTTGCCATAGCACTTTTCACATCTTCAAGACATCTCAAAGCGCTTCACAAAATATACTGTAAAGTGAATTGACTGTATATTTGTGGGCGAAGCGCTGGGGACAATTGTAAACAGCAGTATCCTATAAACAGATGTGGATTGAAATGACCACTTTATTAGTTATTTTTTCTTCAGGGATTATTATCAGGCATGTGGTGTAAGAAAACTTGCCCCAGGTTTCGTTTGCCTTTCAGCACCTTGGGACGTTCAAATCCAGGTCTCTCGCTTGTAAGGTGAGAGTTCTAACCACATAGCCACAGGACTCCATGGTCCAAAAGTGGGGAAATGACTTGCTGGACTGAGGGCAGGAAGGAGTGCTATGTAAAGTTATCACAGCTGATGATAACTTCAAAACATCTGCAACCAGTAGTACATCAGAGCCCTGACTAACTGGACTTGGCACATTGCCCCGAAGTTACTGCTTATAAAGAATTTCCCATGGCACAAAGTTAAATGAGACATGAAGGTTTATGGCTGAAGCACAACATTTCTAATTACATTCCAACTTATTGGTAATAGACCCTAAACTGAATATTTCTGATTTCCTGTAAGTAGCATTTACAGGTCCAATAAACCATGTACAATTAGAAACAGGCTCTGTAGTGCTTCCACTTGATCTCCCTCTCTTTACCCCATAATACAGTGTGTAAGATTTCAACATCAATACATTGCTGCTAGGGCTACCAAAGACAGTGCTTTTCCAACCTTCACCAAGCACCCAGGAAGGGTGAAGGGTCAACGGTAAAATTAAACCAAAACTACATTCAAATATTTTTGAAGCATCAGTTTCTTTTTTAAAAAAAATCTTTTTTTCCACCTAAAATGTGCCCATTATTAAACTCAAGTAATGCTGCATTGATATTGACAAAGGTGTCACAATAAAAACATTATCATGCACATAATTCTAGGGTATATAACTCTAAGAGTGAGAGTTGCTCCAGATGTTATGGGGGTATTGGGAGAATAAGTTGTTCTGTATTGTTCCTAACTTGTATGTATTGTTCATACCCAGTATGACCAATATTCATGATCAAGCAATATTACCATAGCAATACTCAATACTCAGGATGGAATACTATTAAGACTACTTGTTAAACTGTAGTAATATTGCTGCCCAACAATTTGTGCTTATCTTTATATACTGGGCCTGCTTGTGAACAGAGAAGGTGGGAGTGTACGGACACTCATTAAAGATGGTGTAACTATTCAATGACTGCTTCTACCCCTTCAGCCATCAATGGATCTGTTCTTTTGATTTAACAATCCCACGCTCTGTCATCAAAGCAAAACATACATCACTCTTATTAAATTTGCTGTGGCTGCTCCACAAGATCTTGTGATCTTCCCAAGTAAAACTGTGTTGGTTAAAAAAAAAGTTTCAGCTGTGCTTAAACTGCAATTGCATACGATTCACATAACTCTTCCTGTTACCATCTGCATTGGCATTACATTTCAATCATGACATGGGTTATGAAATCCACTGCCTATTTTAATGAGACGTAAAAGCAGTCACATTTCAGGGTAACCTTGGTAGCCCTCACTATATATACAAACCCAATACAGTGACAATGCCACATACAGAATCTGATACAATAAAAAATAGTATTAAATAGGTGGAATATCTAGCTTGGTTTCAAAAAACGAGTCAGGAAAATGGAATGCAAATAGCATCAGAAAAAGTATCTAAATACATTTCCCCCCAGGAACCAGTGCTTGCCATGTTGATCCTCCAGAACATGTCTCTGAGGTGAGCTTGAGTTTGTCAAGACTTGCACAAGTTTGCCTAGATGTGCTTTACATCCCAGGAGTTTTATCTGGCGGGAAGGTACATTTATATTTAAATGACAACAGCTATTTTTAACCCAATTTGTGTTGTAAAAATACAAATAGAAATGAAGCATTTGTACATTGCATGCAGGTAAGAAAATCATTGGACAGGTGATAGAGAAAAATATTACTCTATTGGATGTCATAGCTTCTAATCTATGAAGATTTGTGTGGCATAGTTTATTTTCGAGCAGTGGGGAGAATTGACACTAAGTGCGATCAAAAAGGAAGGTCTTTAAGCAGAATTTGAATGTGGGGAGGGAGAGTGCAAGATAGCGGAAATGAGGGAGAGAGTTCCAGAGTTTCAGTGCGTAGTGGCTGAAGGCCCGGCCACCAATGGTAGAACGGAGGACACAAGAGACAAATAGGAGGCTGGAGGCAGGGAGTGGTGTAGTGGGGGGGATAAGCAGGTTGGATAGGTAAGGAGGAGTGAGAGAATGAAGTTATTTGAAAACAAGTGAGCGGATCATGAAATCGATCCATTCAGTGATTGGCAGGGAGGCTGGCAAGGACTGGCGTGATGGGGATAAGAAGTATACATGATGTTAATTGGAATTAAGAAAGTTAAGTCAGAACAGTACTTTCAGAAACAGTGAAGGCAACAGAACAAGTAGGCACAAATTCAGGGTATTTTCATGGCAGACACCACCATTTTTTTTATTAATAGTTCAATTAGGTAACCATGAAGAGTGGTAGAGGCCAGGATGCTGGATTCATTTAAGAAACACCTTGGTACTGTAATGGAAGAAAGTTACGGTGAATATGCTAATGAGAATGAAATCAAATGTGACCTAGCAATATGCATCTAAAGTCACAGATTACTGTAGGGAGAGTCAAGAAATGCAAAGACCAATGACAGGAAGACAGATTTAAAGGTATAGTAAAACCTTTGTTATCCGGCACCCTCGGGACCTTACCGGTGCCGATTAATCAAATATGCCAGATATCTGAGTGGCAAGTTGCCAAAAATCCAACAAAAAATAATTTATATATTTTAAAACATACCATATTACAGTAATACTGTAATAGACTAAATAAAAGCAGAATATTGTACGGATACTTACCAATAAAGCATTCTAGCACACTCGGTAAAATGATCGTTAAAATAAAAATTCCAGCATTCGGTAAGTTTAATAAGTGTGCATGCGCACGCATTGCGTGCATGTACAAAGTGAGCATACTGGGAGTGTGCCGGATGGCTCCGCTATGAGATCCGGTTGCTGGAATGGTATTGGGAGAAACCGGTTGGTTGAGTACCGGATAAACAAGGTTTTACTGTACAAAGAAATTAAAAGTAACAGAGGGGAAAACATGATAAGTTTGAATGCCATTTATATCCCTGTCTTGTGGCATTGTCAGAAGTACCATCCTTCGAATGAGATGTTAAAAAGCAAGCCCCCATCTGCCTGTTCAGGTGGACATTAAAGATTCTATGCCACTAATCAAAAACCAAAGCGGGTTTCTCTGTGATCCAAGGATCGCCCAGATAAAATTGTAAGTGGAACTTTGTTGTGTGTAGAAGGGCTGCTGCATTAGTTTACAAAATCAATCACTGTATCAATCACTTCCTTCATGTTTGCAAACAAATATAAAATGATTTAACCTATTACTTGTTACAAGATCGTGATTGCGGAATAACTACTACAATACCCACCTAAATGTCTGACAGGCTAGTTCCTCATTACCAAATCGAAACCTCATTGTCAATTTATTTATTCAAATAGATACTTTGAAACATTTCACTGATCAGAGAGTGTAATCAGTTACAAAAAATCTATAAGACTTCAGCTCTTGGATGTAAATAGGCATTGCAACAAATTGTTCGCATTTCGACCAACATAAAATGGGAATTATTTCCGATATGCCGTTAATCGTTAAGATTCTTGAATGCTGATGGATTTTCGAACCCAGACAAATACAGATAAACCTCGCTTAACCTCACTTCGATCAACGTTGTTTCCTTACTCCGTTGCTGATACACAGGGAACATATACAAACAAACAAAACTTACATTTATATAGCGCCTTTCACGTCGAGAGGACATCCCAAGGCGCTGAAATATACTAATTTAACGTCGTGACATTCGCTATTACGTTGTTCACGTGGGTGGAAGTGAACTACTTTGGATCGTGTAGTGTACATAGACGTTGAAACGTCTGGTATTCTTGCGCGAGTTAGCTTAAAGTTGTTTCACTTAAAGTCGCACTTTTCGAAAACACAACTGCGATGTTAAGCGAGGACTAAGTTTACAAGCACAGGAGCTACCGTCGTTGGATGCCTCAGCAGAAAGTCAGGTGAAATTTCCACACTAAGGCTAGTGTACAGTACAGTAAGGCTGAAAAACATGTAAAATAGCCATAGACTTCTATGATATTTCTGAAGGAATAATCCTATTTTTTTTCTCCAAAGCAAGCATTGGAGATCACCATCTAATCTCCTTTTAGAGTTTGGCATTCTGTTTAATTTGTTACGAAGAAAACAAACTGCCAACAACTCTATTGTACAGAAGAGTACGATCACCAACCTTTCCATCTGCGGTTTCCTTTCCTCTCTGAACGATTTGCTCTAATGCACTGGTCACCGAGAGCAACTTTCTGAACAAAGGAGTGATGCATGCTTGCTTTCCAGACTAACTGGCCATTCATCTCGTGGGTCAATTCATACCCATTCTTGGGGCTTTACGGCGTACAAAATAACCACTACTTCTGCAAACAGTTAACAACAAGTAAACTACTTCTGCAAAATTAACAATAACTTGCACTTATATAGCACCCTTCACACGGGGTAGCATCCCCGAGCGTTTATTGTCAGGTTAACACACTTGACAATAATTACTGTAAATGAGACCTTCAACTATAGAAGGCAGTTATTAAAATCCACATTCTTTATGTTTTCTCCGTTCCACCATTATTTACTGTGCATTTAGCCACTATACCTCAAAACTCTGGGGCAAATTCCTATATCCCTCTGCTTTTGCCCCTTCCCCATCTGCAGATGCAGTCGATCGTACCTATGGTCACCTCCCCCTTCCCTCTGGTTCGGGGTCGTTCTCCTCAGTGTCAAGCACTCTGGGAAGCTACCCTGTGTGAGGGCGCTATATAAATGCAAGTTGTTGTTGTACATTCTGAATAAAATTTAAACACCAAGAGGGTCAGAACTGGCTTATCAATGAGGTTTACCAATTAACACAAAAGTTGCCAAAGCTTACCAAAGCTCAAGGTTTTGGCACAGATCTCACAGTTTCAAGGGCTCTTGCACATAAACCTTCAAATGTCAGGTATGATCTTACGATTGAAAAGATTGGGAGAATAATCCTACTGCAGTGTCATCATCTATCTCATGCTCTTCCCCCATCAACAAGCCTCTCCTTACAAATGATTTGACTGGTTACACTGTTTATAAATATAACTGATACTGACCCTCATTAAAACCCAAGTGCCTGAGGGCCGCTATATAAATGTAAGTTGTTCTAAACAAATTGCATTATCAGACGACTACCTTCCTCTAAAAGTACATCATAAAACCACAGTTCAACTTCTATTAAGAGCATTTATGAAATCTGAAGCTTAAAATTCTTCAACCCCGGTTAGTTTCATCCCCAGATAAAATCTCACAGACCCAGCTGTATAATAACAATAAAGCATTGATCATTTTATTTTTTGTTTATCCCCATAACCCTCATTCTTATGCTTTATCAATATCCATTCCAAACTAGTCAATTTAATTGCTCTTTAGCTAGGATCTGGTCCACTTTATCATATATCCTGTGAATCGCTTTAAGACATTCCCCCGACATGAAAAAGCTGTATAACATTTAAGGAATATTGTTTTGTTCTGTATCACTCCATTGAGAAGGAGCAAGCACACACGTTTAACCAAGCAACTCTGCTTCTGGTTTACAAGTGATCCAAAAGGCACAAGCTATCTGGGAGAAGTGTGAAGAGAAGAAAAAGAAAAAGCTTTAAAGCTTTCATGGAAATATAGCCTTTGTTCTTATAACTTGCCTGTGTCACAGCACTGTTTACTACAGTTACTCACTCACGAAGGGCAGAAAAGTGTAACATAAAATACCAAATGTGCAGACAGAACTGATGAGTCAAAAATATCTAATCTTTAGTATACCAGCAGACCAGAGGTAATACATTTATGTTCTGCTGAATGAAGGAATAATACAGGCTCGAGGTGAAAGATGCAGAAAGAAAAAACAAAATCGATTGGTTTCATTATTTTTTATATTGCATTGGTCAAAACAAAAGCAACCTACAGTACTGTGTGAAATCTAACCCATTTAAGAACATTCCTGCTCAACATATTTGGGTTTGTACTTTCAGCACAAAGACAATTTATTTTCTTTAAAGAGCTCCTGCTGTCTTGCAGAAAAAATTGATTTATTATCCATTTCCACGTTTATACTGTATCAGGTCTCCTCTTGCATATGGACCCACTCCAGTAATAAACAAAGCTTTATTTTATGGAACTAAAGTGTTTCAGATGAGGCTGGATCTAGAGGCTAATCGACAATCTCAAATCAGGTGTAATATATTCAGCTGGTACTAATTACTGTCAGGTCCAGCATTTTCTTATGGTTCTTCAGACCAATTTGAAGTGTGTCAGCTTGGTTGAGTTTGCAGCTCTCTCTTCAGAGTCAGAGGCTTGTACATTCCAAAATTGTTTTCAGACATCAGCATGCACCAGCAAAGTATTAATAATAATAATTATAATAATCCTTGCATTTGATATAGCAGCGTATTCTTGGTGATGCCATAAGACCTTACTTATATACATATCTTATATTTATACAGTATAAGATTTAGTGAGAATAACAACAACAAAATTACATTTATAGATCGCTTTTCACGTTGGGAGGATGTCCCAAGATGTTGGAAGACTAATTGCAGCACGGGTTGCTGCGTAGTAACACTTTTAATCATATTTTATGAGTAAAATGTAAACAGTGGGTTATTTTTTAATATGTCGAAACCAAAGTTCTGCCTCCTCGTTCAGGTGGATATTAAAAGGTTGCATGACTCTACACAAAGAGGATTTCTGCAAGTGTTCTGGCCAACAACCCTCCAGATAAATTGGTCATTCACTTTATTGCTGATAAGTGAAACCTTGCTGTGATTAGCTGGAGCATTTGCCCATAAAAGCACAGTCACTGCATTTAACAACAATTACCTGTGAAGTGCTTTGAGATGTTTGGACATTACAGGCGCTGCATCAAAAGCAAAACTTTTGCTAATATCCCGAAAGATAAATCTCAAACTCTTATAAAAGACACTACATAAACTAGAGAAGGAAACAGAAGGAAAACAGAGCAATGAAAAATGCAACTTCAGACACGTAAGAATTTTTCAATTCAAGTCAGTGTACTCACTTCATAGATTTATTAAGAGGTTTACAAAATTCCACCCCCAGTCTCAGCCTGTAAAGCCACTTGTCTTAAAAGTTAAGAACATGTAGAATTATAAACAATTAAAAAAATTAAATGTTAATTTGGATTTTTTTTTGAAGAACTATGAAATAATTTCAAATTAAGATAGAATTTAAACATTATCTGCAATCTTAAATCTTACAAATCTTCAGGCCTCAGGATATTGGAAAGTGCTCGACAGTATGGAATGGATCAGTCAGAGAATGACCGATATCATTTTACGAATGATCAGAATATATTTCCTTTTCATAATTACAGAATGTGTAGGTGTCAGTGCTCATCCAACGCTCTCACCACAGTTAGAATGCTGTGGTTTGAAGTCCCACATAATCTCCCAATGCAATGCTAGGGATGTGCTGCATTACCAGATGCACCATCCTTGGTGACTGTACTCGTGAGCACATGCATCATCCGATTTGGATAAATCAAAGGCCGACAAACAGGTGAATGATCAAATGATCTGGAAGATTGTTGGGACATCAGGAGAAATTCCATTTTGTTTTCAAATAGTGTCATTAAATCTTAGACACCCATTGGAACAGGCAGACAAAGGTGATAAAGAATGGTAACAGATTTTGGCTTTATGTCCAGAGAAACAGAATAAAACTGCAGAAGTGAAGTTAAATGTACATGAATCCTTAATTAGACCTTTAACATACATAGTTCTGGGCCATCATATTACAGGAAGACTATTGTATTATTGGAATGAGTACATCATTGATTTTTCAGGGTACTACTCTAACAAATAGATACAGCGATCAAGAAGGACGGGACAGGTTGGAGCTTTTTTATCCAAAGATTCAAGGGCTATATCAAATGCAAGGATAATTATTATTACTATTATTACTGTATATGTGACAGATGTTTTCCTCAATGTCCAACTATGATCACCTGGGATAACAATGAGCACTGCAATTGTTTTGTTGTGGCTATTGTCGAATTCAAGATCCTCGTCCTCACTTTCAAGGCCATTCACGGCTTGCCCCCACCTGTCTCTCCGACCTGCTGTCTCTCTATCAGCTTGCCCGTCCCCTCCATTCAGCGGGCTCCGGCCTGGGTGGCCGGGCTTTCAGCCTCTCTGAGGCCAGTCTCAAGATCTTCCTCTTCGACCGTGCCTTCTGTTCCCCTCCTAACTTTCCCCCTCTCCTTCCATCTACCCTGAACCCCTCCCCACTTGCTCGGGTCCCGACCCAACTGTTCAGCGCCTTGGAACGTCCTCCCGACATGAAAGGCGCTCTATAAATGTAATTTGGTTGTGGTCATTTCTTGCATTTGATGTAGCGCTTTTCGTGTCTTCTAGTCCAGCAGTTCTCAACCAGGGGTACACATACCCAAGGAGGTGCAAAATTACTTCCAGAGGATACAGGTGGCGGTACATTGATTTATTTAGCTCTCTTATTTAGCGTTTTATAGCCTTCCAAATTGTAGATTTAATTGTTATTCCACTTGTTTTGTATGTGTTAGTTATTTTGTTATATAAGAAAAGCTCAGTCATAAAATGCAAGTGGAATGAGGGGGCAATGTGTGTGTGTATGTGGTTAGGTGGGCTGCACAATAATGTTGAAAATTAACAAGGGGTACATTACTGAAAAAGGTTGAGAACCACTGTTCTAGACATCTCAAGTAGCGTGCTTTGATATACCTATTATGCCTATTCTGTGTGGTACGGCGTGAGCTTTCCTTTGTGCTTTGGGTGACTAATCAGATAACTCCAGCCGCTGCTGTGTATGGAGTCTGCTTCCCCAGCTGCCTATTGCTCCAATACTTAGTGTTTTTTTGTTTCTGCCAGTTAAGCCAAGAACTTTGGCTGAATTTCCCTCCCCAACTCAGGATTGTCCAGACCAATTATCATTCCCTTGGTACTGTCACAGCTGACATTTCCTAAGTTAGCAAGAGCTTTAGCCATTGTGTCATCAGGGCAGTATGGGTGGGTTTTGGATGCATTGCGATATCTCACGACCTGAGGGAGCACGGAAGATTAATGTGTGCAACCGACAATACCAGACTTATACTGTACTTTGTATACATTGAGAACACTGCAAAAGATGTTTGAAAAATGTTATAACTGAACATTTGCACCAACAAAAGGGTTAAAAAGTCCCACTTTGCAGCATACATATGCCATATTCAAAATTATAACCAATGAGAAATTGATTCCATTATCCCTGTGCCCTTTGTTGGGTTAGGATAAAGCATTGATGCAATTTATTAACAGTGATATTCTTATACTTGACTAATGATCAACAACATCTTCTAATGATATGGGCAATCCCAATAATGCTGATAATAAAGAGTAACAAATAGGAGAAATAACTTACATTTATATAGAGCCTTATGTCTTAAAACACCTCACAATAATTATTGTCAGGTGTATTGCCCGCAATGTTTGAAGGCTAACGTGAGTTCCATTTTGTGCATAACAACAAAAAAAAAATTACACTTGTATAGCATCGTTCATGTCAGGAGGACATACCAAGGCGCTGGACAGTCAATAACAAGGTCCCTATGGACAGGCACGAATTGATGACCCCAATTTATCTGGAGGATTGTTGGCCCAAAACACAGAGAAAGAAGTCCTTTCTATTTTCAAATAGTGTCATAGGATCCTTAACATCCAGGCAGACGACACTTCAGTTTAACTTCTCATTCAATGGACGGTAAACAGTACCCCTAGCAATGTAGCATTCCCCCAGTACTGCACTGCAGTAGTAAGGCTGGCTTATGAGCTCAAAGTCCCAACATTGGGCTTAAAAGTACAATTTCTTGGCTCAGAGGCAAGAGTGCTACCTGGAGCCAGGCTGACTTTGAAGTTGGTTCCATATAAATACAACTCAATACCAAGCAAGAAACACACAAAGTGCAATTTGGACAGATTGGACAGATGACCTCACTTGTAAGTACATAACAAAGTGGAAACTCATTCACTATGAGATGTACTACTTGGTAATCTTAGTGTATAAATCTGCCCAGGCACTGCTAGTTGGCTATTTATCTTCCAAATGCGTAAACTGTCATCTCTAAATGGTACATTGTGCAACACCAGATGGAGCTGAAATGAAATATTTTTCTTCTCCAGTGTAGCTCTGAAACTAATGGGTTCCTTCTCAATAATACATCTGCAAAGATTACATCCGTTATTCTTTGAAATGAACAAAAGTCTCCTTTTGGTTCTTGAGCAATCTCATTGAAGGCGATTTCTGCTTTTGATAACATTTTCTTTTGTCAAATAAAAACAAGAATAGGCCGTTAAGTCAATTATCCTCCTTCTCAGACTACTGAATTATCGACCGCCCCAACCCCAAGTGAAGGCATTCATTGAGCTCCCAGAGGCCAGCTAGAAAAGCTCCAAAACATCTCCGCTATTCGTACCATATCATTTTCCTCTCTGAGCAACATTTCTTTCTATTTCACCCACCTGGCTAGGGGGCAGAATACATTTCAGTTTAAATCTATTCTTATATTGTTCTCAGTGTAAAAGATTTTCCTGGTATAATAAAAATCCTTCCATTTGATATATAGTAGAAGCCCGTTTATCCAGCACCCTCGGGACCTGATCAGTGCCGGTTAATGCGCCTGCCGGATATTCAGCAGAAAATCCAACACAAAAAAAATTATTACTTTTTCTTAAAAAATTAAATAATCAGTATAATCATTTTACACACAGCGACCAGGCAGTTCAGAGATCTTTAAACTAGTGCAAAAGTTACACGTCTGAATGACACTGTTCTCATTGGAAGCAGAAGAGAGGAAAGCAAATGTGTTATTGGGAAAGCAGCCCTGTCACTGTTCAGTTAATTTTCCTTCCAAATGATCCAAGGATTGGCATTGAAAGCAAACATTTCATTTCACTCTTAAAGTTAGATTTGTTTTTAACATCAGACTGGGAAACTAGTGCAAAAGTTACACGTCTGAATGACACTGTTCTCATTGGAAGCAGAAGAGAGGAAAGCAAATGTGTTATTGGGAAAGCAGCCCTGTCACTGTTCACTTAATTTTCCTTCCAAATGCTCCAAGGATTGGCATTGAAAGCAAACATTTCATTTCACTCTTAAAGTTAGATTTGTTTTTAACATCAGACTGGGATAAGGGGAGGCTTTAAGTGTGTTTCTGATATACACTGCAGCTTCCCAAGCTTAAAGGTATTTGTAAAATAAACCAGATTTGAGATGTGTTGCAGGGGTTTTTTTTTTTTTTAATTGATTTATTAAGTGTATTAAAATAAAAGCTAAGGCTGTGATATGCATTGATCTGCAAGCTTTGCTTGTGTGTGTGTGTTTTGCTGCTTTGTGGCTAAATTAATGAACTCACCCTCGCTCTCCCTCCTCTCTCAAACCCAGAGTGTGTACCTCTGTACACTCTGCAGAATGCTGGACTGGCAGCAGGCACCTAGTAGCAGCATTCCAAAATACTGACGCAACACAAAACATCAAAAAAATAAATTTTTCTGGATAAATTCCGATTTATCGAATGCGGACTTTTTTTTGCGGTGCCGGTTATACGGAAGTTTCGGTTGATCGGGTCACGGATAAACGGGCTTCTACTGTACTGCCTTTCACGTTGGTCTCAAAGCGTTACACAGGATTGACTGTTGAGTGCTGTGTATTTTTGGGGGTGAAAGCTACAGACAATTTTGCTCGCAATGCCCCACAATTAATAATAATAATAAGTGAATGACAAATTTTACGTGAGGGACTATTGACCAGCACACCAGAAGAAACTCACTTTTCTTTTCAAATAGTACAATGGGATTCGTAACACATTTTGAACCAGGCAGACAAGAAAGGACAAAAATGCTAAATACTGCAGATGCTGAAAATCTGAAACAAAAACAGCAATTGCTGCGAATACTCAGTAGGTCAGGCAGCATCAATGAAGAAAGGAAAAGTGAGTCAACATTTTGCGTCCACTATTCTTCTTCAGAACTCAGCCTGACCTGCTGAGTGTTCTCAGAGATTTCTGATTTTGTTTCAGACAAGGACGTCAGTTTAACAACTCATCTGAAGGTTGCATTTTGTCTGAAACAATGCATCGCACTCCAAGCACTGCAAATGCAATCTATACTGCATGTTCAAAATCGCAACATAGGGTTAGCTCACGAACGTTTAACTTAAGAGGCAAAAATGCTGAGCTAGGCTAAAATAGAAGTTAGCAAATAATCCACTTTGTATCTCTCACTAGAACATTTGATTTAATTTGTGCTTCATATTTCAAGTCAGCATTGAGCTAAAATATTCTCCACTCCTTGCCATAAGGTATTTCTGTTCAAATGTCCAGAAACCATTCCATAATATGCCTGTAAATAAACTTAAATTGTTAGCACCAAAATGTAATTTTAAACTTGATAATTTGAAGTTGACATAACTAATAGTGGCACAAACCAAATACTGTACAAAGCATTTCTGTGGACTTCATGGCACTGATCATAACCAAACGGAGTTTTATGTTTATGAGCCATAAGGTGAGCCCAATATCTTGGTCTCATTTAAAAAACAATGTTTTAAACTTTTATTTACAGCATCGGTTATAAATATTGAGAACTTTCTGGCATTTGTCAACACAATGACAACACATAAATATAGTGCTGACATCATGTCTGCTCTTCAAAGGTCAGAGATAGCTCTAAACACAAGCAAGTCGCTGGCAATTAACTCATTTTAAAAGAAATTCAATTTGAAGCTGTTATAGGATGATAGTGGGTCGGTATTCTGAAAGGAGATCAAATAGGCCAAAAAACTTTCATCTAAACCAATTGTGTGACCTTCATTGTGTCCCTCAATCCCTCCGTTTCGTCTCTTCCCTTTCCTCTTTCAAGGCCGGTTTGAAGACTTTCCTCTTCGATCGTGCCTTTTGTTCCAACCCGAACTCTTTTACCTCCCCTTCGTGTTTCACCCCTTCCCAAACACACCCCTCCCAGCTCGGGTCAAACACCTCCTGTTCAGCGCCTTGGGACGTCCTCCCGACGTGAAAGGCGCTCTATAAATGTAAATTGTTGTTGTTGTTGTTGTTGTGAATGGTCTCTTCAGGAAAGGACCAGAGGACACCCATAGAACTACATTCCCAGTAGGGTAATTAGACGACATAAGTTGATGTAATTAGGGGAAACAACCTCGGCAAGAAACAAAACGCACAATACACTGCTTCTGTACAAATTGAAAGTTCATGTAACTAATTCCTATGCAGTTAACTGAGGATGTTCTTATAGGTTGCTCCTTTGGTGTCAACAACAACACATTATATTAGTTTAGTGCCTTTCACGTCGAAAAGATGTCCCAAGGCGCTGGACAGTCAAGGATTTGGATCCAAGATGGGATTGGAAATGGAAAGAATGGAAGACGGGGAGGGTAGGGGTAGGAGGGTGACGAAAGCCATGGTTGAAAAGCAGGTTCTTGAGACGTGCCTTAAAGGAGGTGAGGGAGCAAATGTGATAGAGGGTGGGGGCAGAGAGCATGAAGGCCTGACTGCAGATGGTGGGGCGGACGGGGAACTTGGAGAACTTGGAGAGTATGGTGCAGACGGGTCGATATGGATCTGTCATTTGAAGAATTAGATGTTGGAAGATACAAAGAACAACAACAAAATTATATTTATAGAACACTTTTCACGTCAGGAGGATGTCCCTAAGCTCTGAAAGAAGACAAATCGAAAGAGTTGCTGCAGATTTAATGTAGAAGCAGGTTCAAATGGCCTACAGTTGGTTCCTGCCTTCCTAAAATATTCTTATTTCCAGTAAGAACACATTCTACCTAGAACCACTTTCTAAATTCAGTCTAGTGGGTGAATTGTGCTATCAATGTTTTGATGTTTTGCCTGACAACTAGATTTAAAACAGACACAGATGTGTTTCGGGTGTTTCAGAAAGACATCACTAATGAACACTATTAAAGATGTAGCCTGTCTATCAGCGATGCATAGCAAGCTGACCTTCAAATGCTTTGTTTGGACATCTTCGCCTACCTATGTGCTAATGAAGGGAGATTTCTCCCATCGACTGGCAATGAGCAGTCGCACTGAAACAACGTGCGACTTCCATCATTCAATTCAATTTCGAACATTCCAGTTCTGCCCATCTTCACCACGCATTCTCTTTTTGTTGTTCAGGGAACAGACTTAATACAGGCAAAGAAAAGCAAATATTGATGGGTGAAATTGGGATTAAATAACATAGGATCAGAGGAACTTTTAATGAGATAAATCAACAGACCAGAAACATAGCCTATTCAGAAAGGAAATAAATAGATTAAATAACAAGTATATACGTTTGAAATGCAAAATTAATACTTTGGACATAAAACAGTCGCTGTTTGCAAAGAAGGCATGAGTGAGCATCAAGGAGAAGACAATGCCATATATAAATGTTAGAGAAAAAATGTAAAGTATAATAATAATCCTTGCATTTGATAAGGCGCTTTTCACGTCTTCTAGACGTCTTGGTTATGTATTGGAACAGAACTAGCTGAGGGAATAAAACAAAACCAGAAATATTGTAAGGAGAGCAAAAAAGCAGCAGGCATCAAAGGTTTTGGCCACAAACTATACAGTCAATTCACTTTACTGTATATTCTGTAAAACGTTTTGAGACATCTCGAAGATGTGATAAGGCGCTATATAAAATACTGGGATTATTATTATTATAGAGGGCATCAAGAATAGTAGCAATCAAAAACAATTAGTATTTATATAACACCCATTATCCTGTTCAGCGTCTCGGAACGCTTCCATATGCATTAGGAATAGGAAAAAAGTAGTAAAAGATGTGCAACTGTACACACGTGAGGGCAAGATAATTGAGCTATTAAGCTCTGGTTCCTTTTGGGGTTTTCCCTGAAGAAAGAAAAAATGATATGCAACAACAACTTGCACTTCTATAGCGCACTTCAAGGGGGTAGCGTCCCAGAACGCTTAACATCTAGACATATGTAGGGAGGCATGACATTTAGTGAAAATATGCTAAAGATCATTGTAAACCCTTTGAGAGTAAAGATGAGGGCAGTTGAAACCAAATGAATTACCTGATCCTGCCCATTTTCACCCAAGGATATTGAAGGAGATGGCTGTGGAAGAGGTGGGTGAAGCATTGGTTGTGTTCTTCCAGGGGTGTCTGGACTCTAAGATAATACTAGAGGTAGGAAGGTGACTAATAGGGTCCGGCGATATATCGATATATCGCTAAAACCCGATATAATTTTCATATCGATATGCCGATATAGACATTTTTAAAATCGGGATGCGAGCACACTGAACTATAAGACCCAGAATGCTCATCTCTATACACAATGCACAGACCGAGGTGCAAAGCCGCCATATTGTATTCACAGTCCTCGAATACAATATACAGGTGGGGGGTGAGAGAGACGGCTGGGGGGGGGGGGGGGGTGAGGGGGAGAGAGACTGCTGGGGGGGGGTGAGGTAGAGAGAGACGGCTGGGGGGAGGGGGAGAGAGATGGCTGGGGGGAGGGGGAGAGAAACGGCTGGGGGGAGGGGGAGAGAGACGGCTGGGGGGTAGAGGGGGAGAGAGACGGCTGGGGGGAGGGAGAGGGGGAGAGAGATGGCTAGGGGGAGAGAGACGGCTGGGGGGGGGGGGGAGAGAGACGGCAGGGGGGGGAGGAGAGGGGGAGAGAGACGGCTGGGGGGAGGGGGAGAGAGACGGCTGGGGGGAGGGGGAGAGAGACGGCTGGGGGGAGGAGGAGAGACGGCTGGGGGGGGAGGAGAGGGGGAGAGAGACGGCTGAGGGGAGGGGGAGAGAGACGGCTGGGGGCGGGGAGGAGAGGGGGAGAGAGACGGCTGGGGGGGGGGAGGAGAGAGGGAGAGAGACGGCTGGGGGGGGGGGGAGGAGAGGGGGAGAGAGACGGCTGGGGGGAGAGGGAGAGAGACAGCTGGGGGGAGGGAGAGAGAGACGGCCGGGGGGGGGGGGGAGAGAGACGACGGGGGAGACAAGGTAGATGTGATAATATACAGATAGATAGAGATGGGGGGGATGTGAGAGAGGAGAGAGACACAGAGACAGAAAAACACAGAGATGGAGAGAGCGAGAGACACAGAGAGAGAAATATATTTACCTCCTGAGAAGATAGGCCCCGAATGCGCGCGCACCCGGAACACACGCGCACTCCGAATGCGCGTGCCGCGCGCGCATGCGCAGTACGAAAAACCCGAAAATATGGATATTTCGGTATATCTCGATATGAGCCCATCGATATATTTAATCGGAAAATTTCCATATCGACAGACCCTAGTGATTAATCAACCTTTTTTCAAGAAAGGAAATAGAGATGATTCTTGTAATTATAAGATAATATCCTTGACATCAGAAATAAGGAAGTTATTCGAATTAAATCATCCGTGATGCAACACGCATTTTTTAAAAAGACACAGAATAGGCACAAGTTTGAACAGGGAGAGTTGGTTTTGTCGAAGGTAGGTGACATCTGTCTAACCTAACTGAATTGTTTGATGCAGTGTCGGAATTGGTACCACAGGAAGCGGATGGTTTCAAAAGAATTTGAAAGAGCTATACAAAATGCACTACTTTTTTCACAAAAGAAAATCTGCGAGATCCTATCATTCAACACGTTGCAAGAAACTGATTGACAGTCAGATATACTTTTGAAATAAGAAAATATGAGCTAATAAGAGAAAATAAGTAAATATGCTTGACAGAGAGAGAGAGACTCATTATTTCAGCTGAAGCGGCTTTTCTGTTTCAAATATTGACTTTTCAAAGCTATTTTCTCGAAGACGTGATAAGGTTCTGTATCAAGTGCAAGGATTATTATTATAAAATTAAGGTTTCAGTTTTTTTATTTTGAATTAAGCAATATACTGTACAATATATTTTCTGCAACTGACAGGGCGATTCTTTTTGTTATTTACATCCATCTCTTAGTAACAGCACCGCAGTGAATACTAGCTGTGACCTTCTCTCAACAATGCATCAAAGGAATAATGTTATATGTCACAGCCAGTTCCGAATGGAAATTACACAACAAAAATCACTGGAGTGGATATTCCGTTGCCACAATTAATTTAAATAAAACTCAAAATAAATTGCTGTATTCCCACATTTGTTTGGAGCCCGTCCTTAACAAGTGGCAGGAGGGAAAAAAACATATCAAAGTCAAGACCAAAGAGCGACCAAATCAGCTAAATATCATTGCCACGCTTATTCTGAAAGAGCAATTAATTAGGAACTGCTACACAATATACTGGCTCTATTTTATCACTCATCCACACTAAGGCAAGTGTCACAAAATCTTTGGCAACAAACTGATTGCTCAGAAACTGCTATCAAAAGCAGCTGCTGGAGTGTTCTTTAATTATCTCTTTCACGAGTGGACTGAATGATACAAGTACAGATGGCTAAGCTCCACTGAACAAAATACTGGATCTCCTTTATTGCTGGGACCAGCCAGAGGGGAGCATGGTGACGATTACAGGTAGGAGTGATGACCAGTCCATCGAGCCCAAGTATCCATTTCCCACAAGATTCCTTTGACGTCATTCATAGTGTGGACAAATGTCCTGGAGTTCTGCACAATCACAGAAGTTAAGGAAAACTTCAGGGTTTAATTGCTCATTGGTTTTCACCAAGAAACTGATCAAACTGGATCTGGGGGCCACTTTGGTGAAAATTCTACTAAAGTTCTGGGAAGGAACTATTCTTTCTGATTCCAAACCATGCGTCATATCAACACAAAGCTGCAGCACCAGGTAATCAGAAAAAGCACATCCCAACATTAACTCTACTTTCAGCAGGGAATCCCCTGCATGTCACAGGACTTTGACTCTAATCAGATAGAAATCATAGAAACCTTATGCTCAGCACAGAAGTGCTGACCATTTAACCATTTATTTTCCTCCAAATTGCTCCTTTTTAAAATATAGATAACATAGATCTCAGAATGGAGCCAAAATTGTACAAATACTGTTTTCTTTACAAGTTCCAACACGAAAAGAGCTATATAACTGTAATTTGCTGTTTGTTGTTATTTTTCTTTCAACCCCATAAGCAACAACCACATCTACCAGTGTACATCCAAGGCTGGTGACTAGTACAGCGGAGACCATTACTTCTGTAGTGCTGAAATGCTCTCATTAGTGTTGGATACATCTTTTGCATGAAAATAAAATTATTCCCTCTCTTATTTAGATTAGGGACCTCCATGCTATTGACTCCAAAGAAAAGCAACTAAATAAGTTATTTATTCTCCAAAGAATATCATGATTTTCTGCCACAGATGGATAGTGAGGGAACTCTGACAGTGTGTTGAATATCTTTTTGGAAGAATGTAAAATGGTATGTGGAAAGAGCAGAGAAATGGATTTGATCAGTTCCTGCTACATCAATCTTCTAAAACACAGACTGACTGGATAAAGATTTTAAAGTAAGAATTGTCACCTTCACTGTTGCAGAACTATAAAGTTTAGCAATTATGATATTTAGGAGCGAAGTGTATAGTATTTACAAGATATAGATGTTTTTTTTCTTGCTCTTGACCGGCACTTTCAAAACTAGAGCAAAAGCTGAAAATGTGTATATTATTATGAAGAAAAGTTAGAACAACTTGTATCTTTACAGAAACAGCTAGCATTCAAAGACGGCTATCATTAACGTGATCAGTTTTGTTTCTTTCCAACGAACTTACTTTCATGCATGCATTTTGTTTCATCAGCATTACACGGGTTATTGGGTCTGAAGTGATCACTGCAGATAACAATACTGCAATACACTGAATTCATCACAAAAATAGTGGCATTGTTTCCAATAAAGTGGATGGGAGGAGGGAATGAATCTCTGGATCAATAGGCTACAAACCTTAATAATGGCAACTTATTCGTTGATCAGGCTTCTAAACGTGCCTCCTAAAAACAATTCCACACAAGCATCCCAAAACATATGTTTTAAAAATATGTTTACAATTAGAATTGATTATTGTGCACAATACCGTTTACCCACTTGCTTCTGTTACCACCGTTAGTCTCACCTCTTTGTCCATGCTCTCCAGGTCCTCTTTGCAGAGTGTATACAATGGCATTGTCTCAGACATGCTGGGCTGCCGCTTTCTACTTCCAACTCGTGATGGACCAGGCTTCTCCTCACTTTGACTGGAGTTAGGCAATTCATCTTCATCTAACATCTGGTGCTGATGTGGCTGTACAACTCTACAAAACAACATAACCTATTTTAAGGCAAGCACACACAATGTCTTTTTACTCAAGAAAGTTTGACTTGATGTGCCAGAGAGAGTGAGCAAGGCAGAGGGATTGAGAGAGAGAGTTCCAGAGTTTCGGGGCAGAATGGCTGGAGGCACGAGGGATAAACAGGAGGCCAGAGCAAGCCCATCATGGACAGTGCGTAGTGGAGGGGGGGTTAAGCAGATAAGATAGTTAGGGAGCTGCAAGAGCATGAAGAGATTTGAAAACATGTGAGAAGATCTTAACTCAGTTACTTATTGCAATGCCCAAAACTACCTATCCATTAATGAGGAAAATACCAAACAATGATTCAGAAAGACCACTAGGAGGGCTCATGTACAAGTGTAAACATTCACATTAGGGTTAGGGAGATACTTGGGAGCATGGTGTTAAAAAGCACTGTTGAAGTGGAGCAGGTGCAGCAACCCACTTTTTTTATAGTTATCTGTTTCATGTCAATCACAAGCATTTATTTCACTCCCATGAAGCATAAATACAAATTTTAAAAGATATGTACACATTTACATTGCTCATCTTCTTTTAAGTCAGGGTTGCAAGATTATTGATCCTGAATAAAAGGGCTGATGTTTTATGTAGATTCCTTCCTTAGAGTGACACTTTGGGCAGAGAGAGGCAATAATCCCTAGTGATAAACTAACTGTAGTGTACCTCATGCAGTCACCAAAAAGGGAATTCTACACAAAAACGTATGCTCTCAAGATGCCTGTAACCAGCAAATTTTAAAAGGTTTCACTGATAAAAATTTAAAGATATAAATTCTGCTAACCCATATAGTCCTGTAGCTCAGTGGTTAGAGCACTTGACTTACAAGCGTGAAACCTGTGTTCGAATTCAGGCAGGTCAGGGCGAAACCTTGGGCAAGATTCCTTACTCCACATGCCTAATAATAATCCCTCGAAAAAAAAACACAATAATAAAATTGGTCTTTCAATCCATGACTGTTTGTGGGACACTGCCGTGCGCAATTGGCTGCCGCGTTTCACCCACAAATATACAGTCAATTCATTTTACAGTAGATTATGTGAAATGCTTCGAGACTTCCAGAAGACGTGAAAAGCACTATATCAAATGCAAGGATTATTATTATTATTAGCTAACTGCAGCCTAAGCCACAAGTTCAATAAACCCAGCAGGTGCCTTTGACTCAGACCATTGTGATGGGAGTCAGAGTTGCATAAAACCAAACATCAACTGGGCAAATTTTTTTTTACAAAGTGATAATGATCACCAATGATAATTAACAACACAACGCAATTCTTTTAACATGGAATCTTGTATTTGTAACATTTGTCCACCTCTGAATGCACAAGGCACTGAGATATGAACCCAAGTATCTTCAAAGTACTTCTAACAATGAGCGCTCTACATTCGAGTATCAGCCGGTTAGGATGAACACGTTTCACTTTAAACCAGATAACTCAGTTTGAAGAATCTGCTTCACTGCACGGTAAAATAACCACCTTACTGTGATACCTGACACACAAGACAGTACAAGCTCAATTACAACTCTGGGCATAAGTTCACAGCAGCTTAATTCCAAAGTTCAAAATCTGTACCACCTGTTAAAAATGTCACCCTGGCGAAAACTGTAAAGGTAATGTGATCAACAAGTTAAAGTTGTATTTTTTTAATCAATTATCAATTGGATATAAATAATTACAACTTTATTCAGTGTAATATTATAATCATAATATAATAACCCTTGCATTTGATACCGCGCCTTATCACTTCGTCTAGACATCTCAAAGCACTTCATAGAATACACTGCAAAGTGAATTGACTGTATTTTGTGGGTGAAACACAGCAGCTAATAGCGCACAGCACTGCCCCAATCATGCATTGAGTGACCAGATTATTCTTTTTTAAGGTGTCCAAACCAGGGAAACGTGGATCATCCGCTGCGTCAAGAGGATAGTCAAGAGTCTCATCCTCACCCAGGGAAAGATCTGTTACTGTTGTTGTTGCTATTTTAGATTGTTCATTGCCTCAGCCAAAAGATCACTCTCCCCCTCCCCCACTCCCCCCAGATAGACATGAAGGAATCCTCTTAATCCTGAGTATTCCCCGATTGGTTTTAGTGAGGTATAAATATTGGCTGAAGAAAATTATATTGACAAAAGGAAAATAGTAATTTTCAAAACAAATACATGGAATTATATCTGCAGCTATAGTCTATGAAGTATTTTCTAATATAAAAGGGACTGTTGGTGTTTCATGCTGGATATGGTGGTGGTGAGAGGCAGGGGAGACAGGGATGGGTAGGGGTCGGAGTGTGGGGGGCAGATGAGGAGGGAGTGGCTGTTAAGAGGGCAGAGGCAACAGAACGGATCCCCTCAATTTTGGACTTGAGGAAATCCAGCACGTCCTCACAGTCATAGGTCAGCAACTCTTGCAATGCAGTTCAGCAACAGCACAACAAATTCCATTTACAGTATATATGCCTTTCACATGCGATAGCTTCCCAGAGCACTTAAAAGCACAGAAGACACTTTACTTAAAAATATTTGAATAACAGATTAAATCTGCATAGCAGAGTTGCATGCAAGAAACATTTGAAACGAATAAAACTAGAAAGCAGGAAGGCAAATCTCCCACCATTATCATAATAATAATAATCCTTGCATTGATATAGCGCTTTTCACGTCTTCTGGATGTCTTAAAGAGCTTCATGGAATATACTGCAAAGTGAATTGACTGTATATTTATTGCTCAATATGTAGTTCTGGCTTGATTATCCAGTACAACCTTGTAGTTATTGCTACTTTATTTAACGGCCAATGTTTCTGATCGCAAGGATTAAGTTTTTCAATTCTGATTTCTTTTAAAGTAAGGTAAAGACAGCATTTGATTTTAGTGGTCACTGGAGTTATTTTTTTAATGTCTGACAAATACGTTGGTATATTCATTACTCGTGAAAGTACCTGGCTTGGTCCTCACATTTAAAGCCCCCCACAACCTCGCCCCACCCTACATCCGTGACCTTCTAACCCCTTACTAATCTGCCCGCCCCCTTCCCTCTTCCCCATCCGTCCCACCATTGGCGGGCGAGCCTTTAGCCACTCTGCCCTCAACATCTGGAACTCCATCCCGCAGTCCTCCCACCTCGCCCCCTCCCTGGCCTCCTTCAATTCTCGTCTCAAGACTCTCCTCTTCGATGGATCCTTCGGCAACTCCTTATCCCCTCCTTCCCTCCCTCCTGCCCTGTCCTCAGCTCGGGTCTGAAGCCATGACTGTCCAGCGCTTTGGGACATTATCCAGATGTGAAAAGTGCTATACAAGTATAATTTTGTTGTTGTTTTTCATAATCTTGGTGATAAACCGCACTAACTGGGTTTGATCTTCCTCCCCACCCCCATAGTGTAAGATAAGACAATTGTTTACACATTGCCATCAAACCAGAAGACCCATCTCAGTGTTAACTCAAATGGAATTGTGTTTACGGGTTACAAAGCTGCAAAGTAATTGATTCAACAGTTT
The DNA here is from genome assembly GCA_035084275.1 of Hydrolagus colliei. Classification (NCBI taxonomy): domain Eukaryota; kingdom Metazoa; phylum Chordata; class Chondrichthyes; order Chimaeriformes; family Chimaeridae; genus Hydrolagus; species Hydrolagus colliei. Next base: position 107,301,191 of record CM068743.1, read on the forward strand.
AGAAAATGTCACCTGGACCTCAGATTTCAAACTTGCACTCTTCATTGACATCTTTTCGATTCCAATCATTGCAATCTTTTTATGTTAATGGAAGAACATGTATTTCATATATTGTTAGATATCAATTTCACATTGATCCAGGAATAAGTACTTGAACGTTCACAAGGACAGTACAGAAGGAGGCCGCATGGCTCATCGTAGCTTTATCAACTCTCACAAAATGAATCAATTTACTGGCATTTTCTCTATATTCCTGCAGCTAACACTTTTAAAAATATATATTTTTAAAAGAGTAGGCTCCAGAGGTATTGGCAAAGGGCAGGTAAATAGGACTGAATTCTGCTCAAGGGAGTCACACACAATGGACTGAATGGCTTTCTGCTTCCGGATGTCACCCTAGGAATATTATTAGCTTTCATTTCCAACTGATGGGCAGGAATGATTGATTTCACTATATTCTAATTAACAGACCCGATGAAGTAAATCAACCGAAAGGTAAATAATTACCCACCACTGAGCCATTAAACGGTTCCAATTTATAGATGTGTACATACATTTAATTTATTTGATCTCTTCTATACATTGTTATTGCAGTGTAACCAAACACAGGTGCTTAGTAACTGCACAGTGGATTTAGTGTTTTTCTAAAAAATGATGCAATTGAACTGGATGATGTTTATTCTTTCCCTCAGTGTACTTCTGAGGGTTTATTAGCCATTGGCGACAAACACAAGCTTATTCATGAATTTCTATCAGTTCAGTGAGTTAATGGAAATGGTTTAAATGTGTGAATAAGCATTAAAAACTCATTTTTTTGCCACTTCTAAAAGAACAACTCGCATTTTTTTCCTGCAGTGCCTAGACAGAGTAACTTCTGAAGGTGTTTTAAAGTAATGATGTTAAACCACCAAGCAAGATGGGTAGAGGTGTTTGAGAATGTTGACAAATTGGTGGTGGTGATGGGGTGGGGGTGGGGGGTGGGGAGAGGTATACGAAAGGAGGATTTTAAAGGGAGGGAGAAAGAATTTAAGCCAAACAGATTTTGTGAGAGATTTGTGTTTGAAAGCTCAGCTACTGATGGTAAAAGTGAGTGACATACAGCAGGCCTGGGTTGTAAGAGTGAAGAAGCAAAATGGGTCTGATGAGATACCAGAAGTCCAAGAGAATGAAAGAACATATACAACAACAACAAAATTACACTTGTAGAGACCTGGGTTTGATACCCGGCAGAGCGAAATGATGAAAAGGTTTCCTTACTTCACACACCTCTGTTTACCCAGCATTAAGTCAGAACCTGGTTGTTAGTTGATTAGATGATCGTTTTTCCAGGGATTCCTTATATATATTTTTATAAATCAGCCACTCAATCCATGACTGCTTGGGGAACACTGCTGTGCACAATTGGTTGCCGCATTTTGGTTGCCCATAAAATGTATACTCAATTCACTTTACAGAGAAGTGCTTTAAGACACTTCGAAGATGTGATGAGGCGTTCTGTCAAATTTAAGGATTATTATTATTACTAGGTTCATGAAGGTCACAACAAGGATGTTTGAGTCTATCTACTAGGGAATTATGTATCCTTGTCTGTAGTGATGTTGTGAAATTTGGATGAATTGCAATTTTTAAAAAATAAAGTAATTCACAGGAAAATTGTTCAAAAAACAGAGACAATAATAATTCCACCCCTTTCCGTGGACTGGGTATTGGGGCTGAGAAATAATGCAAATATATTTTGAGAGTGTCACAGCAAGTCCTACATATGAAAACTCTCAGTCATTAATCAAAGTATGTGACAGAGAATATGGAAGCTTCAATCCAATGGATTGTAACAAATCTTCAGCTGGAAATTTGATAAAGTTTGCACAAATTATTGGTCTAGCAATGAATGTCAATCATCTGACTTCACAGCTGGTCACCCTCATTCTTCATACATAATTCAATCTCCACATAAAAATGAAAAGGCCCTACTGAAGGGGCAGGATGTAAAGCCACAGACGAGAATGCCACAGGTTCCAGTTGCAGTCTGTGCTAATAAATAATTCCAGTCAACTTTAATAAATCTCAGCAGCGCTAGGCAGGACTAATGGGTTGTAAGAGCTGCCTCAATACCTTTCCATTTCATCCTTGCAAGATTATTTGTTGAAGAATTTTTAAACAGAATCTACAGCAAAACAACAGGCCATTTTGTCCAACTGCTCATTGCTGATGTTTCACTCCACAAGAGCTTCCATCCACCATAACTCTGCCTGATAGCCCCTTTCCCTCTCCGTCCCCTCCATTCATCATGTAGGCATTGAGTTTCCTCTTCAATGCACTGATGCTTTCTGCTTTAACTACAGCTTCTGGCATGGAGTTCCACATTCTCAACAATCTTTGTGCAAAATGTCTCATGGGCATGGAAAAGAAAGTTCAAATCTGACCAGTCTTTACTGATATGCTGAATCCTCTCATTTCTGATAGCACTTTGTTAAATCTACACTGCACTCTCTCGATTACCACCAAATAATTTTTGTGGTATGGTGACCAGAACAGCACACAGTACTCCGAATGTGGTCGAATCAAGGTTCCATAAAATTTAAGATGTATGAAATAATATAAATTTTACTGTCTTTCTCTTCCCCTCTTAAGATTATGATTTAAGGGATCATCACCATGCTATCCTTCTCCTTTGCCCAATGCTTTGAGACATGTTCCTATCCTGAAAGGTGCTATATACAACAACAACATAAGATGTGTAACTTTAAGAGTAATTTCCATATAGAGGTGTAAGCCTAGAATTAACTATTACTAAACAGGCCAAGCAAGCTGCAATGTAGCATGTTTGGAAAGGTTATTGGCTGTTTGACTCCCCGATTTGACTCCACAAAACATGCACAAAGTTCTGAACAAGCACTGCATATCCATATTAAAAACAGTTTAATTAAACATGAAAGAAATATGAAATAAGATAGTAATAGGAGAAAGAGAGAAAGGTAAGTTAGGCCATGCACTTTAGGTGCACATATGATGGATCATTAGGATGCTTACATATGTAAAAGTCAACTTCCTTTAATTTCAGTGTTTGCCCCACACGTGATACTTGACTGAATCATTGAACTGGTGTGGGCTTTAAAATGAATGAAGAGTTTATACGAACCTTTACTCCTGGCTAAGAAAATTATGCTACAATTATACCAGTACAATAACAGCCTTACTGGATGGCTGGAATAAAATAGAATTCTGCCTACAAAGCAACAAACAAGCGAGTATATAAAACTTCAGAGATCCGCAAGGTTTAGCCCACAGGACTGCCACAAACATCATCAGCCCTGATTTCAGTGATCAGTGCTGTCAAATAATTAAGGTTCTCACTTGCTAGTTTCTATCATCATCTCCTAATGTGGTTTCTCATTCAGCCTCTGGAGGCAACAGCAAGATGGACAACACGGCCAATAGTTATCAGCTATTATTCCTGCTAGACTCTCCAACTGGGGGTAAACTGTGCCCATCCTGGCAGGGCAATGACAGGGTGTCAGCATCGCTAGCTTCCAATCAACTTTCCTAAACATTGTCAAGAACTATGAGAAAGTAACCCACACCTTCCTGCTAGATGTATCACTGCCCCCCTCACCAATGTGTGTCACTGACCCCTTCACCACAGTGTGTGTCACTGACCCCTTCACCACAGAGTGTGTCTAGTCTTGTTTGATCCTGAACTGTCTTTTCTCCCTTGCATCCTCTCCTTTCACCACCTCCGTAACATTTCCAGACTCAGCCGCTGCCTCAGTCCGCCAAAACCCTCATCAATGCATTCGTCTCATCAAGACTTGACTATGGGAACTCCCTCCTCGTTGGTCTTCCCATTTCTTCCCTTCCCAAGCTGCAGATCATCCAAAACTCTGCAGCTTGTGTCCTCTCCCGCACCAGGTTCTGCGACCCCATCATTCCCACTCTCGACGGCTCCATTGCCTCCCCAACCCCCAGAGGATCGAATTCAAGAAGAAATTGAAAATCCTCAACCACATTTTCAAGGCCATCCACGGCCTTGCTCCTTCCTGTCTCTCCAACCTGCTGACTCCTTACTAACCTGCCCACCCACTCCGTTCAGCGGACTCCAGTCTGCTCCATGCCCCCCGCCTGGCATGCCCTACTATCCATGGCTGGACTCTCAGCCTCTCTGCCCCCACACTCTGGAACTCCATCGCACAGTCCCTTTGCCCTGCTTTCTCTCTCGCCTTATTCAATGCTGGTCTCAAGACCCTTCTTTTCGATCGTACCTTCTGCCGCCCTCCGAACTCTCTCCCTCCCCTCTCCCCAACCCTCCCCCATAATCAGGTCCCAACCCCCGACTGCTCAGTGCCTTGGGATATCCTCCTGACACGAGAGATACTCTATAAATGTAATGTTGTTGTTTCACCAATCCCCTCACCAGAGTGTGTAACTGACACCCTCATGGCCGGATGAATGACCAACCACCCCTACCATTTTCTCTCTCTACATGCAACCCTGCAATCCTGCATGTATTGTGGAGTTCTGTAGCTCGGTGGTTAGGGCACTCGCCTTACAAGTGTGAGACTTATGTTCGACTCCAGGCTGGTCAGGGCGAAGCTTTGGGCAAATTTCCTTATTCCACAACCTAATAATAATCCCTCCAAAAAGTGATAATAATAATAAAATTGATCATTTTCAATCCACGACTGTTTGTGGGACACTGATGCCTAGAAGACATCTCAAAAGCGCTATATCAAATGCAAGGATTATTATTTATTATTATTATTAACCACTTACCCTTAGATTGCTGCTTCACCTCTGGTGATAATCTATGTCTGGTTGTGAACTGAAAACTTGCAATACACTGAATTGGTTGGAGTGAAGCCACCCCATTCGCTCTCTGTGGCATCACGCCATAAACATAGGCGATGCCAAACACATAAACTAAAGTAGTGTTAATGTGTAGTAATGGCTTCATAATTAAAACTGATTAGCAGCACAGAAATAATAATAAATTACTAAGCAACACATTTTCCCTCTTCCATTTTTACAGTCTTCAATCAATTGCTAAAACCAATATCTTGGCATCCATTTTCACGTCAGTAAATACTGTAGGATCTTTTATTTGTTGCCAAGCTTCCAAACCAACAATGTTTGGAACAAACCAGAGTTGTTGGTGACCAGCTGCACGGTTTTATTCTTCACAGCTGTGCCTATCCTAGGAGTTCGACTTCCACTGGGTATAAGTAACAATTACTATCAGTGCAATAATAGGCATCCGGTATCCACTACAATGTGCCAGCTTTTAGTAAGTAACTCTGCAAGGTTATGTAGGCTAACAAAAAGTTGCTGGGGAAACTCAGCAGGTCAAACAGCATCCATGGAGAAAGGAAAAGGAGTCAACGTTTTGGGTCTACAACCCTTCGTCAGTCCTGAAATGTTGACTCCTTTTCCGTTCTCCATGGATGCTGTTTGACCTGCTGAGTTTCCCCAGCAACTTTTGTTTTTGTTTCAGATTCCCAGCATCTGTAGTATTTTGTGTTTTGTTTAGGTTATGTAGGCTATTTGGCACTTAAATTAAAGTCTGGTATTCTATCACACCAGAATGCATGAGTTCCAGGCTTGCAGGTTTTATATATACAGTACCTGTACTGTATTTTAATATGAGAAAACATGTTAGATGCAAGCAAGGCACCAGATAATATAAACACAAACATGATCATTTGTTTTAATTTATTCAATTTCTTTATTGCCTCTATATCGGACAAAAACATTTAAACCTTGGAAAAACACTTTGCAGCAACAAAAAAGTCAAAAGGTACAGAATAAGAATATGAAACAGGTAACCTAGCTTATGTTGGGGGGGAGGGGGCAGAGTCCTTGTCACAATCAGAAACTAGGCAGACTGCCAGACTATATTTTCAATTGCCTTCTCATGTTTCCACAGCAATTTTAAATAGCACATCATCTTCAGTTATTAGTCATTTACTGAAAGTATAAGCACATTGTTTATTTGAGCTTACATTAATTGTGTTAATTCAAAAGCTGCCCACGCACTGTACAACCAAAGTATGGCATTCAAGTCACCTATTCATCAACTTGCAGCAACTACTCCTGTTCTTCCCTCAGAAATCTGGGCACTCAGACCTTCCCCCCCTCCCCCCCATTTAATTAATGAATATGCTCTTCATATTCCAGGAGCACTCAAATGTCACTCTAGTAATTACATCCAAAAACAAATCAACCACTGCATTACAGTACTAAGATACATTCTCTATTATCATTGCTAGTTCCTGTTCTCACTGTTCCTATCCATCTTTCCACACTTAAATGTAGTCAAAAAACAGACTCTAGTATAAAAAAGTAGTGGATATTTCAAAGCTGTGCAGCTTCCTTTCTGTGGAGAACGATATTCTTTTCTTTTTTTAATATAAGCACCTTCTGTCATTCCACCACCATAATAATAATCCTTGCAGTTGATATAGCACTTTTCACGTCTTCTGGACGTCTCAAAGCGCTTCAAACTATATACTGTAAAGTGAATTGACTGTATATTTGTGGGAGAAATGCAGCAGGCAATTGGGCACATTAGTTTCCCACAAACAGTCGTGGATTGAAAAATCACCATTTTTTTTTAGGGATTATTATCAGGAGTGTGGAGTAAGGAAACTTGCTCAAGGTTTCGCCCTGCGAGGAATCAAACCCATATCTCTCGTTTGTAAGGCAAGTGCTCTAAGCATTGAGCTACATGTTATTGTGGAGAACAAGCCAGACAGACTCCAATCAAGACCTGCTTATTAAGGCACAATCAACACCGGAAGGTGTTGAGGTGAGAACTCCATTTATAATTCCATTTATTCTGGGCTCATCTTTTTTAATACAACAAAAGCAACAAAATACAATTTTTCTTTCTACCACATGTTACCCGGCTCACCCTTCAAATATGTCTCTCCAGTGACCAGTCATTACTTGCCACCACACCACTGTGAACAGTTTAATGTACGCCACACTGGGAGGCTCTGTGCCAGTCAAATCATGTGATAACCACAAGGGTGGTTTGGGAAAGTATAGTAGTTGTAATGCTAGAGTGCAGGACAACACTAACAGATCCCAGATAAATACATGTAAACTAATCCTAACTGAGGGTAAAATCCTGGAGAATCCAGTTGGGTTGAAATTTCTTAGGAAATCTTCAATTTAGTTCAATTTCAACCAGCAATGGGAATTTTCCTGAGTGCGCATTTGAATCAACGCAGGTGCCAGTTTCTGTAATAATGCATTTGATATAATACTCCTTTACATTAGATTTATCACATCTTTGAGACGCCTCAAAGCACCTCACAGAATATGCTGTAAAGAGAATTGACTGCATATTTTATATTGGGAGGTAATTTCAAAGCGCTTCATGGGTTATCAGTTAAGTTTGGTGATTACTTTGTAGGCAAACATAGCAGCCAACTTATCCACAGCAATGGCTCATGAAGTGAATGGTCAATTTTATTGAGGCGATTGTTAGCCATGACACAAGGAGAAATTCCATTCTCTTTTTGAATAGTCCCATGGGATCTTTAACATTCACCTGAACAGGCAGATGGGTCTTTGGTTTAACATTTCATCCAAGGACTTACAACACTTACAACAAACCAGAATTCCCCAGCCCTATAATGAAGTGGTAGCTTAAGAGTTCAAAGTTCCAGTGGAACCCACAACCTCCTGACTTAATAATAATAATAATCCTTGCATTTGATATAGCGCTTCCACATCTTATCGACGTCCCAAAGCGCTTCACAGAATATACTGTAAAGTGAATTGACTGTATATTTGTGGGTGAATCACGGCAGCCAATTGTGCACAGCAGTGTCCCACACACAGTCGTGGATTGAAATGACCAATTTTATTATTGTGTTTTTTTTGGACGGATTATTATTAGGCGTGTGGAGTAAGGAAACTTGCCCAAGGTTTTGCCCTGATCTGCCTAGATTCGAACACAGGTCTCCCCAGCTTGGTCTCCCCAGCTTGCAAGACAAGTGCTCTAACCACTAAGCCACAGGAACTCCACTTAGAGATGTGAGTGCTACTATCTCAACTGGGCTGACCCCTAAATTTTAACTCTTTAAAGAAAAATGTCTGAACTCAGTGGGCTCCATATTGTATACCCTAATGTTACATCTAAACAGAATTCTGAGTTAACTTAGGAATATTACCTGAATGATGACTGCTCTCCATGAACTGGTAACGTGACGGGTGGAGCTGGAGGTTGGATATACGTTGATTGTCTGTTTCCCTGAGAATCCTTTCGGATTAGCTTTCCTGTGTTGGGATCATAAATGCGGACTTCAGGGCCTGGCTGACTCTTGGGGTGAATGGGTGTAGGATGCAACAATGGAGTTTGGAAACCACATTGAATCTCAGGGAAACTGGCAGGGCTGTTGGATCTGAAAGATATAATACCAAGGTTAGAATTTATTTTACAAAATAAGCAATCCGATCAGAATGCCCATCAAAATCAAAGCAACTCTTCCTGTATCACTGTGGGACAAGAAAAAAACATCACGAAAGGCCGTTTCCAAATTCAGAATGTTTACAAACATGCAAAGCTTACATAGGAATGTAATAACGGGAGATCTACAACAAAAACTTACATTTATAAAGCTCCCTTCACATGCGGTAGTGCATGGTAAGTTATTACTTAATTTATATTTCGGAACTGAATTAACCACCTGTACTGCGTCTCTTTATCTCTGCATGATTGGTGATCGTAACTGAACATACTATATGAAAAGATTTAGTGTTAAAAGTACATTGATTATTTGCACTACCCTCGGCTTGGCAGCCAAACTGAAAAATTACAGAATTTAGATAAGTGGACCTTCCAGCATACCAACCAGCAACAATTAATTATATGCAGCTTCAGTTAGCCTTCAGCATAGTTAATTCTAATTATTTCAAATTGAGTAAAAATACTAAGATTTTGTTAAAGTTAAAAAAGGACTCTCAGTAATTGGTTCCTGAGTACAGTTTGAGGTTGGTCGAACTAGAACTACCCTAATTGAAGACATATTTAATTATCCACTTTACAGTATATTCTGTGAAGTGCTCTGAGATGTCGATAACATGCGAAAAGTGCTATATCAAATGCAAGGATTATTATTATTATATTGGCTGCCATTTATCAGGTTATTTCAAAACAGCTGTAAAGTAAATGGTGAATTAAACCATTCACCAAGACCTCAAGAGGATTCTTGATCAGCACAGCAGGAGAAACACTGCTCATTTTTCAAATACTGTTTTTTTTTATGCTGGTGGTGTACAATTCACTCAGAAAGCAGTGGAGGCAGAATCAATTGAAGAATTTAAAAGGCAAATAATTAAATATTTGATAAATAGGTGTATCGGGGTGTAGGGAGGTGGGATTGAGTTCTGGCCGTGATCTTGGAAAGTGGTGGGACAGGCTTGATGGACCTATGTTCCTATGTCACGAGATCCTTAACATATACCTGAACATGTAGAGAGAACAGTTTCTAATCTGAGAGATAGCACATCCAACAATACTGTGCTCTTTCACTATTGTGATGGCATATCAGTCTAGACAATGAGCACAAGGTCTCAACAAAGGAGCTTGAACCCATAATCTTTTGACCCAAAGGCAAGATTGCTGCGGTATGAGTTGAACCTGGTTGAAATGACAGGAATAGACTGACACGTATGCTACTTTTTCTACTCCGGTTTTGCATTGTTAAATGGGTCCCTAGCCAGACAGATAAGCCACAAAGCAGGATTCAAATTGACGCAATAAATATCTCTGAAAACAACCCTACATTGCCAATGTGTGGTTCTCTTCGACAAGGGAAATAATGTTCAAACAAAGATTAAAGGAGAAATAGGAACCCAAGCCATTTTATTTCATCCCAGAATATTTATTCGACTTTACATTATTGCACTAAGCCATTTTTAAAACTAGTTTAGTGGTCATTACATCAGCTACTTTTCCATGATAATCCACTTCAACTGTTGATTCTCCTTTGCAATAATGCCTCTATCCATCCCCAAATTGCCTATCACAACCAGTGTCCTGCTACCCAAGAATATTTGAAAGTTTGACTTCTCTAACCAATTTATCCTTGTTTGTGTCAACCTGACTCAGTTGGCAGTACTCTCAACTCTATGTTTTAGTCAATCCTCTGAGGAATGGGGAGTCAGTGGAGCTAGGCAAGGGTGGAGTGATGGTTGGTGCGGGAGAAGACACGAGTTGCAGAGTTTTGGATGATCTGCAAATTGTGGAGGGAAGAGCTGAGGAGGCTGACAAGGAGGGAGTTGTCATAGTCAAGCCTAGAGGTGACAAACACAAGTGTGAGGGTTTCAGTAGCTTTGGGACATCCTCCCGATGTGAAAGGCGCTCTACGAATGTAATTGTGTTGTTGTTGTTGTTTCCAAATTGTTAAAATGTGAAGAATTGGTAAAAAAAAATCACATGGTACATTAGGGGTATAAAAAGGAGAGAGTAAAGTTATATGGGGATTGTTGAGGTTTGGAGTTTGAACCAACACTTGGCTTGTTAACATTACTAATTATAAAATTTTGAATCTCAGGAACTTTGAGGAGATGTGAATTTGGGTTAAGTCCTTTGCCCGTGTCTATTTATTTACCACTGGTGGTTCAAGTGTTGAGGCTCAGTGGGAAGATATCTTAAGAGTATAAATATAGCTTAAAGTTATATTGACATATAGCTTAAAGTTATATTAATATATTAGCAATGTATTATATAAGGATTGTATGCATGCTTGCATCAATATATCGATATATTAGGAATATATATGTATATATTGAAGCTTGTGGGATTGAATAAATGAAGAGTATTTGATTAATCTTCAAGTATTTTGGTGTAATTTGTGATACTGTTCTGACGGCATCAACCCCAAATAGTAATAAAGAGGGGTGTAATGTTATTTAATCTAAAACACAATGTAGATTTACTCGACCTTTATTTCCAATTTATGAATCAACCTCTTTCAAATCTGCCAGTCACTTGCCCAGAAGCCTTTGATCCTAGCATCATCCATATTCGATTGCCACTTATGTCCTTAAAGCAATATGCAACATCTTCCCTTTTCTCTCTTTTTTTTAAACTTGTTCTAACATTCTTTGGTGTTTTTATTTCTCTTCTACATTTGGCTGCTCTCACAGTTTCTGCCACTCTATCTACTTTTCTTCTCTATTTTCTTTATTGTTTGATCTCCCATGATGTTTATCTACATCTTTCCCTTTTCATCTTTCACCCAATAGGATCTGGGATTCTTATCTTTTTCCTCAAATTTTTCCTTTGATCCAGCCTTCTGTTTTGAAACGCTCTGAAGCGCTCAGAGACGCCATCCGGCGTGGAGGACGCTACATAAACCAAAGTTGTTGTTGCTGTTGTTTTTTAAAGTTTCACCTCCAAAACCATACAACTTCTCCTTTTCGAAAGCATATTCCTTCCGTGGCTCTTGCCCTTATTTCTTCCAATTTCTTTGTCTCTGTAACTGTGGTCTCAATTTTGTTTCCTCTGATATTAGCCTATTTCTTAATCGTCCGGACATAAATATGTGACATCAATATCGGTGAGTGTCTTTAGTCGTCTATCGGTGTATTTCTGTAGGCTAGTAATGCCAAATGTTTATCTGCCTTTGATTCCTCAGCTTTCTTCCACATTTTCTTCATCATTTGTATTCTTTCCCCTGTCCCATTGCTTCATGGACATATTCTGGTGATGATGTTCTGTAGTCTATGCCTCAGTGTTTTAGGATTTTTTTAGATTTAGTACTCGCAAATTGTGGCACATTATCGCTTATTGATTCCTTAGGTATTCCACTCCTGGCTAATATTGATTTAGTCTTGTCTATCACGGTTTCTGCAGTTGGATCATTAAATTCTGCATATTCAATGTATCTTGAGGTACAGTCTACTATCAATAAATAATCTTTCCCATTATAACAGAATAATACTGTTCCCTATTTTTGGCCATTAAAAGTTCATGCCTTTCTTCATTTTGAGGTCTTGTGCATGCCTCATACTTTCCTATCTAGTCCTCGATTTGTCTGCTTATGCCTGGCCAAAATACTACATCTCTTGCTCTTCTCTTTACTTTTTCTATTCCCCAATGCCCTTCAAGTAAGTTTATCAAAAAAACACTTAACTGTCTTGGAATTATTGTCCTTTACCCTCTATATTATTCTCTGAAGCACTTTTTCTGAAAGAGCTATATTTTTCTGAAAAGCACAATATTAAATGCTAGGATTATTATTATATCATTCCCTTTCTTCTAATATATTTCATTTCTATACTCCTAATATAGTCATATCTCCTGTGGTACATCTTTTCTATCCAACCTTTGACCAGTATTGTTTGAATTTAATTACTCACTTTATCTTTTTTGTTTGCTTCTATTATTTAATTCTCAAGTCTTGTTGCTTTTGTGATTTCCCGTACCAGGAAACCCATTTCCTTTTCTAATTGTTTTTCCTCCTTATTCACAGTTTGACATCTGGCCCTACTTAGTGTATCTGTCATGTATAAGGTACTTCCCGGTTTATTATCTAAATTCTACCTTTATAGCTGTATTCTCAGTCTCTGTAACCTAGGCAGCATTTAGTTTAGTATTTAGTTATCTTGATGCCTTCTGGAAAATTGCCTCTAATGATTTCTGATCATTTTCGATTATTACTTTCTTTCCAAATGCATATTGTTTAAATCTTTCGCATCCAAATACAACTGCTGAATACTCCTCTATCTGTACATATTTTTTTCTGTCTCTGATAGAGCCCTCAATGCTTATGTTACAGTTTTTACTTCGTGAGTTAATGTTACGTTTTACTTGCGTCTACAGATATTTTAATGGGGCATGTATACATCATAACATTTAAATATTGGAGCTTTTGTTATAACCTCTCGTGTGTTGAAATGCTTTTTTCTCACATGAACTCTTCGTTTTAAAATCATATCCCTTATTGGTGCCATTATTTCTGTTACTTTGGGGATAAATCTTGCCACCCAATTGACCATTCACATGACCCTTTTCATTCCTTTTTTTAATATATTGGTGTGGGCATTTTTGTTATGGCTATTATCTGTTGTGGATCGATTTTTAACGCTTGTTGGGTAATTATATGCCCAAGTATTTTACTTCAGTTATTCATATCGTGCTCTCTGCTTTGTATAGCTATATATTTTCTTCCAAACATTAAAAAAAACCTTCTCCAACCTTTCAGTGTTATTTTCGTGTTTTGCCAAATAACAAAATATCATCAATATAATTGATCATCCCTGATATTTCTTCCAATATTTATGATAATTATTTCTGAAACACCATTTGTGTTATCTTCGTGCCAAAGGGCATTCTTTGGAAGCAATACCTGACATATGGGTTATAAACATTGTCAAATACATACTATCCTTTGACTTGCCAATACCCTGAGGACCAATCTAATACCAATAAGTAATTAGCTCCATGCACATCTTTTAAAGTGGGGATGGCATCATGTTCCACTTCTATAGCCCTGTTTAAATCAATCAATCAATCAATCAACCAACCAACCAATCAAAACTTACAAATATATATATCTATATATATATATACGCCTTTCACGTCAAGAGGACGTCCCAAGGCGCTGTACAGTCAGCTAGGGACAAGAGCAGGGGGAGGGGTCGGGGCAGGATGAAGGAGAGTAGGAGAATTGACTGTATATTTGTGGGCGAAACGCAACAGCCAAATTGCGCACAGCAGTGTCCCACAAACAGTCATGGAAGTGGAACTAGGGGGAAAGCTGGCAAGTGGAGGGGTCGGGGTAGGGGGAAGGAGAGCAAGAAAACCGACTGTATATTTGTGGGCAAAACATGGCAGCCAAATTGCGCACAGCAGTGTCCCACAAACAGTCGCGGAAATGGAGCCAGGGGAGAAAGGGGAAAAAGGTACGGGGGGAGAGGCAGGGAAAGGTGGGGTGAGGTAAAGTCAGGGAGGAAAAGGGGGAAGAAAGGGGGGTAAGGGGGGAGAAGGAGGGAAAGGTGGGTGGGGGCAAAATCAGGGGAAAATGGGGAGAAAGGGGGGTAAGAAGGAAGGGGGAAAATGGGGAGAGAAAGTGGGGAAAGGGAGGGTGTTGTGGGTTTAAACATATTGTTGATTTGTCTGGTTTCTCTGTGATTACCACTGTACTCACCCACTCAGTGGGTTTTTCCACCTTTTTAATTCTTTGGTCCCTTTCCATTTGGTCCAATTTTTCTTTCAGGCTTTTTTTCATTGCCTCTGGTACTCTCCTTATGTCTTTTCTAATCTCAGTGTTAACTCTCCTTTTGTTAATCCTCTTTCCGAACACCTGTTATATTGTCCTACGACTTCTTCTGTCTCCCTTAGTTCACTTTCCTCTATTTCTACATTCCCAATTATTTTTAACATTCCCATTTTTATTATATCTTCCAATCCTAATAAAGTATCGGCTTTTATTTTTTATAATGTCGAATTTTATTCTGTATATCACTTCTGTATATCACTTCTATCTCTACTCTGGCCACTGTATAAATTTTTCCTTTGTTATACATCATTAGCTTTCCTTTCCCTTTCTCCATTTTTTCTTTATTTGGTTCACCCAATTTTAAATATTCATTACACTGGCCTGTACTCCTGTATCTAATTTGCACTGAACAACTTTCTTTATTTAAAAAAATACACACCATAAATATACTATCCACTCGTTTATTTCTTTCGTGTGTAAGCTCTTTATGAGTTCCATAGCATCAATGTTGTACTCCTCTTCTTGTTCACTTTCTCTGGATTCTATAATCTGAGCTGTCTCTCCTTTCATATTACCCTGATTTAATTTGCTCAATCTGGAGTCCTGTAGCTGAGTGGTTAGCCAGAGACCTGGGTTTGATTCCTGGCACAGCGAAACCTCAGGCAAGTTTGCTTACTCCACACGTCTAATACAAAAAAAAGGTCACTCAAAAAGGTCACTGTTTGTAGGACACTGCTGTACAGAATTGGCTGCCGCGTTTCACCCACAAATATAATCAGATATACAGTCAATGCACTTTACAGTATATTCTTTGAAGCGCTTTGAGAAGTTTAGAAGATATGAATTGTGCTATATCAAATGCAAGGATTATTATTATTATTGTTCTCCTCAGGTTATTTGACCTCTTGTGCTCTCTTCTTTCTGTTTGACTTTTCTCCTGTGCTTTATATCTGCTATGTCTCCATACGTTTTCTTGTCTATTCTTGCATAATGCCCATATCCTGTGCATTGATAGCATTCTTTTCCTTCTGTAGTTTCCTCATAGAACGTTCTAATCCACATTTGTCCATTCTGTTTGGTCTCCCATTTGGCTTGTACATTCTCTGCAATCCATCATCTTCAAATGTATCATTCCAACTTTGCCTGTTGGCTAGTTCATCTACTTACATTTCCGTTTCTCTCCATGTATCTCATATTTATTTTTGTCATCACTTCAATCTTTATTATCTCCACTGCCGATTCTTACGTCAGATCCACTTTTCTTCAAAAGTTTTACTCTTAATTTAGTATCTTTTATACCAACTACAAACTGGTCATGTATCATTTTGTCTACTAATGTTCCGTAGTTGTAGTTGCAATTTTTACTTAGGGATCTCAGTACCGCACAGTACTGATTGAATGATTCTGTGTGTCCCTGCTTTCTTGTTCCAAAATTCATCGATCAATTATCACATTGTTTTCCCACAGCATCTTTCCATCATAATATTATTATATTATACTATTCATCACTGGTATATCCACCTCTCTTTCTAGGGAGAATGTAATTCTCTCCCAGTGATAAGGATCTTGTGACAATATAGTGGCCAATGAGGTCTCAAGGCACCTCAAGGGATATAGTGTAAAGTGGATTATTGTGTATTATGCAGGTGAAACACGGCAGCCAATGGTGCACAATATAATAATAATAATTCTGGCAACTGACATTAGCACCTTATCACATCTTTAAGACATCTCAAAGACCTTTACAGAACATATTGTAAAGTGAATTGACTACGTATTTTGTAGGTGTAATAATAATAATGCACCAATATCCCACAAACAGACATATAGTTAGTGACCAACATGAACCCAAGAAATCAAACATAACTCTTGTTACCTTTGTGTTTTGACATAGTCTTCTTTCAGTGGAAAGAGCTGCTCATCAACTCTTTCCCAGCGTTCTAGGCAACTCCATAACCATTCTGGGTTTACAACATGAAGAAGCTTACATGCTTGCGCCTGCCGAACTTTTTCCGTTCCTGTAACAGTAGGAAAATTCTGTTAGTAAACTGTTCTGAATCATGAACTGCCAGTACAGTCATTGATTCTGAGTTGACCACTATACATCCCTTATATTCCTGGTGTGTTCCTTAGCTTGCCACAGTTGTCACAGCAAAACTCTGTGGCTTCAAGTACCTCAGTCAATCCACAGTTATCCTCCAGGCATATATACAAATGGAGGTGATTATTGCTTCTTTGCTGTCCATTTCTTGTTCCAGATTTCAAATTGCTTCTGTCTGTCACACCTTCTTCCTTCTTTCCATCGTGTTGTCTTCTATGATTCCAATAGGAAATTTTTACGTACACTCGTGAGACACACACCGCACACAAACATGTTTGCCTTCAGAACTTTTGCTCATCTGTGATCCAGTTTTCTTCCTCACACTCAGCTGTCAGAGATGGGAATGGAAGGCATTAAATAGTACTGATGAGGTGGAAACAAGAAGGAGACTTGATCACATTTGCCACCTCAGTCAACAGGCAGAGCTGTGTGGAACACCCAATGTCATCAATGTGACTGGCCAGCAAGAAGCCTGTATACACGGCAATCAATGCTGATCTTGCCCTAAGTTGTCATTCACGTTACAATGTTAAATAATGCAGAACCCTGACACTATAATGCTTGGTGTAAAAAGGCACTGCCAGATAGCAGTGGCTCAGGGCCACAAGATTACAGGATGCACTGAGGCAGCCAGTGCAACATTGCAATTGAACTGAGCTCTCTCTCTCCTGAGCGAGAAAAATTCTGTGGGGAGAGGATATAAAAAGGAAAATCAGCCATTTCCTCAACACTATGCAATGATGCCTGCTATAATATAAATGCACAGATCTGAGGCCAATACAGGATTGCACTCGGCTGCAATGCTCTCCTCGATCAAACTGCCTGTGAGCTTCGCCCATGTGGATTTGGACATGAGAATAGGAACCTGAGTGAGGCTGAGCTCCACAGAACCATATCCCACCACAAAAGAGGTGAGAAGAGAGTTGATAATAATGCATAAAAATTGAGTTATAAGAAGTTATGAGCAAGCTTTTCCTTAATTCACAGACATGGGATTTATAAACCAAAGAAATAATCAGAATAATATTACCAATCTTTGATTCAGTGTTTAAATAGTCAAATATGCATCAAGGTTGCTTTAACTCTGAAAATATATTGTTACCAAATGTTTAAATTGAATGCATCCTGTATTCCTTGGATAAAATAAAAGGCACATGTAGCTCAGTGGTCACAGCACTCGACTTGCAAGGGAGAGACCTGGGTTCGATTCCAAGCAAGGCAAAACCTTGGGTAAGTTTCATTACCCCATACACCTAATAATAATCCCTCAATAAATAAATAATAATAAATTGGGCATTTCAATCCATGACTGTTTGTAGGACACTGCTGTGCACAATTGCGTGTTGCCCACAAATACAGTCAATTCACTTTACAGTATATTCTGTGAAGTGTTTTGAGATATCTAGACGCTATATAAAAGCAGTATATCAAATGCAAGAATTATTACTATTATTAAGATCTACCATCAAAAAAATGTGATACATTTGTTTATTTAGCTCAGCCAGGGAGGTGGAAGAGTTGCTGCAATTTGAGTTTCTGGGGTTATGGGAACATAAGAAACGCTAGACGAAAAAGACCAATGTCAATCTAGTTCACTTTCCACTATGTTACTGCTTGTTACTATCTGGTGATCCCTGCTGGAAAGTGTCCAGATGTACATACATATCAGTGAGGAAAGGGTTATGCTTAGTGTGGGGGTCCCCATGGCTGCATAAAATGATGCCATTCACTATCTGGGTTGACACAGAATGGCTACTCTGATGAGGAACCAGGGTGGGGGACAACTGGAGCCCATGAATCTTACTGCACACAATAAAGGGGGAAGGGAGAGTAAACAATTAAACTACTGTCAATGCAATCATAGTAAGTCAATCACAATGTTACAATAACTAAAGTATTATGGAATAGATGGCAACAAATCCATCCGTCATTATGAAATCTTTTATTGATCATTTGCGTTTATTAGAGTAAGGGACAACAAACAGATTGAGCTATAAATCCTTTTACATGCTTCAACTTCATTTTGAGTCGCATTTTGTTTTAATTGAGATGAATGCCATTGATTTATTCACAGGAACATGATTAGGCCATTCTGCCCCTCAGATCTGTTCCGCCATTCTATAAGATCATGGCTGATCTGTAGCTGAATTCCATGAAGCCTCCCACGCCCCATACCTCTCGATACCCTTACCTAACAAATATCTATTCACTTTAGTCTTGAAAATGTGAATTGAATCAGCACCTACAGCCCTTTTGGGGGAGAGAGTTACAGATTTCCACAACCCTTTGTGTGAAAAAGTACTTCTTAATTTGACTCCTTAATGGCCTAGCTTTCATGTTAAGATTATGGACCCTTGTTACACATTCCCCCATCGTTGCAAATAGTTTGTCTGTATCTACCATATCAAATCCCATTATCATTTTTAATACCTCAATTAGATCTTCTCTTGGCCTTCTAAACGCAAGGCAATGCAGACCGGGTTGATGCAACCTGTCCTCACAATTTACTGCTTTTAGCCCTGGTATCAATCTGACGAATCACTAAAAGAGAACTCCACAGGTATAAAGATGTATTACAATAGTCAAACCATCACACTAACGTTCATTTAAAAATAATAACTAAGCAAACAGTAGGAATAGATTATATTTTATTTTTCTCCCCCATCCCCCTGATGAGCCACCGGATTGACAAATATCAAACCAATCTCTGCAGAAGCCTCACATTATCCTCTATAAGTACTCAGCACCTTTACTAAGCTCAGATACCAATCTCCATAGGTCACACGACCCATTTTGCCCCCACATCTATGTTAAGAACTTCACATTATTAAACAAGAGGTACAAAATGCAGTTTTCTTGCCCAATACAATGTTGTTTCCACAAGTATTGAGGGCCAGTCCGCAGACTGTGGGTGACCTGTTTATGTCTAACAGTGATACCCCTTTTTGTATATCCAGTGGAAAACATATCTCATCGCTGTAACCCAGATGGCTCAGTGAGTTCTTCTAGTTTCTGGGTTGCCCCTCAGGATGCTGATTTTATTCTAGAAACAGAGGAGCCTCATTATAATCACTACCTGTCTGCAATCTCTCCAAACGGAGAGTAGTTCCTGAGAGGTCCAGAAACATCTCTTGTTCAAGCACTATAAATACACATTTCCTTAACACGAAAAATGACATTTTTCCTTACGTTTTCCTTGGTCATCAAGATGAGGGATGATAGTGCTAAATGCACTGACATCCCAGTGCCTTGGGACGTCCTCCCAATGTAATAGGCACAACTCAAATGTAATTTTGTGTTGTATTTGGGACACCTATTGATAACATTATTCAAAATCAGGTATACTGACTCGATAACAGCTTTTAAAAGAGAATTCGATCTTTATTTAGGAAGAGCAGGTCTGTTAGGTTATGGGGAGAGAGCTGGGCATGGGGATTGAGTTGCTCTTTTCAAAGAGCCGGCACAGACTAGAAGGGCCGAATGGCCTCCTTTTGTGCCGTAAGATTCTATACACATCAATCAACTGGCGATCGCTTTTCTTCTTCAAGACCATACCTTAATATCAGTTTTGCAAAAACATGCACTACCACACCAGAGATAATCTTTCTGCTTCCCACTTCAGCTATCCTTGTGGTCATAGATTTGTGGGCAGTTTTTTTCCTGCAAGCTTTTGCACTCTGGGTCAAGAAGACCGAATACACCTTCAATAGGCTCCTCACAGCTACCCCCAAAACATAGTTAAAAACAGAATCAACCATCAACCAGTACTAAATCTAAACTGAGATCCCCAAGACAAATTGTTCACCAACTGTGACCAGCTACTGATTAGACTTTCTAAAACACAAGCAGCACATCTAGGTAGACCCCGTTTATCGAAGGACTTTAAAACCCTTCGTTAAGCGAAAATTTTGTTAAGCAAGAGTTTAACTGTATTACTGTATTTGGCCGCAGCCAAAATGCCACCCCGACCCGAGCCTCCCCGCTAACATCAATTTAGTACCTAGTGGTTCCTAGCGCTAACATTTTCGGTGTACAGGTTGAGCAGCCAAAATCCAGAGTTCCGGAATCCGGAATGTGACAAAAATCACAGGAATAAAAACGCCAATCCTACCTGCTCCGGGCCAGGTCTTCAAATCACCGCACTGAAATATCACAACCTGGACCCAGGCATTTTCAGACACGTGACGCACTTTTCTTTCTTCCTCCTCCTCCTCTCTTTCTCTCTACCCCCCCTCCCACGCCCCACTCTATCTCTCTACCCACACCCCTCTCTTTCTCTCTACCCCCTCTCCTCTCTTTCTCTCTACTCCGCCTCCTCTCTTTCTCTCTACCGCGCCTCCTCTCTTTCTCTCTACCCCCCACTCCTTTCTCTCGACCACCCCCACTCCTCTCTATCTCTGACAATGGCTCAAGGGGTGAGCCTTGAGCCACCGTCAAGGCTCACGCCCCTCCATCTCTATCTCTCTAGCCCCCACTCCCCTCCCTCTCTATTCGCCCCCTCCCTCTCTATCACGCCCTCCTCTCTATCTCGCTATCCCCCCCTCCTCTTTATCTCTCTATACCCCCTCCCCTCCCTCTCTATCCCCCCTCCTCTCTATCTCTCTATTTCCCCCCCCATCATCTCGACTTACAATTATTGAAGCCACAAAGCATCCTGCCGCTTAAGCTCCTCCGATATGGGAGGGGCTGCACTGCTTAACTGAGGCACGCTAAAGGCTGAGTGTGCGTTGTTGGGACAACCAGCAAGAAGCTGTGCATGAGAAGCCCGCGAGATTTAAAGTGTGTGTAAACATTCGTTATAGCGAAAGCAGCCTTTGTTAAGCGGAGAAGTGGTACAAATAGAAACCCTCGTTATAGTGAAATTTCAGTACTCGGTCGCTCGGTAAGCGGGGTCTACCTGTATTTACATTTTAGGAGGATGAAAAAGTACAAGGCTGCCTCATCGATGCGAGAAAAAAGAACTCTAGGAGGAAAAACAATACATTTGAAAGCCATGGATTCAAGATAGGCATTAGAAAGACAGAGGACGTTTCTCTGATTTGCTCAGAGTGTAAATGCACCAACTGCTGTGATGCTGAGACACAGACTGGGCAGGTCTTAGTCTTCGTTTTACAAACCTAGCTGGTTTTGGCTGGAGTAATTGGGGGAGCAGTGAAATAAGCCTCAGCATCGCTGTCTGCGAGAGAAGCATGGAAGGGTAAGAAAAACAAGTTAGTTCCTGCTTCTGATCATCATCCAGTGTCACCCGTTGTGGTGGGAGGGATATTGAGAGAGGATAGGATCAGGCTAGGCTGTAATGACACCCTCGGCCAAATAGCCTGTCGACACTCACCGTCAAGGCTCACACGTGAAGGATGGCCACTCGGGTGAGGGACTGAAGGGCTGCCGGCCCCATGGAACCATATCCTAGTTTGAGTCACCACCTTCAGAAGAAGAGGGGAGAGAAAACTGGAAAAAAAACATAGCGCAGGTCCAATCAGTTTCTCATCATTTTAAGGATATTCTCCAGAAATGAAAGGTATAAACATCTCACGCGGGAAGCATTAAAGGATACAATTTAAGGTTCGGGGCAGGCAATTAGGGATTCACAAAGAATGACTGAAGGTGATCACTTATAATCACTTTTAATAATTTGACATCTGCAGCTCATCAGTGCGCTGAGGAAGTCCTTTAAAGAGCTCCCACAATGGTGAAGTGCCTAAAACAAAAGGTCACAGGAAAAAGTGCACAGCTGCAGCTCAATATCAAATCGCATTAGAACCAAGTGCTCTGGACTCTGAACATGAAACAGGCCAACAGCGAAATGAGAGGAAATTCCACATAAACTTATGAATTGCTTCAGAATAGATTTTGTGTTGATAAATATTCATGACAGAAATGGCCTGTGGAAAGCAAAGGTGAAAGATTCCTTGTTATACAACAACTGAACTGATTCACTGAGCGTGGACATGCAGCTCAAACACAAACAGTAACTGTCAAAGACAGCAATGCTTTGGCATACTGGATTCCAGACTCCGAATTGATGAAAATGCAGGAAAATATCTGCGACCGACACAAACAAAGTTCTGCATTAGGAAGAATAACATACAATAAAAGCCCATTTATCCGTGACCCGATCAACCGTATCTTCTGTATAACCGACACCTCAAAAAAAGGACCCCATTCGATTAACCGGATCTTATCTGGCACATTCGCTATGGCGCATTATTTCCCCCCTCGTATTAGTATTTTGGAATGCTGCTAGTAGTGCCTGTAGGTGGCACTACCGTTTGTTTCCCTCACAGAGTACAGTACGATTATCTCTGAATGCTGCTGGTAGTGCACTTCCGGGTTTGAGAGAAAGAGAGAGGAGCGGGAAGGGGAGAGAGAAGTGGGAGAGAGGAGGGGAGAGTTGATTAATTAGAGGAGTGGAGGGGGGTTGGGTTTGGAGCCATTGAGATGCCACACTGACTTGAGTGTGTGTGTGTGAGAGAGAGAAGGAAAAAACGAGAGTACCCCATTGATTGTGTGCAGTATTTATAGACTGTAATCGATATTTATTGCTTTACTGGTAAGTATCCATACAATATTCTGTTATTATTTAGTCTATTATTAATATGGTATGTTTCAAAAATTTGAATTACATTTTTTTTAAGTTAATTTTTTTTGTGTTGGGTTTCGGCAGCTGGCTGCCTGAATATCCAGCATGCAGTTTAACCAGCATTGGCCAGGTCCCCAGGGTGCCGGATAAACTGGCTTTTACTGTATATAATAATCCGTAGCAATTATCAAGATATCTCAAAGCGCTTTACAGGCTACATTGTAAAGAGGTCAGACTATGTGTGTTTTGTGGACAAACGCAACAGCCAATTCGCGCATAGCAATGTTTCACAAACAGCTTTGGAATGAGTTCTGAAATTTATTCAGCTGTGGGTCAAGACTGAGTAGGTTGTTTTTGTTTGTGTGTAAATTTCAGGACAGTACAGTAAGATAGCATGCGTGAATTTATTACCAAGACTACAACACATTGAGAGGGAAAGCAAATACAGTGAAAGCCTGTTTATCTGTGACCCAATAACTTCCGTATACCAGCACCTCCAAAAAAAGGTCCCCATTCAAATAACCGGATCTTATCCGGTACAATCGCGGTGCTGCATTTTTTCCCCCTCCTATCGGTATTTTGGAATGCTGC
Source organism: Hydrolagus colliei (assembly GCA_035084275.1). Classification (NCBI taxonomy): domain Eukaryota; kingdom Metazoa; phylum Chordata; class Chondrichthyes; order Chimaeriformes; family Chimaeridae; genus Hydrolagus; species Hydrolagus colliei. The sequence continues at coordinate 107,324,697 of CM068743.1, forward strand.
TACTAGTGCCTGAAGGTGACGCTGACATTTTTTATCTCGGATCGGTATCTCAGCTGCCACTGTAGACTTTTCCCTCACGTCGGCCATTGTAGAAAATAGACTGTACACCTCTACCCAGCATCATGGCTTCAAACCAGTCATCTACCAGTAAAGATGATTTTTAGGTTAATTTTTAGGTGAATAATAAAGGTCTGTTATTATCTGTCATTATTTAGTCTATTATTAATATGGTAAGTGTTAAAATAAGTAAAACATTTTTGCGTTGGGTTTTCAGCGTGGGATCCGTCTGAATATCCGGCATGTCGTTTAACCGGCATTGGCCAGGTCCCGAGGGTGCCGGATAAACGGCCTTTTACTGTACTATATTTCCTTGCTACAATTGCTCATATTAAGTTAGTGATGTTAAGTGAGGAAATACAAGTCCAGAACATTACCAAAAGTGGACGACATCATGTTATGTCACAATGATCCTGTGTTAAAGTTAGATCTAAGCGAGTGCAACACATTCAGGCATATCACACCATCCAGCTACAAAAGCTCTTTGGAAGATATTTCACACGAACAACAACAACAACAAAACTTACATTTATATAGCGCCTTTCACGTCGAGAGGACATCCCAAGGCGCTGTACAGTCAGGTAGGACAAGAGCAGGGTGGGAAGGATCAGGGCAGGATGAAGAATAGTAGGAAAAGTAACTGTATTAGTGGGCGAAACGCGGCAGCCAAATTGCGCACAGCAGTGTCCCACAATCAGTCACTAGTCCTCAGGGATACGGGAATTTCACGCATTTGCCAAAGCATACAAGCTAATAGAATAGGCTAACGTTATAATTATTACAGAGAAACCCATTGGCAGTCTTGGATGGTGTTTAGATCCAAGACATGTAACCAAGGCTATGCATTACCAGCATTTTCAGAAGGCAACAGTAAATGACATCAATTGTTAATATGAAGAGTTCTCACACTTAACATTAGTAATCAATCTGAGGCAAGCAACTGAAGCCAGAAAATGTAACACAATAAAAGCCCATTTATCCGGCACCCACGGGAACTGCCGGTTAAACGCCATTCCAGATATTAGTTTGGATCTGACGTCGAAAACCAACACAAAAAAAAGCCTGTTTTCCGGTACCCAATCAACCGTAACTTCCGTATAACCAGCATCACAAAAAAAGGTCCGCATTCGATTAACCGGAATTTTTCCAGAAATATGCCGAAACATTTTTTTGGGGGGTGTTTGCGGCCGAATATCCGGCACGCGCTTTAAGCGGCATTGGCCAAGTCCCGAGGGTGCTGGATAAACGGGCTTTTACTGTATATTAATAATAGACTAAATAATAACAGATAATAACAGACCTTTGTTATTCACCTAAAAATCACCTTTGCTAGTAGATGCCTGGTTTGAAGCCATGATGCTGGGATAGAGGTGTACAGTCTATCGATAACTTCTGCAATGGCAGATGCCACGCGAGGGAAAAAAACAACAGCGCGACTTTAAGGCTCTACTAGTGGCAAGCCAAAATACCTGTAAAGTACTCTCGTGCAACAATCGATTCAATAAATACGCCACCGCGATTGTGCAGGATAACATCCAGTTAATCGGATGGGGACTTTTATTTGACATACCGTTCTATGGAAGTTCTGGTTGATCGAGTCAGGGATAAACAGGCTTTTACTGTATTAACTTTGCCTCTTAATAGATAATCTGTCTTTATAGTACCCTCAGTTCAAAAAGGGAGCCAAGAAATAATAAAATACAATGTGCTGTACTGAAAGTCCTGAAAGAAAAGTGGCAAAATACGACTTAACAGTTGTAAATAAGGTGCTTCACAACGTGGCTGGATACTGTAACCTATTTAAAATTCTATACAGATTTCATTATGTTGTCCATTTGATAAACTGCAGGTAATATCACTGTAAATAAACAGTACCAAAGACCAGCCCCAAGTATTGCATTTTAATATTATTAAAAATTAAAGAGCAATAGTCAACTTGAAGCAAAACTGAATTTTAAATTCTCCAAATTCTGATTCTTTTAGTGGCTTTGATACAAAGTGCAGCTGCAAATAAGGATCAGGAAAGACAGCCATATTCATTTGGTCCCAGTACTGGTACTATAATTGGTACTTTCAGACATTTGCTGAACTGAAAAAGAGATGCAAGAAGTGATAAGTGAATCAGGACATCTTGACCTACCAACGATCTGCAGTTGGAGAACGGTAGAAAGAAACGCACCTTGTGTTCAGAATGCAATGATCGACTTTCACTGGTTCTCACTATGCTCTCTACTTCGCTCTGCATATTTGTAATACTCCTGTCAATCTTTATGAATTGCCAAATGTCTCATTATCCTTGAAGGAAATGTAAAGCTACTGTCATAGTGCCAATAGAAAATTCAACCCAAGCAGATTACTTTCCTGGAGCGTAGAACTAAGGCTCTTCCATTAAATTTGAGAAAGGAGTGTTGGAAGATTGAAAGAATAGGAATTTCAAAAACTAACTCTGAGAATGATCTCTGGCCCTCTCCCATATAAGAACCTCTGCAATGCTTCTGGCCTTTCCACTGTGCGTAGCTGAATTTGCAAGGAGTGGGGGCAAACAGATAGAAAATTGTTCTCTGTAGGTAGTAGAGGACATGTGTCCTTTTCATCTTCTAACATGTTGGGGAGTGTGTTGGGGGTGCTGGGGATGGAAGAACATAAATCGAGTGTTGGGTCTCTTGTTGATTAATTAATTCATGTGACAGCAGTTATGTAAACTTCTCCTCATGTTTTATGAACAAGGGCTGGATGAGGAGCTCACTCTCCACATTACTCAGTATCTGATGTCTCATTTTCAAACAAATGAAAATTTTATTCATACATGACGAGTTTGAAATTCAATATACAATCTGTAAATAAAAGCAAGGGTGTAGAGATTGAAAATCCTGAGTCTAAGGTTCAGCAAAGCCTTATGTTTTTAATATTTACCTGTGAAAACGGATCCAATGTTTTTTACTTCAATGTGATGAAACAGTGCAGTAGTAAGACTGCACAGCAATAACCAATTTCTACCAAAAGAATATATACAAACAATAGTTCACAGGCAGCACCAGGGGAAAGAAAGAGCACAGCAGCAGCACTAAATAAACCTTGCCATTTTAACTTAGATATTTTCCCAGACAATTACCAGAAATTATTTTAAAAATAACAACACTTGCAGTTGATATAATGCCTTTTAAATGGCTGTCGATCAGCACTTCCAGGTTAGCGCGGATGTCACTTTTTGTGTACTGTACTACATTTGCGCACTTTGCACAGAAATTGCTGTAATTTCCCGCTTATCGCATTGGACCCGCATTTATAATGGCAATTCGCTTTATTGGCAATACCATTTCAGTTAAGATCCAACTCCAACTGCAGACATGGTTCCCTCCAAACAATGTAGCATGTGTTGGTGCTGATAAAATGGCACTGGCCCACAAGCTACAACTTGGAAATTTGGTGCCCTAGCTATTTATTTTCCCCTTCTCTTTACCCCATGAGGACTGAAACAAATTGTAGTACCAGTACAACTTTCACTAGACATGATAAATTTGAATTGAATTGGGGCTTCCCTGGCCTGTACCACTGATTAGCACATTTACCCACTGGAGACACACACACACTAGTGTGACAAATGTTAGGAAAGTGCTCAACAGCTACTATCAAAATAACATAACCAGAGTAGATTGGTGAAGGTATAACATTCTTGTTTTTTTCCCTTTAACTTATGTGAGTGAAATGTTCTTGTGATGACACAATAATTTGTTGGACCACTTGCAGCCACCGTTCCTTTTGCCAGACACCTAATAATAATAATCTTTGCATTTGATATAGCGCTTTTCATGTCTTCTAGACTTCTTAAAGTGCTTCATATACTGTAAAGGGAATTGACTGTGTATTTGTTGGTGAAACACAGGTCTCACGCTTGTAAGACGAGAGCTCTAACCACTGACCTACAGGACTAATCTGGAGAAGGCTCTAACATTGGCTAATGTTTTCAAAATTCTCCACACGTCTCTTTTCAAATAACCTTGTTTTTCTTAAAAAACTACAGCATCCTGATCCTAATGATGGTAAAAATGGACTCGGTTTTGACTCACTGATGCGGTCATGATTTATAGCTTGTGGCGATCGTATCAAACTAAATTCCTCAACATGGAGTGCTCTAATGACATTCTGATCGCATGCTCAGCAACATACTGTTCACAGCGGGAATCTGTGCCAAAAAACAAAGTCAGTCCCAGTTTTGTGCTGACTGTCGTTGGTCCTTTTTGTTTCACCGTTATGCGACACAAGTCACTGAGGTAACACAAAATACAAGTGTACCTTCAACAAACCGTGCTCTGTAAAACAACCAAAAATACATTTATTTAACAATACTATGCCCCAGCTTCAAAGTCAACAAAGGGTACAACGAAGATTTACTAGGATGGTGCCAGGATTGAGGGACTTCAGCTATGAGGAGAGGCTAGATAGGCTAGGGTTATTCTCTCTGGAGCAGAGAAGATTGAGGGGAGACCTAATAGAGGTTTATAAGATCATGAGGGGTTTCGACAGGGCAAATAGAGAAAAACTATTTCCACTCGTGGGTGAATCTGTGACTCGTGGTCACAGATTTAAAATAGTTTCAAGGCGCAGTAGAGGGGAGCTGAGGAGAAATTTTTTCACTCAGCGAGTTGTTCGAATCTGGAATGCATTGCCTGAAAAGGTGGTGGAGGCTGATTCGATAACAACTTTTAAAAGGGAATTAGATCTTTATTTAGGAAGAACGGGTCTATTAGGCTATGGGGAGCGGGCAGGGCAATGGGATTGAATCGCTCTTTTCAAAGAGCCGGCACAGACTAGATGGGCCGAATGGCCTCCTTTTGTGCCGTAAAATTCTATGATTCTATGATTCTATGATTCTATGGTGTTAATTAGTGATCAATCTTTTTTTCACAGCCGTGCCACAATTATCACTACACTATAAAATAATAAATTTGGTTTTCTAAACAGAAAATGAACACATACAAGAGTGACCCCAAATAAACCGAAGAAAACTCACTGGAGAATGCTTCCCAATGAAACAGACTAAGACTTCAATCCTATGATAGCACATAACTCAAATAATATCTTCTTTGAACTTTAATTAGACCCACAAATCTAATTTCACCCATTTTAATTTCAGACAAGTCACCGCGGGGCTTTAGATTTAATACCATCGTGTTGGATAAAACCATATCTAGCTGTTAATAGTTCTATCGTACTTTGCTGCAGAGCAATTACAACAACAACAACAAAATTACATTTATGGAGCGCTTTTCACACCGGGAGAACATCCCAAGGCGCTGATACAGTACAGTGAAACAGAGGGTGCTTACTGCAAATCTTTGCAAATATTTGAAAGAAATTATTCTTCTTCAAGTTTAAACTGAAGTTTTCACTTCACAGGATACTTCACATAGAGATATTCTGTCAGTGTACGGATGACTCATTTGTGGGATGACAGACTGGCTCAGTTGGTAGCACTCTCTTCCCCAAAGCAGAAGATTTTGGGTTCAAGTCATATATTCGGACTCCAATACAACAATGAGATATTAAGCCAAGGTCCTTTTTGCCTGTTCAGATTCATTTTAAAGATCTTATGGCAGTACTGGAAAAGAGTCTCATGATGTCCTGACCAATAGTCCCTTAAATAAAACTCTCACTTCATGTCTGATTGTGCGATATTGCAGTGTGCAAGTTAATCTGAAAAATACAGTCACTACACTTTACAGTGAATCCTGTACAGCACCTTGAGCTCTCCCCCCAATGTGAAAGTCACTATATCAAATGCAACGATAATTGTAAACTGTATTTTCAATTAGAAACCACAAATTCTAGATAGGGTAAATGTGGTCAAAGGATCCATAACTTGCATGGCCACACTTTAATGAAACAAACATTGTTGAAACATGAAGGATTAAAACATCAGCAAGGCAGGTGAGCCAGGTAAGATATGTCCAAATCCTTAAGAAACTAAAGGAGGAAATGAGTGATGCTTTGAATCATTTTTTTCAAAGAAGCTGCAGATACATTGGAACGATAATAGAGAATTGCGGATAGCTGTCTTCCCACTACTAGCTCAAACTTGATCAATACAGGCAAGTTAGTCTAACATCTACACTGGAACAGTTGCTTTACTCATTACATGAAAAGTGCTGACTTAAAGGGTATCAATATCACAAAGGAGAGTTGTAGTATGGTTATCAAAGTGGTAAGTCCTATATTGTAGCCTGAAAGCTGATAAGAACTAACCAGATGACATAGTTGACTTGGATTTTCAAAAAGCCTTTAAAAATTGTCCTATGTGAACCTCTTGATGGTTGAGAGGTTATATTATCCAGGTAGATTCAGAATTGGCTTCGCAAAAAGAAATAAGGAGCAAGTGGAGTTCCAGAGGGATCTATTCTGGGGTCCCCAGTGTTTCCACAATTTGGGAATGATGGGCAATGGTATCAGCAGTATGGTACAACTGCCAACACAACTCCTTGAAGTCAGGTGGTAGGTGGCGAAGGCAACAATACACAAGGGTGAGCAACAATTAATTAGACAGTCTAACAAAGTATAGAGTAGGCTGCGATATGAGCTGACAATGCTCCTGGTCTTTCAGTATAAGAACAGTGATCGTACCCACCAGTTTGTGCTAGTGCATGTGCTGAATGGAAATCCACTCCTCTCCAAGCCAACAGTTGATCACCAAGATCCCTGTCAAATCAAGGTCTTTGGAAAAACAACTGAACAAGGGTGGAAAAAGTCACAGTGCTCTGAAATCCAGCCAAGCCTCCTCTTCTATACCAAGTTTACAAACATCAGAGTGGCAACACAAAGGTGCTTGATGGTTCTCCTTCTCATAGCTTTTGACTATTCAAGTTAACATCGTCAGACAATTAGCTGTGGACTTGCCAATTCCTGCTCACATTTGTACTTATGCTGACTTGGTTTCTGAGCTGTTGCTTCCCTGGCGAAATATGTTTGGGTCTGGAATGCATTGTCTGAAAAGGTGGTGGAAGCCAATTCAATTAAAAAAAATAAGAGAGAAGGCAGATAATTATTTAGGGAAGAGAGGTTTATTGGGAGATAACAGAGAAGTCGATTAGCACAGCTCTTTTAAAAGAGCCAACATAGAGATGATAGGCCAAATGGCCTCCTTCTATGCTGTATAATTCTACAATTCTATGAAACAGCAAGCAAAAAACTGAAACTCTTCAAATGATTTTCGTTTTTATGCTAAAATGAAATGTCAGCAGCAAAAAAAGTATCTCGATTAAGGGGGACACAAATTTTGATGTTTTATCCCAATTTAAGAGCTTTGCAAAATTTTCCACAGATGTTGTTTGCTTCAATAAGAAATGAGCCAACATAAATTGTATAATTAACAAGTCAGTATCACCTCTCTCAAATCGGGTTCTATAAAAGAAATACAGTAATTTGCAGAGACATGGAGAAAGGGCAGGTAAATAAGACTGAATGGATTGCACTTTCAAAGAGCCAGTGCAGACATGATGATTGTATTCCTCAAGAGATCACTGATCTGTTAGATTTTAAAGCTTCCCTCATCCCCATTTATCATTCTTTCTGCATTGACATTTACCCTTCTAACTATGTTTCATTGCCCTTAAAAACCATACGCTTTAAAGTTATAGAAGCCAACATAAACTCTCAAATTACCCACTACCTTTAAAATTCTGGCCAAACCAACCATGACTAGCATAGTTAATTTCCAGCACACCCACTCCTCTCAATTTAATTATGTGAATAATATGGAACTCTGATCTTAAACAGTTTGAAGATTTATATCCAATCTGATAACCGATTCTAATGTGTGCAAAAGCAAAGGTCATTTAGACACTTATTTTTAAAGGAGAAGCTTCATCAACGCCTAGACATATATCAACTACATACGTATACAAACACTACTGCTTGTTCATATCTAAAAAAAATTGGATACACTCAAATGTGGACAAACCAACACAAAACAAACCAACAGAGCGTACCGACCATGTTCAAGACTCTGTCATGTTAACTGGTTTCACTTTTCATCTCTCAATATCTGAATCCATCATATTGGTGGGGGGAGGGGTTGAGGTGCACGTCCCAAGAAACCGGAAAAGCCAATACTTTGAAATAATTGCAAATCGTTTTTTTTAATTAAAAATTAAATACGTATTGCTCAAAGGAACTGAACTGAAGGGTAATTAAAGGCAAGGATTATTATTATAAGATGGCAGGCAAAAAAATAGAACTCAATGAAAATGAATACCAGGCACCAAAATAGAGCCATGAACTTGATGACTTACGCCCATAAAATACACTAGTCATTCAACTTTACAAAAAACAGTGTTAAACAAGACACATCGGGACCAGGCATTTTGGCTGGCTTAAGTGACATCCAAGGCTAACCCATGTTTCCTTACCTCTTCCTTCTGGTCCAAATTAACAATCATATCTAATAAAGGTAAGAATACAAATGAGTCAGGGTCAATTGGTTTGTCTGATTTATCCAGTGTCCTGGGTTAATCGGCATCCAGTTAAAGTGGCTTTCAGAGCTTTGAAATGTCTCAACATGACAAGATGCTACATCAATTGCAAGGATTATTATTACTTTTGAGACCGGGAGCTCTGCACTAAATATCGTAACAAAATGTTCACAGATCCATTGTCCTAAAAACAAATTTGTACATAATTGTTCACTTTTAACTATCTTCTCTAATCAAATCTGATAGCTCTTGATGTACACAGAGGATCTCAACAACTAATCACAATTCTAATTATTATTAAAGCTATGTTGGTGCAGACAACACCACAATATTGATTCATCACTACTGCTGGCTCCCAGAGAATGATTTATCCAAAGGTTTATGATGAATAAGACTTTATTTATATCAGGAGAGGACTAATACTTCCCAAATTTGTACTGCTTTTTCTTAATCTGTTATTGTAGTGCTGCAGCAGAACAAATGCACACTTTGCAGACACTTACATTGGTGAGGAGAGGGAAGGGATGAGCTGGAGGATAAAGAATTACGTCTAAACCCAAACCTCATCCGGCTCAACAGGTTTACTCAGTGTCCTAAGTGACGCTAGGCTTGAGTTTGATTGACATTTGATACCTGGTGGTCAAACAGCCTATCTGTACATATGGTCATAAGACTTACAAATGGACTTACAAATGGATGATGAGCACAGCGGAAGACACCCATTGCAGCACAGCCCAGCAGGAGGAGAGAATAAAACTGATGTTGGAAGAGAGAGAAAATAAATACAATTTGGAAACGTTTTAATCTGAACAAGTGTGCTGTCAAGCACATATTCATGAATTTGCTCACTCTTAGGGCCCAAATTTGAGTAATGCTCTGCAACAATTTGCCAATCCATCCACCATTTTTATCACTATAGCTTGTGGAGTGGAGCAGACTGTTAACACGGTATATGCATATCAAGAGAGCAGCTAAAAGAAGGAAGGGGGTGTTCACAAACACATTTCAGAATAGGCAGCCCAACACAACTTGTATTATACTGAACCCTTCACACAGGACAATGTCTGGGAGCTCAAGGATATATGACTATTTCACAAGGTACTGCGTTTCCATTTTAAAAACACTGCAGACAAATTCAAAATAATGCATATTAGTCAGCATATTCTCCTTCATAACCCATGACCTGACAAGTCAGACAAAATGAATAACACATCATTATTTTATAGGGCAGAATCTCATATGTGTAGCAGCAATTTGCCAATAAGAAAACACTCTTTTTTGAAAATTAGAGGGGGGCACATCTCACTAACGTATTCCCAAACAACAGTTCTGGTTGGAAGGAGCCGGGGCATTGGGCCTCACAAATAGTCACTACTCACAACAGTGAAATCTTGTGAAGCACATTGAAACATTCCAAAGATGTAATAAGTCACTAGATCAAATGCAAAGATTATTATTATTGATTGGTACCCCAACAACAAACCAACAACGTGACTGAACCCAGGTCAAATTGCACAACTTATTTGTATAATACACTGGCGAACTTCCTGCTGCTTTTCCAGCTTGGAGCAAATCTATTAGGGTGCTGCCTTTCAGGCTTATCAAGAACAGATGCACAATTTCCAGATGCTCAATTTCTCAGAAGGCAATTTCTCCTTCAGGCGTTGATCTTACAGCATTTACAATGATAATTCATATCGACTTGAAAAGTTCAGACTCACCCTCATTGTGCTCTACTGGTCAAGGCAAGTCAACTGGATTTACCAACATTAATCGCCAGTCTTTATTTCAATAAACTAAACAATCAATTATCCAATATACAATTTATGCCTCTTGTCTTACAGTTTTCCCACCATAGAACGATCTTCCCTGATTCTATTCTCAACCTGAGCCAACAATCTAATCCCACTCAGTTGCTCAATCCCCTTATCCTGATACATCTCTCTTCATTCAAGTTTCTTGTGACATACATACATACATAACAATTCTTTTTGAGAGCCACCAGAAGCACTAAGAATCCCCCCATCTTCACCTTCTGCACCGACTCAAAAAGCAAATAAATCGGCTGCATAAAAAAACACATTTTACAAGGTGCAGTCAGCTCAAATTGATTGTCTCTGTTCTTAAATGTTCTTTAAATGAACAGCTTCTTTTATAAATTATTAACGCTTGAAAACATCAGCTCTTTTAAAGTATTCTGGTCTGAACTCAATGAGCTGTGAAAATATTTTACTGCACTTTCCCCTACTTGTTCCTTGTCAGTGCTTTGCATCTTCAAATGCTTTCTGAATATCCAGATACTCCAATTTTGCTTTTGATATTTTTCCTCCACTCCCATGAATTTGGATACATCTCTGCACCTTCCAATTACTATAAAGGATCAAAGATTTCTGCCTCATTGCCTCACATCACTGAGGCAATGAGCAAACATTTTGCTCTTTAACATATATATCTAATATTCCTTACAGCCTTGTCGTTTGTGACATGTTTATTTTCTCTATTGTTTATAAATTCGAATTAGTTTTCACTATTCATGTTGAATGTGATGTCTCACATCAGACTGAGCATGAACTACCAAATGAAAGCAAGGTTTCTTTCCAGTCTTTCTCAATGTTGTTGTGACGTCATCCCAATGCGAAAGAAGCCATACAAGTGTAATTTTGTTTCTGATGTCCAACTTCATTAGCAGCTTTGTGTAAAACAGCTTTGTGAATTCATATTTTAACAATCCTTAAAGATATTTCATTTTAATCCTCCATAATTAAAATATTTCTCAAATGGTTATTTTGAATATTCCAGATCAAATCCCTTTTCCTTGTAAAGAACCATAAACATTTACTTGTCCTTTCCTCATATCTCTGTATTAATATGTAGTATTTACACTTCTAAAGTTCTTGCCTTCTATACCAGATTTGTGCCCTCCGAAAAATAAAGGTACAGTAAAAGCCCGTGTTTCCGTGACCCAATCAACCATAACTTCCGTATAAACGGCATCTCAAAAAAAGGTTCTCATTCGAATAACTGGATCTTATCCGGCACAATCGCGGTGGCCCATTTAATGAGTCGATTGTCGCACGAGAGTACAGTACGATTAGTTCTGAATGCTGCTGGTAGTGGCACTTCCGGTTTTTCTTCTTAAAGCCGCACTGTCAGTTTTTCCTCTTTCTCTCTCCCTTTTCTCTCTCTTTCTTTTTCTTTCTTTCTTTCTTTCTTTCTTTCTTTCTTTCTTTCTTTCTTTCTTTCTTTCTTTCTTTCTTTCTTTCTTTCTTTCTTTCTTTTTCCCCCTCCCTCCCTCCCTCTGACAGATGCTACATTGCTTGTGTAGTGTGTAGACTGACTGTATCGTGGGTTTATACACTGTTTTGGTGGGGGGATGGGGTGGGAGGAGAGAGAGGGTGGGGGAGCGGGGAAAAAGAGGGAAAGTGGGGGGGAAAGACAGAGGAGTAGAAGAGAGAGGAGGGGAGAGAGAGGAGGGGAGAGAGAGGGGGGGTGAGTTGATTAATTTAGATGGAAAATGAGAGTGTGGGGGGGGGGTTTAGAGCCATTGAGATGCCGGACTGACTGAGTGTGTGTGTGAAAGAAAGAGAAGGAGGGAGAGAAATGACAAAAAAAGGAAAAAACGACAGTACTGCTTTATGCCAGGACAGTCCGCTGTTGTAGAAGTTTGTTTTGTGATTGTGTGCTGTGTTTATAGACTGTAATCGATATTTATTGCGCTTTTGGTCACCTTTCTGTCCCTGCCCCTGGCTCGGTCCCGGGATCCACTATTGTAAAGCGCTCTGAGACGCCGTCCAGCATGGAGGGCGCTATATAAATCAAAGTTGTTGTTATTATTGGTAAGTATCCATTAGGGAACGGCGATTAATCGGTTTTTCGATTAAACCCGATATGATTTTCAGATCGGTATGCCGATATGGTGATTCTAAAAAAACTGTTATATCGAGAGATTCGATTTAAAAAATATACATCGATATATTTTTAATATCGTTCCTGGCAATATATCAATATTGTTGGTATTATCAGTGTAATGCGATCTTTTCCAGCTTACCTTGTCGCCAGCATTGCAACCTCCTAGATCTAGAGCATGGAATGCGCGTACATTCGGTGCGCGCGCACAATTAACGGGCGCGCACATCCGATGCGCACGCACACTTTACTGTGTATACTCGACGTGAGTCGTGGCGTCTTAACAAAGTCGCATCGCTGAAAATTGTAGTTTGAAAATTTACCTTTCTCATCATGGGGAAAAGAAGGCCCGTATGGGACTACTTTGAAAACAATGCAGTCAGTAATGGTGTGTATAGATGTACAGTTTGCAAGGTCTTGGTTAAGACATCTGATTCGAGCACGAGCAACCTGCGACAACACATTAAGCAGCACCACGCCGCCCAGCACGCTGCCCTCAGAGCGAAATCATTGTCGACAACAGCAGGAAATCGAACCAGCGCTTCGGAGAAAGCGACAGGTAGTGGGGCCAGTGCAGCTCAAATAATTCCTGCTTTATTTAAGAGGAGAACATTGTACCAGAGAGGGGACAAAAAGTGGCAAAGTATCACGAACGCTGTCACTTTTTGCATAGCAAAGGAGAGCTTGTCAATGGCGAAGGACATTAATTCAGACTTCAGACTTCTTAAAAATAAGTGGCATTTTGTGGCTGTAAGTGTTATTTTTGTGTGTGAGAGAGTTAGAAGCCAGATTATCACTGCTTCTATGTGTGTGTCTGACTAGACACACATAGAAGCAGTGATAATCTGGCTTCTAACTCTAACAGTCAGACTGTCTGTCTCTCTCTTTTCTATTGTAATAGATCTCATTTACACGTGGACATTACATGCTACTTTCAAGCAAGAAATGGAAGAGAATAAATCTCCAGATTTTGTTTTTGGTGTGTGTGTGTTCTATTTTGTGTTTAGAGATGGAGGGAGAGAAGGAGAGGGGGAAAGTTGGGAGAGAAGGAGAGAGGAGAGGGAGGGAGAGAATGAGAGGGGGAAAGGAGGGAGAGAAGGAGTGAGGGGAAAGGAGGGAGAGAAGGAGAGAGGCGAGGGAGGGAGGGAGAGAAGGAGAGGGGGAAAGTTGGGAGAGAAGGAGAGAGGAAGAGAGAAGAGGGAGGGAGAGAAGGAGAGGGTGAAAGGAGGGAGAGAAGGAGCGAGGGGAAAGGAGGGAGAGAAGGAGAGAGGAAGAGAGGAGAGGGAGGGAGGGAGAGAAGGAGAGGGGGAAAGGAGGGAGAGAAGGAGCGAGGGGAAAGGAGGGAGAGAAGGAGAGGGGAGGGAGGGAGAGGGGGAAAGTTGGGAGAGAATGAGAGAGGAAGAGAGGAGAGGGAGGGAGAGAAGGAGAGGGGGAAAGGAGGGAGAGAAGGAGCGAGGGGAAAGGAGGGAGAGAAGGAGAGAGGGGAGGGAGGGAGGGAGGGAGGGAGGGAGGGAGGGAGGGAGGGAGGGAGGGAGGGAGGGAGGGAGGGAGGGAGGGAGGGAGGGAGGGACAGAAGGAGAGAGGGGAGGGAGAGAAGGAGAGAGGGGAGGGAGGGAGGGAGAGAAGGAGAGAGGGGAGGGAGGGAGGGAGGGACAGAAGGAGAGAGGGGAGGGAGAGAAGGAGAGAGGGGAGGGAGGGAGGGAGGGAGGGAGGGAGGGAGGGAGAGAAGGAGAGAGGGGAGGGAGGGAGAGAAGGAGAGAGGGGAGGGAGGGAGAGAAGGAGAGAGGGGAGGGAGGGAGGGAGAGAAGGAGAGGGGGAAAGGAGGGAGAGGAGAGAGGGAGAGTGGAGGGGGAGGGAGAGAAGGAGAGGGGAAAGGAGGGAGAGAAGGAGAGGGGGAGGTAGGGAGCAAACAACATCGTATAATTCAACAGACCTTGACACCAACATTACAAACTTTCTGGACCTAGAGCACGTATTTCGAAATGTGCGTGCACCGCGACTGCGCGCGCATCGTCAGTGCGGACGCACCGTCAATGCTCGCGCACCGCGACTGAGCGTGCACCATAAATGCGCGTGCGCCATCAATGCACGAGCACTTCGAATGCACACGCATGCGCGGTATAAAAACTCGATAGATCGGTTTAAGCAGGTATGAGCAAACCGATATATCCATATCCGGAAAAATCCCATATCGCCGTTCCCTAGTATCCATACAATATTCTGTTATTATTTAGTCTATTATTAATACGGTATGTTAGAAAAAAAATGTTGGGTTTTTGGCAACTTGAATATCCGGTATGCCATTTAACCGGCATTGGCCAGGTCCCGGGGGTGCCGGATAAACGGGCTTTTACTGTATCACCATTATCCTAAATAACACCTCTTCTTTCAGTGACCACCCACCATAACTTCCTTACAAGAAACCATGACTTAGGTCCAATACTGATAGCATGGCATCTGATTGTCCACTTATAGTGCAGATCTGCAGTTACTGAAAGTGTGTTGTAGTTATGCTGCCCACTGACCAACTCCTGCACAATGTGTGCCTCTACAAGAACCAGCCAGTGTGCATCGGAAACAGGAAGTGACATTAGCCACACATGGGATTGGCAGCCAGTCTTGTTCCATTAAAACACAATGTTTTTTTTAGGACCCAAACAGGATCATCCTGTAGTACTGACCAGGAATTCACATTATAATCGTTTTACAACTCCAAACATTTCTTTGTAGGTGCTCAGATTGTCTGTTTTCTGGGAGAACCAAATTCTTCTCCAGTTCATGTTAATATTCAGCCCACTCATTTCTTTAAAGTGCCAAATAAAATTCAAAATATTAGGTGTACATGAGTGGAGAAGGTGGAGGGTAGAGGCAGGGAAATGAGGACTTAATGGTAACGTGAGAAATACAGTAACAATTGAACCCACTTAATCAAGAGCAATGCAAACGCTCATCTCTCCTTACTTTGTGCAGTTTTGTACAACCAAAGTTATGTAGGCTGGGAAGTGGGAGGAGGGAGAAAGTATGAGAGAGTGGTTTAAAAAAAACCTTGATGCCCGTGTGAGGAGTGGGTTGAATTGGCATTGCTTCTCGGTCTTATCCTCCACCTATTTTACACAACAGAATGCTCATGAATTACGCACTCACTCATGCTGAAGACCTGAAGATTATTTCAAAAGACCTGGAGGCGCTGAAAGTTTAAATCAACTGTCAGGTCCAATTTGCCTAAGTAGAAATGTACATACGTTTTAAGTGTTACTATTTATTACCAACAAACATCAAAGTAAAATCATGCTAAAATCTGTTGAGGGGCAAGCAGCAAATCTATTGCCAACTATAAGTTGCGTAATATTCACTGCCTCGAAAAGTCAACTTTCAAAAAAATGTGTGTTTGCAGAATGAACAATTTATTTTATAATAATTTCTGTTATCTATTTGTCAACGTAGAACAACTAGAAATTGTGACTAACGCTATACTTGAGATCATAGTGTGATTATGGAAGCAGCAAAAAATACCCTATTAGGTGGTTAACTAAATTTCTAGCAAATATTTTATACATTTCATTTCAGATAGAGTAATAATAAGATATCAGCAAACAAGCTTATCTTGTCATGTGCTGGAGAACAAATTCCATTTCAATCCAGTCTACAGTGCCTAAATGTTATGAAGAATTTAAGTTTATATTAACATTCATCATCTCTACCCCCAAGAGTTCCCAAAACCTCAGAAGGTAACATAGACTGATATACTTACCAGGTCGAGCAGCAATTAAATGAGTTGTCCTATTGGGGTCTTTGGGATTCAAGGATAAGGTTTTGTTAACCTTGGCTCCAAGTGTAGTGGCATGATACCACTCCCTTGTCCTTTCTATTGGATAATTCGTAGGATAAAGTCCACTGAATATTATAGTTATGCCTTCAAGTGCCTTGCTCTTCAATTCTGGTACAATTTTACGCAGATCAGGCACTTGTCTCTCCTTTCGAAGATGCTTTTCATACTGGGCATAATACTCTGTGTGCACTTGGACTAAGCAGGTCTCCAGGTAAACCAAATGGTCATCACAATCTTGGTCTTCTTCTTCCTCCTCTTCCACATCCATGCTCTGGTCCAAAGACTCCCCCATTGTTACTCCAGACTGTTCGCTGTTTTGTGACTCTGTTTCTGCCTCTTTCTTATCGTTGCACCCATTTCCCACATCACCAAGAGAGTCCTGATCATCTTCTGCCTCAGGTCCTTGATCTGTGCTCTTATCTTGAGAGTCTGGCTCAGGCAAAGGGTCCACTTGCTCCTTCTCTAAGTGGTTAAGCTCCGCTTCCAATTGGATATTGGCCACTTTTGTGGGTTCTTTACTGGACTTTTTTTCATTCGAACATTTTTGTTCCTTCTCAGTATCTGAGCTAGAGGTACGCGAGGGTGAAGCAGAAGCTATTTTGCCCTCCACAGATTCACCATCACTGTCACTCGACAAATCAAAGTCCATCTCACCGCTGACCTGAGTGGTAGTCAACTGACTTTCACTATCTTTATGAGGCTGTTCTACACTACATTCTGCCGTCTTTCTACTGCACTCAGAAGAGAGTTCGGATTCATTTACTTTTGAAGAAGCATCAGAAACAACAGTTTTTGTGCTAGAAGCATTGGTGGGATCACACGAGGATAATCTTTCATTTACTCTGTCTTGTGAAGGGGAAGGTTTTATATTAGGTTCACATTTTACAGATTCATCACATTTAATTGATTCTTCAATCACATCAACACTGCTTCCATTCTGCTTCTTGGAATACTCCCTGAGACCATTACTCTGCTCTTTAGTCTCGGGTTCTTCAGCACAACGGTTGCTTGTACTAACAGTTTCTGCAGAGATGGGCCCTGGCTGTTCAGAACATTCTGTGGGCTTTGATGAATGGTTTACTGTAGAACAGACCCAAACATAACCACAAAATTAGAAACGAATGGCTAATTTCCAACTGATACACAAGTACACGAGGGAATAATTAACTAATCTTAATTGTTGAGTGGTATTGCAGGTGAGGGAAGAGGTAGAACTCACCTTTAAAACTACTGCAAATTACAATAACTTTCTTTGTTCAGAAAAACCCTTTAGTAGTAGAAAAGCCCTAAATTGTCGTTTATCATGTTAGAAGACCTTACAGGAAAATACTGTTTTCTGAAGGGAAAGGCGTTAGCCTGGCTCCTAGGTACTTGAAATAACCTGCTTACTTACCTTCCTGGCTACGTTGTCTTAACAACACGTCCAAGAATCACTCTCAGTAGATGAAAGTGCGCTGGGAAAAGACCCGTGTAAAGGAAAGGAGAATAAAGAACATAAAGGGATTGAGAAAATAAACCCAGACCAATACTTTTGAATGCATCAAGACTGCAGAACAAGATACAAGAGTAATTTACAATGTAAAGTACTTCAGATGGAGATAAAAAAAATTCTGTAAGGGACTACTATTTGAACAGAGGTAAAATAATATATATGGAAATAATCTGAATTAAAAATGGTCCTGATTGACAATAAATTGAAGCTCTCCCAACAATGCTCTGTGGCAGCGAGTACAGCAAACCAGATGCTGGGATGTATCAAAAGATCACAGCAAGCCAAAATAGTGGGGTAATCCTGCCACTGTATAAAACACTGGCGGGACCACACTTAGAATACTGCGTTCCTGCTGCACAAAAAGGATATTCATAACTGCCAACCGTTTTTTAACAAAAAAAAGTACTCCTGAAAGCTAAAAACAATATTTTGTAGTAAAAAAAAGTATTTTCCCTAGAACCTACCGGTACTTAATGAAAACATTTCAGTGCGCAAAGATGCCAAGTAAAATGGGACTTCAAAACCCCGTGTGGCAGAAATTGCATTAAGAGGGAGGTCCCTACTGTGTTTCCGTAAATGAAAAAAATCGTTCCCAGTAATGGCTTGCGCCTAGCCTAGCGCTAACATTTACAGTGTACCAGCGACGGCATAAGGTAGGTAGCACTGCTACTGGAGTCAGGGAGAGAGCGTTAAAGAGAAAGAGACTGAGACAGAGAGAGACTGTGAGTGAGATTGTGACAGCCAGAGACTCAAACAGAGAGAGAGAGAGAGACACACAGAGAGAGAGACAGAGAGAGAGAAAGAGAGAGAGCGCAACCGAGACAGAAAGAGAGAGGGAAAGAGACACGGAGAGAGAGACAGAGAGAGGGAAAGAGACACAAAGAGAGAGACACACACAGGGGGAGACTGAGACAGAGAGAGAGAGAGACACACACAGAGAGAGACTGAGAAAGAGAGAGACAGACAGACAGAGCATGGAACATTCGGATTTTCCAAACAGCGTATTTTACCAAGAAAAATCGTACTGCCGTATTTACTTCAATATACCGTACTAAATACGGCAAAAACATACTGGTTGGCAGCTCTGGATATTGGAGAAAGAAGATACAGAGGAGGGCAATCAAAATGAGGCAATGGAAGTACTGGATTATGAGGAGCAACTAAGTGAACTGGGCATGTTCACACTGGAAAAGAGAAGATTGAGAGGCAATATGATTGCTTTTAGATTCTAGCGGGCAGATTTTAAAGGGGGCAAGACAATATAAATGACAGGCTGTTTTAAGTTATCCAGGATAGTAAAATCAGAGGACAAGGCCTAATATGTAAGGGGGGTAAATTAAGAATTAATCTATACAAACTCTATTTCAGTGAGCAAGTAGTGAACCTGTCTTCCTAGGGAGACAGTTGAAGCAGGAAGTGTTGATTCCTTCAAACATAGATTGGAGTTTTCTTACAGGAAATAACATTATGGGATATAGTACATAGGTAATTTGGGACATATGAGCATGCAACCACAGGAAGGTGGAAGGTAACCTAGATGGACCTTGGTCTTTTTTCGTCTGGCATTTCTTATGTTAATTTCAGGATAGATACTTAGATGGGTTTCTTTACCCAGAGGGTAATTAAACAACAACAATAAAATTACATTTGCATAGCGCCTTTCACATCAGGAGGACGTCCCAAGGTGCTGGACAGGTTATTGCTTCAGACCCGAGCTAAGGATGGGGGGTGGGTAGTGGGGAAGGAGTTGCCGATGAAGAGAGTTTTGAGGCGAGACTTGAAGGAGGCCAGGGAGGGTGCGAGGCAGGGAGACTTCAGGATGGAGTTCCAGAGGTTGGGGGCAGAGTGACTGAAGGCTCACCCGCCAATGGTTGGGCGGGTGGGTCGGGGGACATGGAGCAGGGCAGAATCTGCTGAGCTGGGAGGGGCGGGCAGGATGGTAAGGGGATAGGAAGTCAAGGATGTAGGGTTGCAAAAATTGATTACTGGAGACAGTAGTTGAGGTCAGGACTCCTTTTAAAAAGGCATCTTAATGCTGTTAAGTGGGGGGGAACGGTAGAATGGGAATTCTGGAAGGATGAGATCAAAGGGTCTCAAATGGTCTTAAGGAGCTTCTTCATCCAAACGTCTCTTGCGATCATGTGAATATTGCCAACAGTAAAAGAAAAGTATGCTGGGCAGCTAATATTAGTGTAACTACATCGCGTTCTTTCAGTTGAGTGACCAAATAAACCAAACATACAGATACTAATACTGGTTGACTCAACAATAACGTAATTTGTAGCAAATTATTTCATAAAGGAAGATGCAGTATTTTGAAACCCTTTTCGAGCATTGTGCCACTATTTGTTAAGTACTCACCTCTCTTTTTCACTTGTGAATCCCTCGATCCAGGTGGGGCATTGATATCTCCAGTTCCCTGAAAATACGTGTATTTTTTCACTGCTATCAGATTGGGAGCAAACTTCCACACATCTTCACGATCATCGATGATGCAAACCATAGAATCACCACATGGAAAGAGATTTCTGAATCAAAAGAAAAAGGCAGTGAGAAATAAAAACATGGTATTGTATGACCAAAGAGTTTTGTTCCTGCCTATAGATTTATAGTAGCAGTTGTAGAAATTATACAACTGTTTCAGGAGCGTTGTTTGCTATAAATGTTGTTTTATGGTCATTAGAAGCAATAAAAACAGAGGCAGTCGACGTTTGCTGAATTAGGACTCCTGAGCATGGATTTAGATATGGCTATCATGCAACTTTCTCATGATGGAACTTGTTAGAAGGCAATCAGGCTTCCTACGTGCCATCCTATTGCTGAACGAGAAAAAGACCGATTCCCGGTTCATCAGATCGTTACCACGCTTTCTTAACATACATTGCAGCAGAAATCTAATGACCTGGAAGTTAGAAATTCTCAGCACGGGAAATAGCTAGTGGATGGTCACTTAACTGCGTGGCTACACACATGCTCAGTGAATGGGGTCTATACGCCATTTGTGTGGGAACTGAAAAATTGCTGTAATGAGGCACAGTCGAATGGAGCTACACTTTACTTTCTCCACCTGTACCACTTGCTCCTAGCAATCCACAACTACAAATTCATGGGATAACTGTCCTTAGTAGGGTATTCATCTTGTAGGCTAATGCTATAAATATAATAATACTTGCATTTGATAGTGCCTTATCATGTCTTCGTGACATCTCGAAACACTTCACAGAGTATATCATAATGTGAATTGACGATATTTTGTGGGCAAAATGCGGAAACCAATTGTGCATAACAGTCATAGATTGAAGTGACCGAATTATAGATTTTTTTTTTAAAGGAATTATTACCCCTGGAAAAGCAATTCGCCAAACGACTAACAACTGGGTTCCTACTTACTGATGGGTAAACAGGCATGTGGAATAAGGAAACTTTCCCAAAGTTTTGCCCTGCTGGGAATTGAACCAAGGTCTCTCTCCTGTGAGGAGAGAGACCTTGGTTCAATTCCCAGCCTACTCCTGTGAACCTACTAGTGCTCTAACCACTGAGCTACAGGATTTCCAACATATAAGCAATGACCTAGCACTGAATTAATGATTAAAATAGAATTATTTTCCTTTGCCCCAATCAGTGAGATGCTCTTCAACAAATACAAGTTTACATTAGTTAGAAGCCTCAATGTCACTGCATAAAAACACATTATTTTTGCTAATGTTCTTTGACATGTGAACCATTAGGGAATAGTGTAACAAAGTTCATTCCTCAAGATTGCATTCCAAACAAGAACACCTTGTTGCAAATGGGAAGTGATCTTCTCAATGGAAATGTGAATCTCTGTGAAGATTGGTTGTCAATTGGCACTGTGGTAAATCACATTTTATGGGATGTTTCAATCATATAATGACTGAAGTTTGGCTCAACCGTGACAAAGCCCAAATGACCTCAGCAGGAGACGCATCTGTGTAAACCGCTCAGGGCGCACACACCTGGTAGCCCACAAAGGCACCCAAAACTGACTGAAATAAATGTGAGGGGGCAGAAGCATGTTCGAAATGTAACCAGAGAACGTCCCCAAATGTATATAATGTAAACATGTGCACATCAGAGCGCCTTCTGAAAGTGGCAAGTGGACCTGATCAGGGTGTGTGCGCGCACGTGGATGTTATACACAAGGGGTGGGTCCCGACTGTCTTAAAGACAGTGTCGCAAAAACTATGTGCTCAACCCGTGTGCGGTGAAGAAATATAATGTAAAGAAAGGAAATGTTTTTGTTTTGAGAGAAAGGAAAAAAATAACAGAAGATGTTATACATTGCGTTTGTTTTGGATTTCTGTTGCACAAAATATTATATTGATAAAGAAACATAAATATTTTTAAAAGTTTCAATCACATAATGGAGCTAAAAAAAACTTCTTAGAACAGGCTTTTTTTTCCTACAGCTCAGTTTTTTCCATTTCTCTGCAGAAAGCAATGACTCATGTGCCAAAAACAGCCCTTCAGTACCTGGCCCAAGCTACCAGTCCTCATCAACAACCCATGAATACTTTCAAGATGTTTTGACTGGAAGAAGGAATGTTTGGGGATTTTGCTTTGGAAATTGGTGGAGACTCAAGACCTTCTGAACTGCAGCCGCAAACAACAATGACAATGTTACATATCTATAGCGCCTTTCACGTTCGGGAGGACAACCCAAGGTGATGTTTCGGACCCAACCTTGGTCGTGTTCGGGGAGGATGGAGGAGGCAAACTAAGATTTCAATTGTAAAGATCTTTCTTAAGGCATTTGTATTGAAGATGCACCATAAAATCTACCACCTCTGTGAGTATCTGGTAAAATTCAGTGAAAAAATACTGAATTAGAATGGAACTATGACTTCTTTTTAAGAAATAATTTCAAGTTGCTACCATGCACGAAGAGAGCTATATAAATACAAGTTGTTGTTGTAGTACTCAATTCTGCGGGGTTAGTACCATTTGACTGAGTGCCTGAGCAGAGCAAGACAGTCAGAAAGTCATCTACACACAGGGGACAGAGTTTGTTACATGCTTTAATTATATTTTCAACTTGAATAATACGGATCAATTGTTTGATACTTGGAAAAAAAGATTTTGTTTTCCTTTACCATTAGGTATTTAGGAAGCGGGTTTGGATTTTTAAAAAAATTTTAATTACCTCACCAGGTGATGGGTTATGCTACAGCCTGCATGGTTTTGATACCCAGTTGGATTTTACCGAATAATTTCCATTCCACACCCTAACAGCCCAAAATGGGGTAAATGTTGCAATTAAAGTGTCCAGTAGTTTTAACCTAGTTGAAGTGATTCAAGGCTCTGACACTTGCTATGATGGCTATGTTCCTAATTCCCGGTTACTGAGGAATTCTTCCCACTCAGTCTCTGTTAAACCTGCAAGCCAAAGCTCTAACGGGTAGGGTGGTCCTCGAGGCACATATACAGAGTGCAGGAGTGACACTGGCAGCACCATGGAAGTGACACGGGTAGCCCTCCGATGACCCAGAAATGGATTTTTATTGGTTGGAGAGGGAGCTGGCCAGTTCGTAAGGAGGGAGACAGATGATTGTATATATGGGTAATGAAAGTTATCGCAGCTGAAACAGACTAATCACAGCACTGTTCAGGGGGGTGTTGGGGATTTTAATCAATAAGTGTATTAAAGAGGAAATGAGGTGCATACACGAGGGAGAAAAGAATAGAAGGGTACAGGAGAGGTGGAGACTCGTTTGGAGGATAAACACAAGTAGCTTGTACTAGTTGGAACAAGTGGCCCATTTCCATGGTGTAATGTTCTGTATAGTTGTGTCTACCTAATCATTTTTCTAGATCTGTTCCATTCTGTTCTGCAATTAAACCAAAATACATACCAACGTGAATCCTACGATTTGCATACACTACTTACCGGAGATTCCCAGTTTTAGAATAAGGATCAATACATTCATCCCTTGATAGAATTCGATGGGAGAAAAGTTTCTTTTCGGGATCCAGAAATCCTTGAGTTTTAAAAATAAAGACAAAAGAAGATTTTAAGTTGAGTCTTTAAAGCTTAAGTTCTATGACTGGTAGTTACTAATTTTGGATTGATGAATTTCAAGCATTTAAGATCTGTTGTATGAAAACTGTAACTATGACCAGCAGAAGTTTACAAACAACTTTTAAAATATATCGAATCTTTTCTTTTTTAAGTACAACATCAAAATGTTTTTTTCACTAAAGGTTTAATACGTTATTATTTTCTACTTTGCTCCTCACTGTCACAAACTTCTCTACTCCTGGTCTGACCTTCCATGGCTTTGGTGCGGTTCCACAAGCATGGTCAGCTCCTGGGTACCCCACTCAAATGGTCATAGTTCATTTTTGAGTGTTGAGAGTGAATGTTGGTTCGCCACTTGATTGTAGACAGTGTCACAGCTGAGCCTGATCTTTCCCGGGGGTCAGGGGAAATGTGTGGGTGTCACAGACTCACACACAACCAGTAGGGGATGATGTAAATTGACCAGGAGAGGCTGGTTTTCCCTACTCTTAATCCTTAGAAGGCTGTGGCCAATTCAGGCTCTCATGCAACCTTTGCTGACACAAACTCAGCACAGACCGTGCAGATTCCTGTTCTATAAGATACAGCATTATTGATCGCACCAACTTCTGAACTTTCTTTTCAATCACAAAATACCTAATCTGTCCATAACAATTTTCATACCCCTCTACTTTTATTCATCTCTAATACAAAACTGTTACTGTACAAAGAAATAGAACAGGCAACATCCCCCCAACAGCTACCCATCTATAAGCACAGAGTAAGAATCAATACAAAATACTTAATCTGTCGACTCAATTCACAAATGATACATTTTATTTCATGTTCTGGATGCTGTTTATCCAAAGATTTTGAAAAATGTTTATTCCACAAGCCAATACCTTTGGCACAGTCATCACCGCAGAGGAGATATTCAGAATATACTCTGAAATTCCCAGTACTCGAGCAATATTAATTATGCATACAAAGCAGCAGAGAGTTGGGATTTAGGCAATTTTCTGGATGGCTGTAAGATGGGAAAAATATTAATGCAAGAGAAATCAAGAGACAGAATCCTTTTAAGTCCTCTTCTTATCAGTCTGATTATTGTGTGAATATCTTTGACCCAGATGAGCTCATTTTCAATAACAGATAATAAAGAGAAGAGCGTAACTCAAGTTTTCTATCCTACAACTACTGAGCTGCAGGACTTTAAAGTACCAATATAAGTGGAAAAAGACAAATAAAAATCAGAGATGATTTCAATGGAGGCTTCCAGAGGTTTATTATCAGTCAGCTGGGGGGTCTGACGCACATGGAAACCCATCATCATACTTAAGAATACCCAAACCAGACAAAACCAAGAATAATTACATGTATTATTTCCCATTAGCATTAAAATAAAGGTGCAAAACACACATTTTTACAATCATAAATGGTTCAGATTTTAGACATATTACTTTAAAGCGTTTAACTTGAACAATAATTCAGTCCTGATTCAAGTAGCATCATTTCCAAAGTACATGCATCAACCTATTCCTTGTGGGTGCAATGCAGTGAGACATCTTCCCAACATGAAAGGTGCTCTGTAAATGTAATTTTGTTGTTGGGATCCAAAACGTTACTGCGTGAATACGGATCTGCTCAGTTGTTTTCAAGCAGCTCATCCCAATATCATGTGAACCTATGCATCTGTATTTCACGTTGTTGAACAGTTGATTCACTGCTTTCCTACCAATGGTTTACAAATTTCTGTGATCATTTGTGCTCAACATTGAATATTTCTGAAATAGCTTGAAAAGTTGCTTTTGGAATGTCAAAATTTTAAGCTATGGTTACTGAGGTACAATTCAACACCCCGATACCTAAACGTCACTGTACACCAGTGGCTTCCAAACTTTAAATAGTGGCACCCCACCCTAACTCAGCAAAGTTTTCGTTACGCCCCTTCACACTCGACTCCGCAAACACTCGGGTCCTCGGCTCCACGCACTCGGGGGCTCGAGACTCTAAAGCTCCGCGCCCCACAGTTTGCAAACCACCGCTGTACAATATTCACAGTATTCATTCAATGAGTATTCATTCTGGACATCATGTATTTGTAGTCTATTAGCTTCTTCCATTGGATTTAGATCTTGTATCTGTAGCATTTTACAGGAAGGATGGAAACATTACAGCAGCCTTGTTTTCTATGCTTTTCAAGGTCATCCCCGACCAGGCAATAAATACTGCAGAATAAATAAACCCATCATCCCATGTCCTCCACCCCATTTTCTTCTTTGTCTTTCTTGCCCAACCTGCCCTCTCCGTTAGTCCTTAAAGCATCTCCCTCCTAACATTCCTGAGTTCTGACGAAGGGTCATGGACCCAAAACGTTGATGATCTTTCCTTTCTCCATAGATGCTTCTGAACTGTTGAGTGTTCCCAACAATCTATTTTCATTCGTAATAAATACTGCAGTGTTTACCAATTTCTCAGTTATCTCGCATCTATTTTTATTCATTTATTTTGAATTGAGTGGTTTATTTCTGGGTTCACTTTATCTTCAAGAAGATCAAGTTTGAAATGCTTTCACATTTATAATGCTCGATGTTGGTTCAAAAAAAATTCTGACACATTTCTGATGACTTCCTTTAGAATTAAGTATGGATAGCTTTTGCTCTGCATGGCATAATGCAAAGCACGGCGAGAAATCTGAACTGTATGCACGCTTGCTTGTTTCCAGGTTGCTTATATCATCTATGGGCGGAGTACACTATACAATGGGGAAGAGCCATTACCTTGGTGCCTCAGATGCAGTCATCAACAGAAATAGGATAAAGAACCAGTTCAGAAGATTTTGTTGGCAGCCTAGTAGAGCTACTTTCTTTATATTGCTGCACTATATTACATACATAAGAATGTAGGAAATAAGAGGGGTGGGGGTGGGGAAAGATGCTAGGGAGGGAGGTGTGGGGTTAGGATGGATGGGGGCTTAATTACTGGCATTCTTAAATGCGTATCTGGGTTTACTTTCTTAATCCCATTCAAAATGTTTTATTCCCTTATCAAGGTCCCCTCAGAGAAATCGTCTCTCAAGATTGAAGAGCCCTTGCCTGTCTATTTGCCACTCATAGCTCATTTCTGTGACATTGAGGATCATTCTTGTTACCGTCCCCTGCATTGCCTCTCTGGACTTCACAGCACCTTCACATCCAAGAGTCAGACCTATCACCCGCAGTTAAACATATTTCTGTTGTCAAAGGCATTGTGGAAAGCCCATTAACTTGTTCAGCGGGCTCCGACATGCTCCATGTCCCCCGCCGGACCCACCCAACCATCGGCGGACAGGCTTTCAGCCTCTCTGCCCCACACACTCTGGAACTCCATCCCACAGTCCCTTCGCCTCACTTCCTCCCTTGCTTACTTTAAGGCTGGTCTCAAGACTCTCCCCTTCGATCATGCGTTCTGCTGCCCTCCTAACTCTCTCCCTCCCCTCCTAACTCCCTCCCGCTCCCCTGCCCCTTGCTCGGATCTCGTCCTGGACTGTTCAGCGCCTTGGGACGTCCTCCCGATGTGAAAGGCGCTCTATAAACGGAATTTTATTGTGCGTTGAGAGCAAAAGAAACACACATGGTGGCAGAGAGAGAAATAGGGGCCAGAGAGAAAACAAGAGAAAGGAGGGGAAAAAAAAATGGTGTGAGAGATAGGGTGGGGGAGGGAGGGAGGCAAGAGTGGGAGAACAACAAAAACAAAATTACATTTGTAGAGTGCTTTTCACGTCGGGTGGACATCCAAAGGCGCTGAACAGTCAGGGGTTGGGATGAGGGAGGGCAGAGAGGTAGGAAGGCGACTGAAGGCCCAGTTGAAGAGGAGAGTCTTGAGACCAGCTTTGAAGGAGGCAAGTGAGGGAGCAAGGCGAAGGGATTGTGGGATGGAGTTCCAAAGCGTTGGGGCAGAGGGGCTGAAAGTCCGGCCGCCAATAGTAGGGTTGGTCAGGCGGGAGACATGGAGCAGGCTAGAGCCTGCTGAATGGAGGGAGCAGACAGATTAATAGTGGGTCAGCAGGTCAGAGAGGTAGGAGGGGGTAAGGCCGTGGAGGGCCGTGAATGTGAGGACAAGGATTTTGAATTTGATCCTCTGCAGAGTGGGAAGACAGTGGAGCCGGGCGAGGGTGGGAGTGATGGGATCACGAAGCGTGGTGCAGGAGAGGACATGAGCTGCAATTTTGGACAATCTGCATCTTGTGGAGGGGAGTCAATGTGGAGGGGAGTCAATGAGGCCAACATGGAGAGAGTTGCGGTAGTTGAGCCTAGAATGACAAACGTGTGTGTAAAGGTTTCAGTGGCCTGAGAAGTGAGGTAGTGATGGAGACGGGTAATGTTGCGGAAGGGCAACAAGAGAGGAACCGATTTATATTTATATTTATTCCTTAAAATTAACTTTTTTTTTTAAATCACCATCCTACAGGTAGACCCCGCTTACCGAACACCCGGTTAACGAAAGTTCACTATAACAAGGGTTTCTATTTGTACCACTTCTCCGCTTACCAAAGGCTGCTTTGTTTACATACACTTTAAGTCTCGCAGGATTCTCGTGCGCAGCTTCTTATGGGTAGCGTCTCTCCCGGCTACCCCAGCAACACACGCTCAGTCTTCAGCGTGCCTCAGTTAAGCAGTGCAGCCCCTCCCATAGCTTAAGTGGCAGGATGCTTTGTTGCTTCAATAATAGTAAGTCGAGGACTGTCTGTATTTTATTGTTTATTGCTGTATTTACTAACATTTTAATATTTTCTTGTTGTATTTAAAATTGTGTAGCCTTCAATAGCAGTTATATCTGCCTTCGCTAGTATAGGTTGGGTGTCCTGAATTTGGGCCCGTAGCCGAGCCTAGATTTGGGTATTTCCAGACAAATTGGAACGCCAGAAGCGCGTCACGTGTCTGGAAATGCCTGGGCCCAGGTTGCGATATTTCGGTACAGTGACTGTGAAGACCAGGCCTGGAACAGGTAGGATTGGCATTTTTATTCTTGCAATTTTTGTCACATTCCGGATTCCGGAACTCCAAATTTTGGCCACTCAACCTGTAAACCGAAAATGTTAGCGCTAGGAACCACTAGGAACTAAAATGATTTCAGCGGGGAGACTCAGGTCGGGGCTGCGGCCAAATACAGTAATATAGTTAAACTCTCGCTTAACGAAATTTTCGCTTAACGAAGGGTTATAAAGTCCCCAACCCCTGCGTTCAGCGGTGTCTAGGTGTACATCGAAAAAAATTCTTAAACTCTATTTAACCTGCAAAATACGCACCTCAAGTTCCTGCAGTCCAGAAAGAAGCCCTAAATATTCCACTGAAAAAAGAGATCTATGACCCTGAGATTGCAAACTGCCATCTATCCAGAGGTTAACTTTTCTTTGCTCCAAAATATGCATCGACTTCATTCACCCTGGAGTTCTCATCAAGACTTAGGACTCTCAATGTAGTGGTACAGCATTACATTTTTTGTAACAACATCTCAGAAAGTTCCCTAATGCATCACCCGGGAATAATATTTCAGGAATCAATTCCCGCTAATCAGTTCTTTGTTCAAGAGCAAACACACCAAATGTAGTGTTTATTGAATATCTTTGCTAAGGTACATCACATTCTTTTTTCACTTATTCCTTTTCCTTCTAAATCACTTCACTCAAACAATGTGAGGTCAAGGCCAAGGCCAAGACCAACCAAACTATGGCCTTGCAAGCACATTCGCACCAGTCCAAGTCGTTCTGTGTTTATCCAGTTGTGTGTTCAAGGTTTTTCTTGATTGAACATTTCTTAATTTACGGCATAAATCAAGAAATGTTCAATTAAGAAAATGTATTTTGTTGGCCGACCAAACTGTAGACCACTACAGTTCTAGGGGATCAAAACAATTTACCCCATAGGTAATCAACCCAGACCAGGCATATTTCCAGTTTCTAGATAGTCAGCCGTGAAATGCGTATCAACAACAACAAAATTACACTTTTATAGTGCCTTTCATATCAAGAGCACGTCCCAATATCATGATGTTGTTAAATGAATGATGTTGTTCTGATATTAAGCACTTGCACTACTTCAGTGAACGAATAGTAAATTTATGGAACAGGCTCTCTAGGGAGACATTGGAACCCGAAAATGTAATTTGTTTCAAGAGCAAATTAGATTTTGCTAGAAGATAATATCTTGGGACACAGTATATAGTTTGAGGCAAAACATGTCAAACAAACTAGATGGACCTTGGTTTTCTTTTGCCTAGAAAATTCTTATGTTCTTATGTACTCGATTGTAAAGAAGTTGCACCATGAGTCTATGTTATGAATGCATGTGAATGTACATAATCAGCCCACTTGCTCTACCAGCTCTTTTTAAAAAACATTAGGAGTAGGGCATAAGGCCCTTCGAGCCTGCCCCGCCATTTGATAAAATCATGGCTGATCTTCTGATTACCTGCCCTACCATATCCCCTAATCCCTCTATTTTTAAAAACTCTATCAGTCTCAGCCTTGAAAATGTTCAAGGACTGAGCATCTACAGCCTTCTGGGAATTCCATAAATTCACTACCCTCTGAGTGAAGAAATGTTTCCTCAACTCTGTTCTAAAAAGTTGACCCTTAATTTTAAGATTATGACCCGTGGTGACAAAATAGAAGAGATCTGTACATCTAAGAATTTTGAAAGCATGGAGTGAAGCTGCAAGACCAAGAACTTCTGGAGGAGAACTGCAGAAGATTGAAATGTGGTGCCTAAAGACTTGGCAAAGTACAAGATTTCTGTTTTATCCCTTGTTTTGAAGAATTGCCTTCAGTGATTCATTCAGATGTAAAATTCAATTTTACTATTCTACAAATATGACAAGGTTAATTCCTGTGATCTAGAAAGACGTTCTGAAGATCAAGCCTGGTACTGAGGGGATCTGGAGAAATTAATAAATACCATGTGACCAAAACACTGCTGATTAATTGGCCATTACTTACTTTCAAAGACTTATTGAAACTTTTGAAAAGGGAATGGAGTTTCTCCCAGTAACCTGGCCAACAATCCTTCAACTTGATCACTCATTTCAAGGCTGTTTGTATGATTTTGCTGCACTGCTGTGTTGGCCTACAAATACCCAGTCACTACTGCATGTACTGCAGTGAGCAGCCATTACCTGTGAAGCACTTTGAGGCATTTTGTCACTATGTGGTCTAAATTAAATACAGTATTTGTTATTCGTATTAGAATTTATACTTTTAAAATTGTGACTTTCTTCTTAACTATTTAAAACTGTGTTCACAATTGTACTTCACAAGAGCTCTTCAGTCCATTCAATCTTATCCTTCCAGAATCTAGAGCCGATCAATGTTAGTGTTCAGTTTTGGCCTTAAGGACCTTGGAGAGCATCCAGTATCGATTCATCAGACTAACAGAGTAGAAGCCCGTTTATCTGGCAGCCTCGGGACCTGGCCAGAGCCGGTTAAAGCGCTGCCGGATATTCGGAGCAAACCCAACACAAAAAAAATTCAAAAATGTTTTAATTTTTTTAAAAACATAGCATATTAATAATAGACCAACTAATCAACAACAACAATAATTTAAACTTATAAAGCGCCTTTCACGTCGGGAGGACGTCCCAAGGCGCTGCACAGGAGGCGTGTGACCCGAGCTGGGAGGGGAGTGTTCGGGAAGGGGTGAAACACGTAGGGGAGGTCGAAAAATTCGGGGGGGAACAAAAGGCACGGTCGAAGAGGAAAGTCTTCAAACCGGCCTTGAAAGAGGAAAGGGAAGAAACAAGACGGAGGGATTGGGGGATGGAATTCCGCAGGGTGGGAGCAGAGAAACTGAAAGCCCGGCCTCCGATGGTGGGGCGGTTCGGGCGGGGGGCTTGGAGCAGGCCAAGTCCTGCTGAACGGAGGGTCCGGGTGGGCTTATAGGGGAGAGTAAATCAGTTAAATAGGGCGGGGCAAGGCCGTGTAAGGCCTTGAAGGTGAGGACGAGGATCTTGAACTCGATCCTCTGGAGGATGGGGAGCCAGTGGAGACGGGCGAGGGTGGGGGTTATGTGTTTGCGGAGGCGGGTGCGGGATAGTACACGGGCTGCAGAGTTTTGGATGACCTGCAGCTTGTGAATGGAGGAACTGGGGAGGCCGACGAGGAGTTTCCGTAGTCCAGCCATGAGGTGATGTACGCGTGCACGAGTGTTTCGGCAGCGTGGGGGGGGGGGGGGGGGGGGTGAGATAGTTGTGGAGCCTGGCAATGTTGCGTAGGTGGAAATAAGCGGTGCCGGTCAAGGCACGGATGTGGGGGAGGAATGAGAGTTTATGGTCGAACGTGATGCCGAGGTTCCTGACTGGCTTTGTGAGGTGGAGAGTACAGCCTTGGATGTTGAGGCTGGCAGCGCCCGATGTGCAGAGGCGCTGGCTTGAGCCAATCAGGAGCGTCTCGGTCTTGCTCACATTCAATTGGAGGAAATTGTCCCTCGTCCAGGACTCAATGTCGGACAGGCATGCTGTCAGAACATCGATAATATAATATATAAATAATAATTATAATCATTTACACACAGCAACCAGGCAGTTCAGAGAGATCTTTAAGCTAGTGCAAAAAGTGACATGTCTGAATGACACTGTTCTCAATGGGGGCAGAAGAGAGGAAAGCTTGTGTTATTGAGAAAGCAGAGAGTGAGCGGCGGCCACTCAGTTCAGTTAACTTTCTTTCCAAAAAGCCTTGCGATGCCTCTGTGTGTGCACTAACTTGAAACACTGCACTCTGTAAAACGAGCATTGCAAGGAGTCTTTTTTATTAAAATAAAAGCCAATGAATTGATCTGCAAGCTTTGCTCAGGATGGGTGTCTGTTTTGCTGTTTTGTGGCTAAATTAAATCTGAATTAATCAACTCACACCGTTCTGTCCCTCAAAGAGTACACTCTGGAGAGTGTATTGTTTTACAGTACCGGCAGCATTCTGAGCTAGTGCCACCATCAGGCACCTAGTAGCAGCATTCCAAAATACTGACGCAACACAAAACACCAAAAAAATGTATTTTTCTGGATAAATTCCGGTTTATCGAAAGTGGACTTTTTTTTGCGATGCCAGTTCTATGGATGTTACAGTTGATCAGGTCACGGATAAACGGGCTTCTACTGTACCTGGAATGAAGTAGCACTCTACGACGAGAAGCTGACTAAGTTTTGGGTTATATTTTTCACAGTTGGAGAGACGCAGAGATTATCTGATTGAGGTACTGAAATTAAGTGAATTTGTGAACAGCAATGTCCCACAAACTACCATGAAGTGAATGATCAATTTTATTCAGAAGATTGTTAACAGGACACTTGGGAGAAATTCCCTCCTCCTATGATGAAGGGGAAGAAATTCTATCAGGGTCTAGAGCAACTCCATCTATGCAGTAATTCAGAGTGCTCAGAACCCAACAAATCCCTGAACACAAACACAATAGCACTGACATTTTCTAAAATCCTGTTTCCACAAATGTCAGACACTAACTCTCCAAAGCAATGAGCAATCATTCTCTGGGAATCTCGACAGACAATTTTTCAGCATGCAGTTCGATGGGGAGCGGGGGCATGTGGGGGGGGCACAGTAATAACAATAATCCTTGCATCTAATATAGCACTTTTCTTCTAGACTTCTCAAAGCGCTTCACAGATTATACTGTAAAGTGAATTGACTGTATATTTTGTGGGTGAAACGTGGCAGCCATTGCACACAGCAGTGTCCCACAAACAGTCATGGATTGAGATGACCAATTATTTTTGGAGGGATTATTATTAGGTGTGTGGAGCAAGGAAATTTGACCAAGGTTTCGCCACCCCTGGACTGAAACCCAGGTCTCTAACCACTGAGCTACAGAGCTCCGCTGTAGCTAAATGCCCTCTCCTAATGCCTGCACAGGCACCTTCTAGCAGGGGTTACAGAAAGTGATCAGGACCAAAAACTTTAGCTGATTTCCCCCCACCTCTCCCTATCTGAACAATGATGTGGGATGGTGGGAGTGTCGAGGATTAGTCCTCTAAGTGATACAATGTGACATAAACATATTTAATTCTCCACTCCATTTATATAAAGCTTCCCTCATCTTATCGATGTCTCAAAGCATTAACTTGAAGTATGAAGCAGAGGATGCATCAACTCCCTTCACATGTGGTATATATGGACATTTGATTTCCCAAATCATCTTACACAATTTAACACACAGAGTCAGCCTGACTTGCATTACTGATCTTTCATTAACAGAGTTTCACAGAAGGACAGTGGCGACAAGGTGTGCCTGATCGTGTTCACAGAGACATTTTGTTGAATTTGCATTTTTTGAATAAGTGGATTTTCTACCTTTTGAGCCTGATAGGAACATGAGACGTGAACAATCCATTTGAAGTCCCAATTTGATCTCACAGTCTAGAATGGCACTCCAATGCAGTACTGGGGCAGCATTGCAATTTCAGAGGATGATTATTACTAGTATTTTTATTGTACAGAATTTCCACCACTTGCCCAGAGAATGAAATTGCTGACCACTGGCTAAATACTGCTACCAAGTGGCCAATTAGAACATCACAGCCATTGACAAAACATTTGTCACATTTTCATACAAAATATGAACATAAAAGTACGATGCAATTTTGACTCAAAATTTATGTGTGCTCAGCAATGGATTATAAAAAGGCCACTGACTGTTCCTAGCACAGGTGCAAAGGTTTTTTATTTGACATTATTCCCATATACTCTTACTTTGCAAACAAAATTTGTCGGTGATAAATTAACAACAAAATTACATTTATAGAATGTCTTTCACGTCGGGAGGACATAAATTAAATAGAATGATAAGGTATACAAACAAGCCATTTGGTCCAACTAATCTGTTGTTGTTTATACTCTGCGCAATCCCCCACAGCCTCTATTGCAAAACCAGTAAGGAGTGCAGACTCCCCTAGTGTTGTGTACAATATGATGCTGTTATCTGCACAGTGTTGCTCAGAAATTTAAATTCATCCTGATCTAAAATCACAAAGCAGAAAGAGCGGCACTAATTCACCAATCCATAATACCTCTTGTTGGGATTTATGACCCCGAGAGTTCACAATAATGACCCAACAATCCTTGTAAAAAGGTATAGTGTCTTTACTGTTCATAAGTCATATAGAATCATAGAATGTTACAGCACAGAAGGAGGCCATTCGGCCCATCGAGTCTGTGCCGGCTCTTTGACCGAGCAAGTCACTTTCATATGAAACACAACATAACAGATTATTCAGAAGATTCATGGGAAGATTCATTTCTGGAATCTGAGAGCTTTCTATTGAGAAAGTTATTGAATTGGAAACATCAATGCCTTAGGATACACAATCTTAATAGAATGCATGTGGTAGCTGTTAACACTGATGGCAGTAATATCTTTACTTGGAAAACTAACGGTTCGCTGCCCACACAGTGCAGCAGTTTGTAAAGCAGTACCTGCAATTGTATGCGCGTAGAGCCTGCTGCCAAACGTGAACACGTGCAGCTCGTAGAGCTTGGCAATTTTCTCCAGGAACTCTTTACAGTGAGGCCGAAGTCGAGTGTGCAGCATAGGCTCTCCCCGGCCCAGCTGGAAGTGAAAAATCCCCTGCAGGTAATAGAGACACAATAACACATTTGTGGACATTTGTACAATGAAATTCCAAATATAGGCGAGACCATTGCAGTCACCACCATGTCTATTAACAATGGTCACATCATTGGGCAGAGATTGAGGTGTCTGGTGATGATTTCACCTACAAATACACGGTAACCACACTTTATACTAAATCCTGTGAAGCATTTCACAGCTTGAAGCAGCTTTATGTTGAATGCAAGGTTATCATTATCTAGAATAGTTCCTATCAGAAACTTACATAATCTGAACTCACACAGGCTATCTAGTGCTGGAGATGTGCCGTCTCAAGACTCTCTTCTTTGATGGTCCCATCTGTCACCCCCTCCCCTCCTCCCTCCCTCCTCAAAACCGACCCAGCTCGGGTCTGAAACACTGACTATCCAACAGGTTGGGACATCCTCCCGACCTAAAGGCGCCATATAAATTTAGTTTTGTTGTTATTGTTGTCACTTCAAGTGTTCTGGATGCTATCCTGCGTGAGGGACGCTATATAAATGCAAGTTGTTGTGTGTCATCCTTCGGATGAACGTTGAAGACCCATCTACCTGTTCCAGTCGATGTTAAAGATCCCATGACACTGGAGCTACGTACCTTTACAGACCAAGAGTTCACCACTTGGGGAGCAAAGAATTGACCCAACCCAGTCTTCCTATGATTAAAGACAGGAAAACCAACCAGGTTGCCTCTTGTTGGTCAATCTACAGCACCCTCTAGTGATTGTGTGTGTGGTTGTCTGCGCTGGATAGCATCTCAGAGTGCTTAAAGAGCACGCTGACTTGCCCCACCTCTGCAACATCACCTGGGTCCAACAATGTTTCACACCACAGGCCAATGAGATCCTCATATACACATTAAAAACATCCAGCCTCGACTATGCAAAATTCCTGCTTCTCGGCTTCCCCAACTCCTCCTTCCATAGGCTGCAAATCATTCAGAATTCTGCAGCCCATGTCCTCTCCTGCACTAAGCTCTGCGACCCTATCACACCCATCGTAACCCGATTCCACTGACTTCCCATCATACAAAGGATACAGTTCAAGGTCCTGGTCCTCCCTTCAAAACCCTCCATGGCCTTGCTCAACACAACCTATGCGACTTTCTAACCCTCTCACAACCTGCCCACTCCCTCTGCCGTGTTGACTCCGGCCTGCTTCACTGCCCCCTCACGCCCCTTCTTCTACTCTGCCCCCACCCTCTGGAACTCCATCCCAAAGCCCCTCCAACTCGCCCCCTCCTTTGCCTCCTCAGTTTATTGTCCCATCCAAAGGATGGCCAATCTGCTAAGCCAAGACTTTTCAAGCTGACAGTATGAGCTCAGGTCCTGATGTGGAGTAGTTTCAAACTTGCTGAATGAAAAATACCTCTCCTCTCAACATTGATGCCAAGATGCCAAGCAATTTTTTTTAAAAAGCATAACTTGATGCAATAAACCAAGCTGACGCACGAGCACAGAGGTACCATCATCAGAGAGGTTGTTGAATGTTGTGAACATTCAGGTAGACATTAAATGGTGATAATAATAATCCCTACAGCATCTCTTCAAGATGCCTCAAAGCACTTCACAGAATATACTTTAAAGTGAATTGACTATATTTTATGGGCAAAACATATACTGTATCCAAACAAGGATGAATCGGCCAACAATCCTCGAGATAAATTCACTTCATAGACCATCCTATGGCAATCATGGTTGCCTACAAATATGCAATCACTACACTTGACAGCTATTAACTGTCTCTTTCAGGAATTTTCACATTATAAATGAGTTTGTTTTCGAAGCATTTTATTTAGCACATTATTGCCATCTTGTGGCAAAATATAAATTGCAATAATCCCAGACACAAAAAAAGGTCAGATATCACCAAAAATATTTGTGCAGCTGTGATATCTCTGCGACTACAAATATCACACATGTTCACATGCTGTTGACCAGATATAGACTGCAAAGTATAATGTGGTTTGTTAGTAATCAACATTTGTCACAAGATGGTGCTATCACAACTCCTCCCTCCTTAATGAAGAAGTTACAAATACTGACATTCAAATGTGATGTTATAAATTTGTGTACATCATCATGTTTCAACTGTGACATAGAAATAACAATGATATACAACACCATTTCTTGGGTATAACTTTGTTTCAATTAGTTGAATTATAATTCTCATTTCTATTTATTTTAACATAATATGCATGTAAACCTTTTCATGCCCATGTCATACATTTAAAGAAACTTATCCGTTTAACATGTAATCCTTCTTACCCTGACATTTTCTTTAAAATGTCTTTTCCAACTTAAATTTGGACCTTATTATGACTGTATGAATATAAACTGAAAATCATTTCAAACATAAAGTTAAAATAACTCTGAATAAATGTAATGTTTTTCTTACACATCATTTTCACATGTTTAAGGAGTAACTCTTACTTCTTGCCCACAAATCAAACTTAACCACTGGATTTCTGCTTCTAACTGGATACCTTCCCTGATCAAAAGTTTCACGACCCATAGTTGCACTCGGACTTGTTATGTGTCGAGTCTGGCACATAACTACAGGTAGACCTTCACTTCTACTTTCCATTTCATCAGTCATGTTCTGTTGACTATTACTAGGAACTGAACCTTCATTTTCATGCACATTTGAACTCTTGTCTTCTGTTGAGCCTTCTGGTACCATTACTGATTCATTTGTTGGCCTACATCTGATATCAAGACTGTCTGGTTCATCAGATTGATTCATTTCTTGCCAATTTCCCTGTGCTTGTGTAGGTAAAACATGATCGATATGAACAAACCTGAGCTTGCCACTTTCAAACATTTTGACCAAATATGTGCGAGGTCCACATACTTCCATTACTCTTCCTGGAAATCACTTCACCCATTTGTGATGATGATTCTTCACTTTAACCTTCTGGTTCAACTTCAGACTTCTTTCTTTCATCCTATCATGGTTCTCTCTCTGTCTCTCCTGTTTCCCTTCTACCGTCTGTGCTAAGTTTGGTTTTAGCAATGAGAATCTTGTTCTCGGTTGTCTCTTTAAGAACAAAGCAGGTGTTCTGTCTGTAGTGGTGTGAGGTGTGTTTCGATAAGTTATCAAAAAGTTTGCCAGTTTGTGAGCCAATGATCACTGACGTTTCTTTGGGTTTGCATCTAGCATTTGCTTGACTAGCGCGCGCTTGACAATTTGCACTGTGCGCTCTGCAGCTCCATTCAAAGCTGGATGGTAATGCAGGTATTCTAGTGTGCTTCACGCCATTCTTTTTCATGAATTGCGCGAACTCTTCTGAACAGAACTGAGGTCCGTTGTCGGACACAATTTCCTCTGGAAATCCATATGAAGCAAACAATCCTCTCAAAATATCCAAAGTTTTGCTAGAGGTTGTTTTGTTCATTGGAAACACCTCAACCCAC
Source organism: Hydrolagus colliei (assembly GCA_035084275.1). NCBI lineage: Eukaryota > Metazoa > Chordata > Chondrichthyes > Chimaeriformes > Chimaeridae > Hydrolagus > Hydrolagus colliei. Next base: position 107,363,510 of record CM068743.1, read on the forward strand.
TTGGAATGACTATCTATCACAATGAACAATTGCTGTACATTTTGATCTGCAAAATCTATGTGTAACCTTTGCCACACTCTGGCTGGCCATTTCCATGACTGTAGTGGTACTGGTAGTGGACTCTTTCCAACCGACTCACATACACTACACTGTCTTACCGTGTTTTCAATATCTTTATCCAACCCTGGCCACCATAGATAGCTTCTAGCTAGACTCTTGGTCAGACACATCCCTAGGTGTTGATCGTGAAGATCACCTAACAACTGTACTCTGTACCTTTCAGGGATTACCACTCTAGCTCCCCACATGACACATCCTTGGTCAATTGACAATTCATGTCTCCTAACAAATTATGGCCTAATTTCTTCTTCAGTTATATGACTGGGCCACCCACTGGCAATATAGTCATGTACTTTGGATAAAAACCTGTCCCTACGAGTTGCCTTGCTGATGTCACTTGATGTGACTGGCAGCTCTTCAACATGGGAGAAATAGAACACATCTTCCCTGTTTGGTTTCATTTCTGATGTTAGAGGTAGCCTCGACATTGCATCTGCATTACAATGATCTGCTGACCTACAATATTGTATGTCATACTGGTATGCTGACAAGATCAACGCCCATCCTTGCTTTCCAGCTGCTGCCAGAGTAGGTACCTGTGATTTTGGATTTAGGATGGCTGTCAAAGGTTTATAGGTAGTTTCAATGATGAACTTGCGACCATACAAGTATTTGTGGAATCTCCTAACTCCAAATATCAAGGCCAAAGCTTCTCGCTCTACTTGGGCGTAATTTTCTCACTACTACTCAGTGTTCTAGAAGCGAAAGCTATCGGTCTCTCTTCCCCTGTTTATAACATGAGAGATAACCTCACCAACATTGTATGGGGAGGCGTCACATCTAGGCTTGATTGTCTTTGTGACCTCATAGTGTACCAGCATTGTATCATCTACTAGCTGTTCTTTACACAACTTGAAAGTCTGGTCACAGTCATGTGTCCATTGCCATGGTACATCTTTCTTCAAAAGCTCATTCAAGGGGTGTATAAAAGTTGCCAAACTTGGGATGAATTTTCCATAGTAATTCAACAAACCCAAGAATGATCAGAGCTCAGATGTGTTTCTGGGAATGGGCGCGTTCCTGATCGCATCGATCTTACTCTGGGTTGGGTGCAATCCATCTTTGTCTACCTTGTGCCCTAGGTACTCTACAGACTCTTTGAACATCTCACATTTGTGGGCCTTGACAAGTACTTGGTGTTTCTCTAGCATTTGTAACACCTTGTGTAGCCTTTCATGATGAACCTGTCTATTTGGAGCAGAGATGAGTATGTCATCAAGGTAGCATACTACCCCATCGATTACTTCTAGAATCTGAGTCATGACCCCTTGGAAGATTTCTGGGCTTGACAAAATGCCAAATGGTAGTCTATTGTATTGATACAGGCCCATATGAATGTTGATAGTCAAGTACACCTTTGACTTCTCATCTAACTCTAACTGTAAGTAGGCGTTTGACAAGTCCATTTTAGAGAACACTTCACCGCCTACCAATGTGTTGAACAAATCTTCTACATTTGGTAACGTGTCAGGTGGACTACACTTAAGAACTTGATTCACTGTTACCTTGTAGTCCCCACAGATTCTGATACTACTGTCAGATTTTGGAACTATGACTATGGGAGTAACCCAATTACTTTGTTCTACCTTACTGATAATGTTCTCATTTTCAAGTTTTTTCAGTTCTTTCTCTACTTTTTCTCTCATTGCGTATGGCACTGGACACGGCTTGTAGTGCACTGGCCTTGCTTCACTTTGGACTCTTACACTTGCCTTGTATCCGCTAATTGGTGCACCGGATTCACTGAACACCGTCAGGTGCTTCTTTATCACCTCTTCCTGTGTTGAGAACGAGGTTTGCACATAGGAGATTTCTTGCCAATCTAATTTCAGCGATTTCATTCAATTTCTACCAAGTAATGCTGGCTTTTCTCCCTTCACCACGAGAATTGGCAAATCCGCATATTGATCCTAGAATTTAACCGGAACACACACTCTACCCACAACTGGGATGATCTCTCCTCCATAGCTACGCAGCTCAACCCTTGCTGTTTGTAGCTTATTTTTGCTCAGCTTCTCTCGATACAGTGTTTCAGACACCACACTGACTGCTGCCCCAGTATCAACTTCCATGTTTCCTGGGACTCCATTCAATGCTACATGAACCTTGATGCTATGCGACTTGCTACTACTTGATGCTTTTGTGCTGTAGATCGTGTGGATCTCCACTGGCTCCTGAGAGTCCTCGCTCACCTGGTGTCGCTCAACCGTATGCAGAAACTGACGACTTTTCTAGACTGCATTCGCCCCCTTGGCCTTGAAACAAGCCTTCACAAGATGCCCAGTCTTATGGCACGAATAACATTCCGCTTTCGTGAAAGGGCACGATTGTGCTGGATGAGAACCCAGACATCGATAGCATGACTTTGAACTAGTCCCGCTACTCTTCCCTAGAAGGCGACTCACCGGTGCCTTAGACTTCTGTGTTTTCGGTTTGTACACCTGCAGCTTGTTTACCTCCCCCGCTGTTGGGCGATAGCTTGCTCAAACTTCCTTTGAACCTCTCTCGGCCATGTCCATAGACAAGGCAGGTTTGACATGCCAAGTCAAATGTTAGCTGTGACATTGTCATTAATTTGCTTTGGATACGGTCGCTCTTCAGTCCGCACACAAACCGATCTCATAAAGCACGGTCCTGGAAATCTCCAAAATTGCAGTGTATCGACAGCTTTTTCAACGCTACGATAAAACTGCCAATGTTTTTCTCTGGTAATTGACACCCGGAACCAAATCGGTAACTCTCTGCAATCTTTAATGGCTTTGGGTCATAGTGTTCTGTAAGCTTCTTAATGATGTTCTTCAATGGTGTGTCCTTAGGCTTAGCTGGGGCTAACAAATTCTTCACTGTTTCATACACATCGGGCCCCACTTCTGTAAGAAAGATTGCTCTCTTTCTCTCTTGCACTGCTTGATTTACACTTGCAGCATTACTCTCAGAAGCTACAATTTCAACAATATTATTGGCAGCAAAGAACATCTCCAACCACTCAATGTAAGCACTAAACGTTTCCCGGCTTCGTTGAAACTCAACTCAATCGTCCGATGTATCTGAGCCGCCATCTTGGATTTCTAGTGTCAGTCCCACCACACGTGAATGCGAAACTTGACCGGATTTGTAGCTCTCAATCAAAACGAAAAGCCATCGCACAACTCTCCGCAACTTTGTAGAGTCCATGTCCTACAAACAGAATTAGCTAGGGAATACGCAATCCCATCTTCGTCTCCAATTTGTGATATCTCTGCGACTACAAATATCACACATGTTCACATGCTGGTGACTGTATATAGACTGCACAGTATAATGTGGTTTATTAGTAATCAACACTTGTCACAAGATGGCGATATCACAACTGCAAATTTGCCTTGTATCACAATTGTGTTGAGCGATGGTAGGATTGTAAGAGTCTTACCTTGTTTGACATCTGTTGAAAGTGCTGCTCTGTGGTGTGAATCAAAGTCTGGTCCAGGTCTACCATTAATACTAATTTTCGGTTTTTGTGAAGCCACTGTTGATCTTCCCGACCCAACTGTTCAGCTTGCTGCGTGTGTGGGGAAAGAAGACATTTTTAGGTCACTTTACATTTTATAAAACAAAAGTACTCATTCATAACTCTTTCATTCCTCCCTTGCTTTATTCACAGCCTTTCCTTCTCAGACATGGAGGAGGGAAAATGGTAGATCTAAAATACGTTTAGGCATTTTTTAAGAAATAAAACTTTAAGCCTAAAATGTTTAAAATCCTAAATATTTAAGATAGCGCAAATTTTTTTTAATTTTCAAATTCATTCTTAATCTTAAGAATGAAATATGCAATTAAAACATTCCAAAATTCTGCTTGTTCTCAAATATAAAGAATATCATCTTCATAGAAAATTTGGGATGTCAAACGTCTCATCAGCAACCGTCATTTTAGCTATCAGGTTCATCTACAAAAACTAGCTCTCATCCATTTATCTATAGGATATCTACTCTCCTTTCCCCTACCCCGCCCCCCCCCCCCCCCCAACCCCTGCTCCTGTCCCTACCTGCTTGTTCAGCGCCTTGGGATGCGAAAAGCGCTATATAAATGTCATTTTGATTGATTGATTGGTTGATTGACTGATTGATTGATAATTCTGTTAAGAATGAGATGTTAAACCGAGGACCCATCTGGCTGTTCAGGTCAACATTAAAAATTCCTTGGCACAATTTGAAACATGAAGAGAGGGTCTCCTAGTGTCCTGGCCAAGAATCTCCTAGATAAAATTAATTGTTCAATTTGCGGTACATTGCTAGGAATCTTTGTGGTACTGGTACTCCCCTCTATACGTCGTCCCAATATATGTTATTTGTTGATGTTATACATTGTTGATGAATTAATAAATAGTTAGAAAAAATAAATAGAAAATTGGATTAATTGAAGAGATATTAGCTGATTACATTTTATATTAGTTGTTTAGCAAATATATAAATATGATAATAAATACAATTAAGAGAACACTTACTGGAGATGGCTTATGTGGTGAGTGGGAGGGGGCGGAGTCATTCACCTGAAAGAATGGGATTACCTGCCTCTTGTATGGATCCCCAGAAGGGCCTCACTCAGCCTCACCAAACAGCTGATCGCTGGCACACCTTTGCTCATTCGTACATTTCGACAACTTTAGAAAAAATGTACGACGGCACAAACACATGCCAGCGATCAGCTGTTTCGGGCCGCGGCGTGCACCGATGCAGTCCATCTTTGAACACTCAATGGTCATCTCCCCACACCCCTCAAACATAGCACTGAAGCCAAACAATGCCCGAGCTCCACTCACAGAGCTGGATAACCTAGCGGCTATACCATGAACTACAAGCAGCTGTTCCAAATTTCGGGAGATTTGCCAGACATTCAAAAAAATATATATTTTTAAATCTTGCCGGTTTTAGGGAGTTGCCGGCTTTCAGAATGTCGGATTATCAAAGTCTTACTGTATAGTCATGTTTCAATATTCTCATTTTAATATTTTTAATGGTTTTGTATGATTTATTCGGACATCGGGGGAATGAAAAAAGTCCAATCCAAACTGACTGAAATGTGACAAGTAAAAGAAAGTGGAGAAATTAAAAGCACCAAATCAACTTCCAATTTTCTTTCCATCAGAACCACTTATTATAGTTCTGAATAGGTCAAAACTCATGACCATGTGAAACCTCTAGTCCACAATCAAGATTGTAAACTGGATCATAGAATTATTTGCATAGGCCACATCCTTCTCCAATATTATTTTACAGTTTTTCAAAATGATTGATGAGAACCATTCATCGGATTGCACACCCAGTTTCAGATGGTTTTGTACCATTAGGTATATGCATTTTGTTTGTCAATTCTCCAGGTTTTAAAAAAAACTGCATTAGTCTCTTTTTTGCAGAATTGAAAAGTCAAGGTACAGTAGAAGCCCGTTTATCTGTGACTCGATGAACCGGCACTTCCGTATCACCGGCACGCCCAAAAAAAGTCCCCATTCGATAAACCTGAACTTATCCAGAACAATAGCGGTGGAGCATTTGTGAGTCATTGTCGCGCAGGTGCAGTATTTTGGTTTGCTGCGAGCAGAGTCTAGGGTTATTGGCTTGCCGCTAGTAAGGCTTTAAAGTCACGCTGCCGTTTTTTTCACCTGCTTGGCATCCTCCATTTTAAAAAGAATCGCTGGACTATAAACCACAACCAGTAAAGGTGTGTTAAAAGAACTTAAAACATTTTATGGTGGGTTTTCGACAGCGGGCCGCCTGAACATCTGGCAGGGGCTTTAACCGGCAATGGACAGGTCCTGTGGGTGCCGGATAAACGGGCTTTTACTATATAATGAAGTCAAGGTATTTCAGAAAAAAAGTGTTATCTACTAGATTCACTAATCCCAGCAAAAAGAAACAGGTGAACGTACAGTCATATCTATAATACATCTGGAGGGGTTTGAGGTGGCGGAGAAAGAGAAGCACTAATTTTACACTACAATTGTAGAAGTACCTGCAACTGATTAACTGAAGAAGGTATTTTGTTAAACAACTGATACAACCACTTACTTCGGAGCTAACCATCAGCTCTGGAACGCTGTGAATCATAGACACTGTCGCGGTGGAAAACGGGATCTGTTGCTTTCCATTCCTCTTCTGTAATCTGTGAAAGAAAGGTTTTGGGAAAAAAGCAGGAGCACATTCAAACACTGAATAAATCAATGTAGAACAACCATTATTTTAACCAACCATTTCTTCCCAGAATTCTTTTCTCTCTAAAGGCAGCAACTCACTCTGGGTTAGTTCTACCGTAGATGCCAGCAGCCCTTAAGCACCTTGCTAAAGTATTCATTATTCATACACAAGTTTTGGCATCATGTATGAGTCCTGCCAGTGAGCGCCAACCAGCTCAGACCATGAAGAAAACTCACTGCTCAGCTAAATCTAAACCCTCACCTTGCATCTACTCCAATAGATTGTCCCATGGGGGCCAACAGACCTGAAGCAGAGCAAGGATTTTTTCCCTCCTTCACTCGCCTGGGGAACTAAGCTTACTGCATTGTTATCCTATCTGAGAAAAACTTAGTACCTGCTGGGTACTGAGTCTGCTGCCAATTAAAAAAAAAAACTATAGAAATGGAGCAAAAGATAAAGCAAATGGTTCTTAAATTAAACCATTCTATTTACATTTCGATATAGACTCATCCTACAATCAAACTTCCTATGATAGCTCCATGTACACTATGTGCAACAGTCCCTGCTCATTCCCCACACCAAACTTTTAAGTTTCCATTTTCATTGTTGCTCTTTGTCGTTCCTTGAAGACATTTTATGTTGACTCATTACCTCAATTAATTTCCTATTTGTGTGATGTCCTAGTTTGTTAGCATGAACCTATATGAAAGGAATACCTGTGTTGTAAATAAATTAGTTATTGCAGAAAGCTACCCTGAATACACCACTACAAGGTTCTCATAAACCCCGTAAAATCTACTGATGATATTTCTTCTCATTTTATTACATTCTAATGTTGAATAACACTCTAGTCTTATTCCCCTCAATTCAATAAATATTAGATCATTCTGAAACACAAGTCATGAATGAAGCCTTCCTTCCAAAAACAATACGTTTCTTGTTTTCTACTGTTCCATCGTACATTGTCAAATACATTGAGAAAACACAAAAGTAGACTTACTGTGTCAGGTCCTGACCACATTCTGCACAGAGGCCTTTCATCACAATAGGATGATTGCATCCCTCGAGCCGGACAAGTACACCTCTACACAAAGCAATAGGAGACAAAACTATTAGCACATATATGTGCAAAAATGATTGCATTTAGAATGAAAATGACACTTCAGCAGCAACAGAAAAACATATCAAATAACACGAAATCACAAGGAGAAATGGATGGGATTATCCAGCTCATCTCAGCCCTTGTAATCCATATGCCTTTTCACACAAACTTCTCAAGTGTTATGTGATCCAAGGTGTTATTGTATGTGAAGGGCTACGTAAAATGTAAGTTGCTGCTTTATGATTAGGAAGTAGATGTACTTCCGGATCAAAAATCGACGTATCATCATAATGTTTTCTTTGATAAAATACCTATCAAGTTAGGAGGTTCCTCAGAGCTTCACAGGAATTCCTGCAAAGTGGAGCAACTATGCATTTGTAGACAAACTATATTGCAATCTCTGTACAAAACCCATCATAATAATAATAAAACTTGCATTTGGCAAAGTGCCTTTGATGTCTGTCTTGAGGATGCTCCAAAATGCTTCACAGGAAGTAGAATGTGAAGTGGAATTCCTGTATTTTTGGGCGAATGCAGCAGCCAATTTGCAAATGGCAATATCGTACAAACAGCCATGAACTTTACTTAGCGAATTATTGCCCAAAACACCGGACGAATCTCCCCTCTCTTTTCAAACAGTGCCATGGAATATTTACATCCACCCGAAAAGGCAGACAGGTCAGTTTAATATTTCATCCAAAGGATGGCACATCCAACAATGCAACCTCCCACCCTTCCAAAGCAATGCATGGGAGTGTCAGTTTAGACTATGATTTCAAATCCCAACATAGGGCTTCAAGGCACAACCTTCAGACTCAAAGGTGAGAATGCTACCACTGAGTCAGACTGACAACATACACGTGGGTGAAAGAGGAAAACTTGACTTTCCACTAAGAGGATTTTACTGTTATTACATAAAAAAGGGCTATGCAACCTCTTAATGCCACTCCAAAATAACATTTAGAAACACAGCTTGTAGAGGTACAGTAGAAGCCCGTTTATCCGGCACCTGCGGGACCTGGCCAATGCCAGTTAAAGCGCCTGCCGGATATTCGGGCGGCCCGCTGCCAAAAACCCACTACAAAAAAATTAAACTTATTTTAACACACACCATGCACACCAGACTAAATAATAACAGATAGTGACAGAATGTTGTGTTGGTGCTTGTTGTTGGGGCTGCTCTCTTGCGCTTCTCACCTTTGCTGGTTGGGGTTTGCAGTCCAGCAATTCTTTTTTTGAATGGCGGAAGCCAGGTGGGTGAAAAAAACGGCAGCGCAATATTAAAGTCGTGCGACTTTATTAGCTGCAAGCCGAAGCCCTAGACTCTACTAGCGGCAAACCAAAATACTGCACCTGCGCGTCAATGTGGGTTATCGGCTAGCGTTATCGACTTGCCGCTACGCTAGTATGACTTTAAAGTCATAACCGCTCCGTTTCTTTCGCCCGCTTGGCTTGCTCCATTTTGGGGGGAGTCACTGGACTGTAAACCTCAACCGCAGCATTATGGCTTCAAGCGCAGCATCTACCAGCGGGGATGGGGAGCTGGGAGAGTGGTTTTGATGGTGAGTGCCAATACAATATTCTGTTGTTATTTTATTATTTATTCAGTTACAAATGCTCCAGTGCTATTGTTCCGGATAAGTTCCGGTTTATCGAATGGGGACTTTTTTTTTGCGTGCCGGTTATACGGAAGTGCCGGTGCATTGAGTCACAGATAAACAGGCTTCTACTGTATTTGTTTGAACACGGCACGACAATTTTTAAAATAATGGGATTACCTGGAAGTTACCCAGCTTGCAAAACAGATTTTCACAATTCATTAATGTAGAAAGCATCCACGGTCACCCCTATCAAATTTAGATTCATCAACATTTCGATTGTGTGTAATGGTTTTTCACATGACTTAAAAAAAATCAAAGTCAATTACAATAGTAACTCAACTTCCCGGGTAACATTCCTGAACCATTAAATATCACGGAATTTGACAGGAAATCTCTTTAGGTATCAGTTTGGCTCACTTGGTAGCACTCTCACCTCTAGGTCAGGCAGGTGTCCAAACCAAACAAGATAATAATAATCCGTCCAAAAAAAATCTATAATAAAATTGGTCATTTCAATCCATGACTATTTGTGGGATACTGCTGTGCACAATTGGCTGCCACATTTTCGCCCACAAATATACAGTCAATTCACTTGACAGTATATTCTGTGAAGCGCTTTGAAATGTCTAGAAGGTGTGAAAAGCACTATATCAAATGCGAGGATTAGTATTACAGTAAAAGCCGGTTTATCCGGCACCCTTGAGACCTGGCCAATGTTGATTACAGCGCATGCTGGATATTCAGCCGAAAACACAAAAAAAAACAATTTTTAAAAAAAATGCATTTTTCCAGATAAATTCTGGTTAATCGAATGTGGACCTTTTTTTTTGAGGTGCCGGTTTTACGGAAGTTACAGCTGATTGGGTCACGCATAAACGGGCTTTTACTGTATTATAAGAGTTCAATACATCCCACCTACAAATGGAAATTCACGTATATTGGAGTGGAATTCTCTCACTGGAGCGATGGATACCTCACCTAATTCTTGAGATTATGAAGCACAGACTGGGATCAAATTGAGTTGGGATCTCAAGCGAGTGTGTGTTGGGGTACTGCTGGAATCTAACCAGCTAAATTGTTAGTTTGTGAAATCTGGCACGTTTGCCTGAAAGTAGTGAATTGACAGTGTAACCCATAAATAATAATAATCCTTGCATTTGATTTAGTACTTTGAGACATTAGAGTAATAATCCTTGCATTTGTTAAAAGTGCATTTTACATCTTCTAGATATCTCAAAGCGCTTCACTGAACATTGGCATTATAACAACAACTTGTATTTATATAGCACCCTCCACCCCGGGCAGCGTCTCAGAGTGTTGGGCTAGAGACTATCCCAAATTAAGTGATCATTATTATAAAATGTGGTATTAAAACACTGGTATAAAGGCAAGTAATTTTACAAAAACATAAATGAAGCAACAACAGTGTAAGAAGCCAGAATCAGAACACTAGTTGGATAGATGAATCAGATCACAGTTCCATGGCAGTGATGTAATAAAAAATCTGATTTTGCTAATTACAGTAAAAGCCCGTTTATCCGGCACCCGATCAACCACAACTTTCATTTAACCGAAATCGCGCAAAAAAGTCCACATTCGAATAACCGGAATTTATCCGTAAAAATGCATTGTATATTTTTTTAAACTTTTTTTGCGTTTTCGGCCGAATATCCAGCACGCGCTTTTACTGGCATTGGCCAGGTCCCGAGGGTACCGGATAAACGGGCTTTTACTGTAATTTGTTTAGTTAAACATTAGCCACGAGATGTGTTGCTATGTACTGCACAAGATCAGAGACACACATGGAAAGAGCCTACAGTATAGACAGCTTTGTGCAATTGGATATCATTGCGCAGACAGAGATGGAAGGTATGGAATCTTGGTGTGTGGCTACAAATTGAGTTGAGTGTTGATGGTGGGGCAGGAGGAATAGCAGTGAAGTTTCAGGTTTGAACCTAAAAATTCCTAAACAAAGTCTTATTCAGCTCCTTTCCAGTACAGTACTGCACTTCACAGCTCTCACCTCATAAACTACTCTTCACTGCCTTCCTCCAGCTGCCAGACCTCCACAGTAGCTGAAAATATGAAGTGTGCCTGAAAATGAGTTCAAACTCGGAATAATAATGCATTATTGCAGATTCACACCTACAGATTGGCACTGGCTCTGCATCTGAAACAATGCAATTAACACTTGTAGTGTGCTATCTTATTCTTGTGTTGCTTTGTTATGGAGTCAGTCTTAATATATTTTTAATGTCATTCTACAGTTTCAATGATTTAATCTTATGCAGCAAAGCAATACATTGAGTGCTGCTTCTCTGACATCTAGGAGTCTGCAGGGTCCCTGCATTACCAAACCACATTCTAAAAATGCCATTACTATACTTAACACTGCACACTCGAGTCAACAACCTTAGACTAAGACCAGCAGGTGGTGGAACTAAATGTATTCATACAATGCTGAATTCATTGAAAGCTTATTAAAATGTTCCCCCAAAAAACCTCTATTTGGATTGATGTGCTCTTTGAAATGGAATGTAGTCGTCACTGTATTCCACAGGTGCACAAATACACATCTATTCTGAGATCCAATTGGTGATTTAGGTTTATATTAAACTAATCTCTTTTCTTGTATATTTTCACAATCATTTACTTTATGTTTAGAGCTTATTGTGGGTGGGGAAACAACTATAAAGGTACCAGCAAACATCTCCTTTCCTCCAAATGTAATTACAAAAAATGAAATACCGACAGGTTGCTCGAATAGAGGGACATCATAGGAAGACAGATAGTGGGTGTTTGTTAGATAGCCAGTAATAAACAACAACAGCAAAATTACACTTGTATAGTGCCTTTCGTGTCTGGAGGACGTCCCAAGGCAGTGGACAGTCTGTTTCAGACCTGAGCTGGGGACAGGGAGGGTGGACGGGATTTGGGGTGACCGATGGGACCATCGAAGAGGAGAGTCTTGAGGCGGACTTGAAGGAGGCCAGGGAGGGGACGAGGCGGAGGGACTGCAGGATGGAGTTCCAGAGGTTAATAATCCTTGCATTTGATATAGCGCTTTTCATGTCTTCTAAACACTTCACAGCGTTTCAAAGCGCTTCACAGAATATTCTGTAAAGTGAATTGGCTGTATATATGTGGCGAAATATGGCAGCCAATTGCGCACAGCCGTGTCCCACAAACAGTTGTGAATTGAAGTGACCAATTTTTAAAATGGGGGGGGGGGGGGGGGGAGGGGGAGGGGGGGGATTGTTATCAGGCATGTGGAGTAAGGAAACTTGCCCAAGGTTTTGCCCTGCCTGGAATCAAACACAGGTCTCTCACTTGTAAGGTGAGTGCTCTAACCACTGAGCTGCAGGATTCCACATTCCCTCAGGCTGCAGTTAAATTGCAGCAGTTACACAGGCAGAAACTAAAGTGGGAAAAGCCTGTGGCTGAAACATAAAGTTAGGATTCCTGTGAATGGAGAGAGAGAGAAAAAAAAACTTGGTAAGAAATGTTTCTCACCTGCAGTCATAGCCCAAATGCCAAGCATTCTACCTTGCAGTGCCAGGGGGCCAACACTCAACCCCAGCAAACCACAATTTGAACCAGTTATGTAATACCATGAAATATCAAACACAAACAATCTATCTGATGTTAAGCAGTTGGGAGACTCGTTTGATCATATGTAAAACCACAAGAAATGCTCATCTCATTTCATCTGAAACCACAGTAGAGCTACTGCCCTCTTAAATTAAGAGTTAGTTACTATTTTCTCTGCTGACAGGAAGATGGTACACAAAGCAAATTGCTACTGAACCACATTCTGTTCATAACTGTGCACTTTGCAGCAGGCATTAGAAAGCCTTTGGCATCTTCCCTTCGTATATGCATTGTTCATACCACCCCAAGTCCAGGCCTCTTACGTATCCACTCCGAAGCTAGCAATCATCTACCACAAGCCACCAACCCAATGATATAATAATAATGCTTGGACTTGATATAATAATAATAACCCTGAAAACCCAAAACAAGATGTACTGCAAATTGCTGTGACTACTATATTTTGTGGGAAGCCATGCCGACAATTTGCACACAACAATATCCATAAACAGCCATGCAACCAATTTTACCTTGGGGATTGTTAAATGAACACTGGAAAAATTCCCTTGTCTTGCTCACAGTGAAATGGGATCTTTATCTTCAGCCTGAAAAGGCAGATGGGACCTTGGTTTAATGTCTCATCCGAAGGATAGCATCTCTGACAATGCAGTATTTCCACGATTGAATTGAAATGATAGTAGAGATTATGAGCTCAAAGTGCCTATGTGGGGATTCAAGCTATAAATGGACTCCGAGGCAAGAGTGCTACAGTAAACCTCACATAAGTCGTATCAATTGGGACGATACATTTAATATTATGTATGGGAATGTATTGAGTTATGTGAAACTTGCATAAGTTATAGGAAATTCAATAGTACTTTGGCAGATGTACGACTTAGGCAATTATAAGCTTTATACACATCAGACTTGTGCGAGTTTACTGAACCAACTGAGCTGAGCCTGAGGAAGCATAGGTGCAGAGCTTTCGGACAAATAATTCAAGCATTAGACAGGTTCACTTTTTGCCTGAGGTTTTAGGAAAAATAGGATATGTTTTCAAATAGTAACTCAAGAGACGTCCGATCACAAACTTTGTGTTGTGTACTTGTGATTCCACTAAGGTCATTTGCAATGATTAAGCTCCACGCTGGTTTTTTTTGACGGAGCTTATCCTGTCAGAAGACTGGGTTCAAGCCCCACAACATTTTTTGAGCTCATAGTCAATGTAGGGGAACACTGAATTATCCTTTACATGAGATATTAAAGCAATGTCATGTCTGCCTGTTCAACTGGATGTTAATGATCTCACCGCCCTATTTAAATTGAGAATTACATTTCTCTCGGTTTCCTGGCTAACAAACCCCAAGTTAAAATCAATTGCTGTGCACCAATTGACTGTGGCATTCGCCTACAAATACATGGACACTGAACTTTACATCAAATCTTGCAAAGTAATGAGTCATTTCACAGATATGAAAAGGTGCTATGTCAAATGCAAGGATTAAGAAGCAAACTTGACTTGCTTTCTTACAGCAATTATAGCAATTAAATCATTTAGGTACACATAATTGGCTAATATTAATTGGACCCTCATCCATGCGTTCATCACATCCAGGCTCAACCACACAAACTCCTAATAGTCAGCCTCCCCAACCTGCGCAGATCATCCAGAACTCTGCAGCCCGTGTCCTCTCCTGCAGCGGGCTCCACAATCCTATCACCCACATCCTCAGCCGGCTCCACTGCCTTCCCATCACTCAAGGGATACAGTTAAAGATCCTAGTACTCATCTTCAAAGCCCTCCATGGATTCGCTCCTCCCTACCTCTGTGACCTTGCCTTTCGTCACCCTCTTACCTCTACCCTCCCTGACCTCTACTCCTCCTGATCCCAACCACCAGCTTGAGTGCAGATCCCTGCCTGTCCAGAGCCTTGGGAAATCCTCCTGACATGAAAGGCACTGTACAAATGTAATTTGTTGTTGTAATGTCAACATGTTTTATTCAAAAAACACAAATAAAGGTAAATGCCCGTACAAAACAGAAACAACACTTTGAGTAAAGGAAGGTCCAATACAGGTTTGGAAGAAAACGGTAATTTGACCCTTTTGACCTCAACCTCTCATTATAGCTAGTGTGACTATTAGTCCAATAATTTGTAAAAATCATCTTTCTTCAGCAACAAGTTATGACTGAAAATAATACTAGCTGCAGACAACTGCCGGGAAAAATAATTCACAGAATTCACATCACTTAGATCATCAAACATAAAGAGAAGCAGAAGAAGAAGCAGAACGTGAAGATTAATTTAGACTGGAGAGATGAGTGAGGAAATTGAGGGTTCCTAATATAACCCAGTTAAAGTGCCCAAAGCTACAAGATTGGTTTGGAAAAAGCTTTCAGATGGCTTTCAGATAATCATCAACACCATTAAAACAGCAGACTCTAGCACTCATGAACAGAGTCCTGTAGCTCAGTGGTTAGAGCACTCACCTTACAAGCATGAGACCCTTGTTCAAATCCAGGCAGGTCAGAGCAAAACCATGGGCAAGTTTCCTTACTCCACACACCTAATGATAATCCCTCAAAAAAAACCACAATACTGTAATAACATTGGTAATTTCAATCCACGACTGTTTGTGGGACCCTGCTGTGCGCAACTGGCTGCCATGTTTCACCCACAAATATACAGTCAATTCACTTTACAGTATATTCTGTGGAGCACTTTGAGACGTCTAGAATACGTGATAAGGCGCTATAACAAATGCAAGGATTATTATTATCATATTGATAACAGCAGCAAAGAGAGGTCAAGTTATCAGTATTCAGGTCAAGAAAAACAACAATGCGACAGCAGCAGGATTAGAATGCAATTTGTAAAGACACTATTAATGAAAAAGTGGATAAAACTCAAGAGTATTGAGTATAGTTTTGAATATTGAAGGAAACCTGTAAACAGAATGAAAATCTACAGTCAACACTAATAATAATCCTTGCTTTGACATAGCACTTTTCATGATCTCTAGACATCTCAAAGCACTTCACAGAATATACTGTAAAGTGAATTGCCTGTATATCTCGTTGGCGAAATGTGGCAGCCAATTGCGCACAGCAGTGTTCCACAAACATTCGTGGATTGAGATGACCAATTTATTATTGTTTTTGTTTTGAGGGATTATTATCAGGCATGTGGAATAAAGAAACCTGTCGAAGGTTTTGCCCTGCCGGAATCGAACCCAGGTCTCTCGCTTGCAAGGTGAATTATCTAACCACTGAGCTACAGGACTCCTAAATATATACATTATATATATATATATATATATATATATATATACACACAGTAGAAGCCTGTTTATCCGTGACTTGATGCACTGGCACTTCCGTATAACCGGCATGCCAAAAAAAGTCCCCTTTCGATAAACCAGAATTTATCCGGAACAATAACAGTGGAGCATTTGTAAATGCATCAATAATAACATAATAACAGAATATTACATTGGCACTCACCGTCAAAACTACTCTCCTGCACGCCCCACCCCCGCTGGTAGATGCTGCGCTTGAAGCCATGCTGCTGCAGTTGAGGTTTACAGTCCAGCGACCCCTCCCAAAATGGAGGACGCCAAGCGGGCGAAAAAAACAGAGCGCATATGACTTCAAAGTCATACCAGCGACAAGCCGATAACGCTAGCTGATAACCCACTTTGTCGCGCAGGTGCAGTATTTCGGTTTGCTGCTAGTAGAGTCTAGGGCTTCGGCTTGCAGCTAATAAAGTCGCACGACTTTAAAATCGCACTGCCGCTTTTTTCACCCACCTGGCGCCCCCCATTCAAAGAAGAATTGCTGGATTGCAAACCCCAATCAGTAAAGGTGAGAAGCGAAGAGAGCAGCCCCAACAACAAGCACCAACACAATACTCTGCCATTATTTGCTATTACCTAGTCTGGTGAGCATGGTGTGTGTTAAAAGAACTTACATTTTTTGTAGTGGGTTTTCGGCCGCGGGCCGCCCGAATATCCGGCAGGCGCTTTAACCGGCATTGGCCAGGTCCCACGGGTGCCGGATAAATGGGCTCCTACTGTATTTAGAAATTTCACCCAACCTGAAATTGTAAGACAAGCCTCCAAATGAGAGAAAAATGGGGGACCCAAAAGCCAACAGCAGCATTTCAAACTCCAAGTCAGGATTCTCAAAAGGGCAATAATGTACATGGATCAACATGGTAACCAAAAGGGTCAGTTCTTATTCAGCAAATTGTCCAGTCAACTTACAGCAACAACAACATGCACTAATATAATGGCCGTCCACAACGGGTAGCGCTTAACAGGTGCACAGCCTGACTCTGAGCCGCGGGAGAGGTGGGGGGAGGTGGCCATGAGCATGGTCAAAGAGGAAGGTTTTCAGGCGGGACTTGAAAAGGGAGAGGGTGCAAGGTGGAGGGATTGATGGAGAGTGCCCCAGATTTCAGGGGGGCATTGCAGCTGAAAGCGCGACCTCCGGTGATGCAGATTGCTCCAGGTGGTGGTTTGGAGAGTGAGGAGGTCGGAGAGATAGGGAGGAGGACAGAGAGGGAGGAAGGTGTTAGGGAGTGACTGGACATTTGTGTAAGGGTGTTGAAGTCGATCGATTCAGTGATGAGGAGCCAGTGTAGCCTGGTCAGCACTGGTGAGATGTGGTTACAGAGTTTGGACTGGGTCAATATGTGGGCTGCAGAGTTCTGAATCAGCTGAATCATTTGAATAGTGGAGCTGGTTAAAGCAAACGCTATGTGCTGTGGGCAGCGCGTAAACCTGACTCCAGGGGCTCAAGGAGAGAGTGGAGTGAGAGGTATGACCGCAACTGACCTGCAACAATGCGTTCAAGGACTTTGACAATGAAGTGGAGGTGGGAGATGGGACGGTAGTGAGAGAGATTAGTGGGTGTTTTTTTTTGTTGAGGAGGGGTTTGATGACAGCGGTTTTCAGGGAACGTGGAATAGAGCCTGAGGAGACTGGCTGACTCTATCAGCCAGCCGGGGATGGGTGGGGGAAAAGTGGGACCCGAGTGACCAGCAGCTGGATGGGAGCGTATCAAGTTGGTGAACTTCATCCAGGTGATTGTGTTTGAGAGGGAGGAGAAATGGCAGCAAAGTAGTGCAGGTAGGGGGGAGTGGTAGGAGCCGTGGCAGAGGGAGGAGGTGGTATGGAATGGTCTGGGTAGAAGGGAAGGGGATATGTGGGGTGTGGGGGGAGATGATGCAGCGAAGCAGATGTTTTAAATTTTTTAGATAAAGAAGTCGAGGACCTCTTCGTATTTGTCTGATGTGAGGATAGAGAGAGCATGAGAGCATCCACAGAGGAAGTCATGGGACAATGGAAAACAGAGTCTTTGGATTGTTGTTTGCTTCCAGGATGACTTTGGACTAAAAGTCAGTTTTCGCATGGGCAAGGGAGGGATGGTAGATGCGGAAGTGCTCCAGCGACATCTGGGGGTGAATCGTGAAGCCGGATTTCTGCTATCTGTGCTTGAGCATCCAGGTTTGTGATTTGAGTGAGCGGAGCTGACTGTTGTACTAGGGGAGCCAGGGAATTGAAGGTTGTGGAAGGACGGTCATTCAGCAGCTTGATGGCTGCATCAGGATCATTGCGGGTGGAGGGACAAAGGGAGAGGAGGTCCAAGGAATCCGTGTTTCGCCCACAAGTATACAGTCGGCTTTCCTGCTCTCCTTCCCCCTGCCCCGATCCCTCCCCTTGACATATTTTCCCCCCAATTCCCCCCACTTCCACGACTGTTTATGGGATACTGCTATGAGCAATTTGGCTGCCACGTTTCACCCACAAATATACAGTCAATTTTCCTACTCTCCTTCTCCCTACCCCTCCCACCCTGCTCTGGTCCCTACATTTGGGATGTTGTTGTATTCTGTGAAGCGCTTTGAGACATCGATAAGATGTCTGGAAAGCGCTATATAAATGTAAGTATTATTATATAATTATACAGCACAGAAGGAGCCCATTCAGCCCATTGTGTCCGTGCCGGCTCTTTGAAAAGAGCTGTCCAAATAAATCCCACTCCCCGCTCTCTCTCCATAGCCCTGGAAACCTGTTCTCCCCAAATAACTATCTACTTGCTGTCTTAAGAGTTGTTATTGAATCAGCTTCCACCACCCTTTCAGGCAAGGCATTCCAGATCTGAAATAATTCTGCGCCTTGTGATGTCCTCTCGACGTGAAAGGCACTATATAAATGTAAGTTTTGTTGTTTGTTTGTTTGCTCACCTCCCCTCTGTTTCTTTTAACAACTACAGTATAAGGAAGAGAGAGCATTTGTCAGGGACTCAGGGGAAGTTTTTTTTAGGGGCAAAAAGTAATGACGGGAAGGCTTGGAACAGGGGGTGGGAGGCTGGGGTGGGGAAAGGGAGAAGAGGAAATGGTCCAAGATGGCCTGGTCTGTGATAGACAGCTCATAAATGTCAAGGCCATGTGTGATGACCAGGTGAAGCTTTAGGGAGGAAAGGAGGGCTGTGAAATCAGATGAGGTGGTTCAAGGGGAGTTTAGGTGGGTTGAAATCACCAATTATGAGCAGGTGTTCCATGTAGAGGGACGGGGATGAGAGATGTCAGTGAAGAACTGACGGAAGGTCATAGCGTTGAAAAGTTCACTAATTTTCCTCTCTCCAGGGATACTGCGAGACTTGTTGGCTGTTCCTAGTGACTTCTGTGCTAAAGATCCCATGGCGAGGTGGGATTTGAAGGAGGCTGGGGAGGAGGCGAGGCGAAGGGATTGTAGGATGGAATTCCAAAGGTTGGGGGCACAGTGGCTGAAGGCTCACCCACCGATGCTGTTCACTAACTATTACCAAGTTTTGCCGACAAAATAGTCAATTCCCACTGTGCTTTTTTCTGTGCCTTGGGATGTCCTCCCGACATGAAAGGCACTATATATAAATGTAATTTTGTTGCTTACAGTACATTCTGTGAAGCACTTTAAGACGTCTCAAAAACATGATAAAGCGCTACATCAAATGCGAGGATTATTATTAACTGTACTATGTTATACATCCACACGGAAAAAAATGGCTCGGATCTAATTTAAGAATTGTTTTCTTGTGTGCCGAATAGTTAATCCTTCAAGCATGTAAGGGAAGGAAATATTTGTGCTCAGTGAAGGAATAGCTATTCCTGCCCCTGCCCTAAAGATATTTAATACTGTAAAGACACCAACTCATTTTTATAAACATGCAAAACATATAAGGAAGACATGTACTGTCTGCCTGTTTGCACACTGGCAAAATAAACTTTATGATCAAAAGGAACTCCATTAGTGCCCTCACAATAGGCATTGGCCTGGTGTTGTTGGTAGTACTCTCATCTTTAAGTCAGAAACCTGTGAGTCCAAACCAAAGGCTTGTCTACCTGTTCAGATAAATGATAAAGATGCCCTGGCTCTATCTGTAAAGAGTTAAGGAGTCCTGGTCAACAATCTCCGATATAAAATTGGTCATTCACTTTCTGGCTGATTATGGGACATTGCTATGCACAAATTGGCTGTCATGTCGCCTTTCCATGACAGCCAATCACACTTACTTTGTAAATCGTGTGAAACCGTATAATAGAGCTTTTCTGTATTATAGACAACAGCTGATTTTGAAATAAGGAATTGCTGAATATCGCCTCTCCCAAATCAACTAAACATTAAAACGAGTCTATGAACCCTAAGTCCATTCAAAGAGATTTAATCTGATGAAATGTGTTCTGGGAAGGTTAATGTGTTAAGGTTCTTTCTGAAAATACATATTGAAAGGTTTTAAATACAGTCACTATGGTTTCAATTTCACTTCCCTCCTCCACAAATTGAAATATATATTTTTTTAAAGTTCAATGTGGTGAATGAACATACAATCTTTAAAAAGGTAGAAGCTATCAACAGCACATCCACCCATTGATTACATTTCCTTGGGAAACTCTGAAATAATCTACTGTTTAAACTTATTTTTTGGTCAGGGAAAAAAAATAGGTAGAAAATAGGTTCCAATCAAAGAGGAAAGGAACGATTATTTTTACTTCAAAAACCCAAGGACAAAACATTCGGCAGACACATAAGATGAAGTGCGTTAATATAACCCAACTTTCAGCAGATATGTAAAACACATACTAGTAACAACGGTCACATTATAACTGAAACATAATCTGTCAAATCTTCAAGCCAGTACTCCCAACGTTTGAGTGGAAACCAGATCTGACATAGCATTCTATTAAAAGTGCCTGTCAAACGACTTCATAAATTTTTTCGCAGTCAGTTCACAAAAGCTTTATATGACCTTTTCACCCTCTTCTCTCAGCATGCTCACTATCTTGCAGGTCTGCACCCCCCCCACACACTGTGGTCTTGCTTAGCCCCAAATCAACTGGTCAGCTCTTGCTCCTACAGCCAACACAACCATTCTCAAACCCTGCAAATGTGGCAGCACTGTTTGAATCAAGAGCAACGTGCTACTCAGTTATTGATATGGTGAGTTATCATGAGTTATGGTGAGTTATCATGTCTTCGAGATGTCTCAAAGTGCTTCACAGAATATATTGTAAAGTGAGTTGACTGTACATTTTATGGGCCTAACATGGCAGTCAATCGCAAACAGTCATATGATTGAGTGACCAAATTATTATCATTATTCATTTATTTGAAGGGATTATTATCCAAGGAAAAGCAATCCGACAATCAACTATCAATCGGGTTCCTACTTACTTTCATCCACAAAATATACAGACAATTCACTTTACAGTACATTCCTTGAAGCACTTTGAGACCTCTAGAAGATGTGAAAAGCGCTATATCGAATGCAAGGATTATTATTATTACTGCTCGGTGAACAGAAGTGTGTAGAGTTAGGAAACTTGTCCAACATTTTGCCCTGCTGGGAATAAATCTGAAGTCCTCTCACTTGAAGCGAGTGCTCTAAACTCTAAGATACAGAACTGCACAGTACTTAACAAAGATGAAAAGTTTGCAATATCAGGATAACCTGTACATTTCAAGAGCACTTCTCATTACAACAGAAACATTCTTACAAATAAATCTTCTTTCAATATCTAAAATGTATGCTTTGCTTAGTGCTTTAACTAGAATTGTTTGTAATGAAGACCAAAGTAGTGGGAGTCTTCAAAGTGCTGAGGAAGCTAGGATCTGAAGCCTATAGTTTCCATTATAATAATAATCCTTGCATTTGATATAGCACTTTTCACGTCTTCAAAGCTCTTCACAGAATATACAGTAAAATGAATTGAATAGTGGGCGAAACGTGGCAGCCAATTGCGCACAGCAGTGTCCCACAAACAATCGTGGATTGAAATGACCAATTTTTATTGTTGTGGTTTTTTTTGGAGGGATTATTATTAGGCATGTGGAGTAAGCAAACTTGCCCAAGGTTTTACCCTGACCTGCCAGGATTCAAAACACAGGTCTCACGCTTGTAAGGCGAGTGCTCTAACCACTGAGCTACAGGACTCCACTCCATTAATGACAGACTCGGGTTCAGTTTTACAAATGTCAGTTCAATGTGTAATGCTAGCACAGTTGCTGATTCCTAGTCAACAGTTCGCTTAATCAGCAAACACGAGATGAAGCTGGAATTGAAAAATCATCAAAACACCGTTCCGGTGAAAATGCAGTTTATGTTTCACCAAAGGTAATCGCTGAGTGGAGGAGAATGAAATAGCTTACGTTTCCTGTTGCTCACTTAAACTCAATTTTTTAGATCACCAGAGGTAGCCAGTAATTGCAGTCTAGGCACAATGACCAATGCATTATTTTAACGAGGAAATGCGTAACATGAAACTCTTATCTCGATTTTACTGTTCAGTCCACGTGTTTGCAGACACCTCAACCACTGTCTTTCATTTCTTGTAGAACCAATTTAGTTTGGGGACTAAGAAAGATTTGCAGAAGGCAGAATGTTTTCAGCTCTCTGAAATCACATATTCCTATGTAACCAACAGCAACTTGAATGTTTATTTCTTCATGTTGGATTACGGGTCAAAGTACTTCACAAACGGAGTGGGGGGAAGGAGGTCACTATTGCTGCGGTGGAAGTGTTAGGTGGGTTTTAAGGTGGGATTTGCAGACAGATGAAGTGAGGCAAAGTGGAGGGACAGAGGCAGAGCATTCCAGAGATTCTGGGCACAATGACTAACTAATAGTGGCATGGAGAGGGCAGAAGTGCTCTGAGAACCTGGCTTAATGTTCAATCACATAATTCTCTAAAACCACATTAGATTATTTTAGCATCCACATAGCTTTCGAACCATGTTGCTTTCCCCGCACGGTATCTTGTTTTAGCTTTCCCCCAATTATATTCCGAGGCAGCTACAGCTGGAGCCACATAGTCGGGGAATGTGATGTTTTCACTCGGCACTGGTACATGGGAAATATTGATTGATGAATTTCTTGTGGCTGGTGTAGAAAGCTGAACAAGTAGTAATCTATAGTTAGATTAGCATAGCATGTGTACCATTCCTTCAAGGCCATAGCTGAGTATCATAAGTATCAACCTAAATTATTCTATTCAGCTTCCAATCTTTCACATTTCCACTGCAGTTTGTATATGGCAACACCAAACCAAAGGGTTAACAACCACAAGTTTACAAGAAGGATTACTAAAGCACCAGTATCTATCATATGTATTTGCACATGAATATGAGACAGCTCCACGTCTTGATAATGCATTTTTTTAAAAAACATTCTACATGTATGTTATGGATAAAGTTTAGACTTTCTACCTAAGTAGGGAAAACAAAATACTGTAGTAACATCTGTAAACCCTCTGGTGATGTTTATGAAAATAAGTTTTTTTCAAACAAAGTACAGTACTGTACTTCTCTTCATTACATTAGAATATAATTTCATCTATCTTTGTTTACCAGTACCCCAGCCAAATGATCTACTGCTATCATAGCAGTACTCTCCAGTAATTTTACAACACACATAATTTAATACCATTCCACATTGAGTCAATTTTCTGGTAACATGATGTCATGAAAATGTTGCAATACTCCATCTTCAGAAGAAGCACTATTCAAAATAAACAAATACAATACTGTACTTTGTGCAGCACCAAATTAAAAACTCTCTCTACACCTGCGGCCAGAATCTCAATTCAGTGGTACTGTTTCTAAAACTCTGCACACTATAGTAAACAGTTGTCTATTTCTTTTACTTCACTTAACCCACCCACAGAACAGATGTTTCCAAAACAAAATGATCTGAAGAACTGCAGTGGCTTCCACACTTACGTTGTAAGTACCCCTGGGTATTTGAAAGAAATAGAAACATTTCTGGAAAAAAACAGGGTGGATTCCACTGGGATTCCCAAGTGGTCAGCACGGACGGTGGCAGACACCATCCGAGAAAGGGAGGTGAGAGAACCTCGGAGACCGTCAGTCACATCTGGGAGAATGTCTCGTCTCGAAAATTGCATAGGGCTCTGACAAAAAAACACCAGGATGTGGCTTGAATGGCAGTTAGAAGAGTTTTACCTCCCCGAGCCTTTATGCATTATAGAGGCATAGAGCCGTCTGAATGCTGCCCTCGAGAAGATTGTGGAGGCAGGGAGAATGAGGAACACCTGTTCCTACATTGTGCCTTCGCAAAGGAGGTGTGGAAAAGGACGGAGTGGCTACTCTCACGCTTCATCCCAGCAGTCCCGCTGTCACAGCACCCTGTGCTCTATGGACTCGTCCCAGGGGACACACGAGGATGCTGACATCCAATGCGCCTGGAGGGTCAGGTCATCAACGCGGTAAAGGAACCGGGAGGTCTTCAGACGTGGAGATAGGTCGGTGAAGGTTTGCTACAGACTGGTGATGGCAAGAGTCAGGGAGTACGCTACCAGAAATGCGCTCGAGTAGGGCTCGGCCGAGGCCAAGGACAGATGGGGATTGAC
This sequence comes from Hydrolagus colliei, assembly GCA_035084275.1. NCBI lineage: Eukaryota > Metazoa > Chordata > Chondrichthyes > Chimaeriformes > Chimaeridae > Hydrolagus > Hydrolagus colliei. The sequence continues at coordinate 107,388,005 of CM068743.1, forward strand.
CCCAGTCAGAGCAACTCTGTGAAGTGGGAGTAGGGTAATGCCACAGCGTATGACAATGCACAATGCACAAAGAGGCAGGGTACTTATGCTCAGCATTTGGAAAGGGATGCTCGACCTGTAACCAAAGAGCGTTCTGCAAAGTTTTTTGTGGGTTGTTTGTGGGGAAAAGTCTCTCCCCATCAAGGGGGGAGCATCAGAGGGGGGTTTGTTTGGCTTGCCATCCGGTAAGTGAAGGATGGCAGAGCTGAGATTAGCCTGTTTGTAACTGCTCCCTGTAAATAAAGGCAGGAGGGTAGAGAACCGAGGAGGCCTTGGTGCTGGAAATTGAATAATAGGCATCTATGTGTGTAACAAGAATAGAATTGTGTTTCCACAAAGCTGGTGGAAATTTTTGTTTTTACTTTTTTGCGAGAGGATAAAGACAGGGCCGTTGCGTATGTTTACACGGTGGGGATTGTTCTGTTGTTTGGCATGTGTTGTCACGGAGATGAAAATATATATGTTTCAAAATAAATATATATTTTATATTAAAAAAAAGGCTTCCATACTTATGTCACATAACTCATGAACTGTGCCAATAGAAAAGTTCAAACATGGTTTGCCGAATATTGTGGAGCGCTTTGCAAGTCTTTTGGAAAATTGCATAGGGCTCTGCGGGGGTTGAGGTACATTTTACTGCTACATTTTTTCACTTTATTGATAAAAACTAAGTACTGTATAAGGAAACAGCACACATTAGATTGTGCAAAAAAATTATTAATTGCTTCTTTAACATAATTTGAATGACTTTTTTTGGTGTGGAGGGGAAACAGCAGCGAGGCTACAGAGGCTCACCACCTCAAGCCTCTCAGGGCTGACACCACCGCACACAGAGATCCAGAGAGAGAGACAAACACACACTCAGAGACACACTGACTCTGACACACTGACTCACACTCACAGTGTTACTGAGTGAAGCCATTTGCCGCTTGAGGTGCACTGCGCACGCGTCTTCGGAGCTGCTCCACACAGGTAAACATCAGGTAAACATTGTGAGCGGCCCACGGGCCAGAAACGACATTTACAACGGGTTTGTAGCAGGCGGTGATCATTGTGTCGGAAAATGCGGAAATTGTGCAGCCACATTTTTCTATTGGGCCAGCTCATGAATAAACAATAACACTTACTTTTTTTTGAAAGGAAAATTCAAGATAAATCTACCTATTTTACCCCAAAATCAGAAAGTTGTAATATTGAGAGCAAAAAATAACTCACACCCCTTCTCTGACATCGCAGCACACGCTTTGCCAAACTGTTGGAAACCAATGATAAACTCACAAATATAAAAACACAGAATTGCACTGAGTTTTGTACAGTAACTGGCCGCTGAGTTTATTTTCAAATGCCCTCCAATGAGTCCCATTCTTACTCCCCACTGATGCCACACCATCCCATAGTTCCCATGCCAGTTACACTCCCCAACGACAACAGTTTATTTCCTATTCAATCTTGTCAATGATGGCAATGTGGTGCAGGAATCTTAAACCACACTGAGATTGTGGATCTAGGGTTTTATCATTCCCATCCATTCCGCTCTATTCCATTATTCCCCTGCTCTATTTTCATTATACCCATGTTCTATTTCCATTATATCCCTGTTGTATCCCATTATATTCCTGTCCTATTGCCGTTATGCCAGCTCTCATTGTACCCGTTCTATTCCAATGTAGCCCGTTCTATTTCCTTTATGCCCACATTCTATTCCTTTGCACCCCATTCGATCCTTCTATCGCATTGTTCCCTGTTGTATTCCCATCGTGCTCCCGTTCTGTTCCCGATTCTATTGCATTAAACACTCGTTCGGATGTCCTCCAGACATGAAAGGCGCTATACAGAAGTAACTTTGTTGTTGTTCTTCTATTCCATGATACCCCCTGTTCTATATCATTATACCCTGCGTTCTACTCCCATCACACCCGCCGTTCCATTCCATACCCCCATTCCATTATACCCCCTGTTCTAGTCCCATTACACCCCACCCCACCCATCCTATTTCATTGGTCCCCTGTTCTATTCCATTACCCCCATTCTATTCCATTATACCCTTGTTCTATACCATCATACCCTTGTTCTATACCATTATACCCTTGTTCTATACAATTATACCCCTTGTTCTATACCATCATACCTTGTTCTATTCCATTATATTCTTGTTCCATATCTTTTACCCCTGTTCTATACCATTATACCCTTGTTCTATACAATTTCTATACCATTATACCCATGTTCTATACCATTATAGCCCCTGTTCTACACCATTAAACATTGTTCTACACCATTATACCCATTGTTCTATACCATTATACCCATTGTTCTATACCATTATACCCCCTGTTCTATACCATTATACCCCCTGTTCTATACCATTATATCCATGTTCTATACCATTATACCCATTGTGCAATACCATTATACCCTTGTTCTATACAATTTTACCACCAGTTCTATTCCCATTATACCCCCTGTTCTATACCATTATACCCATGTTCTATACCATTATACCCATTGTGCTATACCATTATACCCTTGTTCTATACAATTTTACCCCCAGTTCTATTCCCATTATAGCCCCTGTTCTATACCATTATACCCCTTGTTCTATACCATTATATCCCTTGTTCTATACCATTATACCTTGTCTCTATACCATTATACCTTGTTCTATTCCATTATATCCTTGTTCCATACCTTTTACCCTTGTGCTATACCATTATACCCCGTTCCCCACCATTATACCCCCTGTTCTATACCATTATACCCCCTGTTCCCATGTTCTATACCATTATACCCCCTGTTCTATACCATTATACCCCCTGTTCCCCTGTTCTATACCATTATACCCCCTGTTCTCCTGTTCTATACCATTATACCCCCTGTTCTATACCATTATACCCCCTGTTCTATACCATTATACCCCCTGTTCCCCACCATTATACCCCCTGTGCTATCACATTGTGCCCATTCTCTCCCTGTGAGCCGCTGTTCCAGTCCAGTGAGATCCACTCCCCTGTTCCAGTCCAGGCTGCTCCACTCCGCTGTGTTGCTCTTACCCTGGAGGGACCACCTGGCCGAGCTGCCAGCAGAGCTCCGTCACCACCCCGGCCCTGTCCGACTTCACCCGCTTCTCCAGCGGCCGGGCCCTGGCTGGAGACCTGGGGTTGTCGTGGTCGGCGCCGTCCGGGCTCTTGTCGCTGTCCACGGGGAGGCAGTGAGCGAGCACGGTCCCCAGCTGCACGGCTGAGCCCACTTTCACGCTCCATTCCAGCAGCCGCAGCGGCCTGGAGCCCGGGGCCGCCACCTCCAGCCCAGCCCGAGCCCAGGCCCCCGCCGCCGGCCCCGCCTGATCCTGATCCCGGTCCCGCTCCGACTCTCCCGCCTCCGACAACGCCGCCATCTTCCTATCGGCTGAGGGGGGGGGGAGGGGGACAGACACAAAACCCGGAGCCGCTGCTCCCTCCTCACCCAGAGCAGAGAAGGTTCCCGCCTCCACCCCCAGCAGCCAGTAAACAGGAAACACCAGCCACACCCGCCTCAGTCACTACACCCACACCCGCCTCACAGTCACTACACCCACAGCCACACCCGCCTCACAGTCACTACACCCACAGCCAGGCCCCCTCAGTCACTACACCCACAGCCAGGCCCCCTCAGTCACTACACCCTCAGCCAGGCCCCCTCAGTCACTACACCCACAGCCAGGCCCCCTCAGTCACTACACCCTCAGCCAGGCCCCCTCAGTCACTACACCCACAGCCAGGCCCCCTCAGTCACTACACCCACAGCCAGGCCCCCTCAGTCACTACACCCTCAGCCAGGCCCCCTCAGTCACTACACCCACAGCCAGGCCCCCTCAGTCACTACACCCACAGCCACGCCCCCTCAGTCACTACACCCACAGCCAGGCCCCCTCAGTCACTACACCCACAGCCAGGCCCCCTCAGTCACTACACCCTCAGCCAGGCCCCCTCAGTCACTACACCCACAGCCAGGCCCCCTGAGTCACTACACCCTCAGCCAGGCCCCCTCAGTCACTACACCCACAGCCAGGCCCCCTCAGTCACTACACCCACAGCCACACCCGCCTCACAGTCACTACACCCTCAGCCAGGCCCCCTCAGTCACTACACCCACAGCCACACCCGCCTCACAGTCACTACACCCACAGCCAGGCTCCCTCAGTCACTACACCCTCAGCCACACCCGCCTCAGTCACTACACCCTCAGCCACAGCCAGGCTCCCTCAGTCACTACACCCACAGCCACACTCCCTCAGTCACTACACCCACAGCCAGGCTCCCTCAGTCACTACACCCACAGCCAGGCCCCCTCAGTCACTACACCCACAGCCAGGCTCCCTCAGTCACTACACCCACAGCCAGGCCCCCTCAGTCACTACACCCACAGCCACACTCCCTCAGTCACTACACCCACAGCCAGGCCCCCTCAGTCACTACACCCTCAGCCACACTCCCTCAGTCACTACACCCTCAGCCAGGCCCCCTCAGTCACTACACCCTCAGCCACACTCCCTCAGTCACTACACCCTCAGCCACACCCGCCTCACAGTCACTACACCCACAGCCACACCCGCCTCACAGTCACTACACCCTCAGCCACACTCGCCTCAGTCACTACACCCACAGCCAGGCCCCCTCAGTCACTACACCCTCAGCCACACTCCCTCAGTCACTACACCCTCAGCCACACCCCCCTCAGTCACTACACCCACAGCCAGGCCCCCTCAGTCACTACACCCACAGCCAGGCCCCCTCAGTCACTACACCCACAGCCAGGCCCCCTCAGTCACTACACCCTCAGCCAGGCCCCCTCAGTCACTACACCCTCAGCCACACTCCCTCAGTCACTACACCCTCAGCCAGGCCCCCTCAGTCACTACACCCTCAGCCACACTCCCTCAGTCACTACACCCTCAGCCAGGCCCCCTCAGTCACTACACCCTCAGCCACACTCCCTCAGTCACTACACCCACAGCCAGGCCCCCTCAGTCACTACAGCCACACCCCCTCAGTCACTACACCCACAGCCACAGCCAGGCTCCCTCAGTCACTACAGCCAGGGCTCAGCCCCCTCAGTCACTACACCCTCAGCCACACTCCCTCAGTCACTACACCACAGCTCAGCTCCCTCAGTCACTACACTCACAGCCAGGGCCCTGGGGCTCAGCTCAATGTTGCTCCTCAGCCGCTGACCTGTCTCCGCTGTTGATTACACCGACTGGAGCTGGTGTTGATAAACAATCTCAGGAAAATCATCCATAAATCTGATACACAGAATGAATACGCATTTGCACAGTGCAGGCGTCTACCTACACACGAGCTGTGGGACACTACCCTTCATGAAGGGCGCGAACAAAATGCAGGTGGTTGAGGCCACTGTTTATACGACAACAATCCAAACAGAATCAAGGAAGAAAAACATAAATAAAATAAATTAAAAATGTTGATAAACAGAAAGGAACAAACTTCCCAGCAGAGGAAAAAACAAGCACCTGAAAGAGAAGCACAGTATAACATCAAACATTTTGTTCATGACCCTTTGTCAGTATCAATTTGTATGTTTGACTGCAAGTCACTTCAGTAATAACAATGTTCATATTTAACATAACAATCCAAACAGAATTGAGGAAAATCAAATCTTATCAAATTGTTGAGGAATCTCAAAATGCCTCACAGAATATACTACGAAGTGAATTTGTTTTGGACAAATGCCATGTCCCAATATGTTTCTATTGTAAGTCTATTTTAAAATATTCTGGTTAATTCAGACTAAATGTGCACTGGCGGTGATCGCTGTATGATGCCTTTTCTCCAAGTTATCGCGCCCCCTCTTTCAGGTGCCGTTAAAACTCATATCCCTTGCAGTCAGTTTGTAAAAATCGTGCGAAAAAAAGTTTCTCTGATGAGAACAGAAGTCGTTGGGAACACTCAGCAGGTCAGGCAGCATCTCCGGGCATAGCAGAGTCTTGACCTGTTGAGTGTTCACAGCGACTTCTGTTTTGGTTCCATTGTATGTGTGTACTGTCCGCTGATTAATGAACACACATATGTATAATAATTTAATGATGATGTGGTTACATAATACAAAGTATACAAAATATATCAACTGAAAATAGGGTCTATTTAGGCAAAATATACAGATTTGGATTTGCGGTGCCCAAGTATACATGTTAAGACGTGTAGGGTAAACATGTGAATCTACATACACGCATGTTATTTTGCACAAACATATATTTGGATGTCCAATGTACACATGGTGATGTCTTAACATTTTACTGTATTTACAATGTGGTGAAAAGTGGCAATTGTAATGAAAAATTCACATTTTCTGCAATATAGTAGCTCCCTCTATTGGGTCCTGTGGGCATGACAATCAAAACAGAATTATCTTTATACTAATATATACGGTATATATACCGTATATTATAGTATACTGTACTAATTGAGGAAGAAAAACATAAACAAAAAAACAGAATGTTGATAAACAGAAAAGAACAAACTTCCCAGCAAAAAAAACAAGCACCTGAAAGAGAATTACAGTAGAGGCCTACTGTATAGCATAAACCAAAAACTCAAAATACTGCAGATACTGGAGATCTGAAACAAAAACAAAAATCGCTGGGAACACTCAGCAGGTCAGGCTGCATCTATGGAGAAAGGAAAAGTGAGTTAATGTTTCAGGTCCACAATCTTTCTCCATAGATGCCCGACCTGCTGAGTGTTCCCATCGATTTCTGTTTTTAATAACAAAATACATTGATTATGACTCTTTTTCAGTGTCAATTAATGTGTTTTATTGCAAGGGTCACTTAACCAGTAATTAATAATAATCTTTACATTTAATATAGCATCTTATCAAATCGTTGAAAAATCTCAATTTGCTTCACAGAATATACTATAAAATGAATTGACCATATTTTGTGGGTGAAATGTGGAAGCCCATTGCGCACACTGGTGTCCCACAAACAGTTGTGGATTGAAGTGACCAATTATTTTTTGGGGGGAAGGAATTATTATACCCAGAAAAGCAATCCACCAATCAACATTCAACTGGGTTCCTCCTTAGGTAAACAGCGTGTGGAGTAAAGAAACCTGCCCAACATTTTGTCCTGGCAGGAATTGAACCCAGGTCTCTTGCCTGCGAGGCAAGTGCTCTAACCACTGAACTAGAGCACTCTAGGTGGTATAGGCGGTAAAGGAACTGGGGGAATCATATAACTAAATCTTTGAAGCTGGCAGAACTAATAGATAAAGCTGTTTTTAAAAAAGCATACGGGATACTAGTCTTTGTAAATAGGGGCATAGAATACGAAAGTCAGGAAGTTATAATAAACCTTTATAACAACAACAACAAAATTACATTTGTATAGCGCCTTTCATGTCAGGAGGACGTCCCAAGGTGCTGGACAGTTACTGCTTCAGACCCGAGCTGAGGACAGGGGTGGTGGGGGGGAAGTAGGGTCCGACGATATATCGATATATCGCTAAAACCCGATATAATTTGGGGGGAGAGAGAACGGCGGCGTGGGGGAGGGTGAAAGAGACGCCTATGGTGGGTGGGGGGGAGAGAGACAGCGGGGGGAGGTGGGGGGGGAGAGGGATGGCGGGGGAGGGGGGGTTGGGGAGAGAGAGACGGGGTGGATGTGATAATATACAGATAGATAGAGATGGGGGGGATGTGACAGAGACACAGACAGAAAAACACAGAGATGGAGAGAGTGAGAGACACAGAGAGAGAAAGATATTTACCTCCTGACGAGATAGGCCCCGAATGCGCGCACCCGGAATGCGCGCGCACCTGGAACGCGCGCGCACTCCGACTGGGCGCACCGCGTGCGCATGCGCAGTGCGAAAAACCCGAAAATATCGATATTTCGGTATATCTCTATATGAGCCCATCGATATATCTAAATCAGAAAATGTCCATATCGACAGACCCTAGGGGGAAGGTGGGGTGGTAAGGAATTGCTGATGAATCCATCGAAGAGGAGAGTCTTGAGGCAAGACGTGAAAGAGGCCAGGGAAGAGGCAAGGCAGTGAGACTTTGGGATGGAGTTCCAGAGGTAGGGGGCAGACTGGCTGAAGGTTCGCCTGCCAATGGTTGGCAAGAAGATGGCATATGGAGTATAATGCAGGGAAGTGTAAAGTTATTCACCTCGGCAGTAAAAATAAAAAAGCAGATTATTTTCTGGTGGGGGAGAAACTAGATAGTGTTTGTATTCAGAGAGATTTGGATGTCATACACCAGTATGCAGGTACAGCAAGCAACTAGGAAGCCTAATTTATTATACATATGTTGGCGTTCATTGCAAAAGGGTTAGAATACAAGAGTAGGGAAGTCTTGCTGCAATTGTACAGGGCCTTGGTGACACAGCACCTAGAATATTGTGTGCAGTATTGGTCTCCTTATTTAAGAAAATACATAGTCGCCTTAGATGAGGTGCAGTGTAGATTCACTAGGTTTTATTCAAAATCCCGCCGCCCACATTCTCACCTGAATGAAACTTCACTCCTCAATTACCCCGCTTTCTTCCAACTCTGCCACATCGCTCGTCTCTGCGAATATCTCACCCCAAAAGCTACCAAAATCTGGTCCATGCCTTTATCACCTCTTGGCTGGACTATTCCAATACCCTCCTCACTGGTCTCACCTCCGCCACCATTCACAAAATCCAGGTTATCCCAAATTCCACTGCCACATTCTCACCCGTACCAAACTTCGCTCCCCGGTTATCCCATTTCTTGCCAGACTTCACTGGCTCCCTGTCTCGGAGCGGATCGATTTCAAGATCCTCACTCTTGTTTTCAAATCCCTCCACTCCTTTGCATCCCCTACTCTCTCCTCACAACAGTATCCGTTGCCTTCGCTCTACCAGTTCTGGCCTCCTCCTTATTTCCCGAATCCTCCATTCCACTGTCGGCGGCTGTGCCTTCAGACATGAAGCCCCAAGGCTCTGGAACTCCCTTCCTCACTTCCCTTGCCTCACTCCCTCCTTTCCTATTTTCATGTCGCACCTAAAGACTTGTCTTTTCAACCGCATTTTTTCCCCCTCACCCTGGCTCAGCCCCAGGATCCATTTTTGTGAAGTGCATTGAGACGCCATCCGGCATGGAAGTCACTATATAAATCCAAGTTGCTGTTTTAGGTTGGTTCCTAGGATAAGGGGTTGACCTATGAGGATAGGTTAAGTAAACTAGACCTATATTCTCTAGAATATAGAAGAATTGGAGGTGATCTTATAGAAACTTATAAGATTGTTAAGTGGATTGACAGAGTAGTTAGTGTGAGACTGTTTCCCCTGGTTGGAGAATCTAAAACTAGGGGTCACAGTCTCAAGATTAAGGGTCAGCGTTTTCAAACAGAGTTGAGGAAACATTTCTTCACTCAGAGGGTAGTGAATTTATGGAATTCTCTAACCCAGAAGACTGTGGATCGATCGATCGATCAATCGATCAATCAATCAATCAATCAATCAATCAATCAATCAATCAAACCTTACATTTATATAGCGCCTTTCATGTTGAGAGGACGTCCCAAGGCGTTGTACAATTAGGTTGGGACAAGAGCAGGAGGGAAGGGGTCGGGACAAGAGCAGGAGGGAAGGGGTCGGGGCAAGATGAAGAAGAGCAGGAAAACCGAATGTATACTTGTGGGCAAAACACAGCAGCCAAATTAGGCAGAACAGTGTCCCACAAACAGTCACGGAAATGGGGCCAGGGGAGAAAGGGGGGAAAGAGAGCAAGGGGGGAGATGGAGGGAAAGGTGGGGTGGAGTAAGGTCAGGGAGGAAGAGGGGTGAGAAAGGGGAATGCTCAGTCCTTATTCAAAACTGAGATTGATAAATTTCTAAAGTATAAGACATTAAAAGATATGGGGGTAAGACAGGTAAATGGAGTTAGGTTAGAAGATCAGCCATGATCTTATTAAATGGTGGGACAGGCTCGAGGGGCCGAATGGCCTACTCCTGCTCCTATTTCTAACATTTTTTTTGTTTAATTATCAGGGTATTTGATAAGGTGAACAAGAAGAAATTATTTCCACTGATTCTATAACAACTTAAGTAGAAAGAAGTAGATAATTATTTGGGGAGGACACATTTGCAAGGCTATGGGGAGAGAACGTGATTGATTTGGACAGCTTTGTTAAAATACCCACCACAGACACCATGGCCTCCTCCTATGCTGTTTAATTCTATAATTCCTATGATATAGTATCTTTTTTTAGATGATTTTAAAAGGACGAATCAGGTCTGCCCTGAAGATTTAAAAAAAGACTGACATTAAGCACAGCTCCCAACACATCCCTAAATGTATAGCCTCGACCAGGGAGGTCTAACCTTTTAGCTCCCGAGGGCCAAATGTACAGATGCCTTATTTAAGAAAGGTCCACAGGTTGCATAAGCAATAGATTTGTGTTTCCCCTACAGAAACATTTATATGTTAATACGTATTAATCTTAATACGGAGTGGGTGAGCCAGATGAAATGGGGGGGTGTTGGGTTGCCGTATGCAGCCTTTGGGACATCCGCGTAAATGTAATTTTGGTGTTGTTGTTTAGGCCATCAGTTGAACTATCCTGACCTAGACCGTGGAATGGACATATCTGCAGTAAGCAGAGTTGGACATTTCATTCTGTTGGGAATGCGGGTAAAATACATGTCAAAACATGTTAGAAATGTGGTAAAGGTGGCAACTCCAAAGAAGAATTCCAAATCCATCAGGTCAGGTGCAGTGCAGACAACTAAATCTTTACTCTGCCCTGGGAATATGTTCTTAAATTTCCTTAATGTTATGCAAGTGCCAAATTTTATTACTTGATTATGGACAGCAAGATGCTCTTAATGATAGGTTTGGGAATGAACACTCACTTGGCTTCAAGATTGGGAAGTTTTTAATCAGCCCACTGTGAATATTCATTTGATACTTCTTTGCCAGAAAACTGTTCTAAAAATAACTACGATTAAGGAACAGAATATATTTAAGAATAATATAGTTTTTACTCCAATAATAAAAGTAATCACTACTATTACCTTTCTAGCACATCAATGCTTAATCCATAGAGTTCTGTAGCTCAGTGGTTAGAGCACTCGCCTTGGAATGAATGACCTGGATTCAATTCCCAGCAGGGTGAAACGTTAAGTAAGTTTGCTTTCTCCACACGCCTAATAATAATCTCAAGAAAAAAATGATTAATTGGTAATGATAGATGAGAAATTACGACTGTTTGTGGGACTGTCTGTGCATAATTGGCTGCCCCATTTTGCCCACAAATATACAGTCAATTCACTTTACAGTATATTCTGTGAAGCACTTTCAGACATCTAGAAGATGTAGGAAGTGCTATACCAAATGCAAAGATTATTATTATCATCAGGGTTCCAGATATACCTTTTCTGCCTCTGGTCTGCCTCTGTTGCCCTCCTTTAGTTTGCATCATTAACACCTCTTATCCCATCATCCACCCCATTTTATTCTTTGTCTTTCTTACCCCACCTCCATTCTCTTTCAGCGCCTTGGGACATAGCCCTGACGTGAAAGGCGCTATACAAATGTAATTTTGTTGTTGTTAAAATCTCTCCCTCCCAACATTCCCTGACAAAGAGTAATGGACCTAAAACCTTGACTCACTTTCCTTTCTCCATAGATGCTGCCTGGTCTGCTGAGTGTTCCCAACGAACTCTGTTTTTGTTTCAGATTTCCAGCATCTGCATTACTATGCCTTTAATAGAGTTTTGCATAGTTGTTTATAAGACATCAAAGTGACTAACAATATTTATTGGTGCTATTTTTAAAATATATTTGTGATTATCTTGATTTATGAATTTTTTTTAATAAATAGAAGTTAAAAGAATATAACAATAATAATAATAATAATCCTTGCATTTGATATTGCGCTTTCCACATTTTATCAACGTCCCAAAGCGCTTCACAGAATATACTGTAAAGTGAATTGACTGTATATATTTGTGGGCGAATCGCGGCAGCCAATTGCGCACAGCAGTGTCCCACACACAGTCGTGGATTGAAATGACCAATCTTATTATTGTGGTTTTTTTGGAGGGATTATTATTAGGCGTGTGGAGTAAGGAAACTTGCCCAAGGTTTCGCCCTGACCTGCCTGGATTCGAACACAGGTCTCCCCAGCTTGGTCTCCCCGGCTTGCAAGACAAGTGTTCTAACCATTGAGCCACAGGAGCTCCACTCCAAAAGAAGTATACCACTCACATCAAATAATTTATTTTATGAGCTGGAACTATCATCTTTGGTTCAATGTAAAATGTCTAGCTACTATTTACAGTATGATGGTTATTTTTGCTGAAATTCTTCTTTCAGCATAATAATAAAACTTTGTATTTTCACATTGAATTAGGTGCAGCTGTATTAGCTCAAACCACATTGGAATTGAAAATGTACTTTTCGGGAGAGTGTTACTGTTCATTATTAGTCCACACTGGATAAAACACCATGGGGGACCAAAAATAATCCTTACATTTGATATAGCATCTTCTATGTTGGGATGACAGATACACTGGAAAGTGCAGAGACATGCATTTGTAGTGCTATTTTCCCAACAAGCCCCTTTTCAACACCTAATGATTGAAGTACCAGTTTTGAAACTCTAATTAAGAGCAGGCTTCACAAAAATGAGTCGAGGTACCATTTTCTATCATTGATAAACAGAATCTCCTGGACCTGCTGAGCAGGTTGATATGCATCGAAATGAGAAAGTTAGTTTAACTTTTGGGTGTGACTCATAATATTCCCTGTATTTGATATTGCGCCTTCACCACATCGTCTTCAGCACAGGACTAATTTGTAATGAAGGAGAAAAGTGGTTTTTAAAGTAACAATGAGATGAAGAATGAAGTGAAACTAAAGACCAACACAGCTATGATGTGTACATATCAGCCACTGGTACATGAGAATAGAGATCAAGAGAATGTTATTAATGTTGCAAGAGGAGGATTGTATGAAACTGCAAGAGCAGTGATCTGCTGAATATCACGCAGCTATCTTATCCTGCAATTTTTCAGTGTTTTTGTGTGCTGAATGTATACACTGAGAATAAGACACTTTGGAAGCAGAGTCTTTATGCATCCTCCACTGCAAGGCAAGCATTTTGTGGACTAAGACGTTTCCTGTTCTGCCACATCTTAAATGAGATTGAAAAAGTAAACCCAGAACAATACTTTAGGATGCACCAATACAGCAGAGCAATACATAGATTTAATTTCCAATGGGCAATATCAGGAAACATACCAGGAAGATTTCCTTTACTCAGAGGATAATTAATGACTAGAACAGTTTACCAAAGGAGGGTGTTTCAGGCCAGGAGAATGGATTCATTTAAAAAGCAGCTTAATGCTGTGATGGGCAGACTGGCAGGTGGGTATTCTGAGGGATGATCAGATGGGCCGAAGGAACTTATTCAACCAAACCAATCTTGTGATTTTGCGAATTGAGGGATTTGTAACTTTATGAGGAAGCATTCCTATAAAGCTGCCTGTGAATCTGGCTTCTGAATGGAATTGCCCATAAACCACAATAATATTCAAAGCAATTTCAATATTCCTACTAAGCTGGTCATCAGGATATTCTAATAATGATCACAATTTCAGCGCCTTGTGACATCCCCCTGACGTGAAAGGCACTATACACGTGTAATTTTGTTGTTGTTGGTGTAATGGAAAAAAAGACATCAATTGTATTCGAATGAGATAGAACCATAAAAATTTACAGTACAGAACAAGACCATTCAGCTCACCTTGGCTGTACTGCCTCTTTGAAAGAGTAATCCATCCAGTACAATTTACCTTCCACAATACTCTGCAAATTACTTATTACTTTCCAGTTCAATCTTGAAAGCTAACTTGCCTGATCCACCACACCCAGCTGGATATTCCACACACTAACAACTAAGTAAGAAAAATAACGCCCCCTTTGCACCTTTGGTAATTATTTTAAATCAACACTTTCTGGTCACTGACTGAAATCTCATATCTAATTATATGATGATTTAATTTGCAAGATCTAATTTGCAACCAAATTTGTTACATTAATAACCACTACTAGTTTGCTTTGTGAAATTTGAGGCAAAGATCACAAATCCCAAGTCGTTAAATTCTGAAAGTATAGCTAGTCAGTGAAACTCTGGTTGGTTTACTCACCTGCCTTTTGGGGGGACTTTGTCAATTTATGTTCAAATTTCAAAACACATCAAATTTGTTATCACAAATTTTGCCAAATTTTGGAAGCTGTACAACAAAAGTTACAATTAATGCAAAAAATTGGTTTACATGCAGGATAGATTAGACGCCAATACCTAGAATTTATTTGATTAAATAGAAATTCCAAGGATAGCAGTATATATTCTAAGTGTTAAATTACCACCCCTGGCAATATATAACCATCTAGAGAACATATATGATGCCAATACTACACACAGGATGCTTCCAGTCATTCAGCTGCATAACCCCATAGCCACACAGCTGCCTGTAGTCATGCAGACTGTTTTGTTTCCAAGTGAACTACTGTGCTCCAAATTATGATTGCCATATACCACACAGCATGTGAAAAGTTTCAGTTTCAATGGGTTAAAGGTAATTTCTAAATCCATATACAGTACTGTACTATCATGGATTTTTGGTGGTGCTTTTACATGACCCACAAGGGTGAAATGATCTGGTCCGAAGTGGCATTCATTGCACAGCTGTGGGCCATCAATCTTTGTGGGAGAGCTTTTGAAAGGAAGATTTGGAGACCACACAGAGAACAGGAGCAAATACGAGAGTGAAAGAAGGGGAGTAGAAGGGATGGACAGAGTACCACGTGATGCACTGAAGGGGACAGCAGCACAGCTGTGAGATCCTTACAATCCCATCAGGATTCCCTAAAACGTCTGTTTTTCAACTTGCCAAAGTAGCCTGTTGATGGTATTGGTTTCTTATTCCACTTGCAGTTTCAGGAATTTTAACACGGCAAATTAAATAGCACTGAGGGTAGAGTTACCAACAATTTTTTTTTTTTTTTCTAACAGCCACTGTTAGGGATCTACCATGGAGAGACTCATTAGAAATACATATTAATAATAATCCTTACATTTGATTTATGCCTTCCATATTCAGAGGTTATCTCAAATCACTTTGCAGGATATAGTATAAAGTGAAATGACCGTGTAGTTTGTGGGTGAATAAGTTTAGCGTAAAAGGGAACAGATTTATCAATTTAATAATAGCACCTTATTGTGTCATTAAGATGTCTCAAAGTGTTTCACAGGATCTATTTTGCAGTGTAGTGACTGCCATACGTTCAGACTTTGGAAGCTGCTTTCTTATAGTTCCTAACAAGATTTCACTTCCAAATTATGGCTGAATTTAAGGATTTTCTACAACTGCACAAACTTACATTTTAAAAATAGGTCTTACGAGGTAAAATTTCAGATCTCTCTTGGATAATTTCACACATTTGTTTTAGTACAACATGGGGCATTGAGGCTAGAAAAGGCAGACAGAACTCCCTTAACAAACATTATAAAACTTTAAGGACAACTGTTATGAGTATTCGTGACTACAATACAAAATATACAGTGACTACAATTTACAGCATATTGCATGCTTTTTTATATAGCGCTTTTAATGTATCGAATGCTTTGAGACACCCTCCATACGTGAGAGATGCAAGAATTATTATCGTTATTACGTGACAGGAAATAATTGGTCATAAAATAAATCTATATATACTCTGAATAAACAAAAATTTGGTATCTATGGAGGTCTATTCAAGGTCAGCAGAGAGGAAGTGAGCACATTTCAAATATAATTACTTTATACACAGGATGATGAATATGTGCAGTGAGAGTGCCCTAACCAAATAGTCAAGGGAGGCAGCATGTGGTTAAGAAACTCACAAAGGAATTAGATGGCTCTTTGATGAAGAAATCGATTGAATAGAATGACAAAAATGAACGTATGATATTTTGTACCCAGCCAAATGAATCCGAATTTTTAAAAAATATATAGCTATACTATAACTATACATTCCTATGCTCCTAGAATTGTAATTGTTTCCTGTGGATTATTTCAAATCTTCTTCAATAGCAGTCTCAAACTTTAAAAATACAGGTTGAGAAATATTGAAACTGAGTGAAGCAATCTTGATTTTGTAAGTTGCATTGAACATTTCTCACATATAACTGCACACTGCCAAATTTATGGCCCTTAGGCCAAGAGGAACATCACCCATAAGATAAGTGTTTCTCCTTCTTGAGGCTCCCTTCTATCATTCATTAATATGCAACCTTTGGGATGGTTAACTGATCTTGGACTCTGGCAGGGCTGCTCTGAGAAAGTGCCATGTTAGATCATGGTGACTTGCCATTTAACTCTCTGTGGGGAAAGCACTGAGTCTCTGTTGTGACCTAACCTTTGACAGCATGACTGAGATCAAGAACTCACTGCACTGGGTGGAAAGATAAATATAAAACTATATTTTGTCACACTCTACAATGCAGGTGAATTAATAATATAATGCGCCGTGCCACTTGGCCACCTTTTAAAGGTAAAGGGAACAGTTAGGGTTCTGCTCTGGATTTCAGTAATAAAACTATCTTTAATAGCATTTTAAACTCTGGCACAATTACTGTTTTAAGTGAATGTGTTTACACTTTACATTCCGTCACTACATGGCAATAAATTGTTCTCAGAACATCTGAAAAAGCAGTTTTATATTGTGTTAGAGTCTCATTACTTGACTCAAATAGTAGAGAACACCCTTGATAAATGTGCTAAAATTATATGGGGGAATCAAAGAGAAGGCACAGACATCTAAAGATTTTATTCACTATAAAATCCCTTTGATTTTCATTTTATTGAAAGTATTGCCTCTTGTGTCGCATTTCACACACATTTACATCTCTGTTTGGAAATAACAGAATATTGTAGAATCAGGTGTCAGCAAGTGTTTCGTTCTCAGTGTGTTTGAATGGTCGTGATCCAGTCACGCTTAAATATCTAATCTTTAAGATTTTGTCTGCTTTAAACAAAGAAAAAAAATGCATTAAAGATTTTCACGACAAATATTAACTGATCTGGCTGAAAAAACCTCAGCTAAAGCCTTACAGCCCCTTTGACACATTGCAACTGTCTTAATAACATGTCCAGTGCACTCAAACTGTACACATATCAGCTGCCTGCATTTGCTATGATGGTCCTTGACACAAAGCAGATTCATTACCATTGAAGGTGCTTGAAGTAAGGGCAACTTTTGTTACACCTTTATGTCAGTAACCAGATTCCTTTTGGCACTAGTCGTTAGTAGAATAGACCCATGGGAAATTTAATGTTTCCAGAAGGGAATGATGATGGCATTCTGACATTTAATACCAGGGGCTGAATTCATTTTATAACACTGGAGTGAATTCAAAAGTGTGACGTTATTATTCATAATGCAACACTTTTGACCCCATCACTAACCCTGCCAGCAATGAAGGTTTATTCCGAAGAACTGAAGTGAAAGTGATTTATTGTGTTTCTTATTTAAATTGCACCTTTGGCACAGCAAGATTGTTTGCACTGCGCTAATGCCAAAACTTATTGTATTACGATGGTGATTTGCAGAAACTGATGTTTTCATTAGAAAAAGCCAGCTCAGTGTCATTAATATCAGCATCTAGAACACAGATAACACTTTAAACTGTTTTAAGACATGTAAATAACTCACAGATGGTTCTCAGTACCACCACTACATTTCTAATGACTCTGTCTTTGTAGTTACAGTATTTGAATTGTCACCTACAGTTGAGGTTGGTGAGCTATGCAGATTGAGTTTGACTATGTAAAGCAGAATTCTGTATCTCCAACCCCCTCCCAAACGCAACTGTGTCAGCATTCTTGTTTCTGAGTTAAAAGGTTGTGTGTTCAAGCCCCATATCAGGACACGGAGCTCCTAGTCTACGCTAACACTCCAGTACAATGCAATGAGACTTTAAACTGAGGTCCTATCTTCAAGTAGACATTAAAGAACCCATGACATAACTCAATAAGCAGCCACCATTCACCCAATTAAGATTGATCATTCATTCCATTGCTGTTTGTGCAACTTTGCTGTGTGCACATTGACTGCTACGTTCACTAACTAAATATGTCATCACTGCACTTTACAGTAAAATCCTGCGAAGTGCTTTGACATGTGCTCCTAACATAAAAGGTTTTATATCAAAAATAAGGAATATTGTTAGTATATTAATGTACTAGCCTACCTCTAGACATGTGTGTGCCAAAGTTTTAGATGTTAATTCTTATGAGACTATGTTTTATTCTTACAGTAGCATGAATAATGACATTAATACTGTTTCTTTTCATCTCATACAAAATGCGACCAGTGACATGTGGAATTAAATTGACTATTACCCTGACTGAGCAAATTGGAAGAAAAAGAACAGAATTTGATATAAAGTCTTTTCGGAATCCATGACTTGCCAGTCAAGAGTTTGTAACCTTAATGGGAGTTAAGAAACAGCTGGTGAAACACAAAAGGGCATGAAACTACAGTGCCATCAGGCACAGTGGAGAAAGGTTTTGCAATTGGATCCTTTGCATCTATCATGCGATTGCTACAAATATCTTTGCATTATGTCTTCCTAAAAGGTAATCCCATTATAAAGACTTAATGAAAGGATTGTTATTTCATCAATAAGGGAAGGTTAGTCCTGCCTGTTTACACAGAGTTCAGCATAGCATTAACGCTCTTCGGCAATAGTGCAGCAAAAAACATAGTATTCATTGTGCATTTCAGTAGAGAAAGCTCTTGCATTTTCTAGAGGAAGGAAGACTGGTTAAAGCTATTATTGCTGCTGGTTGAAACCATTCAACCGTGCATCTGCAAAAATGTCCAGTGGGAGGAACACTGTGTACATCATGCTGAGCAATACAACAATAATATGTGCGGATATATTTTAGAAAATGGTAAGCACATCAATATCGTCACTCCAACTCTTCTAAGATGGATTTGACTTATCTGAGTCTCCAGTTTTAGTCGCTTCTCGTTATAATAATAGTATTAATCCTTGCATTTGATATAGCACCTTATCACATCTTTCAGATGTCACAAAGCGCTTCACAGAATATATTGTATAGTGAATTGATAGTGTATTTTGTAGGTGAAACACAGCAGCCAATTGCATATAGCAGTGTCCAAAATACAGTTGTAGATTGAAGTGATCAATCTCTTATACATGTACATTTTTTTTGAAGGAATTATTACTCCCGGAAAAGCGATCTGCTAATCAACTAATAACTGGGTTCCTACTTACTGTTAGGTAAACATAGGTGTGTATAGTAAGGAAACTTGCCCAACATTTTACTTTGCCAGGTGCTCTAACACTGAGCTACAGGACTCTATCACAAACTAAAGTTTGTACAGGAATCACAAGCTAAACTTCGTTTCATTTTTAAAGTTATACTGTAACAATGTTCCATCTTTGCATTTTTAAAAGAGCTACGATAAATAGATTTTTTGGCCAACAATCTCCCAGATAAAATTGGGCATTCACCTCATGGAAGTTTGTGGGACATTGCTGTCTCTTATAATAATAATAGTATTACTATTAAGATAGGCCTTATCCACCTAATTAGGGTAAATGTTTGCCTACAAATACACTGTAACTACAATTCACATTCAAATCATGTGAAGTGCTTTGAGATATCTTATGCGATAAGACACTATAACAAACACAAACATCATTATTATTTATCAGCATAACTGTGCTATTTGAGAGCAGTGTACAAAAGAACAATAAAAGAATAAATAATAAATAAAGGAATAAAATAATTTATTTTGTTGGATCCATGCATGAACTTTTTGAATTTTCCTTTGGAATGGTAGCTAATATTTCATTCTAGAGGCGTGTTATCTAATTACATTAGAATGTGTGGTATGCTGGTCTGAATTCTGAAGCTAGGAATGAAATAAGTACCATCATAGGATGATTCAGCGCCTTCCTTCATTCCTGTTCAATGCCGCATTACTTGCCAGAGTTCTGATAACGTAGGTGAAACTTTATCTACCTTCTTTTGAGAGCAGTTCAGCTTTATTCTCCGCTATTTTATCTTTATCTAATGAGGACTATGATAGTTTTACAAGAATGAAAGGAAATGCTAAATAGAACAAGTTTGTTTCATCTGTCACAGTCAATGATGTGCCGAGTCACTGTGATGTGTAGTGAAAGTGAGTGACTTTCCATAGTTGCCAAGAACCTGCCACCACCAAGGTCTTGAAATAATGTAATATCACTTTACTTTCATAAGAAATTACCAAAGTAAAATAAAAGGTCCCCCCCATCCCAAAGATTTTACAGATGTTTTGCAGATGTAACTAATTCAGAAATGGCAGGACTGGGGAAAATGGTACCCATCTGTGGATTGCTTGCTGAATGCCCTCATTAATGCTCACATTAATAATAATTTGGAGCGTTATGTCAGCAATTACTTCCCCCATGCTATTCACAACACTTTTCTCATTTGTAAGTTGCCACTTAGCGGAGAATTGGATTACGGAAGGTTTAAAGTGCTAATTCCTCACGAACAGTTGAAGTAGCTTTCTAGCATTCTCACATGGAGTTATTTTTAGACAATATGCTTAGATCTAAAGGAAAACTCCCAAGGATAAGAGATTAAAGATACACCCCAAGGAGTTAAATTAAACAATCAGATAGTGCAGGACCTTTGTAATGAATCAGAATTTAATCTTGAGGCCAGATGTAACCTCAATGATGCTCCACAAGAGGCCACTGTGGGGGTTCAGCGTAAGCTCCTTCTAACTTTCAGAGAGCCTTTGAACAGACAAAAATCCCTCTAGACTTTTGGTTCCAAAGAAAACCGTGAAGGCTCTAGAAAATCTGTAGGAAATGTTTTTGACGGCAGATGTATCGGTTCGCACTGTGACCCATGGATTGGTTGGATTGAACCACTTCATGATGTAGAACAAACTCAATTGGTTATAGCATTTCTCATACACCAGCTACTCATATCTGGCTTCAAAGGCCTAACACCCTTACAGTTTATGGCAACATTACTGTTCTCAGAACATAATGCAACTTGTCATCCAAGCTACACTTTTGAACTGATGTATTTGGTTTCGAAAATACAATATTTTTCTTTATACAGTGGTAAAGAATGATAGTAGACACAATATTTACATTTGGCAGAAATTGGTGTAGATTATTGAGGAGAAATTCCAACTGAGTATATATTTAGTCTATTAGTGTAGATTTTTTATATGTCCAGAAGTTGGCAATTATTGAATTCAGTTTACTGTGGTTCTTAAAAGAATGTACATGAAACTGGTTTCAAATTTACGGCTGTATTTTAAGAATTTGGATCAACTTGTTAAACTCCAGAAACACCTCAATTCACATTCTGGGAACCCCAAGACTTGATTCTTTCTACCCACTCCTGAACTCGCTGAGGTGAGGCAAGCAGACAAGTGTACTTTCCAAACAAAACTTTGAAGCAAAAAAGATTCCTGAGTATTTTTGCTAACAAATTGATCGGGCTTTCCCCACTCGCCACCCCTAGGCCAATTAAACACAAACATGTTCCACAAACTGGAAGTATAAATTGTTGCGCCAGGCGATTTGAACTCCCCAAACCACATCTAGGTCATAAACTGTCTAAAAATCCTCGGTGATCGTCTCAGTACTCAAGGTCTTGATTCAGGCGGGTTTGCAATACAGCAAGGCACTGCCGATGACAGTACAGCCAGCCTGCTCATCATCAGGACTTGAAAGCGCAGACCAGACTTGGAAGCAACTCCTCAGCACCTGTTAACCCTGTAAACTAGAGCCTTAATGCGAAGGTGGTTCTAGCTGGACAAGCAGCAGGAATGCTTTCAGTGCTTTCATTGGCAAGCTATGTGGATTTAGCTGGTTAGACTCCAGCAGTATTCCAAAGCACACTTCTCTATTCTTCCATTTGGGGTGGATCAAACTTGTCAGGATTAAGATTGGCCTAATCTCAGTCCCATCCAAAAAAGGGATGAGGGCAAGTTATTCCTGAGTTCAGCAACTCAATACCCCCCTAAATAAATCATGGGGAGGTTCAGATTGGGGCATTACTTTCATCGATCCAATCCTCAAAAGTGTCAGGAACTACACAAGCCCAAGGAGTAATAAGCCTGAAAGGAACAGATACTGTGCTTGATTTTTGGCCACCTGACAAATTAAAGGTACTTATGTAGATACAGGAACACTGGGTATGCTGACTGCCATTTAGCTTTCACCGGGCAGAAAGCTTCCTATCATCTCCCAGGCAGTCAAATGAAGCTCCTCTTTTAGACTGCAGGATGGAGTTACAGAGGTTGGGGCAGAGTGGCGGAAGGCTCGCCTGCCAATGGTTGGGCGGGTGGTTCGGGGAACCTGGAGCAGGCCAGAGCCTGCTGAGTGGAGGGGATGGGCTGGTTGGTAAGCAGATAGGAGGTCATGGATGTAGGGTGAGGCGAGGTTGTGTAGGGCTTTAAATTTGAAGACCAGGATCTTGAATTCAAACAGAAATTTAGCATCCAACTGAGTAGGCAGACAGAATCTCAGTTTATCCTTTCATCCAAAGGACCGCTTCTCCATCAATGTGTGGCTGATTTACAAATTTAATAAAATTAACTATATCCACGACTGTTTGTGTGAGTGACATTGTTGTGCGCAATTAGTTGGTGCTTTTCACCCACAAACATACAGTCAATTCACTTTACAGTATATCCTGTGAAGCGCTTTGAGACGTCGATAAGATGTGAAAAGTGCTATATCAAATGCAAGGATTATTATTAGTAGTGCTCCCTCTACACTGACTAGAGTATCAATGTCTGAACATGGATTTTGAACCTAGAACCTTCTGACCAGGGGCAGGAATGATAGCCACTGGGTCAGGTTGACACAAATATGCAAATGGTTGACCACACAGCAATCTGCAATGTTTGTGAGACACATTAACCATATAACTGAAAGAAAGTTGTAAATCATTTTAAATGCTACAGTTTACCCGTATGACATTTGTTCGATTTACAGAAATATAAAAGGGAAAAAAAGACATAGGAGAACAGAATTAAATGGACAGCTCTTTCAGAGAGACAGCAAATGCACAGTGGGCTGAATGGCCTCTTCTGTGCTGTAAATTTTTATGGCATTATGGTTCTCCAACAATGATGAAGATGGCACCTTTCAAGATGTCACCAAGAGAAGGGAAAGATGATTGAAAAGCATTGTCAAAGAGGCAGGTCTTAAGGCACTCAGTGAGGGAGGAAGGTGAGCCAGAGAGCGCTAAATGGAACTCTAAATTCCGGAGCACAGGAGCAGAATAACTCGAAGCTCCCCCACTGATGGTGGAGTAAATTGGATGGGTAAATGAATCAGGCAAGTGTTTGCTGAGCGGAAGAAGGAAATTATAAAATGGGGCATAAATTTGTGGTGTGTTTTAGACAGATTCCTTAAGAAGGAATCTGATAAAGTATCTGAGTTGGGCACAATGTGGACTCTGTCATGGTACCCACCCTATGGGAACTGTACTTGGGAGATAAACTTCTGGAGTGGAGTTCCTACATTGCCTTCAAGAATCCTAAAGGGATTCCTTATTAAGGAAACTAGAATCGACTGAGTTCCTTTCCCAGCACCGACGCTGACACAAATAGGATTAGAACCTGTTTTTTTTAGGTCTACACATAATCTTATTTGATTATGCATGAATTAGTGGGTTGATTTACAGTAAATTAAAACCCAGCATTGTGCCATGCTGTGTTTTTTGACTTTTGCTCACAATCAGACTGACAGACCAATGTCTGAAGTGCCTTGGGATATTAAATCAAGGTCCCAGCTGCCTATTAAATTGGAAATTAAAGATCCCATAACACTATTTGCTGAGAATAGAAGAGGTTCTTCTGGTATCCTAGTCAACAATACTCCAAAAGAATTGGTCCTTCACTTCAACAACAACCACTTGCATCTATATAGCGCCCTTCACACTGGGCAGCGTCCCGGAGAGCTTGACAATGGGAAAGTCTGACCCCGAACGAGGGGGAGAGGGAAGGAAAAGGTGAGGGTGTAGTGGCTTAAGTTACGGCTACCCATACTGGGGCGGAGGTGATGAGGGAAGTTACAAAGATGTGGACAAGTGTTTCGGCTGTTGGTGAGACTCTGTTGTTCATAAAATGGCTGCCACAATACATTTTATTCCGTCTATCAATCAAGAAGTTAGTTTAAAATTTACTTAAGTCCACCAGGTGGCGATGTGCACCCATATGTAAACTCCTAGCATTTGATCATCCAGAAAAATACCCAAACATTGTACTGTACAGGTGTTGAAATAAAAACGTAGAAAATAGTTTGTTGCTTGGCTTCCTATTTAGGGTTGTCATCTTCCTGGATGTTTTGTGTCATATAGATTCCCAACCCAAGAAAATAACCAGAGGAGCGAAGGGGTAAGAGGCACTTGAATGTGAGAGCAAGTTCCTGACACTCAGAGCTAGGCAGCCATTCCATTGTGAAGACCTTCCTCTTCGATGGTCACCCAGCCCATCCCCCTTGCTCGGCATTGAGCTCCGCCACTGTTAAGAGCTCTGAGATGCCGTCAGGTGTGAAGGGCGCTATTAAATGCAAGATTGTTGTTGTAAAGATTATTATTATATTTATTGTTTATTAATAAGGAATTTGAGCCATTGCATATGGACATTCCTTCCAAGTCACTGTGAGCACTTAACAAGATATGTTGAGAAGAGCAGTGACTGAGCACCCTTTACACGAATATCTAAACATTTCACTGACAGAATTAAGACTTCCAGTCAAACAGTGTCAGCACTAATCATGCCATCATGGAATGATGCTATAAAACTACAGACAGTTGGACAGTTGCCTTCAGTAAATATGTATTCAACTGGTATTTTCACCTACGTAATCCTCCTGGGATGCAATTTTATTGACCAGAATTGACCTTGAACTGCTTCTTCCTCATCAAACTGAGCTCCTTTTCCCTCCTGGCACCATGAAATGACTTTGGCTCAGAAAACTTTTAACAAGTATTATTTTCAAACTATATGCACCTGTAAGTACTGATTAACATATATTACAGTTCGGACTTGAGCTCACATACTCGGCTTGCTCAAATGCAGTACTCCTCCCAACATGAAAGGTGTTGTATAAATACAATTTGTTGTAGGAGCATTGTATTGTGATTGGTATCATCCTTCAGGTAAGACATCATGCTGAGGTTCCTGTCTGCCAGTTCAGGGGACGTATTGGAAAAGATAAGGAAATTTCTCCAGTTATTTTGGCCAACAATCCCCCAGAAAAAATTGGTCATTCACTTTGTGGCAGTTTGTGGGACCTCACTGTTCGCAAAATGGCTGCCATGTGTGCCAGGAGACAGAGTCACCACAGATGGAAATAATTAGTGATAAATGCTTTAAGATGTTTTGATGCTATAGAAAATCAAATACATTGTTAAAAACCATGACCGAACTGCGTGTAAACTTTGCCATATTCAATTAAAATATTTTCCTTTTTACTTAGCATAAAATATATATATAAACAGAATCTCACCAAAGTCATTGGGTAGGTTTCCAGTACCTCATAAGACTAATAACTATCAGTTAACAAAGGAAAATTGGATACACTCTGCTTAACTGCAAAGACTACACAGAGACAGGGGGATGAGCAGGGAAATGGCGAATACATATATTGATGGAGAAGCTTTCAAGAAAAGAATTAATAGCACTTGAAGTAGACCACGGATCAAACACTATCAAATCTTGAAAGATCTTTCTCAGATCCGGCGTTGCATTGTGGAATATAATGGCAGCACTGTGGAATATAATTGAGTCTAAATTCAGTCCAGACTGAGGTCTTGTGAATCTTCGAGAAGCACTGATTATCAATTAGGGAGTGTTTGCCCAAGATAAGACAGGCCATCAGTTAACAATTGATATAGTGCTTTTTAAGTTTTCTAGATGTCTCAAAGCGCTTTACAGAATATACTGTAAAGTGAATTGACTGTATATTTGTGGACGAAACAAGGCAGCCAATTGCACACAGCAATGTCCCACAAACAATCATGGATTGAGTGACCAAATCATTATTGTTGGTTTGAGCGAGATAGATAACCACCTGAACCACTTTAAATATTAATAATCCTTGCATTTGATATAGTATATTTGTTTTCAAATCCCTCCATTCCTCTGCACCCCCCTATCTCTCTGATCTCCTCTCTCCCCAAACCAGTACCCGCTGCCTTCACTCCTCTGGGTCTGGCCTCCTTCATGTCCCCCGAATCCTCCGCTCCACTCTTGGCAGCCATGCCTTCAGCCACTACGCCCCGAGGCTCTGGAACTCCCTTCCTCACTCCCTTCGCCTCGCCCCCTGTCTTCCCAGTTTCAGGTCACAGCTAAAGACCTTTCTCTTCGACCGGGCTTTTAGTCACCTTTCTGCCCCTGCCCCTGGCTCGGTCCCGGGATCCGCTATTGTAAAGTGCTCTGAGATGCCGTCCGGCATGGAGGGCGCTATATAAATTGAAGTTGTTGTTGTTGTTGTAGTGCCTTATCACGTCAATGCAACATCTCAAATCGCTTCACAGGATATAGTGTACGTTGATTTGACAGAAGATAGCTCTGGGTATCAGAGTTTCAGTGTTGACATTTATAAAATCAAATCAAGTTTCTGATGTTAACCATTTACTGTGTATCCAAAGAAACCTAAAATTTACAAAGTGAAAGAAGCAAATGCCACAGATTAAACAATGGCTGACACAAGCACCTAAAAATGATGTATCACTATCCACTTTGGAATTCCACAAGTTTTACTCCATGTTTTCTAGATGTAGTTTATCAAGGAAAACTTTTTTGCTACTTTACATTTATTTGTGTTATTTTTAAAGCCTTTAAACATCTCAAAATATAGATCCCGTATTGTCTGCATTTCAAACATTTAACTTCTGATGGTGTGTTTTTTCTTCAAAGTCTACTTGCTGGATGTACACAAACATCCAGACAGAACAAGTGCTTTTTACCAGTCATAGCTCAGTAACATTATTATTAATAATAATCTTTGCATTTGATGTGGCATCTTGTCATTTTGTTGAGATATCTAAAAGATTTCACAGGATTTATTGTAAAGTGACTGTATTTTGTACAACAACAACATTGTAATAATGCTGATTCAAAAGCACGGATTATAACAACAACTTGCATTTATATGGCATCCTTCATGTGGTGTGGCATCCCAGCACTCTTGACAGTGACTGAGCCAGGGGGTAAGGGAGTGGAGAGGTGACAGTAAGCATGATCAAAACTGAAGTTCTTTCCTTGAAGGTGGGGAGGGAAGGGGTAAGACGAGGGATTTAAGGGAGAGTTCCAGAGATTTGTGGTATTATGGCTGAAGGCTCGGCCACCGATGATGGAGGAAATATGGGACAAATAGGAGGCTGGTGTCATTTGCCAAGATATATTGTTGGCGGTTTGTCCTGCTGACCTCTCTCCTGCCTTCGACAATGTCGACCATTGCATTCTCCTGCACCGCCTCTCCTCCCAACAAGACAGAAGCCCTTCTAATTGGCTCATGCCAGCGCCCACGCACCTCAGGCAGCATCAACCTCCATGGTTGCACACTCCACCTCACCAAGCTAGTCGGGATCTTGTTCGATCATCAACTGTCCTCCCCTACATCCACGGTATGCCCTGCTCGGCTACACCTCACCTCCGCAAATTGTTGGCCAGAAAACTGGGTGAAAGTGTTGAAAGGGTTTGCTCTGCCAGCAACCCAAACATGGCGTAAAACAAAAATACATGTCCATCTTTACAAACTGCAACTTTCCAACAGCTAGTTCAATAACTGCAAGCTTATGAAACAGTTTATCTTATGTGTGATACTGGACAACTTTTTAGACAATTTCTGTTGATTTTGCCTTTTCTGTGAGATCAGGATTATCAGCTATGAAGCGTACGTTGGCAGGGATTTGGGTTAGTCAGTGCAGTATTACACAGGGAAGATCATTTTCTACTCTCTCTGGTGCAGATTTAAATTTTGATCTGGACAGACAGACAGACAGACAGACAGTCAGAGAGACAGAAAAAAAGATACAAAGAAATAAAGAAATAATTTGTCTCTGGAGACAGCATTGGCAAACTGGAGGAGTCAAAACACTGGGGGGAAATGATAGTATTCCTGATTACTAGCAGATGTTGGGCAGAAGTCTATTCATTTTCAGTGCACTGGTGCTCAATAGTGGCATTTTATTTAGTATCCTGCAGCATTAATATTTATGTTCTCATTTTAATGAGGCTTCAATTTGTTGGAATGATATCAGGGCTCAAATGGCCCCCTGCTGATTATTAAAAAAATATTAAGGCCATTTTCTTTACCAGCAGTAGCAACAATAAAAACGTATACAAAGACAAATGAGGCAACCAATTCAGCTTTAAGTTGAAGTAAAAGAAAACTCCTTACAGATCTGCATCACCCGAGTGTGGTGCAATCAGCCTCATGGTTATTGTGATAGTTTTGATCCTCGAAAGATGCTGCAGCTGTTACATTTTTTGACCCTCTGCCCAACAAATGGGATACTTTCATCCTCTCTCCTACAATGAAGGCACTGAGGCGGATTGTGGTTAGCCTCTGTAGCTGTATATTTCTCTTACAAGTGCCCATTCATCATGTATGAGATCCCTATATAGTATGGGGGGAGGGGGGGTGGGGTTGGGGAGAACACTCACAGTAAAGTCTGATCCTTTCTATGATGATGGTAACACACAAGGATTTCTAGCAGAGCCACTTGATGGCTATCAGGAAGAAGCACGCTCGCTGATTTCTCCTTCTTTCTCTGTTCTCCATGGCATACCTCAATAATGTACAAAGATGTTACCATTGTTTTGACATGGTAACCAGCCATTTTCTCCTGTACCCTCTGCATCTTCCCCAATGCCTCCCTCCAGGATCTAAAGAGAGGGAGTCACAGTCTGGATTCACAAAGAGTTTGTAAACTTTGAATCCTGCTAATAAGTAAATGTGTGTCACCCCATCTACAGAGATGTAGCTACTCTGTTTTGACAGCTTCTCAGTAGATCACATTGGAGTGAAGCTTTCAAAGATTGACATGAAAACATCTAGTTACGGTCATGATTTAATATTTAGAAATCTTTGGCAATTCCACAGATTTTAGATGTCTCTCTCTCACCTTTTGATTTTTCTGCCTTTCTCTTCAACCGTCATGGTGTACCTTGGTACAGTACTTTAGTCTTCAAGTGCTCTGAGACTCCATTCAAGCTGAAGGGCGCTATATAAATGCAAGTTGTTATTGTTGTCATCTACAGGGCTGGGCGTTCAGGTAGGTTCTCAGTAGGAAAGCAAAATCCACAGTCAATAGTGTCACATCATATGAGCAATGGGATCTTTAATGTTCCTTGAGATGATTTTCATGGGACTCAGCCTGAGTGCCTTTCATTACCAAGATCACAAGGCATATTGGACATAGTTGAGTGAAACAAGTTTATTAAGACACTACAGCAGGCCCGCTGACAATGACGCCCCACAAACATATGCTGATCCGATGTACATTCTGCTGAGCAAAGCTTAAATCAAATAATATGTTTAGAATCGACAAATCTACACTTTACCCCCATACATTTGAACTGAGTCCTATCAACCAGCACCTGGAAGAGTGAATGTTTGGATTAGGAATCTCGTCAGTCATACAAGTGGCTTTAAGGTCAATTCTGCTTGATAATGTGCAGCAGCTCAATTGAGAAAGCAGTGATCAACAATTGTTTTTGTCGTGTTAAACAAACCCCTAAAAATCTCTGTTTTGCACAATAAAGGATGTGTTTGTTACCTGTTGCTTTAAGGGTGTGACGTATATTATTAGAGGAAAAAATGGGACATTTCATAACAATACAATCAAAAATTACATTTGTATAGCGCCTTTCACAATGGGAGGACGTCCTAAGATGTTGGACAGTCATGGGGATGAAACGGATATCTGTATGAGGAAAGGTCGGTGGTGACCTCAACAGTGAAATGGTCTGCCAATACTCATTGCCAAGGCTCATGCATGAACGATGACCACTTGGGTAGGATACCAGAGGGCAATCAGCATCCGGGAGCCAAACGATGAATCAGCACAACAACCCTGGAGACGAGTGGTAAAGAGGAACATGTCAATGGGGAGTCAATTGGGAAAGAACTTGGACACTATATAGTTTTTTGAAACATTCAACATATGATATTTTATACCAGATTTAAAGTACTAATTATGATATTGAATCTATTTTGAAACATTACGGGTATTATGAAACTGTTATGTCTAGATTGTGACTGGCAGGGGTAGCAGATATCTGACCTGCTCAGATTACTGTTGTTCCAATTTGCAGCAACAAGAATGCATCACCTTTCATATCTAGTAACATCTGTCTACTTGCTTCAAAATTAAACATGACTGATATTTGGAAAGTATGCATTACTGCAAGGGAGAGAGAGCGAGAGGGAGCACGGCTGAGCTCAAAATAGGAAAGCGGAGATAAAGAGGTGAATTAGGGGTTGCAATTGTAATTATCCATGAGGTTATGAATATCACTCAGCCTTCAGATAAGACATTAAACTGTCTGCCGGTTCAGATGGATGTTGAAGATCACATGGCGCAATCCAAAAACAGAAGGGATTTCCACCAGTGTTGTGGTCAACAATCCCTCAAATGCACCACTGGTCATTCACCTCATGGTTGTTTGTGGGACGTTGCTATCTACAAATGATCATGTTTGCTTATGAATATGCAGTCATTATATGTTATAGTAAATCCTGTGAAGCATTTTGTGACATCCACTTCATGGGAAAGGCATTATACCAAATTGAAGGATTACTATTTGACTTTATTTTATCAATCTGCTCTTGCAGAAATAACTTCTTCAGGCCTTTTAGGCATATTTATGATATTGTTCACTTTTGTACGTCTCAGAAAAAGGTTTATGCTGTGAACTTTGAGGAACCGCATTTCCACAGTGATGCTAACAAAAATAATAAATAATAACCCTTGCATTTGATATAGTGCCTTATCACATTGTCTAACTGTCTCAAAGAGTCTCATCCTGTGTCCATGTTTGTGTTCTCTTGTGTTGAGTTCACTATCTCAATCCTGTGCAATCCTCTGCCACCTAATCTCGATGGAGGCAATTTGTGTCGTGTAATGAAGAAAACCCCAAATGAAATGTGCCTCAGATATGAGGCTTTGCTTTGTGAATAATAATTGCCCTCCATGGCCTTGTCCCCCGTATCCTCTGTGACCGCCTACCCTCTACGAACCTATCCATTCCCTCTGCTCAGCGAGCTCCAACCTGCTCCACATTCCTCGCCCCACTTGCTCTATCATCGGTGGGCAAGTTTTCACCCACCCTCCCCCCAAACCTCTGGAATTCCATCCCACAATCCCTCCTCCTTACCTTCTCCCTAGTCTCCTTCAAGTCCCACCTGGAGACCCTCCTCTTTGACCATGCCATCAGTCACCCCCCTTCTCCTCACTTCCCTACACCATCCCCAATCCTAGGTTGGTCCGAAACACTGACTGCCTTGGAATGTCCTTTCAACGTGGAAGGCATTATACAAGTGTAATTTTGTGTTGTTGTTTTGGAGCTTAATTTGAATTGGACCAGACAGATCAGACTGTTAATCATGACAATAGCCCATGTCTGCAATAGCTCAGGTTCTATGTTAAAATAAGTGGGTGGAATCGGCTCCAGCTCAAGAATAAAACATTGCTGAGCTGTAATAACCAAAACAAAGGTGACGTCAGTGGTGGTGACCTTTCTGCCCACTCATTCACGGTTTAGTTAGCTATCTGCTCTTTGTATAGCTGTGGTGGCAGAAACAGTTGAACCGAGAGATGCTGAAGCTATTATTACCCACAGTTGTGGGTGTTTGGCAGAAGATGGTGACAAGGAAAGCAAATTGTTTTTCAGGATCTCATTTACAACTTTGATGCCTGTGGATTCCTCTACACAACATAGTTGTGGTACTTTCAAAGAGATTTAGGCTTCTCACGTCAGTGACAAAATGGGATCCCCAAATCCCTTCACTGTTTAAAGTTCTATGTAAGTCAGGCTGCAAAGTTCACTTCTTAGATGAAGTGCAATGCCCTTTAAACTTATGTTATTACTCAACTTCTATTTGTGCACAGATGGAGAATTAAGCAAAAATTAGATGATGTGTTGTTCATAGATCCTGCTCTCATAGGCAGTCACAGGATACACCTGCAAGAGGCTGTGGGGGGAGGTGATGGTGGGGGGAGGGGGCTGGGAGTTGTTGAGAAGAGAAAGATAGCCACCAAAACAGAAATCCTGCAAATGAATTTATTATAACCATATGCTCCACTTCATTGGAGAGTTTATCTGCACACATATAGTTCTGTAGTGCACACATGAAAACATTGTTTTGGTATGCCTTATCATATTGCAACATCTCAAGATGCTTTAGAGATAATTACTGTCAAGTGGAGTCACTGTTTTTGTAGGGAAATACAGCAGTGAAT
Organism: Hydrolagus colliei; assembly: GCA_035084275.1. Classification (NCBI taxonomy): domain Eukaryota; kingdom Metazoa; phylum Chordata; class Chondrichthyes; order Chimaeriformes; family Chimaeridae; genus Hydrolagus; species Hydrolagus colliei. The sequence continues at coordinate 107,420,600 of CM068743.1, forward strand.
TTACGCACAGCAAGATTGCACAAATAGCCATAAGGTGAAATGATCAATTTATCTGGAGGATAGCTAGCCAGGACAGTGGGAGAAATTTCCTCTACCTTTTTATAATAATAATAATCCTTTTTGAATTATATTGTGGACCATTAATGTCCACCTGAAGAACAGGCAGAGGGATTTTTGTTTTACGTCTAGTATGAAGGATGACATATCTGTCAATGCAAAACTGGAGCATCAGCCTAGATTGGGAACTCAAATCCTAACATGGGACTTGAATCCATGACGATCTGACCAATAGATGAATAATTATTGCTGGACACTGTGTCAGAATATAACAGGAGAGACTAAAATTTTGGTTGCCTCCATTTGGATTACACTTGTGGAGCTTACTCAATCATTACTCACACGGCTTGCAACAGTTGAATCCAACCCAATCCAGTTTTCAAAAATACAAACCTCAATTGAAACTTTGAACACTCATAAGAAATCTGTTTGATTGGCAATCCACTTTGATGGAGATAATATGGGCTCTAGGGTAAGTGCCCGAGATGAGCTTTCTACCTTTGGATAGAGAGAATACACTCTATGGATAACTATAGTATTGTCATAATTCAAGATTCCACCATCATTTTCATTCTCAGTGCTAACTACTATTTCGGCGGCCATGCCTTCAGCCACTATGCCCCAAGGCTCTGGAACCCCTTCCTCACTCCCTTCGCCTCGCCCCTTCTCTTCCCAGTTTCATGTCACAGTTAAAGACCTTTCTCTTTGTCCGCGTCTTTGGTCACCTTTCTACCCCTGCCCCAGGCTCGGTCCCGGGATCTGCAGCTGTGAAGCGCACTGAGACGCCGTCCGGCATGGAGAGCGCTATGTAAATCAAACTTGTTGTTGTTGTTGTTGTTGTACTATTCATAGCACAATACAATAATTTATCATTAAATGATTTATATCTATTTACCCGAGTTTTAACAATCACACTTCATTCATTTATTCAAATGCTAGGATTATTATTATTTATACTGCATCGTGTAATGAATAAAATAGTCTCCAGGTAAAAGTTTTATATTCCACTGAAACTCCTTATATGCAGTGGGACAATCGATAAACTAATTTGCTGCAGTTTGGCTCAGTTTATATCGGGTTCAGAAAGTTCCTAGTTTGAACTCCATACCCCAGCTCATAATCTAGGTGGGCACTGCATTTGGGAGCTCTCTCACTTGAGTCACAAAGGTTGTGGTTTCAAGCCCCATGATAGAACTTTGAATTCACAGTCCAGGCTGCCAACCTAATGCTGGAGAGCGTTATATTGTCGTAAGGTGCCATTCTTCAGATAAAATGTTAAATCGAGGTCCCATCTACCTGTTCAGGTTGCTGTCAAAGATCCTATGGCACTTGTTGAAAATTAATTTTTTTCTCTCTGTGTGCTAGCCTACAATCCCCACCAAATAAAATTGATCATTCACAAGGGCACTGCCATGTGCAAACTGGCTATTGCATTCACCTGCAAAATACAATCACTACATTTTACAGTTATACCTGTGATATACCTTCAGTTGTTTCAACAGTGTGATAAAGCATGATATCAAATGCAAGGATTATTAAGATACACAAAACAAGATATAATACTGTATAGCAATGTACCAAGGCTGGCAGGGCGTTCATACATTATAAAACAGGTGAACAACATCTGAACTCCATATGTGTTACTGTCTTGAAAAAACATTGCTACCTGAGTTATTGTATTCAAAATACACAGAGCAAGGCTTTCTTTAACCAGTTGAGCCAAGTTAGTGTTCAGTGACAGTAATTCAACTTCAAATACAAGGCAGACCTTTGTAATAATAGCACACACATCGAATTCCCGTAGAATTATGCCATACGTCTTACACTGCAGTACTGATGTACTAATGGCTCATTCTGCAGAGATTCCAAATGTTATTTCATAGACGAGTGAGTGGAAACAACATACCATCAAGCATGCATTATCTGACCACATCAGATTTGGATGATTGCATTTCCCAATTACTCTAAAATCACTTTGGTTCTTTATGCACCTCTTAATACCTGTCTTTATTCCTAAATCATTAAAATATATCAAAAAGCTTGGATCGAGGAAGAACATTCATCATTCAACTCATCAAACCTGTTTTCGTACACCTACAAATTATGTTTTCATGACTTCATGTGAGTGAATGTTTGATGCAGTTACTTCCTGATCCACACAATAAAGATAAATGCAGAATATCTATTGAATTTATACAATTTTTTGCTTTAACCATTTTTGACCAGTTACTTTCCACAGGTGATCTTTCCCATTCCCAGCAGCACAGGAGCATTGACTTCCCATAAAATCTTTGTCTATAACCTTTGTTCCTGTTCTTTCTCTTAACTAACTTAATTTTTCTTCACACGGAGATAATCCTGTGGAGTCCTGTAGCTCAGTGGTTAGAGCACTCGCCTTACAAGTGAGAGTCCTGGGTTCAGCTTCAGGTAGGGCAAAGCCTTGGGCAAATTTCCATACGCCTGATAATAATCCCTAAAAAAAAAGTTATTTGGTCACTCAATCCATGACTGTTTGTGGGACACTGCTATGTGCAATTGGCTGCCATGTTTCGCCCACAAATATACAGTCAATTCACTTTACAATATATTCTGTGAAACACTTTGAGACGTCAAGAAGACGTGATTATTATTATTATAGGAAGACAGAAATTTTCATTTCAATTCTCATTTGAATTTTTCTAATTGTTGTACTCGTGACCTTTGTGCCTTCTCTTGTTTCACTTGTGTCTGTTGTGCATAATAACAATAATCCTTGCATTTAATATAGCGCTTTTCACGTCTTTTAGATATCTCAAAGCGCTTCACAGAATATACTGTAAAGTGAATTGACTGTACTGTATATATGTGGACAAATACGGCAGCCAATTACTCACAGCAAATTTTTTAGAGGGATTATTATTAGGCGTGTGGAGTAAGGAAACTTGCCGAAGGTTTAGTCCTGCCTCGAATTGAACCCAGTTCTCTCGTTTGTAAGGCAACTACTCTAATCACTGAACTACTCCACAATAAACGGCTCTTGAAGTTATCTCTGTTGTTAGTAGTTTCTCATTGATGAACTTTCACAGATTGGTCAATAATCCCACTCTAGTCTTCTTTTTAATCCCCAAATGAACACTCCCAACATTCACTATACACTTGCCTTGTTCATCAAGTTACCCACCTTAAATCCACTTGTTTGTTAGCCAATACACAATTTGTTCAGCACCTTTTGAACATTATCAATTCTGTTATTTTATGCCCTGATAGATTAAATTTATCAGTCATGAAAATATTATTATTATTGTATACTCTAGATGAGTAAAAAGGGACCTAGAATAAATCCATGCAGAAATTCATACCCTAAACATCAAAACTGTTCGTTTCTCAACATGTTTTGCTCACCATACTACAATCAAATTTCAATACAACTTGTTGATTTGCCACAAAGACTCTTATGTGGAACACTAGCAAATTTCTTCTGAAATCCAGCAATTTATATGCATTGAATAATTTGTGTCAATTTAGTTTCCTCTTTAAAGAATTCCAGTACATCAGAAATGCATGACCCATTCTAAATCCACACAGACTAAACATTATATTTAAGCTTTTTAACAAACATTGATAATACTGAATCCTGTATAATGTTTCCAAATGTTTTCTTAAGACTTATGTGACATTAACAGATTGATATTATACTTCCCACTTATTTCTGGAAAAAAAATCTCTAAATAACTCCAAATTGTGCTCTCATATAGTTTGTTACATAAATGTTCTTCATTTTGGACCACATCATTTACTTTGATATGAAATCTAACCCTAAATGATCACCAGAATCTAAGAGTTCACCGCCTTCCAGTTGACTAGTCATTCTTGGTGGATGGCTAACTACTAAACCTTTTACAGCATCTGTTCTAGAATCTTGTTTAATTAGCTCCCTGAGTAAACAGGAAGGTAATTGTATCTCCTATTGAAAATGGTTTAGGCAGATATAGTTTTATGGCTGCTGCTATTGCTATGACATCCGGAAGAGATCTCAATGCATAAGGTATCTAGAGATGATCTATATCCAGACCTAGATCAATATGCATGAGTCTGCACTGTCAGAAAAATGTCTGAATGGTTAAAAAAAATTAAACTAGCTAACAAAGCTATATTAATTTATCTAAAGAGATAAAGAATAAAAAGCTCAATCACCTGTCAGCTACCCCTTGACTTTAACCACAACAGCCTTTCTGTATGTTAAGAGCAACGAGGATGAAGCCCATTGATAGAGAAATGAGCAACGATAAGCAAGCTAGGGCTCTAAAGTCTTAAGAGGAGCTGTTTCAGTGATTTTATTTAATAATACTAATCCTTGCATTTGATATAGAGATTTTCACATCTTCTAGACGTCTCAAAGTGCTTCACAGAACATACTGTAAAATGAATTGACTGTATTTGTTGGTACAATGTGGCAGTCAATTGTGCACAGCAGTGTCCCACAAACAGTCAAATCGCCAATTTATTATTGTTTTTTTGAGAGATTATTATCAGGCATGTGGAGTAAGGAAACTTCCCCAAGGTTTCGCCCTGCCAGGAATCGAACTCGGGTCTCTAACCACTGAGCTGCAGGATTCACAATAAAGAAGGAATATAAGATTGAAATACCATTGAGAAAGTAAACCCTGAACGTTTTGATGCAGTGAGTCAGCAGAACAATAAGATACAGGATTAGGATAGCAAAGAGAAATCTAATGGCAACCACTAAGAATTATTTATTGATCCAGAGAATAATTAATGACCAGCGATGCTCGATTTACAAAACCGATTTCAGGGCAGGATTCTGGAACTCATTTTTTAAAAAAAAACACAGCTCGATGCCATGAAATCAGTTATGTGTGTATTCTGGAAGGATGAAAACAAATGGGCCAAAGGGTCTGCTTCATTCCAAACTTTGAAGCCGAAAATTGGCTTTTGTCAAAACAATATTTTTTAAAAACTCTGAATCTCTCTTGTCATCTTGTGAAGTCAACACTGTCACCTGCACTGATGCATGCTTGAGTTGCTTGTTGGAAGCAGAAACAAAAAGCAGTGCTTACTTACTTCATTCGAAATGTAAATGATGAATATCTGGGAACAATTACCAGGCATAAGTATAATGACGGGGTTTTAGATGACATCATAAACGGCCTATGCACAGCTCAAATGGGTTATGACCATGATCTGAACCTTAAGGTTAGAAAAGTGCCCTGTAATCACTCCAAAGTATCTGGTTTATATCTGCGCTGCATTATGTTGTGAACTTCATGGAGTATTTTTATTCAGTTTTATCTAGATTTTTTTGCTGACAACCAACAGCATTGTGATGCCATTTATTTCTGATCGGTTCATTCTGATGCCATTATTTCTGGTTTATTGAGACACAATTTGCAATCAATTACCAGAACATGCTCATATCACATAAATTATTTTAACCGTGTTTTTTTTAATTTGGAAATGCTCGACAATCAGTTGTAATTCTGTACTAACTCACGGAGGCTGAGCCATTTTACTCAGTAACCTGGTGAATCCAGTAGTTGTGAGTTATCACATCATCTGTGATGAAGATTATATGACAGAGAAAATGTGTTCCTCATTAGCAACCAAACTAAATATATCTGCTGGCCATGACTCCTTAATGACAGTGTTTGATGTAAATAACAATAATAAATCGACCTCACGGCATGTATTCCAGTATGTCTAGACAAACTCCTGTTACTTTCTGACCATACGTGTACTTCCGAAACCTTTCTGTTTCTGCCAAGCAAAACTGGTGACTAAGCAACAGAAATACTCACTATGTTGGACTTGATCCAAGCCATCTGACAACTATAAATTTGGATTTGGCTACTGAGCTCAAGCTAAACTGTTTATGATTGTAAAAAAAAAGCCACATTTGAGTGGTAATGTAAAAACAAAATTGGCTTTTGTCAAGGAATTTCAACACTATAAAACGAAATGAGTCAGACATTACATTCAGGGGATAGTCTTATTTCATGAATCTGTACTAAGTGGCTGGAGTCTCAATAAGGTTTCTTTTTAAAAAAAAGTCAGATGGAAAGAAAATGTATAGAAATTGCGTAGAATTTAAAAAAAATCAAGAAAAAATTACTTTAAATAGCTTACCGAGGATTTTAAACTCCCCAAGGAAAGCAGTTTCAATTCATAGCATGTGTGACTACCAGAAAACGGTGAAAAACGAAGCCACACATGGCTCAAAATGAGAAACCATTAAGCACAGAAAATTCAGATTGTAACAATTCATTACATTGTGTAAGCATTACTTCATTCCAGTGCTAAAACAATAAGCTGTTGGTTTTCACTGTAATGTCCGTATCCCTTCCACTTTCACATTTATTACTTTGCATAATACATTACTCTTCATATTTCTTTGTCAGGATGCCCTTTTCCAGTTATGTCAATGGTTTTAATAATGCACTTGATTATAGTACCATATCTTTGAATGCTTTGAAACATCTCAGAGCGCTTCACCAAATCTACTGGAAAGTGCAATTTGTGGGTAAAATGTGGCAGCCAATTGCATACTGCAGTGTCCCACAAACAGTGGTGGATTAAGCAACCATTATTATAGATTTTTTTGCTTTATTTCCTAATATATTTTATTAAAATTATAAATCACTTCATTTTACAATATATCACGTGAAGCACTTTGAGAATACTCACGTGAACGGCACTATATCAAATGTAAGGATTATTATTATTATTGTTATTTATTTACAGAAGTTCATGGCAACAACTCACACAGACACCGCTCTCACTCAATCTGTTTAAGAAATCCATTAAAAATTAGCCTAAGGTTTACACTTTTGGCTTCCCTTCATGGATGTTACTTTGTACGTTCATAAAATAGCTACTTTCTGCAGGAGGCTGAAATTTTGTTCACCATGTACTGTATATCGTCAAGCCATTTCTTAATAACATTATTAACAGTCCCACATACAATTATAGAAAATATGCCTGTCACATAAACTATACAATCAAATAAGTCCACATTGAATTTGTAGACTGATATATTTCTTGATCTTCTTAGTTCTTACTACTTGCGTTCCAATTGCTTAGAATAGCCACATCAATTACACCATATGCACAATCCAATTGGTGTTTTTAAGATGATTTTGGTTTCTTACAGATTACAGTTCTATCTGAATGCATTAATGAATCCCAGATTATTATTTTTTTGTGTGTAACTACTGCTGGTTGATGTTCATTTCAGTTGGTCTTGTAAACATCAAAGTGTTTACAAATTGTCCAGTGGATATATTTAACTACATTGTTATGACGAGTTAGTTACTTTGATGGTGCTGAGGCTGAACATTATGACCATATGTGGTCTACTGTTTCTGGTACTCAATTGCATATTCGGCATTTTGGATCGATCTTTCTCTTCAACATCTTATTTTCAGAATAATAGGTAGTAATAGCTTGGTCTTGTGCTAACATTGTATCATGAGAGCTCTCTTTTTGGCATTCAGATCCCTCTTAATCAACCGGTTTTAGCTTTGGTTCATATCCAGACCATGTTCTTTCATTTCTCTTGGAAATTGACCGTGCATGATATTCTTCAAAATTATAATAAAACATAAATATATGTATTTATTATTATTTAGAATTTCTCAGATGCTAGAAAGTGGGCATGAAGCTAGTATTACACACTTCTGTATTGTTAGCAGGGCATTGTACTTGTTTAAAAAACAACTTGTTCTGTGATGAACACAAGATATTCTGGAGGGAGATCAAATGGATGGAAGAGTTTTCTTTAGCTGAACCTCTCCTGTGATTTTATAATCTAAGTTTTGTGGCAACACAGAAGTGCTGGTTATCTAGTTTGACAAACATGTGGCCTCATTAATTCTCATCCTAGCAACACTACCAATAAAGAGGCACTTTTTGCAATGAGGTTTAAGCATTGCTCTTTCTGCTTTGGCCTCCAAAATGTCCGCTCTGTCTGCAACAAGACCCTGGCCATCAACGATCTCATCCTTGATGAGAACGTTGACATCATGGCCCTGACGGAGACTTGGATCACCCCAGGCGACACCTTCCCCCTTGTTGAAGCCACACCACCCAACTACACATTCCACCATGCTCCTCGACCCAACCGCCGTGGCGGTGGTGGGGCCCTCATCTCAAAGACATCTCTCGCCCTATACCCCTACTCCTCCGGTTCCTCCCCCTCTTTTGAACAGCTCACCCTTTCTCACTCCTCCCACAGTTCTTTCAAAATCCATTTAGTATATCGCCCTCCTAAACCCTCCCCCACTTTCATTTCAGATTTCTCCTCACTTTTAACCTCCCTTTGTACCTCCACTGATCGCCTTATCATTCTTGGCGACTTCAACCTCCATTTCACCCCCTCCTGCCCCATCTCCTCTGAATTTTCCTCTTTGCTTTCGTCTTTTAACTTTTCCCTTCACATTCACACTGCCACCCACACCCATGGCCATCCGCTCAATCTGGTGATCACCCGAGGCCTCAACGTCTCTGGTGTCACCATCATCGACAAGGCCATTTCAGATCACTTTTTCATTGCTCTCAACACCTCTATCCCTCCCCCCTCCACCTCCAAACCCACCACCATCTTCTACCAGCCCTGGAAGAAGATTCCCCCACAAACCTTCACCTCTGCCCTCGAAACCTCTGACCTCCTCCCCCTGTGGCATTCTTCCTGTACCGACCCATCCTCCGCCTCCACCACCCTCCACAACACCCTCTCCACTACCCTCGACACTCTGGAACCCCTCACCTCCAGAACTGTCTCCCACCCCCAATCATCACCATGGTACACAACTCACCTCCGTTCCCTCAAGAGCCAAGTGCGAGCAGCTGAACGCACCTGGCTCAAATCTGGCCTCATGGTCCACCGGCAAATCTGGCTGGACCGCATCAAATTTTAAACACTCTGCCCTAGCCACAGCCAAATCAGCCTTCTACTCCAGGATAATCCTGGAAGAGAAGGACAACCACCGCCTCCTCTTCGCCACCACCAACCAGCTCCTCCGCACCCCCTCGTCTCGCTTCGCAGATCCTCAAACGCACGCTGCGAGGAGATGTTGGACTTCCTCGAGTCCAAAATCAAGAGAATCCGCTCTGCGGTTTCCTCCCCCCATCTCTCCTCCACCTCCGCCCCTCCACCCGCTATTCCAACCCCCACCCACCCACCCTTTCATACTTTCACCCCACCTCCCCGTCTTCAATCACAAAAATAATCACTTCCATGAAACCCACCACGTGTTCACTGGACCCCATCCCCACCCCCTTCTCTGCACCCAACTCCACCTCCTGGCCCCACTCATCTCTGACACCATCAACCTTTCCCTCTCCTCAGGCACCGTCTCTACATCCCTTAAAACAGCCACTATCACCCCTATCCTGAAAAAACCCTCCCTTGATGCATCACAGCCATCAAGTTACTGACCCATTTCCAACCTCCCGTTCCTTTCTAAGGTCCTTGAAAGAGTGGTTGCCTCCCAGCTCCGCTCCTTCCTTTCAACTCACTTACTCCTTGAACCCCTCCAATTAGGTTTCCGCCCTGCTCACAGCACGGAAACTGCCCTGGTCAAGGTTACAAACGACATCCTAACCGCCTGCGACCAAGGCTCCCTCTGCCTCCTCGTCCTCCTTGACTTGTCTGCTGCGTTCGACACAGTCGATCACACCATCCTCCTCCAACGTCTTTCCTCCCACTTCAACCTCCAAGGCACAGTCCTTGACTGGTTCCATTCCTACCTGACCCACCGCCTACATTTTGTATCTTCTAACGGTTTTTCCTCAAACCCCTGCACAGTTTTTCATGGCGTCCCCCAGGGCTTTTTCCTTGGCCCACTCCTTTTCACCATTTACACGCTCCGTCTGGGCGATGTCATCCGCAAACATGGGGTAAATTTCCACATGTATGCGGATGACACCCAACTGTACCTCTTAGCCTCATCCCTCAACCCCCAGACCATCGATGTTCTGACAGCATGTCTGTCCAACATCGAGTCCTGGACGAGGGACAACCTCCAATTGAACGTGAGCAAGACCGAGGCCCTCCTGATTGGCTCAAGCCAGCGCCTCCGCACATCAGGCGCTGCCAGCCTCAACATCCAAGGCTGTACTCTCCACCTCACAAAGCCAGTCAGGAACCTTGGCATCACGTTCGACCATAAACTCTCCTTCCTCCCCCACATCTGTGCCTTGACCGGCACCGCTTATTTCCACCTGCGCAACATTGCCAGGCTCCGCAACTATCTCACCCCCCACGCTGCTGAAACACTCGTGTACGCATACATCACCTCACGGCTGGACTACGGAAACTCTCTCCTCGTCGGCCTCCCCAGTTCCTCCATTCACAGGCTGCAGGTCATCCAAAACTCTGCAGCCCGTGTACTATCCCGCACCCGCCTCCGTGACCACATAACGCCCACCCTCGCCCGTCTCCACTGCCTCCCCATCCTCCAGAGGATCGAGTTCAAGATCCTTGTCCTTGTTTTCATAGCCTTACGCGGCCTTGCCCCGCCCTACCTATCCGATCTACTCTCCCACTACAAGCCCACCCGGACCCTCCGTTCAGCAGGACTTGGTGTGCTCCAAGCCCCCCGCCCCACCATTGGAGGCCAGGCCTTCAGCTTCTCCGCTCCCACCCTATGGAATTCCATCCCCCAATCCCTCCGCCTTGTTTCTTCCCTTTCCTCTTTCAAGGCCGGTTTGAAGACTTTCCTTTTCGACCGTGCCTTTTGTTCCCCACCTAATTGTTCGACCTCCCCCACGTTTTTTATTCCCTCCCGAACAGTCCCCTCCCAGCTCAGGTCACACGCCTCCTGTGCAGCGCCTTGGGGCGTCTCCCGACGTGAAAGGCGCTCTATAAGTCTAATTTGTTGTTGTTGATAAAATATGTTCACTGCACCATACTGGATTAGAAAGTTATCAGTTCACCATAACACTCTAACACGGTGCTGGGGAGTGACTCTATATGCATTTTGGTTTCTGTGATACTATTCACAAAAAGGAAGCAGTTACTCCTGGTTTCCTGGTCAACAATCCCCCCGATGAAAGTAATCATTCACCCACCCGATGGCTGTTTATGGGACATTGCTGTGTGCAAATTGGCTGTGGTGTTTGTGCATAAAATATACGGTCACTATACTTTACAGTGAATACTGTGATGTGCTTTGAGATGTTTAAACAACATGATAAGTGTTTTTCACAATCATAATTATTATTATTTTAGAAATTATACAATCAATTATACAATTATACAACCACAATCATAATTATTATTATTTTAGAAATTAAAAAGGTTAATTAGCCAAGCTGTGAAGTGTAGTATTGAGACTCAGTGAAAGAACATCAAAGCCAGAAAGGCAGCGATTCTGACCAGATCCTATAAATTACGATGCATGTAGTATTGCCTTACCATGCAGTACCTCTTTACCTATCTGATTTGCTTACCCCCACTCCCCCAACTGCTGCCTGCGCGTATCTGGTTCCTGCCTTCTGTTCACCCTTCGTCCCCCTCGACTCCACTATTGATGGATATGCTTTCAGCCATTGTGCCCTAATACTTTGGAACTTTCTCCCTCAATCCCTCCACCTTCACCCCTCCCTCCCCAATTTCAAATCCTGTCTAAAGACCTTCCTTTTGCACTTAACATCACCTCTGCCCTGCCTTTCGCCTCTAGCTTGTGGGTCAGACACTATGTTCTGCACACTATCAAGTGCTCCTGGATGCTCCACTGCGTAAAGGGTGCAATATAAATGCAAGTTGCTGTTTGTGTTGTTATTGCCAGGGTGCTAGGTTAGCACAGATATTGGTGTGGAAAGGCAGCTTCACTACCTGAAGAATATCCAATAGTAATGGCAACAAGTGGCTACTTGAGAAAACATGATCTCCTAATCTCAGAGGACCATCCAGAAAATCCTTCAAAACAATCACTAGGGAAATGTAATGTAAATGATATTTGGAATCACTCTTCTGGCACCAATGTGGCACCAATGTGAGCAACTCAGCAGCTGCAACGAGTTGGTATTCTCACCATTAGCAGTTCCGGGCCAACATGCAACACCACACCATGACATAAGCAAAAGCCTCCTTGAGCAGTGAGCCACTGAGCCCACAGAGGTTACTGTGCCTGCCACTGATACAGCTCCATCAGTTATTTGTAAGAGCCCGAGACTGCATGAAAATGGTTGGCTGTGCAATCACCCTTCAACTCACATAACACCTAATAAATGACAGCAGTGAAGGCTTTGGGATTTCAGCAGATATCACTGTCGAGCCCGTTCTGATTATTAGCTGTGAGCAACATGGGTGTAGTTTTGAGTGTGGGTCTCTGTGTAAGCAATATGGAGTGGGAATTGAGGTTCAATTTTTCTTCTCTACCTCACAAGCACTGAAACTGATAGTGATCAATCCCAATGTTGCTCCAGCTGACATCTGCTCACTCAGCACATTTGAACCCATTTCCTTCTGGTCTGTATAGTTTAGTGCTACACTTTGCAATGCCTTCACCTGTAATGGAGGCTCACTGATTCTTAACATTCCTCTTGAACATTGTATGTTACATCTTAACCACAAACAACGGAGACATTTTTTTATTAAACTAGCTAGTTCACAACAAGAGGACTAACTGAATTGAAGACCAAAATGTATTGCCAAAATAATTGCCAAAATAATTCAGTAGGCTATTATTTTGCAATTACTGTATTATTTTACCACTGTTCCCTAGTGTTAAACTCTCTAAACAATGTTGATGTGCTTTATTAGCCACAACTAACTATTCCTTAACATGGTCAACTTTCCCAATTGTTACTTTTTTAATGCTAGTTTTGGAAGAGGTGGAATGCTTGAAGTAACAAATAATAATCCTTGCATTTGATATCGCACCTTATCACATCATTGAGAGGTCTTAAAATGTTCCACAGGACATATCGTAAAGTGTGTATTGACTGTGTATTTTATGGTTGAAATGCAGCAACCAATTTTGCACAGTTGTGTCCCACAAACATTCTTGAAATGAATGACCAAATTTTTAAAATATATATTTGGTAGGGATTATTATCTCCAGAAAACACTCTTTCGCGTTTAAAATGTTCCATCGTTCTGCATGTTAACATGGTCCTTACGTTGGTGAACTGAGCAAAACACAACCCATAGTTTTAAAAATGAATGATACAGCTTTGATAATGAGGGGAAAGGGATATTTTCCTCTTGCTGAATAACTTACTTGTCCTTTGACGGTGGATAGGTTTATAAGTGAAAGATAATATATGCTATAAAAACAGAAGTTGCTGGGTACATTCAGTATATCAGGCAGGATCTATCACTTTCCTGACTGTTGACTCTCAATAGAAGCTGCCTGACCTGCTGAGTGTTCCCAGCAACTTCTGTTTTCATTTCAGATTTCCAGCATGTGCACTATTTTGCCTTTGGGATATTACAGTAAAAGCCTGTTTATCCGGCACCCTCGGGACCTGGCCAATGCCAGTTAAAGTGCGTGCCGGATATTCGGCCAAAAACGCAATTTTATTATTTTAAAAAATGTTTTAAATGCATTTTTCCGGATAAATTCTGGTTAATCAAATGCGGACCTTTTTGTTTGATGTGCCGGTTATACGGAAGCTACAGTTGATCGGGTGCCAGATAAACAGGCTTTTACTGTATATGTTTGATGACAAAGAGGTCATCCCAGCGCCTTGGGACATCCCCCTGATGTGAAAGCCGCTATTCAAATGTAATTTTGTTATTGTTGTTGACTAACCCCCTAATTTAAAAAAATATGGTAATACTGCCCAAGATCCTATTTCTTTTCAAGGTCATAAATCCAAACAGATCTTGAAATCCTAAATTAGAATTGAACATTTTACCTATGTCATGGAATGCTACTTTCTAAATCATGTGGAGCTCCTGTGGCTCAGTGGTTAGAGCACTTGTCTTGCAAGCTGGGGAGGCCAAGCTGGGGAGACCTGTGTTCGAATCCAGGTAGGTCAGGGCGAAACCTTGGGCAAGTTTCCTTACTCCACATGCCTAATAATAATCCCTCCCCCCAAAAAACCACAATAATAAAATTGGTTATTTCAATCCATGACTATATGTGGGACACTGCTGTGCGCAATTGGCTGACGCGATTCGCCCACAAATATACAGTCAATTCACTTTACAGTATATTCTGTGAAGCGCTTTGGGACGTTGTTAAGATGTGGAAAGCGCTATATCAAATGCAAGGATTATTATTATTATTGTTATATGTCCGAAAACGGTCACATCAAACACTAAATTTGTAGAATTCACAATCTTATAAGGGATCTGTTTAGTAGATACCTCTCACACAGGTTAAGGCTCGTTTCCAATCACAAAGTGCAGCTGATGTTCCAGCACCACTTGAGCTTCACTCTCAGTTTATGAAGCCATCCAAACCCATCAAATAGTTTACAGCCTTGTAATTCATGTAGAGGTCTCCATTACTCTCAGAGTAAATGAAAGAGATGTAAAAGTACATAGACAGAACAGCTGGTAAACCACAAGCTAAGAAATAATCAAAATACCATTTTTTTAATGTATTGCCGACTCTGAAGTTCATTCTGACTACTATAACATTCTAGTGATAGATAGATATTTATAAAAAGGTTGTAATTCTGTGTGGGTTAGGATTATGACTAAGTCCTGTTTGCTTCCATGAAATAGTGTACACCAACGTTAAAAGAGACATTTATTTATTCATTGAGTGAATCAGGGCTCGTAGAGCTAATGTGCAGAAAAGTATTTATTGATGCTATTGCATAAAAGCGGAACATAAAACTGTTAGTCTCAACGGCTCTGAGCCCTTCCATTAGAGGTAATTTGTGCTAGGGAGAATGGTCTGTCTGGGTTTCTGTATTTTGATAGATTGCAGCTGTGGTAAATTTGCTACTGCACATTCTTAGGTTTAGTGTAGTAATCTCCTCAGTGGGTAGCTCTCACGATTTGAAACAATTCACATATGGGAATTTTATTACACTACAATCTATAATTTTAATCCATAAGTGATAAGGCGCTGCAGCAAATGCAAAGCTGATGATTATTATTATTACTATTATATAGCCCCACCGGGATTTATTGTATTTCCTTTTTCTCCCACACTTTGCCCTTATTTTCTCTCTCTTGCACTTCTCGTTAGTCCCCCCAGCTCCATTATAAACAAGGTCCAATTGTTACAAACTCTAGTGTCTGTGTCCTCACATGTACCATGGTTGAGGATTCTGGCATTAGAGTTTTGTCGAATGGATTTATTTCAAGATCCTCGCTCTCACTTTCAAATTAATTAATGCCCCAGCACCTCCCTACTTCTCCGATTTACTCATACTCCATTCAACTACCCGTTGCCTTCGCTCAGCTGGCTTGGGCCAACTGCATGTCCTTTGTTCCCTTCTCTCCATCGCTAGTGGCCCGGCTTTCAGCCACTAGAGGCTGAATCTTTGGAACTCACTCTAACCCTCTTTGCCTATCTTCATATCACATCTAAAGATTTTGCTCTTTGACCCTCTCTTTCCAGCTCAATGTCAAAACACAACATTATTAAGCGCTCTGAGATGACACCCGTGTGAAGGACACTATATAATCTCAAATTGTCGCTGTTTCTGTTTGCCGTGTTTATTCTCACTTTTTCTTTTCCCCTTATTTTTCTCTCTCTCCTCATTATCATATTTCTGATGACTGTGGAGTCCTGTAGCTCAGTGGTTAGTGCGCTCACTTAGAACCATGAGACCTGTGTTTGACTCCAGGCAGGGCAAAACCTTGGGCGAGTTTCCTTACTTCACATGCCTAATAATAAGCCCTCAAAAAAATTGGTCATTTCAATCCACGACTGTTTGTGGGATACAGCTGTGCGCAATTGGTTGCTGCATTTAGCCCACAAATGAAGTCAATTCACTTTACAGTGTATTCTGTGAAGTACTTTGAGACATCTAGAAGATGCGACAAGCGCTATATCAAATGCAAGGAATATTATTATTTTCACCTCTGTTCTATTCCCACACCAAATGCCACCAAACCCTTATCAATGCCTTCATTGCTCACTGGCCTGGACTTTTCAATTGCACTCCATTGATTCTCCTATCTCACCATCCATACATTTCAGCTAATCCAAAACTACACATTCCGCATCCTTATCCACTCCAAATTCTGCATGCTTATTACTCCAGTTCTCGCCAGGCTCCACTGATTTCCTGTCTCCTAGCAGATTGATTTCAAGGTCCTCATCCGTATCTACAAATCCCTATTTTACTTCCTCTGCTGTTCCCCTCTGCTTAACCATCTCGGGCTTGTGGTGCACCCTCCACCTTATTTGTTCCACATCTATGGTGGAGGTCTCAAATTTTATGTCTCTAACCTATGGAACTACTTTCCTTCATTCCAATGCCTTGTCCCCTCTTTAACTGTCTTGAAGTCACGCCTTTAAACCTACCTCTTTGACTGTGCCTATGGTCACCTGTTTTCCACTGCGTAGAAATTGAACCTGTCAGTGCCTTGGGGTGTCCTCCCAACGTGAAAGGCGCTATACAAATGTAACTTTGTTGTTGTTGTTGTCATTGTAAAGTGCTCTTGGATATTATCCTTTGTGAAGGGCATTATTCTTTGTAGTCAGCCAGGACATGACACATGGATAGAAACCCATAACCATGCTTAAAAATATCCAAACCAAACTGAGAATTCCATGCTTCCCACCCACACATGGAAATTCCGAAGCTAGATTGTTACAACAAGAAAAATTACATTTGTAGATCACCTTTCACGTCAGGAGGACGTCCCAAGGCGCTGAATGAGGATCATAGTGTTAGAATGGAATGCGCACTCTCTTCCTGAAGGGACACATCCTGCTTAGCTAATTCTGTAATGTATTAGACACAGGTTGGCAAGAGCCAAGGCTTGGGGACCCCAGAGTGTATGTTGGGATATTGCTCGTGTCTAACCAGATAAAACCATGTAGCGTATCTTTCATATTGTTGTTTGGCAAGCTTTCCTGCTGCATCTGTGTTCTGATTTTTATTAGATTTCTACTGTTTCTCTGTGACTATTCCAATGGTATCTTTAGAGTCCAATTGTAAGGCTCCTCAGAGAGAGAATTTCCACTTCTTCCTGACGTGTCTTGCCCAAATAGCATAACCCAATTACTTAAACCTTAACAATATGTTATAATCATGGAATCCTATAGCTCAGCGATTAGAGTATTTGCCTTACAAGCGAGAGACCTGGGTTCAATTCCAGGCAGAGTGAAACCTTGGGCAAATTTCTTTATTCCACACGCCTTATATTAATCCCTCAAAAAAGCAAATAATAATAAATTGGTCATTTCAATCCACAACTGTTTGTGGGACACTGCTGTGCACAATTGGCTGTTGCATTTTGCCCACAAATTTACAGTCAATTCACTTTACAGTATATTCTGTGAAGCGCTTTGAGATATCTAGAAGATGTCAAAAGTGCTTTATCAAATGCAAGGATGATTATTATTATTATTATTGATATACACAGAATAAGTAACAAATTCAATAAACTTCCCATGCAGTGAGTTTTGATTGATTCTTGCATGATTCTTGCAGTTGATAGAATGCCTTCCTATGTCATCGAAATGTCTCGAATTGCCTCACAGAATTTACTGTAGATTGAATTGACTGTATATATTGTGGGTAAAACGGGGCAGTCAATTGCGCACAACAGTGTTCCACCAGCAGATTTTGATTGAGTGTTCAACTTATTATTATTATTTTCAATTAATATTTTTATGGGATTAACACCCTTGGAAAAGCAATCCACATAACAACCGGGTTCATCTTTCATAGAATTATACAGCATGGAAGGAGGCCATTCGGCCCATCATGTCCTTGCCAGCTCTTTGAAAAGAGTTATCTAAACCAATCCCACTCCCCCCACTCTGTCCCCATAGCCCTGCAAACTTGTCCTCCACAAATAACTATCTCCTGTACTTCTTTCTTAAAAGTTGTTATCAATTCAACTTCCACCACCCTTTCAGGCAAGGTTTTCCAGATCCAAACAATTTGCTGCATGAAAAACTTTCTCCTCACCTCCGCTCTGTTTCTTTTAACAACTATTTTAAATTGGTGTCCTTGAGTTACCAACCCATTTGCCAGTGGAAATTAGGGTCCGTCGCTATGGAAATTTTCCGATTTAGATATATCGATGGGCTCATATCGAGATATACCGAAATATCGATATTTTCGGGTTTTTCGTACTGCGCATGTGCGCGGCGTGTGCATACCGAGTGTGCGCGCATTCGGAGTGCGTGCACGTTCCGGGTGCGCGCATTCGGGGCCTATCTCCTCAGGAGGTAAATATCTTTCTCTCTCTGTGTCTCTCACTCTCTCCATCTCTGTGTTTTTCTGTCTGTGTCTCTGTGTCTCTCTCACATCCCCCCCATCTCTATCTATCTGTGTATTATCACATCCAACCCGTCTCTCCCCACACCACCCACCCCGCCTTCTCTCTCTCCCTCCCCCACCCAGCCGTCTCTTTCCACCTCCCCCTCAGCCGTCTCTCTCCCCCTACCTCCGAGCCGTCTCTCTCCACCTAACCCCCCCGAACAGTCTCTCCCCCCCCAACCCCCCAGCCGTCTCTCTCCCCCTCACCCCCCCCAGCCGTCTCTCCCCCCACCACCCCGCCAGCCGTCTCTCTCCCCCTCCCCCCACCTGCCGTCTCTCTCCCCCTCTCCCCCCCCAGCTGTCTCTCTCCCCTCCCCCCCAGCCGTCTCTCTCCCCCTCCCCCCCCAGCCGTCTCTCTCCCCCTCCCCCCCCAGCCGTCTCTCTCCCCCTCCCCCACCCCCCACCCCAGCCGTCTCCCCCCACCCCACCCCTTGCATATCTGTATATTGTATTCGAGGACTATGAATACAATATGGCGGCTTTGCACCTCGGTCTGTGCATTGTGTGTAGAGATGAGCATTCTAGGTCTTGTAGTTCAGTGTGCGGCATTCCGACTTTCCCCCTCGATATATCGAAAAATCGATATATCGATATTTTTAAAATGCCTATATCGACGTATCGATATGAAAATTATATCGGGTTTTAGCGATATATCGATATATCGCCGGACCCTAGTGGAAATAGTTTCTCCTTTTTCACCCTATCAAATATCCTCATAATTTTGAAAACTTCTATTAAGTCTCCTCTTAACCTTCTCTGCTCCAGGGAGAATCATCCTAGCTTCTCTGGCCTCTTCACAAAACTGACGTCCCTCATTCCTGGTAACATCCTGGCAAATCTTCTTTGCCAGGATGCCTTCTATTGCATTTGGGGAGGACGGGTTTGTACGATTATGGGGAGAGAGCTGGGGAGTGGGATTAAATTGCTCTTTTTAAAGAGCAGGCACAGACTCGATGGACCGAATGGCCTCCTTTTGTGCCGTAAGATTCTATGATTCTTCCTAAAGTGCGGTGACCAGTACTAAACACAGTACTCGAGCTGAGGCCTAACCAGTGTTTTTGAAAGGTTTAGCATAACTTCCTGACTTTTGTATTCTATGCCTCTATTTATAAAGCCTAGTATGCCATATGGCTTTCAACAGCTTTATCTAACTGTTCTGCTAAAGAGGGAAGGGAGAAATGATCCCTTTTGTGTATCAGGACTTTGTGTGCGTGTTTGCAGCTTTGCTTGTGCAATACATGGAGATACTTTGTGCAACACAATCAACTCAACATCCTGGAAAACACTGGAAAGAGATAGCTGTAGTACAATTAGTTACTGGGAGGATTTTCAATCGATGAGTCAGTATCACTGAGTGTAAACTCACACGTTTTGAAGTCTAATCTCATTCAACAACAACAACAGCAAAATTACACTTGGATAGCACCTTTCACATCAGGGGGAGGTAACATGTGGGTAATCCCATTATAGAAATATAGCAAAAGAATTCCAATTTGTAGCCAGCAGCAGGGGTTTGATCGCATTGATTATTGTGGATTTTACTCCGCCTCTGCTGTGCTATCCATGGCCCAGACATCAAATGCTTGACACTTGCCATTGATCATTAGCAATATAGCAGCCAATCAAATATTCAGCTAAAGGTGAAAATTAAAAGAAAGTTTAAAAGAAAAATTAGTGCATTCATTTAGAAACTTGGCGTCGCACAAAGTGCCAGTTTTTTAAAAAATGATGGACTCTGTTTCATTTCATTTGTATTTATTGGATGTGGAATCCTTTTTCTTTTATCAAAATGCAAAGAATATTATTATTATTATTATTATTATTTTATCAGTTCATGCTCCTTTTTCCTTGAAGGACGTGAAATGGAAGCTGTGTAATTACAGCTTCCAGGAGTGGAAACACCCACAGAAATGTGTTTTTTGTGCAATAATACTCATAGGCATAACTAAATATAATAATAATCCTCGCATTTGATATAGCTTTTCACTTCTTCTAGACGTCTCAAAGCGCTTCACAGGATATACTGTAAAGTGAATTGACTGTATGTATGTGGGCGTAACGCGGCAGCCAATTGCGCACAGCAGTGTCCTACAAACAGTCGTGGATTGAGATGACCAAATCAATAAATAAATCAGCCTCCAAAGGAGGTGGAAGAAGGCGGTGCTAGTGAGGGACTGGATGTAGGGAAGGAAGGACAGTTTGGGGTCGAACCTGACGCCAAGGTTGCGCACAGGTTCGGAGAGTTTTAGGGGTAGACCAGGAAGGTGGAGGAGGTGAGAGCCATGCGAATTGATGAGAGCCAAAGAGTATGGCTTCCGTCTTGTCGACATTCAACTGCAGGAAGTTCGCCCTCATCCAGCTCCTGATGTCTGACAGGCAGGCTGACAGAACATCAGGGGACTG
The DNA here is from genome assembly GCA_035084275.1 of Hydrolagus colliei. Lineage (NCBI taxonomy): Eukaryota > Metazoa > Chordata > Chondrichthyes > Chimaeriformes > Chimaeridae > Hydrolagus > Hydrolagus colliei. The sequence continues at coordinate 107,441,471 of CM068743.1, forward strand.
GGGGTCGCAAAGTGAAGTGGAAAACTAGAGTGGGTATCATCAACATACATGTGGAAGTGTGCCCCTGTCTGCGGATGACATCCCCAAGAGGGAGAGTGTAGATGAGGAAGAGGAGGGGGCCGAGATAACTGGGTGAGAACGGGAGGACAAACCATTTATTGATATAAAGATATTAGTATAGCTAAAATCGTAGCTCTTATTTCACGGACATGAAGGCCTTTGTAGACCGCAAAGAAAAATAGCAATGTTTCAGCCCCCGGCCCTTCTCTACTCATCATGCCACTGAGAAGTTTGGACTGATTTTCAGTGCTCAATGCTTAAAATTCAATTCACATACAAACTCTTCACCAAACTGATTAGGCAACCAGCAATGCTAGCAAACAAAACTGAGCACGAGACTTCCAGTGATTGGAAGATTGGAATGCTCCCCTGTTCACCAAGATGGAAATGGATATAAACTATCTTCTAGTCAATCGGGAACCTGACTCCTTCCACAGTGGAAATAGCAAAAAATAAAGAATAAAACATGTTGCTGTGGCTTTAGGCTATAACTACACACCAATTCAAGGAAAATTACATTGTGTGTAGCTTCCACCCTCAAATGTTCTGAATTTAGCTAAATTTAGATTTCATGAATTAATACAAATTGGCTGAATTTAGCTTACTTTTGGTATATCATTCTACTCCGAACTCAGTTGCTAAGTAAAAATATATTTATTTGAAGAACTACATAGAAATGACTGTGGACACTAGACTGCTATAGATGATCACAAACAACAATAAAGAGACAAAGTTAATTAAGCTACAAAAGTCAGGACATTTGTATTTTACGATGCAATAATGCTTTATCTTGAATTTACAATGGTAGTGCTGTGGCAACTTTCGTGTTCAACATTCTAACTAAATAGAAATCCTTGTCATAATCAAATAGCAATGTTATGGGTATTACAGGTTTAATTAGCCTACAGCTCTGAAAATGTCCAGAGCAGATTCCTAACAGAAACTGAATGCACTGAGGAGAAATTGCAGGTTTACAGCATTGACTTTTGGATTAGTTGTTTATCTGCTTAATGCAGACAGTTAAGGCATACTATAATTAAATGATAAAGCTCCTCACACACAAATATTCCAGGCAATGAAAGGTGACCACTTGTAAAATGCTGAGGTATTTACACAGTGAGGCAGCAAACATTTACATTGAGCTCACATTGACATAACCAACTTTCTAAAGGTACTATTGTTACAGTCCAAAAGAGAGGCAGAAATGGTCTGCGGAATAAAAAAAACTTTCTCCATCAGGAAGGATAAAGAATATAAAACTACAAGAACTCAAGCTACAGTTACGCACTAAAGTAAACAAGAAGGTTAAGGTAGTCACAAAAGCAGATTTAAAAAATAAACAGCATTGATCATGAAAAGTTTCAATAACTGGAAAGATTTTGCTGATGTCAAGAGCAGAACAGAGACCTATAAAACTGCTGCTATAATTAGAAAATATTGGTGTAGGGTACATTGACTAGATTGTCAAATTTATGGATTTACAGTGTTTACATCAGAATCAGTAATCTTTCCTTCAAATCATCACTCACCAGAGATCAACTACCAGGAAAGCCACTACAGGCAAAAAAGCTTGACTTAGAACAGAACAAAGAAGGAAACCGTCAAAAAGAGCAACGGTTTTGTGTCACCACAGAGACCGTTATAAGATGGGCATCTAAATTATCTCTAAATTCTGACGCAGTAACAGTTCAGAGGGCTTAGGAAAAATACAATAAAAGATAGAAATAAGTTCCTTTGCTATTGCCTCTGCACGTTCTGACACATGATACCGTTTTGTAATTCTGCACCTCAGTTGACAGATTGCTGTTGACTAGTAACATATGCCATACTAACTAATCACCCAACTTACATATATACACTGAATGTTTTTCTGCTTTGCATTGCCTTCCTTATCTGTACCTTCCCCTCATTCTAATTGTCATCTTTCATTTTACATAAAGATAAATATTTGAAAATACAATAGCAAGTGTATATTATACACAGAAGATGAATTGCAGATGTTGATGGGACCTTGATTGGTTTATATATACTGTATATTCGTGATCTCATGTCTTAGGTACAGCTTGGCCCAAAACCAACACAGAATCACATGGATTCTCTGTAATTCAATCTCCAACACCCATTACACGATAGAAAATATTCACCTACAAAATACGCAGTCAATACACTTCACAGTACATTGAGACATTGTGGTAAGGTGCTATATCAATAATAATAATAATAATCATCATCATCATAATAATAACTCTTCCATTTGATATACTGCCTTATCTTGTAGTTGTAAAGTCTCGAAGCAATTTCAGGAATTATTATAGATTGTTTACTTTGTAGATTAAAGTGGGTGCTAATTTGCAGATAGCACTAATCCCACTAACAGTCATGAAGTGAATTCATTTGGAGGATTGTAGGCAAGGAAACCAGGAGTGAGAAACTCCCTTCTCCTTTCAATAGTCCATCTAAACAGGCAGGTGGGCAAGTTTCCTTACACATGCCCCTGCTTACCTGGCAGTAGGTAGAAATCCGGTTGTTAGTCATTTAGTGGTTTACTTTTCTGTGGGTAATAATTACTCTAAAAAATTATAATGATAATTTGGTCACTCAATCCACGACTGTTTGTAAAACACTGCTATTAGCAATTGGCTGTTGCGTTTTGCCCACAAAATATACAGTCAATTCACTCTGTAGTAGGGTCCGTCGATATGGAAATTTTCCGATTTAGATATATCGATGGGCTCATATCGAGATATACCAAAATATCAATATTTGGGGGGTTTTTCATACTGCGCATGCGCGCGTGGCGCGCGCGTTCCGGGTGCGCGCGCATTCGGGGCCTATCTCCTCAGGAGGTAAATATCTTTCTCTCTCTGTGTCTCACTCTCTCCATCTCTGTGTTTTTCTGTCTGTGTCTCTGTGTCTCTCTCACATCCCCCCCATCTCTATCTATCTGTATATTATCACATCCACCCCATCTCTCCCCCCACCCCCCGCCGCCGTCTCTCTCTCCCCCCCCATCCCCCCCAGCCGTCTCTCTCTCCCTCCCTCCCCCGCCGTCTCCACCCCCCCAGACGTCCTGTTCCCCCCCCCCCGCCATCTCTCTCTCCCCCCCATCCCACCCCCCGCCGTCTCTCTCACCCCCCCACCCCCCAGCCGTCTCTCTCCCCTCCACCCCACTCCCAGCCATCTCTCTCCCCCCCACAGCCGTCTCTCTCCCCCCCCCCACACCCCACCCAGCCGTCTCTCTCCCCCACCTAGCCATCTCTCTCCCCCTCCCCCCTCACAGCCTTCTCTCCCTCCCCCTCCCCCACCTCTTGCATACCTGTATATTGTATTCTAGGACTATGAATACAATATGGCGGCTTTACACCTCGGTCTGTGCATTGTGTATAGAGATGAGCATTCTGGGTCTTGTAGTTCAGTGTGCGCACATTCCGATTTTTTGCCGCGATATATCGATTTTTCGATATATTTATATTTTCGAAATGCCTATATCGGCGTATCGATATGAAAATCATATCGGGTTTTAGTGATATATCGATATATTGCCGGACCCTAGTCTGTAGTATATATGGTAAAGTGCTTTGAAACATCTCAAAGACGTGATAAGGTGCTATATCAAATGCAAAGATCATTATTGTCATCAACAATGCCATGGATTATAGTGGACCTGCTTGGCTCAGGAATTAGATGACCAAAACCACCAGAGGGTTGGTTTGATTCTGCTATTATATTGCCAAATATGTCACTTTGGAGCTGAAATCGCTGGGAAAACTCAGCAGATCAGGCAGCATTTATAGCGAAAGGAATGTGAGTCAACATTTCGGGTCCACAACCCTTCATCAGAACTCACGGAGGGTCATAGACCTGAAACACTGACTTACTTTCCTTTCACCATAGGTATTGCCTGACCTGCTGAATGTTCCCAATGATTTTTGTTATTGTTTTAGACTTTCAGCATCAGTCGTACATGTATTTTGGGTTTTGTTTTCACATTCAGCTTCAAGGAGATTCTGCTTTCCTCCTTCCTCCCCTCCCAAGGAGTGCAGGTGGAAGCACAAAATGTATGAAGAGTATAATACAAGATTATAAATTAGAGTAATTCCAAATTACACCAAGAATTAATCTCTGATATACTGTAAAACTAAACACGTAGAAGTTTTGTATTGCTGAACCCGACGTCCAATTATCAATTATGTTTATCTTTGTAGCTCATAAATAGGCTACATGATGACGGGGTCAAGCGAAAGATATTGTTTATTCTTCCAAAGAGAGAATATCTCGAGAATACTCAGTATTTTTACATATTTTAGAGGGGATGTAGATCTGTTTTTCTTTACTATGTCTTAAAAAAACTGCAGTAAAATTGGTATGAACAATACATCTTTTACTCAAGTGTTTACTGTAGTCCACTCTAATTCAGCGATTGTTAGGTAAGCAAATATTTCTATCAAGTAAATAGAAATTTAAAATTCTGAACCACTTTCTTCCATGCTCAATTATATTTGTTCCTTTTAAACAACTAAGTTTAGCCATTTCCTTCAGCGAGTTGATGCATTTTAATCGAGATTTACTTTGTTATCTTTACAGCCAAATTGCACACAATATCCCTGCTTGACCTCTCTCTGTCCCCCACCAATAATCCACCAAACTGCGTAGGTTAAAAGCAAAATAACAATACAAACCATTAAAAAAAAAAGATGTTTTGTATTGCCAAACCCAACAACTAACTAAGCAATCTTTTTTCATGGTTAGAAACAATTACCAAGAAAAGGTGCTGTCTGGCCTGATTGTGTGCTGGTTGAGTTCCTCTTCCACTGTTGGCCATTAAAATACTTCAAAAGCAGTGATTTGTGGAAAATATTAGTAATATTATGCACAATAGAGTCAAAAGATGAGGAACAGAATTGGAACTTTAAAGGCAAGGGAATTTGCAGAACAAAATGCACCTCCATCCATTCAGGAGCAGAGAGGGAATTATGTTACATTGTTGCTGGTGCCAGCCTTTGGCTGAGATGTTCAACCAATGTCCCATTGTAGAAAATATATTATAATATAATCCTTGCATCTGATTTTGTGCCTTATCACATCGTCAAGATGTCTCAAAGCACTTGATAGAATGTAAAGTGGATTGACTTTGTTTTGTGGGCAAAACCTGGCAGCCAGTTATGCACAGCAATGTTCCACAAACAGCCATGGAGTGAGTGACCAGTTTATTGGGGGATTGATGGCTAGGGCATTGGGAGAAACTCCTTTCTCTTTTCTAATAGCACAATGGTATCTTTAAAATCCACCTGAACAGGCAGACGGGACCTTGGTTTAACGTCTCATCCAGAGGAAGGCATCTCCGACAATGCAACAGCAAGAATAAATTAAATATTTAAAGCACCTTTCAAGTTGAGGGGATACATCCTAAGGTGCAACACATCCCAGCACTGCATTGGAGCATCATCTTAGACTGTATAATTCCAAGACTTGATGTGGGCCTAGATTTTAGGAACAAATCTACCAGAATCACAAACCCACAAATGAAATCGATTACTCACTCCATTGCTGTTTGTTTGACGTTGTTGTCTGCAAATTGACTGTGGCATTTGTCCACAAAATTCACATAGTAACATCACTTTACAGTATATCCTGTGAAGGGCTTTGAGACGTCGCAACAATATGGTAAGGCACTTTATCAAATGGAAGGATTAAAGGATTATTATTACTACATGCTGTGAAGTGCTTTGAGATGTCGTCCTGATGCGAAAGATGCTATATCAAATGTAAGAATTATTATTACTGTGAATTAATTTGCTGCTGAGGCCAGTTTGTGAAGGTGGACCCAGTGGGCTAGCCCAGCAAATAGCCCAGCAGTTGGACTGGACTAATTCCCAAATCTTTAGGAACATAAAAGCTGATCTCTTCGTTCAGTTTCTTGGTTGTCTCCAGGCAAGTAAGCACTCAAGTCATCTCCAATTAACTTGGGCTTTTCCTCATCCTGCGAGATAGTTATTTCTGACATTCTGCCAATTTTATGAAGAGTTTATGGCTCCATCTGAGACTATGGAGCTTCACCAACATGTTACCATCGACTTTCAATGTCTTTCAAGACGGTGAATTCTGACTCTCTCAGTGGTTTTCACTCCCGGGCTCCAGGTACAAATCTATCAGAATCATTATTTGAATGTATCAGTGCCAGTGATAGATGCAATTTGTTGTTTGTGGACTTTCCATAGCCATACAAGTCCAAAATCCATGTTCTATTTAGAATTAACTTGGTACTGTTTGGGCCTAGGAATTTGAGTGAAACAGATATCAGATACTGATATTAAAAAACACTTCTTAGCTATCACTGGAGATCTTATGACTTGCCAAGACATATAAGGATTTCTCTGCAGTAAAACAGCAATAAGATTTTTAGTTCCCGAAGAGTGCTTCTTCAATCCAATGGAATTTTACTTACTACCTATACAGTCATCAAATCAAATACCTTCAGACTGTTATATAAAATAAAACAGTGTCCACATGCCTGTATCTCCAGGTGGAACAGTTGTCAACCCCACAAGGATTAGGTGTAAAGCAATAGTGAGGAAAGTATGGTAATGTGCAATCTTTTAGAAAGATACAAGTCTGGATGTCCTCTTCTGGATCACTGATCAGTGACTTCCTGGATGCAATCTGACACAATGGAATACAAGATATAAGTGTAATTATTCCCTGCTGCCTGGAAGTAGCCGTTGGCATAAATCTTCGTAGCTGGGTTTACCTTTACAGCTGTCATACAATACTTACAGTTGACTATTAATTAATGCAATTTGAGGTTACTACAGAACAGATGTCAGTAGGACATCGTGAGCGAAGTGCTGTCAACACCACGCTCTCTCAAGCACAGAAGATGGTTCTTGACTTGCAGATCCTCTGAAAAGGAATCGCTCCTTCTCCTCCTCGCTTCTCCCTCTCCAAAGCATCAATAACCAAAACCCAACACTTTTCTTGCTTGAAAAATTTCTAAGCTTCTAAATGTGGCATGAATATGAAGTGCGCAGTATGGCAATGTTGGGTTTAAACCTAGTTCAATTGTGCATTGAACGTGGTAGTGTGTGGTTATTTAACCTGGGATATAGCAGTCTGGTTTATTTTGGTTGGGCCCTCCCTCTAATCCATTACAGCTGGGTCTATTTGTAAATGGAAAGTGCAGACTTATACTAATTGCCACAAGTGTTGCATTACAGACTGTGGTAATGTTACCGCACCCAAGACGATTCTGCATCTGTTTTGTTCACTCTTGACGTGCTACAGCCTTGATCTCGACTGTCGTGAATGTTTTTATAAATATGGTTCATGTTGGCCATATGAGCTCTAACAGAGACTGTCTTTTGAAACTGCTGTTAATTGGCAATTAAATGCTTAAAATGGAAATGTAGGCTTTCTTTCTCTCTCCCTCCAGTGTGCTCCAATATAAGCTTCTGCCAGCAGCAACAAAGAATAGAATTTGGAAGGCTAAAGTGGAAAATTCAGCTCTTTAGGCTTTAACAAGATGACCTTTCTCCTGCACAAAGCACCTTCTTGATCAATGAAGTACAAAGTTGAGAAGGGTGCTAGAATACTTTTCCTTATAGTTAAATGTGCACCTGAGGGATATGTAAATACTGTTTATTATTAATATATAGTATCTGGAGGGTAGCTGCCTGGGCATTGGGAAAGTGACTTCCAAAGGAGGTGAACATTGAGCAAAGCCAGTTAATTTGACTAGATTCAACTATGTATTCGTTAAGGTTTAGAGATAGGGTTCTTTTAAAATTTTGAGACAGAGGAAAAGAAAGCATTTGAAAAAAAATCATAATGTATACCCACTAATATTATGTATTAAAAACAAAATCGGTTTTTGTTTCAGATTTCCAGCAGTATTTTGCATTTTTGTTAATATTATATATTAGATGGCTTTTTGAGAAACTCTCTAGATTAACAAAAGTGCAATTGTACGGAATATTCTAGGATTACTGTGTTATTTGATATGTTGATTCACTGATTTGGGACAAGTTCTTGGGAAGGTGGGGGTCACTTCAGGAATCAATATACTAGGAGTGCTCAGCCTCTCCATTACTGCTACAACAACAACTTTATACAGCAGCCTTCATGAGGAGTAGCATCTCGGAGTGCTTGATAGTGGCAGAGTCTGACAACTAGCTGGGGGAAAGAGAGGATAAGATAACTATGAAACACAGTCAAAAAGGAAGGACTTTAGCAGGAGTTGAAGTTGGGGAGAAAGGAGGCAAAGCGAAGGAATTGAAAGAGAGATTTCCATAGTTTGGGGCACAGCAGTTGAAAGCATAGCCACTGATGGTGGAACGAAGGACACTTGATGTGCGTTTTGTAGTATTAGCCTCTATAGACTTAAATCCAGACTCACGATCCACCATCAGATCTGACTGAATCATACTAGAACCTTACTCCAAACTCACCTCAGCCAAATTGTCATTCTTCTCCATGAACATCCCTGAGGCCAATCCCCAGGCTTCTCTTCTCCACCCAAACTACTGGCTTTGCCCATGTTTCCATGACTTGCACCTTCTCTCGCCCAACTCCAAATGAGAGGAGTTAAGGACATAAGAATTAGGAGCAGAGTAGGCCATTCAGCCCCTCGAGCCTGCCCTGCCATTCGATAAGATTATGGCTGATCTTCTGACCTAATTCTAATTACCTGCCCTATCCCCATATCCCCTAATCCCTCTATTTTTCAAAAATCTATCAGTCTCAGCCTAGAAAATGTTCAAGGATTGAGCATCTACAGCCTCCTGGGGTAGTGAATTCTGAGTAAAGAAATGTTTCTTCAACTCTGTTCTAAAAGGCTGACCCTTAATTTTAATCTGTGACCCCATATTATAGATTATCCTACCAGGGGAAACAGTCCCTCTTTGTCTACTTTATCCAGCCCTTTAAGAATCTTATATGTTTCAAATAAGATCACCCCTAATTCTTCTGTACTCTAGAGAACACAGGTCTAGTTTATTCAACCAATCCTCATAGGTTACTGAGACTGTAAATCAGTTGAGTTGGGGTAAGATTTTTTGTGTGTGTTTGTGTGTGTGTGAGGGGGAGCCACTTCAGCCTATTCTGCACTAACCAGCGTTTTTTTGTGTCTTGTCCGGTATAAGCCAGCGCCTTGGAACATCCTCCCAACGTGTAAGGCATCGCTGTTGTTGTTGTATGGACATTCCCTAAAGATTGTGGAATATACATCAAGTTTGTACATGTGCAATTATTTCCCTGTTGCCACTGGCTTTGTTCCATCTGCAGAGCAGGGTATATTTGGCAATTTATGCAGAACTGACAGACTTATATTATAGAGTGACTTCTAGTTTTTAAATCAAAATTAAGCAGAAACAGAAAAGTGCAAAGTGGTTACTCTCCAATGGTCTGGCTGTAGATGCCATGTAGAAAGGGAAAGGAAGAAATATAATATAATATTTTTTAAAAAAAACAAGAAAACGATTTCAAGTTGAACTCAGTCAGTCTGAGACGTAAGCGTTTTAATAACAGGAAATAACTGAAAAATTTAAAATGTGCTTCGTTATGTATCAGCAACTGTTGAAGCTACATGGTAGCTCTGATAAAAAAAAAATCCCAAAGGCAAACCAGTGTTGGAACACTCATATTCATGTTTGAATATAATGAAGCTTGAAATGGCAACTGTAAACTAATAAATTTGTGGCTTTGTGCTTCAGCAATACAATAATACAAATTTACATTTATACACTGTAGCGTCTTTCACATCAGTAGGATGTCCCAAGATGCTAGACACTCTAAGGTTTGCACCTGAGCTGTGGTGAAGTTCATAAGCAGACTTATAAGGCGATATATTTGATGTTCATCTAGAGACATATAAAGAATATTGCAAATGCTGGAAATGTGAAATGTAGAATCGTAGAAAACTAATTTAAGACTCAATTTAAGAATTTTCAAAATTCTGCATGAACTTTAATAATAATTATTTGGTCACTCAATCCACGACTGTTTGTGGGACACTGCTGTATGCAATTGGCTGCCTTGTTTCGCCCACAAAATATACAGTCAATTCACTTTACAGTATATTCTGTGAAGCGCTTTGACTTGAAGAGGCGATTAGGCACTATACCAAATGGATTATTATTATTATGATCTTATAGTGTTCAGTCAAAATGTTTCTAACAGGCTAAAAATAGGTTGAATTTCAGGATTGAGTCATTGCAAAAGAATTTAGGGAGTTTGATGAGAAAATCTCTTATCAGGCTTGTACTCCTGTTCCTATTTACTGATGCACATCCAACAGACTGACAGTTCCCAGCATATCTGGTTTTGAAAATGAACTCAGAGGATGAGGAAGGAGGAGAGGAAGTCACTTGTTAAGCTTGGAACACGTCCAAAGTTTTGTCTTCAAATTATTAGATGGTATATCACTTGCAGATGTGTTAACAGGGCAGATGGAAAATAAGAAATAAAACTTTTCCCTTCCCCTTTTGTAAGCTATTTTTTCCCGGTTCTTTAGATTTCTTCACAAGAGTTACTGAATTAAAGGGCAATTATTTGACCAGGAACTTCTGTTTTTGAAATGGTTGCAAGGAAATCTGTGAAGTCGGCATAGGTTGACCTAACCCTCATTGTCTCAGAGGAAACATCGTGGACTGATATTCCGCTGGGCAGCTCAAAACACTAACAAAATACTGTACTAGGTGTAAAATTCTAGATCAAAATATTTCAATTGATTGCCGAGATGTAGGAGTCCTGATCTTCTTTCAAAATGTAGGGTTACCAGATGCCCTGTTTTTCCAGGGACAGTCCCTGGATGAGGTATTGAATCCTGGACCAAATTTGCTCTGTCTTGAGTTCAGCAACAAACTGAGCAAGAACAAAAACATTCTAACATGGATAACTTCATCAGAGAAATACAGTCATTAATCCAACAAGCTTCTCCAATACTGCCAGCATCAGGTGGTGTGGTGAGTTCAATTATTTTTATATGTGTCCCCAGATTTGATTTAGAAAGTACGGTTACCTACATCGTCCATGGAGAGAGGCACTGGAAGGTATATTAACTTGAAATCAATCTAAAACATCCCCTTTGAACCTGTTAATGATTGGCATTAGGAGAGAATTAGAAGAATACATTCTCTCACTCATGGGAAGACAGAAGCCCTTCTACTTGGCTCCCATCAGCGCTGATAGTATTACTATTCATGGATGAACTCTCAATCTCACAGAGTCAGTATGGAACCTCGATGTTGTGTTCAATTTTCAACTTTCTTTTAAACCCCAGATCCATAACATAACTCACTGTGCCTTCCCCCACTTCCAAAACATTGCCTGCCTTCACCATTATCTCTCCTCTCAGGCTGCTGACATTATCCACCCTTTCAGTAAATCCAGGCTTGACTATGCTAACTCCCTAGCACTGACTTCCCAACTCTTCCCTTCACAAACTACAGATTATTCAGAATTCTGCAGCCTGTGACATTTCCCGCACTGAGCTCTCTGACCCCATCACCTCCCTCCTCTACTGGCTTCACTGGCTCCCCATCCCCAGAAGATCAAGTTTAAGTTCCTCACCCTCACCTTTAAAGCCTTCCACCATGTTGCTCCTCTCTGGCTCTACAACCTACTGAAAGCTTACCAACCTGTCCACTCTCTCTGCTCGGCATCACTCACCTGCTTCAGGACCCCTGCCCTGTCCTTGGGCCCCACCTATGGATCTCCATCTCCAACTCGGCCTTGCGCCTCCCTTGCCTCCTTCAAGGCCCATCTCTAAACCCTCCTCGTCAACTGCTCACACCCATCCCTCTGGATTCCAACTTGCAACTCGGGTGCAAACCAATTCACCGTTCAGCACCTTGGGACGTCCAACCGACATGAAAGGCACTACATGAATGCAATTGTTGTTTCCTATATAACATAGCTGTCCTATTTCCAACTTTTGTCTATAAATACACAGTCATAGCTCTAGATACTAATTATATTTTGACAAAGTGCTTCAAAAAGGCATATTTATTTATCTCAACCTGTTTCATATTTTCAACATTTTCTAATAATAATCCTTGCATTTGATATAGCGCTTTTCACATCTTCTAGATGTCTCAAAGTGCTTCACAGAGTATACTGTAAAGTGAATTAACTGTATACTTGTGGGGGAAATGCGGCAGCCAATTACGCACAGCTCTGTCACAGAAACAGTCGTGGATTGAAATGACCAAATTGGGAAAAAATTGGGAGGGATTATTATTATTAGACGTGTAGAGTAAGGAAACTTGCCACATTTTCACTCTGACCCACCTGGATTTGAACACAGGTCTCACACTTGTAAGGTGAGTGCTCTAATCACTGAGCTCCAGGACTCCACGAGTTTCTGTGTTTTTTTAGGAAATGTAATTTTTCCTGTAAATTACAATCTATTCAGAACTAGAGCAAAATGCAGGAGAACAATGCCTTACCACTGGAAAAGATGGTAGAATAAGAAGAAAGGGAACAAAAAAACAAGAAAGCGAACATTTGATAATGATAAATAATAATTCTTGCATTTGGCACCTATCATTCAGCAAGACATCTCAGAATGCTTCACAGAATTTACTATAAAATAAAATGACTGCATATTTTGTAGGCAAACCCATGAACAACAACTTGCATTTACATAGCAACAAGAACAACGACAACAAAATTGTGGAACGCCTGTCATGTCGGGAGGACGTCCCAAAGCGCTGGATAATCAGGGGTCAGGAGCCAAACATGGGGGCAGGGTTGGGATGAGGGAGAACAGCGAGGTAGGAAGGACATCGCCGAAGGTACAACAACAACTTTGATTTATATAGCGCCCTCCATGCCGGACGGCGTCTCACAGCGCTTCACTGTAGCAGATCCCGGGACCGAGCCAGGGGCAGGAGTAGAAAGGTGACTGAAAGCGCAGTTGAAGAGAAAGGTCTTTAGCCGTGACCTGAAACTGGGAAGAGAGTGGGCGAGGCGAAGGTAGTGAGGAAGGGAGTTCCAGAGCCTCGGGGCATAGTGGCTGAAGGCTTGGTCGGCGAGGGTGGAGCGGAGGATTGGGGAGACATGGAGGAGGCCAGACCCGGTGGAGTAAAGGCAGTGGGTACTGGTTTGGGGGTAGAGGAGATCAGAGAGATCGGGGGTTGCAGAGGAGTGGAGGGACTTGAAAACAAGGGTGAGGATCTTGAAATCGATCCTCTTAGGGACAGGGAGCCAGTGAAATCTGGCAAGGACTGAGGTAATGGGGGAGCGAAGCTTAGGGCAGGTAAGTATGCGGGCGGCCGAGTTTTCAATTAGCTGGATTTTGTGGATTGTTGTGGAGGGGAGACCGGAGGTATGGTCAAAGAGAAGGGTCTTGAAATCATACTTGAAGAAGGCAAGGGAGGGAACAAGGCGAAGTGATTGTGGGATGGTTGCAAAGTGTGGTAGAGGCTGAAAACTCGGCCACCAATGGTAGGGCGGGTCGGCCGAGAGACATGGAGCAGGCCGGAGCCTGCTGAGCAGAGGGAGCGGACACGTTGATAGGGCAGCAGGTCAGAGAGGTTGGAGGGGCAAGGGCATGGAGGACCTTGAAAGTGAGAACCAGGATCTTGAATTTGATCCTCTGAGGGAGCCAGTGGGGCCAGGCGAGGGTGGAGGTGATGGGGTCATGGAGTCTGGTACGGGAGAGGACATGAGCTGCAGAGTTTGGGATAATTTGCAGCTTGTGGAGGGTAGAGTTGGGCAGGCTGATAAGGAGGGAGTTGCTGTAGTCGAGCCTTAGGGTAGAATTTCACAGTGCTACATATTGAGACAATATTAACAGGCAGGAAAGGTGGCAGGAAGAAATACTAGCATAAGCTTGAATATTATTTACTGGTCACAAAAGCAACAATGACAACAACAACAAAATTACATTCATATAGCTCTTTTTACGTCGGGAGGATGTCCCAAGGTGCTGGACAGACAGTATTCTGGACCCGAGTTGGGGGTAGGGATTGGGGATGGTGGAGAGCATGGGGGAAGGAGGTTGATCGAAAGTACGGTCAAAGAGGAGGGCATTGAAGTGGGTCTTGAAGGAGGCGAGGGATGGGGCAAGGCGGTGGGACTGCGGGATGGATTTCCAGAAGATGGGCAAAATGGCTGAAAGCCCGCCAGCCAAACAGGCCAGAGCCCGCCAAGTGGAGGGAGCAGGCAGGTTGGTAGGGGGTTAAGAAGTTGCAGATGACTCTGATGTGGGAGTCCAGATGGTGGAAATATGTGCTGAAACTGTTTAAATATGTACTTTGAGTGCTGACCTGCAAGGCACATCCAACTGAAGCACAAGAGAGAGTTTGCGTTTGAATAGGCTATACATTTAATTTAAAATGTTGCTCTCAAAGTGTGCTTCACTCATGACTTAAGGTACCCACCCGGCCTGAATAATGTGACTAAATTGTAATGTGATCAGAATCCATTGTTAATATTGTTCCTTAGAAGACAGTACATGTGCTTGTTGGTGTATGTTTATGGCTACATGCCCACACAAAAGGAATTCTTGATTTGGCCACTGCGTCAGATTAATGGGTAATATATATTCTCTAAAATATGCTTACATGTAATGGTATTTGGAATACATTCCTACTTGAATAGAAACGGCATGATATTACACTCTATTTGGTACAGGAGAGCACTCTTTATCTCCAGTACTCTCCAGTACAATACGGGCATTTTAGTGGTTCACCTAAGCTCTTTGGGACACCTTCCTGATGTGAAAGATGCTGCAAAAATATTAGGATTTTTACTGTTATTTATCATCCAGCCCATTGAATGACCTGTACAAATGTGGTGGAGTCAATTCTGCTTTCAGTTACTACACCCGTGGAGCTGTGCTCCCAGCACTAGATTTCCAGCTTGTATCTTCTGCGAGAAGCGAGTGGGATAATGCTTATTTGGTAAACTCACGGGATTAATGGGAATATATTAACATGGATAGAAGAGTGGCTAAAGGGTAGAAAACAGAGAGTAGGGATAAACGGGTCATTCTCGAATCGGCAGGATGTAACTAGTGGAGTGCCACAAGGATCAGTACTTGGGCCTCAGCTATTTCTTTATTTACATTAATGATCTAGACGAGGACATTGAATGTAATGTGTCTAAATTCGCGGATGACACTAAACTAGGTAGGAGAATCAGCTGTTACGATGATGCAATAAGATTACAACGGGATATAGATAGGCTAGGGGAGTGGGCAGGTAGGTGGCAGATGGAATTTAATGTGGGGAAGTGTGAAATTATTCACCTAGGTAGCAAAAATAAAAAAGCAAATTATTTTCTGGACAGGGAGAGGTTAGATAGTGTTAGTGTACAAAGGGATTTGGGTGTCCTTGTACACCAGTCTTAAAAAGTTAGTTTGCAGGTGCAGCAAGCAACTAAGAAGGTGAATGGCATGTTAGCGTTCATCGCAAAAGGTTTAGAGTACAAGAGTAGGGAAGTCTTGCTGCACCTGTATAGGGCCTTGGTGAGATCGCACCTAAGAGTATTGTGTGCAGTTTTGGTCTCCTTATTTAATAAAGGACATACTTGCTTCAGAGGGGGTGCAGCGTGGATTCACTAGGTTAGTACCTGGGATGAGGGGTCTGACCTATGAGGATAGGTTGCATAGACTAGGGCTGTACTCTCTAGAGTACAGAAGAATTAGAGGAGATCTTATTGAAACATATAAGATTCTTAAAGCGGTGGATAAAGTAGACAGTGAGGGACTGTTTCCCCTGGTAGAAGAATCTATAACCAGGGGTCATAATCTTAAAATTAAGTGTCAGTCTTTTAGAACAGAGGTGAGGAAACATTTCTTCACTCAAAGGGTATTATGAATTTATGGAATTCACTACCCCAGAAGGCTGTAGATGCTCAGTCCTTGAACATTTTCAAGGCTGAGACTGATAGATTTTTAAAATATAGAGCGATTAGGGGATATGGGGATAGGGCAGGTAATTAGAGTTAGGTCAGAAGATCAGCCATGATCTTATCAACTGGCGGGGCAGGCTCGAGGGGCCGAATGGCCTACTCCTGCTCCTAATTCTTATGTTCTAAACTCGAGAAGCTGGTAACCTGGCATCATTGCTCAGTGCTCCATTGGTGAACATCATGCTTCACATTGTTGCACTGACATTTTTTTGAAGGACAACAAAGAAATTTCAAACAGATCTAATGCCTTGGGCCCAGCTTTTTGAAGACTTCACCATTGAGAATAGCTCTGGGGAGGTGGCAGGAGGGAATCTGCAGCATGCTTGCTAAACAGAGAAATGGTCCACTTGGTCTAAATGACCTGTTTTCTTGAAATAAATGATTATTTAGCTGCTATTCTGGCAGTATTTTACAGCAGCAGGAGAAACCATTCTGGAGTTTATTTGCACTGCAACTCAAAGGAACGATGCACGTCATGAGACATATGGAGAGTACTAAATCTATCACAGTGATTTGCCGCAATACATTCTTTTATTCAGCATGTTGATCTCTGCTTCTTAAAATAACCAAACTATTGTAAAAACAAAGCCCTACAACAAATTGTAACCAGCTTCTTACAAATCCATTTTAAAATACAAAGTGATTTTAATAAGGATGATTCCAATTTAGCAATAGTTGATTGACATTTTCAGTTTAAAGGGGTGCTATCTTCATGCAAAAAAGTGTTTGACAAACTTAGATTTTAGGTTAATGATTATAACTATCCTAGCATTTGATACAGTGTCTTATCCTGTCTTTGAGATATCTCAAATTGCTTCACAGGATATACTATAAAGTGATTGCTTGTATTTTTTTGTGGATGAAATAATAATATGATACAGTGATGCATCATCTATAATATGATACAGTGCCTAGAACTTCAGAATTTCGTGAAGCACTTTACAGGTAACCGCTGTCAAATGTAGTGATCTGGGTATTTGTTGGCAACCAGGGCAATTTTTTCACATAACCGTGTCACACAAATAGTCATGACGTGAATAACCAATTTATCATGAGGGTTGTTGGCATTAATCCTGGGGAAAACTCTTTTACTCACCTCATTCAAGGGCCATCTCAAGGCTACCCCTTCAAACACTCTTTTGGTCTTTCTTCCCCTCTTCGCATCATACTCTCAAGTGCTGAGTCAGTACTGTTAATTAAGCATCTTGGTACTGTACAGTTTTATACTGTATTGCCTTTCATATCCTCCTAACATAAAAGGCAATAATAATGTAAATCTGTGAATTGAATAGTGGAATTAGATATTTAATACCCACCTGAACAAGCAGACAGGACATCAGTTTATCATCTCACCTGAAGGATGGTCCCACCAACAATATAGATTCCCCAAGCATTGTGTGGAACATGTGGCTCAACAGTGAGCTCAAACCCCAATGAGATTATTCTTGTTCAGTAGGAATTTTTTGTTTATATAAATAGTGGAGTTATGACAGGGTACATCACGCAACTTTAATCAAAAGTAATTGTAAGGGTACATGAAAATGATATGTTACAAATATAAATGTTTTTGATTGGTTGTCATAGAAATATCTTCCGCAGCAGAGAATCAACTGAAAAACATTATAGTTTACATAAGAGAACCCATTAGTAGCTGAATATGGATCAATATTATTTTGATATCAACAAGCGTTTATCCATATTTTTGATTTTACAGGGTAACATTTGGCATTTTAATAGTTCTTCTAATTATGTTGGTTGACCTTTCAAGGGTTGTTTGTTCAGTTCATGAATTTAAACAAGATTACATGACATTAACATGTTGTAACTGATTCAAGGTCAAGGATAACGTCAGCTAATAGGAATGAAGGTCCAAGGATTCATCTTAAAATAAATAATGAGCTTCTTCAACACACACAATCTGAATATATTTAATATCACATGGATAAAAAATGTCAGGTATTAGGTGATAATACTGATACCACATCAACTCCAGATGGTTTGAGAGCTAATTGGGACTCCCCATTCTAAAGCTGCTTGCTGTTATCTTTAGGCTGCATCAATCCAATGTCGAGATGGGGTGGAGGATTGGAAGGACACACTCTCACTGTTCATAAGCTTAACTGCAGTTTTACACTATGTGATAATTATCATTCGTCATAACATATTACAGCTTTCCATTTCACCCCTAAATTTGCTTTAATTTTGCATGTAACACATACCGTCTGACTCCTTTGTAATGCAATGGTTTAGGACCCTAAACTCAAACACCACTATATAATGGGGAACACACTAAAAAAAAATTGGTTACCATCAGCACTGTCAGGCAGTTTGTCAGGTTGTTGTTCATTTTATTTCCTGCACACCTGATATGGGTGCAGGAAGCCACAACCTCGCTCTTAGAATCACAGAATTTTCGGCACAAAATGAGGCCATTTGGCCCATCTAGTCTGTGCCGGCCTCTTGATTCTTGATTGAATGTTGGAACACAACAACAACAAAATGACAGTTGTGTAGTATCATTCACGTCAGGAGGATGTCCCAAGGCACTGACACCACTGATTGCTATGAGGTCTTCTGCCCTGCACACGAGGAAAAAAGCTGGCCAGTGCATCGCTCATCTGATATTCCACACATTGAGCAAGCTGCATGTGAATGTACTATACTGGGGATCAGTCTGTAATTAAATGTCAACATTAATATTGACAACCCCATTATTGCATTCAGAAATTTAATTCATTGATTTATAAAAAAAAAGAGAAAGTATATCAACACCTCCAATGTAGAAGAGAAAAAAAACTATTATTGACAATGAAATATTTCAAACTGTGCTTTTTATTTTACATTACATGTAGAAAATATTTGCATAACTTCCATTAAAGGGCTTACATGGCAAGAATAAATGGCAAAACAAAATGTTGATGCAAATGTACAAGAAAATATGAGCTTGCGAGGACATGAAAGACAAGACATAGAAGTAAGAATTTGCCATGAATGTGGGGGGAAATTGTGTCCATTGTCTTTTAATGTAGGAGCTACTCCTGAAATAATGAGAGACAGGCAAGTGGAGGCTATTTTGCCCAGGAAATTTCAACCAGCAATGCAAAGTTATAATACATTTTAATGTAGAAACCAAAACCAATATTTCAACTGGAATGCTTATAGAAAGCAGCACAACTCTTTGCCACATGTAAAATGTAGCAAAAATATAGATACAGTTGCAAAAAATATATACAATAAAGAAAAAAATGATTGTCGAGCATTTAGGTAGATAGAAATGGCTGTCTAGTGCAACCTAGTTAACAAACACATCTTCATATTGACTGCATTGCAATCGGACTGCTAAGAAACCTGTTACAAATCAAAGCAATACTTTGAAAGATGTGTGCAATTAAGATATCACAGCAACATGTAAGCAAAGGCCATTGTCAAAGACATGTGAACCTATTCAGTATTCTTTCTAGTGCAAAATTAGTCTTCACTATAGGTTGGAAAATCTCCACAGCAGTGTTGGGAATTGTAAGTTATTCACCGTTTGGTGATTAGGGCTTTTTAAGCCTCAACTATAATCAAACTCTTAATCAACTAAAAGCTGCTGGTTGAATATTAAACTAAAAGATTAATCCAACGTTGAACAGAATGCACAAGATTTGGATGAATGGTGAAATAGGGTGAGGCATAACGGGCTGCAACAGGCTACAAAAGTTTAGCGATATTGAGGAAGAAAAAGAAGCAATGAATGGTCAAGTGGAATTTTGCTCCATAAGTAACATTAAGGTAAGATACATAGCCATACTACGCTCAAAACTCTTCATATTAATTTGCCAGGTTGGCTGTGGAGTGAAAGATCAAGTGAAGCTGGGGAATAGCACAAGTTGCAAAAACACATTTAGCTCTCACCATTTCTTTACATTTTGCTTCTTTTAGCAACAATGTATAAGGCTGAAAACTTATTTGTCTGGTATTTTGTAGATAATGTGAATATTAACTAGTAAACAAAAGTAACTCAATGCATCAACCTAAAAACTATGTAATTCCTGGGCAAAACCTAGAGAGGGCACTACTGGCTAAGGCACTGGAGTTACCATTCTTATTGAATCAAATCAGACTAACTACAATGAGAATAAAACCTAAAAGAGCACTTATTTAGTAATAATTAAGCTATATAGCCTGATACACAGCACTACTAAGGTCTATCATGCTATAATTTAAAGCACATTGTTGAAACAACCAGAACACTGATCATGCAATATTCCAGTCAAAGTCACTTATATTTAAAATAACAATACCTTCATCCTTCTATTGTATAGTGAGTTCATCTAACTAAACGTTTTTAACTCTTGAGGTTTCATCTGAAACAGATGTAAAGCTACCCACTAATGCATTTGAGGGTTTTTTTCAATTGTCTTACAATGTACTTTCTAAAGTGCTTGCATAATGGCAAAACGTTTTAAAAAATGCACTTATATTGCAGTTTGCATGTTCTATCTCTGTGAGTTACAACAGGAAAAATCACTATTCTAGCTGGTGTAAAACTGTGTGATATGAAGCAAGATGACTGGATGTTAACCTCCGGTAGTTTGGACTGAGATTGTGCCATTGAGTATTCCATGAACAGCTACAATTATGGGACAGGAAATAAAACAAAGTCTAACATTGTGAAACTCTCTTGACATTTTCATTTGCAACATTTGTGTGGATCGGATCTGAAATTGCTCCTTGTCATAGTCAGCTGCACTGCAAAAGTGATCAATACAAGTCCATCCATGTACATTTCTATCCTACAATACCAGAATCGAACCAATGAACGATGGCAGGCTTTGAAATATTCAGAAAATGCACATACGAGAGCAGCAGGCAAACAATGCAGCACATATGGAGTAAACTCCTCATGTGACAGCATTACTAACGCTTCCATAGCAGCTATCTCTGGAAGTATTGACAGTATTTCTACAACATGGTCTCTAGACACGTGGAATTTTGCCTATGTTTTTGCACAATTATTCTTTCAGTTTTAATTTCAAAAGTCATAGAAATAGTATCGGAATTCACTACTAACTGGTATGGAACCAAGTAATCTCTTTAGGACAGTTGATGCATTTATAATGGTACAATTCTGGATTATATAGTTGAATTGAGATGTAACAAATAGTACAGTACTGTATGTTATTGGATGCTCTTCTCTCATGGTTATGAACTAACTAGGCACATATAAAAGTACACAATATAATAAGTCTAATAATTCACATTAACCTGCTGCTTTCTATGATGTCTAATAACATGTTTCTATAGGGAGCACACTCAAATCTTCATTTCCATGCTTGAGATTCTTACAATCGACTTAAAATACAAAGAACACATCATTCATAACCAAAAAGGACACATAAGGCACTTTTATTTGCATATTTTAGAACATCTAGAATGTTTTTTCTTTAAACAAAAATCAACATACTGTATTTATTTGTCAAAGCCCTACCGACTCTTTGGAATCCTTTTAAATGGTTTCACGAGTTTTCTTGGAATGATGAGGGAAGACACATTTTGTGCTGAAATTGAGAACTCATCCAAATGATCATTTACGAGGTTGCTGGGCATGCAAACTCAAGAGCGTTGGAAAAACAGCATCTCAAGTTTCACCCTGTTACCTGAAGTCAATTATTTTCCAGAAAGAGACATCGCTTTGAGAAGCCTGGTTCCATGCTGACGATTTCTCTTTTGAGTTGTCTTGTGATCTTCGCACTGTAAACGATTTACAATGGCAATGGGTTTTCTTTCATTCTAGCGACTTGTGACCAGTTTTTACTTTGAATGTCCATGAATAGAGGCACTCGAGAGGTCATTTCGTATGATTTCATTTACTGGCAAAAAATAAAAAGAGAAGAGTTATTGGAAACGGTTTATGAAAAGCTTCGGGCTTATTTCACACACACTCACCCACGGACAAAGATGCAATTTGATGTCACTCTTGCATGTTCAGTCTCTACATTTTTTGGTTTAGCCAGGTATCTGACACATGCGGAGACTCATCACTGTGTTTAAGAGTATCCAAACCAAACTGCAAATTCCATGCAAACGCTCAAATATGCATGAGTATTAGAAAAACAGAAGTGTCAAGGCGAGTTGCAGGAATTCCATTTAATCCATTTAGAGTTAAGTTTCCATGAGCCAATGTGAGATGCTTCCAGGTACTAGAAGTCCCTACTCACATTCCTCATTGAGGAATCCTTTGCCTGTTAAATTTTAAGTCAAATCGGATTCTCATAGGCAATGTGCAGAATGGATTCAGAACTTTGAATAATTCTGCTGTTTATCTTGACTGCTTTAAATGTTTTAAATGACAGATGTTTGCTGCTGCATGCTGAATTCTCTTTTCAACAAATCTTAGCAATTGGTATACGTTTCCAAGAATTACAAATGGAATTGCATACAGTCTTGAGAATTGGAAAGCACTGCTGGACTGTTCCCATCCCATCCCAAAATAAGCATCAGTTGGTTGGTCAATTATTGGCCTTGAAATTCCAATATGTAACAGAAATGACAACGTGTAAATTTTATATTATGCCTGTGGAAGACGTCCAAGTGGAATTTCTTTTACATAAATATTTCAATTTTGCCTCTATTGTGTGCTTACCAGCTATCCACGGCACAAGTATTACAATATTGCATGTATCATTGAGCTAAGGTAGGCAACCTGATACTTACTTTCCCTGTTAACATTCAAAGAGCTTATTTGGCAATATTTCTCAGCCAGCCCACTCAATAATTATCCTTCTCAAGAGAATAGGCAAATGAATAGTTAAAAACTGCAATTATAACACTGGAAGGGTTCTGTACATAGATTAAGGTGAACTGAACTACAGGACCTTGTGGGACATTTCCCTTTCTACTTTGTTTGATTAATGGGATCTATTTGGCTGGTGTCTCCATCACAGATTTGTTGTGTTCTGCGTACTCCTACGTATGTGAGGATTTTAGGTCACCTTGACTGCGTTCCTTCCCCTCATCTCTAACAAAGAGGTTATGAAGCAAGCACTTTGTATAGTTTATACGCTATATGCGCAGGATTTCCCGACAATTAACTGCACATCCTTTCTCAATAAATGTGCAGTAATGACGAAGCAATCACATTTCCTTTTGTTCAATCATTGCCACAAATCAGCGTCAACTGGTAGGTACTGCTAAGCTCAACAACAATACCCCCTCCCTCTGTGGGGGATAAAAAGTCTATAGGGAGTAAAAAGTAGGATGTACCACTCAACAGATCATAGGCTATAATTCAAGCTTCATGCTTTACAGTTCATGAACTTTTCTTTGTAATTGCTCCTTTTCATACTCTTTGCTGCTTGGCGATTAGATGTAACGTAGGTGCTTTCAATTTATGCAGGAATTTATAGATGTCAGCTTGACTCGGTTAGTTAGCAGGGTCAAAAGGCTATTGGTTCAAGCCACACATCAAGTCTAACCACTCCCTTTACAGTCTAGGCTGAAACGTGAGTGCCCTGCCAGGGAAACATTGTATTTTCTGATGTCTCTCGGTGAGATGTTAAACTGACTTTTATGTGTTCAGTTGTATCTTAAAATTCCCTTCTTCACTTAGACTTAGAGGCCTCTGCCATCGGTTGTTGCACAATTCAAGTTTCTCCTGTTGTCCTGGCCAATAACAACAACAACTTCTATTTATATAGCGCCCTCCATACCAAGCAGCATCTCAGAGAGCTTCACAATAGCAGAGCCAGGGGGAGGGGGAAGGTAACCGAAGGCAGGGTTGAGCAGAAAAGTCTTCAGGTGCAACCTAAAAATGGAAAAGGAGGGGGTGAGGCATGTGGTTGAAGGCACGGCCGCCAATGGTGAAGGAGACCAGACCTAGTAGAGCGGAGGCAGCAGGTACTGTTGTGAGGAGAGGAGGTTAGAGAGGTAGGGGGGGTGCAGAGGAGTAGAGGGATTTATACACGAGTGAGGATCTTGAAGTCAATCCGCTCAGTGACAGGGAGCCAGTGAAGTCTGGCGAGGACTTGAGTAATCAGCAAGCAAAGTTTGGTTTGGGTGAGAATGTGGGCGGCAGAATTTTGAATAAGCTGGATTTTGTGAATGGTGGTGGAGAGGAGATGGCGAGGAGGGCATTGGAATTGTCCAGCCGAGAAGTGACAAAGGCTTGGACCAGGGTTTCGGCTGCTTTTGGGGTGAGATATTGGCGGATGCAGGCAATGTGGTGGAGATGGAAGAAGGCGGTGCTGATGAGGGACTGGATGTGGGGGAGGAAGGATAATTGGGGGTCAAACCCGATGCCTAGGTTATGTATGTGTTCAGAGAGCTTTATGGGTAGGTTGGGTTGCTGGAGGAGGTGAGAGCCATGGGACTGAAGACGTTGATGAATAATCTGCCAGATAAACAAAAACAGTCATTGAATTAATGATTGTTTGTGAGATATTGCTGTGTGCAGATTAACTTCCAAGTTTGCCCACAAATGCAAATGTTTCTCAGAAAGTTCTGAGGTGCTTTGAGATGCTTCACCATGATAAAATACTATATCAAATAATAATAATAGTAATCCTTGCATTTGATATAGCTTGTCATGTCTTCAAGACATCTCAAAGTGCTTCACAAATACAATGATTATATAAGAAAAATATGTTATACGAACTTTGTATACAAGCACTTTGATTAGGTTTGACTCTAAAAAGCCATGTTAGGTGGCTGTACAGAATCTCTGCATCTTGCTGAAATTGTCTACAATTATCCATTCAGAACAATATATTCTTTATAAGCTGGTAATGACTGCCAGCTATAAAGACTGTATATTTAGTTGCACCAAAGTTGAATTAATTTATTGAGCGGAACAATACCTTTCAAACATTTGAGCAACAACCCAAGAGAGTGATGACCTCATTTCCATTTGAGAATGTCAAACAAATACTGCAAATGGAATTGTTAAGAGCACATAATATTTAAATTGTCTCCTCTTAACTAATTTGCTTGCAGTAAAATGCTGTTGTAAATATTGTAAATAAAATACAGTCCTCATGAATTTTCTACACATCTTTCATTTACTTCTTTAATCCTGTACTTGTGACGGAAAGTATATTGTCCCCCTATTTTCCACCCTTTCTGTGACTTGGAAACAAAGGCACAATGATATGTATACAGAAGTTGTACTTTTAACAGTTCAAAGCCTAGCTGAGACCAGTGCTGCATTATCTTTGCATTATCAGCTCATGAAACTGCTCATCTACAGACTGTTTTTCTTTAAGGAAAAAAAAACCTTTCCTGCAGATTGTCACCACAGCTCATTTCCCACACTCAAGATTGGGTCCATTTATCATTCTGTGTGCTTTGGCAGATGAAAAAGGAAATGACTAAACATGGCAAAATCAAGTTAACCTAAACAAGCAACCATGTATCTCTTGCCCTGATTTAAAAGTTTGATAAGGGAAAATGTCAATGAAAATGTTGCTTGTTTGCACTTCCAACTTATAGTTAAAATAGTGCTTATCATGTACCAGAATGCCCACGTCATGGAACTAGCACAGAAAGATGTGCTGTCTGATCTGATGTAGGCTGTGTCATTCTGTCTCCCCATGTGCCTCTGAAAATGAGAGATAGCAGTGCTTTGAAGAATGGACTTTCTGCCCAGCAATAATTGCTGTTGGCCGAAGAGATACAAAACATTAATTAATATTTAATATTAAATATTCAAATCTTTAACACAGTCCCTTTGTTTTTTAAAAAAAACAAATATTGAAAAATGTGCAGACACCCCTGGATTTTACCGTCCTAAAATGATGGGATACGTAGTAAATAAGCTGTGGGTTCCAACCTGTACTTCCACCACATGGTGAGTTTCTGAGTTGGTGAGTTGGTCAACGCAGGGAGGTGGAGAATGTAGGTTTGGCACTTATTCTGGCAAAGGGATGCAACAAGTCAGAGAGAGAGAGAGTAAAACTGCTTCACTTTAAAGCTTCTCACATTCAGCGCATATGTTGATATCACAGAGTGCTGAGAGCAGGTCCAATAAGAGAGATGAATCAGGAATGATGTGTACTTAGGAGGACTTAAGGAGTAAAGGAAAATATATTTTTATTGCAAAGCAAGGGTTGGTGTATGGATGTATTAGTACTGAATCAAAATCAGAACTTTCTTACCAGATAATCACATTTTAAATTCTATCTTACTGATTTCTATACAGTCTGAGAAATTATAGCTGAATTAGAAAACTCTGCATTTTAGAATAAACATATCTTTAGTATTAATGTCCAGGTTCAATAAACCCCAGCTACCACCTGCCCACCTCCATGAAAGTAACAAAACAAACAAAGAACAACATTGTGGTGAGAAGAACAGAAACCTGTTTTTTCAAGCCATTTATGGTGACAAAATTTGGTAATCATTGTACTCCTTCAGAACATTTATTACAGTAATACTCTATTTAGAATGACAATATTAAGGGATTAAGGGGATATGGGGATAAGATGGGCAGGTGGAGTTAGATTAGAAGATGAGCCATGATCTTATTGAATGGCAAGGCAGGCTCGAGGGGCCGAATGGCCTACCCCTGAGCTCCTTTTTCTTATGTTCTATATTCAAGATAATTTCAACTCAACAACATTTTTGAATGTGTTAGTAACTGCATAGCTTGCCATTCATAGAAGTATCTGACATGCTTTCCATCACTTGTCCAGCTAGTACTACGCCACCTATCGTTTAAAGGACAGGCATAAGTCCTGATGGCTGAAAAGCCCACTGTGTCCAGGCTCACATGTACAATAGCCACTTGAGGTATTTGGGGCCAGAAGTACAGATGAAACAATATATCCCAATGGGTTGAGTATGAGAAATTGTGTAATTGGAACAAAATTTAAGTAGAAGAAAAAGCAAAAACATGTTCTCGTGAAACGTTCAACAGCAAGGACAACATTACATTAGTATAGTTAAATAAGATTAATATTTATCATTAAATGTAGGTGTTTTGTGTGCTATTTCTGATTTCTGCAAAATATAAAGTTTAGATGATTCAAATTATTTCCACCAATATTGTGGAAATGCTAACTAACGATCTTTTCAAAACGGGATTTCTTCCTTCGTAGATCTTGAGTGTACCAAAGGAAAGGATGTATTAGTCTCAGTGCTTGAGTCAGTATCACTGCTGGAGAAGGCTTATAGTTTTAGATAAATAATCTATTTGCAGATCCTGGAGCAAAATTGTACATTTTTGCTGTCAGAACTGCACTATTGACTGTACCATTTATATTGGGGCTTTCAATGCAAATCATTTACAAATCTTTATGAGATATAGTTTTGTTACTGCAGTATAAACAAATCTGTTAATGGGGTCGATAGCTTTCTCTTGTGAAATAACTGGTAGTTTAAAATCCCACTGAAGACCATTAAATAGTCAGGAAAGTGTGCACTCTGCAACCTCCCTTGGCTCAACCTGATAAAACTTCAGGCTTTTCAGCTGTAACGTATTCAGACAATTGCATATAGGAGGAAGTACTGCCTTTTAGAATGGTTCAGTCTCAAGCTGTAGATATTCCTCACGCAGAATTTTTAAAAAACGAAAAATGTACAGTAAAAACCTGTTTATCCGTGACCTGATCAACCGTAACTTCCATATAACCGGCACCTCAAAAAAAAGGTATGTATTCGATTAACCGGAATTTATCCAGCACAATGCATTATTTTTTAAAAAATTGGGGATATTTTCAGCCGAATATCTGGCACTGGTCAGGTCCCGAGAGTGCCAGATAAACCGGCTTTTACTGTACTTCACAAATATAAACTTGATTTTGCTCTTTGATACCAAACTGTGCTCAGTGCTCAAATGGTTAAAAGGACTGGATAGTTGATTTGCATTAGAATTGTCACAAGTCTCACTGAGGTACTCAAAAACATTCTAGATATCTAAAGGTCTCAGCCTGGTTCAGCTCTCTCACCTCTGAGTCAAAAGGTTGTGTGTTCAATCGCCCATGTTTGAATTTTGAACTCACATATTCTAGGCTGTCCCTCCAATGCAGTGCTGGGGGTGTGCTGCATTGTTGGAGGTGTCCTTCAGATGAGATGTTAAAATGAGGTCCTGTCTGCCTGTTAACATGGACCTTAAAGATCCCATGGCACTATTCGAATAGAATATTTAGCTGCATCTACTTTTTATTTTCATCCACGGAAAGTCTAGCATGTAGAACACTCAATTAAAACATGAAAATAATTTGTATATATATGGTTTACTGCATCAAATTACTTATACTTAACAAGTCAGAATTACCCAAATTCAAACAGTATATGCTACCTATGTGAAGGGTACTATATAAATGCAAGATGTTGCAATTCAAAGAACAACTGAGTGAGCTTGAACTGTATATTTGTAAACAATGTAAATCTGAACTGAGAACCAACAACATGACATTTAGCATTAACCGTTTGCATTCTCCATTAAATCAACAGGATTTTACAGAATAACGTTATGCTCTAAAAATTGGTTAGTGTGTAAGCTACAATAAACAGAGCCTAAAATGAAATTGCCCACAACAAAGGAATGAGATGCTCTGTTCATGATATGACCATCTTATCACAAAGGATGTGGAGGCGCTGAGAAACAAAAGCTTATCATCATCACCAGACATCCAGCACATGTGATCTTTTTCCACAGACGCATTAAGTGACATTTGTCAGTTATATGCTTAGTAATGTTTTTTTGGGGGTACATTTCCCAAATCTTTCTATACGTTCAGGCTACCCAGGAGCTTATCTTATGAATCGAAGAAAGGATGGAATGCAAATTAAGTTGACGGCTTCGAACTTGGTCCTTCCAATATACTCCTGTTATCTCAACCTGCTCATAATTCATACTCCACTTAATTAATCTCCTTTAAGTCTCCAGAGAGAGTTGTACAAATTCTAAATCAATCATCCAGTCTTCCTAAACCTTTTGGGTGCTGAGCACCATTTTATATCAAAGGTCAAGGAAAAGCGGTCCAAATTGTCCCCCAAAGTGAAATGCACAATATCTATCCATCTCCACAACTTCCATCCATGAGAAGCATTTTCTTAGCACTTTTGTATCATGGAGTATCTCCTCTAAACTATGTTTAAGCTTAGTTTTAATGGGTGAATAACACAAATGTTGTGTGAATGATTACTTGAAAACTCTAATACAGTACAATGAAACTAACATTCAAATCATTGAAAGGAATAACCTTAGTAACATTGGAGAAATATCAGTGAAAAAGTCACAGTTCTACAACTATTCACTATGATGGTTTACTATATTTCTTCTCTTCACTTTTTGTTTCCCCAAGTACCTATCAACCCCCTCCCCTACCACATCCACTCTATAATCTCTACATGTTTTATTGGTATTTCTTCTGGTACTGGGTCAAAGTGCTCATTCTTCATATGCAAACTTACAACAGTGAGCAGTGCATGGTGGTGGTAGCAGGAAGTTGGCATCTCAGCGAAGCTGTCCTTACCTGATGTCCATCACTGCTGTTTTAGGTGTTATTGTATATCACAAATGAGAACTCTAGTTAGTTTTCCCTCCCTATCTGGAACTGGAAAGTTCTGATCTCTTCGAATCTTCTTGTAACTATTTAACCAGTGTATCACTTGTACGGATCAATTGTGATATTTGGGTCTATTTCTGCCTCTGTGGTCAGTATGCAATGATGCTGACAGACGCAAAAAGGGCAAATCATTAATTCGTGCAACAAGCAATTTAGAATATAGTTTGAGTATACAAACAGCTTTCAAATACATAAATGCAGTCTGTTAGAAACTCTTATTAAGTGAATCTGAGTATATAATGGCATTTGCAGTAGAATGGAAAGGAGTGAATTGAATTAACACCCACACAATTCACACCGAGGTTTGTTCCTAATTATTTCCATTTGCTCATTCTACTTTCCATTGAAACAAAGCAAAATTATTTGCCTGCAGATCATTTACCACATTTAACACAACTGGGAAAAGTTTAACATTGAGCAAACTCTAAGAGCATTATTGTCTGCCTCTTTGTGAATTGATCAACCTTGGTGGTGAACATGTATAATTCTCTGCTTGTGATAATTCCATTATAAGCACACAGTGTGAAGGCCCATACATTTACTGACAAGCAGTGAGTTGCTAGGGTTGGATATTTATTGACAAGCCCATTCAGAAAGCTAAATTACTTAAGACTCAGCCATTCAAACTGCACCCTAATATATCCCCAGACACTATATTACATACATGCATTTATTTTTAATGGTGGTGGGGAGCAGGGGTTGGGTGGTGGAAGGGAAATTCAATTTCCTCAAATGGCAGTTTGTCTCCCCTCAAGCATGTACAACATTCCTACAAGAAACCTGCCCCATTTACCAGATAGTATTATTCAGACTATTCAAAAATGTGATTAAAGTACCATTATTAATATGTAATACCATTGTACTGGTATTGTAGTAAAACCATATTTTTCTCAAGCACAATACATTAAATACATTGCTCATTACATATCACTGCATATACATCAATCTATTACATATATTTCTATATTCTTTAAAAACTTGTATCTATGATACAATCATTTTTGTTAGATTTTTATTTAGGAGTTGCTTGCAAAGGTTTTGGCATCAGGATGAGTAGATCACGTTAATACTTTGGAGTTCACAGCTAACCATTAGTTTACGTACACACTTGTTGATAGATAGAAAACTCTTCTGACTGCCATTTCTTATAAAAGCGAAGGGTTTTCATCGTATAAAACTGTTAAGGTGATGCTAGAAAAGATCGCAAAGCTAGGTTTGGGCAGAGAAGTGAAGGATTTACAGGTTAGATTGAGAATCTAGAAGTCAATGCACTGGTTGGTCAGAGAGCCAATGGTATCTGGAGAGAATGGAAGTGAATGGTATTCAGAGCCTAATGTGGGAGAAGGTATAGATACAAAACCCTCCACGGACTCGCCCCACCCTACCTCTGCGACCTCCTAACCCCCTACCAACCTGCTTGCCCCTCCACTCAGCAGGCTTGCTCCACATCCCCTGACCCACCCGCCCCACCATTGGCGGTCGAGCTTTCAGCCACTCTGCCCCTAACCTCTGGAACTCCAACCCATAGTCCCTCTGCCTCGACCCCTCCTTAGCTTCCTTCAAGTCCCTCATCAAGACCCTCATCTTCCCAAATCCCACCTTTCCCTCCACCCTCCCCGTCCCTGACCCCAGCTCGGGTCTGAAACAATGACTGTCCAGCTCCTTGGGACATCCTCCTGACATGAAAGGCGCTATACAAGTGTAATTTTGTTGTTCTTGTATATGTGGAGTTTTGTATAAGCTTAATAATGTGAAGGATGAAGTTAGGGTTAACAACAACAACAAAATTACATTTGTAGAATGCCTTTCACGTTGGGAGGTGCTGAATAGTCAGGATGGGACCTGAGGAGCTGCGTAGGTGGGAGGGGTGGGAGAGAGTTAGTAGGGGAGGGAGAGAGTTGGGAAGGCAGCTGAAGGCGCGGTCAAAGAGGAAGGTCTTGAAACCGGCCTTGAAGGAGGAGAGGGAGGGAGCGAGGCAAAGGAACTGTCGGATGGATTTCCAGAGTGTGGGAACAGAGAGGGTGAAAGCGGGTGAGGACACAAGCTGCAGAGTTCTGGAAGATCTGCAGCTTGAGAAGGGAAGAACCAGGAAGGCTGACGAGGAAGGAATTTCCGTAGGGAGGCTGAGGAAGGGATTGTTTGAGAAATTAAGAGTAGAACTGACTTGGGGTAAACAAATATTTCCACAGCAGAAGATAAGATAGCTACAGAGGCAAGTGGGGGAGAAAATCAGACTGGGCTAGAACTGAAAGTGAGCCCAGGGCTGAACAGAACGCCAAGGTTGTACATTGGCTCACTGAGCTGGAGTGAGCAGCTGGGGAGGTTGACAAGGCAAGGAGGAGCTGGCAGGAGCCAAGCAGGATAGCTTTGTTGACATTCAGCTGAAGGAAGCTGAGACTCATCCAGGACTTTGATGTCTGACAGGCAATGGGATTTACATGCAAAACTTTAAAAGGAGGTTACAAACTCACGGAATTAATGGCAAATTAGCTAGTTGGATTGAAAACTGGTTTAGCAACAGGAAGCAGAAGGTGATGATAAAATGGAAAAAAGTTCCATCTGGGAACAGTAACTAGCGGAGTGTTCTGCAACTGTCTGTTGTAGGTCCCCTGTTGTTAAAACTGTTCATAAATAATGTGGAGGAGAGCACTTCTTGTAATATTACATAATTTGCTCTTTATTCTAAGATATACAAGCAATTGAATGTAAGGAGGATAAACAATATTCAAGACAAGCTGGATCATCTTGTAGATGGGCCAAGAAAACCAGGTGGATTTTAGTGAAGGTTGCATACTGGAAAATGAAGAGTACACATGAACAGGATAAAGAATGCGCATTAGTGATAGTAGGGAGAAAATTTCATTTGGATTTGATTCTTGATCATTCAGTACCTGGTTAATAGGACATGATTCCTCCTATCAAGGTTACTTCTTGAGTGCAGAACCAGAAGGCATAAGTTTAAAAATAAAAAGTCTCAAGTGAGTTTAGAGATTTTTTGGGGTAGGCCTTATCTGTAAGTGAACACAGAGGCCAATAGTGCCACAGGATTTTTAACATCCTCCTAAATAGGCAGATTAGGACCTCACGTTAATCTCTCATCTGAATCATTTTTTGCTGCACGGATTCACTATTTAGTTATTGATCTCAGTCTCCCAACAGAAGAAACTGATGCTGTGTAGATTAACTTAATCATAATACAATAAGATAATGAACTGTTTATTAAAGGATGAATAATATGGAGGAACAACAACAACAGCAATTGGCATTGTATCTACATTTGGTTTAAAAAACAGTTCCATTGGCTGTGTATGAAACCTGTGGACTGCAGGATCTTTCAAAACAATGGTTAACAAAATCAAATGGCCCTTGCTTTGACTCAGGACCAGGGTGTAGAAGGATTTCAGGATGAAACTCATCAGTTCTAGGACTTTATTAGACAGTAGGGTAACAAATACAGTATAATGTTGTTAACTAAGCAAATGGAACAGAGACATTTAATTCAAATAAATCCATCTTAATTCCTTCTCAAGTAACATTTCTGCCTGAGATTCTGGAAGGCTTTGCACAGCTTTCCTTCTGTGTATCTATCTAGATCTTCTGGTGCCCATTGTGGAGAAGAGTGGCAGCTCTAATATCTACTTTCAATGGATGTGTTTTATACCATGATTTTCTACCATCAAATTTTCTAAGCAAGCATTGGAATGAGTAAGACCAGTTGTTTCCATATGTTGTGCCAATACAGTTGTCTTGATCTATCCAGCACAGCAAAAGGAGCATCTGTCTTTTGTCTCCAGGGTTTGTTTCACACTGATCTGACCAAATGCTGAATACTTTTTGCTACCAACAATGAACTTCTAAAAGGCAATATGGATTTTCATAATAGCATTCAGGATGACATTAATACCTCAATGTATTTTCAGGAGATCAGTTCAGTGTCAGTAACTACTATTGAACGGTAAGCTGATTTAACCTTTTGTACTAATTTGTAGAAATCTGCAAGATACTAATATTTTCCATGCTCTTAATGCTGCATTAATATTTTACTTAAAATAAAGATAAAATCAATCATTCCTTAGCACATTAAGAATTG
The DNA here is from genome assembly GCA_035084275.1 of Hydrolagus colliei. Classification (NCBI taxonomy): domain Eukaryota; kingdom Metazoa; phylum Chordata; class Chondrichthyes; order Chimaeriformes; family Chimaeridae; genus Hydrolagus; species Hydrolagus colliei. Next base: position 107,475,089 of record CM068743.1, read on the forward strand.
ACTGGATTGATTCTAAAAGTCTAAAATCCATGACCGCAGACAAGTGATTGCATTGCATTTATACCAATGTTTGTACTAACTGGAGACTTCTAAAATTATCTGGTTCATCCTAATAGCTCCTTTAAAATATGCTCTAATTAGATAATGTTCAAGTAAAGCTCTGAAATTCTGAGGCCAGAAATTTCTTATGGTCTTAGCCTTAAGACTGAGTCTGTTAAGATGGCATCAAAACAGAGGAGGTAAGAAAGTAAATTCAGTCAGTAACTTAATCACTGGAAGATGTCCTTTTGGCTGCACAAATGCTATGAATTATTTGCGCAACTCTCAATGGCATGTTTGGACATAGGAATATGTTGAAAATGTCTAAACCAAGTGTGTTTTGAATAATTTCTCACAGAAAAATCTCTGAACAATGGCCAACAGAAAGGAAGGCAATTTAAAACGAAGCCAGGTAATCAGTCATAGAGTATGGAGAGATGAAAACAGCAGCAATGTACAAGTCTATGCAATGTATTGGATAGTTGAGGCCAGGAAAAAAATGCTGAAATTTGAGATCCAAGATAAGTATGTTATTGTTAATGGACCATTCTCAATTCCCCTCTACAGTAGACATTGTTTCTGATTATATCTTCAAAATGCTAAAGGCAAATTATTTCAAAGAGAGAAATTAATGTTTGGTGTTCAAAAACAGGGTGTTTCAAAACAGGCTGTGGGTAGTGTCATATAAATCTAAGTGTGTCACTGTGGCCTGATATGGTTGCATTTATAATCAAATCAGGGTGTCTACAACCAAATCAGGATATCCATATCAAAATTGGGATATCTTTCAATCAAGGGTAAATGGGCAGTTAGGGATCAATCAAGCCATGGGATTGTTATGCCTTTGAAATATACTCCCAGTGTTGAATGCCTTAAATAAATGTAAATAGCATTGTAAATGTATGACTAGAGACTCAGCGCCCCTTGGGACGTCCTCCCGAATTACACCCTACAAGTGCAATTTTGTTGTTGTTGTATAAAAAAAGTCTAGAATAAACCACAGTATATTATTAGTGAGTGTACCTGAGAACAAGAACTGCGATAATGTTCAAGTCAAGTGAGGCTAGTGATGATACACAATAATGGTGATAACATTATTTTGTGCTTTCATGTCAATTTAAGGATGACATTTAGTGGATATTATCCTTGCAATTAATTGGTGGTGGGGAGCATATTGCAAGCAGCACTGTTGCACCTCAATGATCATTTAATTTATGTGTACTGATGAACCTTTGTGGTGCCAAAGCTTTGCATCTGATCTGCCAAGAACACTTTGCCTTATTTTTAAAAAAATGAATTAAACAGACTTAATTGTTGAATTTCAATTATTAAACATATCAACATCAAGAATTCACTGGTCATAAATATCATACATTTGCCATTAAAATAATAAAATTTTAGCAACATTATTACTTTTGAGAATGAGGAATTTATCTATACTTCCCGAGAGAAACTGAAAAGTGATTCTGCACTTGTTTAGATTAATAATCTAAACAAGATTGAGATTTAGGGCCATGTTTTATTAGTGAAATGTCGTGAAACAATTCATAGATAATTTCTGTCAAGAATAGTGACTGTTTTGTTGGCAAGCTGTGCAGCCATTTTTGTGCACAATAACAAAATCACATTTGTATGGTGCCTTTTATGTTGGGAGGATGTCCCAAGGCACTGGACAGTGTTTCGGACCTGAGTAGGGTTCGGGATCGGAGAGGATGGAAGGAAGGGAGGGGAAGGTTCCACAACCTGCAATAAGGTGAATGAGAAATTTATCTGAGGCTTGCTGGCCAGTCCACCAGAATAATTTTCTTTCTTTTTTGAATAGTGTTGGAGGATATTGAATGTCCACTTAAACAGTATTGCACTGGAGAAAAAGCTTGAAACCACAGCCATCTTAACCCATAATAGAAGTACACAGCTTTTTGGATTTACTACACCACAGAGCATTAGTACAAATATATTTTACTCCAATTCCCTACTCGCTGAGTCTAACCAGACTATGGTGAAGGATTTTGGGGAAATCTCTTTTTCTTATTGCTTATTCACATCTTCTGGTACCTAGCCACTGGGTGATAAATATCCTTATATAGTACTTGTGCCTAGCTAGGTAGCCTGTAAACTAGTTGTTTAATCTAAGATGATGATTCTCATTTTCTTGGTATCTATGATTTTGACATCTATGGAAGTCAACTGAAGTTTTATTTCTGGAAATCTGTAGCTCAATGGTTAGAGCACTCGCCTTGCAAGCGAGAGACCTGGTTCTATTCCAGGCAGGGTGAAACCTTGAGCGAGTTTCCTTTCCCCACATACCTGATAATAATCCCACAAAAAAAATTGGTCAATTCAACCCACGACTGTTTGTGGGACACTGCTGTGCGCAATCTGCTGCCGTGTTTCACACACAAAATATACAGTCAATTCACTTTATAATATATTCTGTGAAGTGCTTTGAGACACAAAAGAAGCGCTATATCAAATGCAAGGATTATTATTATTTTTTGTGATATTCATGAACCCGATGTTTTGCACGACCTGAAGTAGATCTTCTGATGTGGGTTTGCATGTCCCTGGGGGAAGAATATTCCCCTTGCTCTTTCCTTCCCAGAATTGTGACTATCCACCCAAATATTAATAAAGTGGAGAAGACTGGAAAATATGTGACTGGTCCATCTAGACCAGTGGTAGCCAACTATAGATAGCGAGGCCATCACACTAGTCTAGATGTGTGCGTTTTAAATCAATGTTTCCTTTCCAGTTTTTGCTTGATTAAATATTTCTTGATTTATGACATCAATCAAGAAAAAAATGTGGTGGTCGACCAAACAGTTTGTCCACAACCTGTGGACCCATCTAAATTATTTCAAAGTACAGTATGTAAACAAATAAAGTATTGCCAACTGAATGCCCCTCAGTGATTTATTTACCATTAAATAGCTGTCTAATTCCCTACTGAATTCGTTGACACAATCTTCCTCTTGCACTTCCCTGGGTGGTCTATTCAATGGCTCCATACAATGGCTCCACCTGTAGTACCTTCACTAAAGCATTTCTTTGCATATACATTGTGGTCTCAAGATAAGCAGAGGTACAGTACGCCCAGTTTCTGGTAACAATGATAACAAGCTTGTCTCTTGGTAAATATTGCTCTGCTAAATAATAATATAACTAATAATAATCCTTCCATTTTGATATAGCGCTTTTCACATCTTATCGACGTCTCAAAGCGCTTCACAGAATATACTGAGCTACTGTAAAGTAAATTGCCTGTATATTTGTGGGCGAAATGCAACAGCCAATTGCGCATAGCAATGTCCCACACACAGTCGTGGGTTGAAATGACCAATTTTATTATTGTGTTTTTTTTGGAGGGATTATTATTAGGCATGTGGAGTAAGAAAACTTGCCCAAGGGTTCACCCTGACCTGCCTGGATTCGAACACAGGTCTCACGCTTGTAAGGTGAGCTACAGGAGCTCCACAGGAGCCAAAGAAGCTTTTATGAAATTAAATTACTTCATGTGTTAAAAATGATCAATTTCCGAGTTGTTAGGTCACCAGCGGCACCTCCTGCACAATACACAGTATTGTGTATTGTGCAGGAGGTCTGCAGTGACCTGACAAGCTAGAAGAGGTCTTTTTTGTCCCTCCCTGAGAGTGGGGGTGTGGAATACTGGAAGCAGCCAACAAGGTTTTACTATATCTGCCCCTCTTTGTATCAAGCCTTGTGAATAAAATTTGAACCATCTGTTCATCTTCCCTCTTCTCATCTTCCCTCTTTTCTGCCTGAAATGTAGAGATTTTACCATGTTAAATACATTGTTACGGTTCTACTTATATATAACTTTAGGAATCTTGAATATTTTAATGCAATCTCTCTTAGCCTTGATGCCCATTTAGTGCAAGAAGCATTGACGATTCCAATGTAATCCACTTCATAGATCAATGGAAGTCAATGCATCCAGTCATAAAGTACCTACTGTTACTATTATGAGTTAACTGAAACGCTTACATTCAGAACTCATACAGGAGGCTACAATAAGGTGCTAAAATTAAAATTCAGTGTTTCTGGGCTAGGGTGGGAGAAAATTCAGCCAATGTTCCTACCCAGGGCTGCTATCTATTGACTTTTGTTGAAAGTGTACGCACGTAGATCTGGGTGAGGACAGGAATAGGCTTGGCTGAGATGCCCCCCATGGTTGAATGAACTGTCAACAATCACTCACTCTAGTCCATGTAGGTGGAGTACTGTAAGATATGGTGCCTGCAAAAGTGTATTCTAATTCAGTTTCATCATATCCTTTTATTGTATTCTGAAAAGTCTTTCAAAATTAGAGAAAAGCTGAAGAGACAGAGAGTTTAGCACCCTCTTTATGTTAGGGAGCTTTTAAATGAATATGAAGAACACAGCACATTTAGGCAAGCTGCTTGCTGCAACAAAATTGAAATTGGCTGCTTTCAACAATCTGTCAGCAGCAGTCAGCCAACTCACTCCCAAAACAATGATAACAAGCTTGTCTCTTCATAAACAAGGCTCCACTGTAGGCTCATTTATGAAATTAAATGGAAATTAATAAATATATACTCAATATACTCCTTGTATTTCAAAGAGGACATATTGAATGAGGTAATATCAAACTTGAAGTGCACACTTTGAAGCATTTTTTTTAAAAAAACTCTCCAATTTCATTGGGTAACACTAGAGGGCATTTGTTTCATTTGTGGAAATCATTTTTACCACCAAGGCAGCCGTTCACTTAGTTTATGATTTAACAATCCTAATTTAATCCTATCATTTTTCCTAGCTCAAAGTTAACAGATTCCTGAGATAGTGTGAGTTGTCTTATGTGACTTAAGGAGACAAAGGGTTACGGGTTCAATTTTTCCTAAATTCTTTTTATATTACATACATAGCTTCTGGTCTCTGAGCAGATGCTTTATACAAATATACAAGTGATCATTTTTATTGCCAACATGGATTTGACGATAACATAAATCTTTCCAGGTTCTGATTTAACAAACTGTGAAATTTAAAACAAAACTTCACCCAGGTGGATAACAAAATGTATGTGGTAGGGACTGAAAAATAAGCTTTGCAGGGATATATGGCTGTAAACCCAGTAAACGCCACATGCCCAGTGACGGGTAAAAGTTGATGTTTTTAGCACATTTTGTAAGTCATATATGCAAGTGATAACAAAGATATTTATTACTCATACAGTCTATGCTGACATTCCAATCCAATACTGGCTATCTGCTATTTTGTTAAAGGAATTGCCATTAAATTGGCCTCCTCCTTGTCCCCCGAATCCTCCGCTCCACCATCGGCAGCTGTGCCTTCAACAACTACACCCTGAGGCTTTGGAACTCCCTTCCTTGCTCCCTTCGCCTCGCCCCCTCTCTTCCTATTTTCAGGTCTCGGCTAAAGACCTTTCTTTTCAACCACCTTTTTGGTCATCTTTTTCCACCTCCCCCTAGCTTGGCCCCGGGCTCCATTATTGTGAAGTGCTCTGAAACGCCGTGCCGTGTGGAGGACGCTATGTAAATCCAAGTTGTTGTTGTTGTTGAAGTAATGCTTTCACATGTCTATCTGACATTGAAGTGCTACATTAAATGTAAAAATAATATATTAAATATAATGTATTATTATTTATTATTGAAATAGGTAAATAGTCCTAACAGTGGTGTGTGGGAGAAATAAACCACTATGAAATATAGGACAAATTGAGTCACAGTACAATGAAAATTGTTTTTCGTGTCTCATGTCATTCTATTTGCTTTTTAATACAATCTGTTTGGTTTAATGTAGCAACGAACTATACTATTCAGCACTCTGAGACACCACCCAGCATGGAGGGCGCTATATAAACGCACGTTGTTGTTACTACCTTATGCAATGATTTACAATGCTAGTTTATCTTCTCCAAATACTGTACTAGATTTTTTTCTTGTCAAGTTTCTGTCTACCTCCCTTTTCCATACATCTCCCAATTGATTTTGCCTCTATAGCCTTCATGGTTGAGCAGAGGGAAGTTTACCCCACAACTGCTGATAATGCTTATTGACAGCATTGATTCAATTCAGGAATCTCTAGTGCTGGCACAGTTTATTTTGATGAGCACAGAATAACCCCTGAAAAATAATAAAATATTGTTTTTGCGCCACTCTTTCAAACTCCTACTTTGATTACTTTATGCACATTTGGTGTGGAAAAGTCAGTAGTAATTCTAATCTTTTTAAGCATATGACTTACATTTTCTTTTACTAACTAGGGGTATATCAAAGATAACAACCTAAAATGTGTTACCTAAAATGTAGCTAGTTTAGAAAAATGCTGTGCAATCCATGCAATGAAACAGCTTGAAGAATTTCTAAATATTAGAGGAATACTCTCCAGGCTCTTATTGGCCATGAATAATGAGGTATGATATAAATGATGATGTAAGATTAAGAATGGTTTACTATCTGCAAAATTTATATCAAAATAATAAATCTGTCGCACTAGAGTGCGACAGATTTAATATGGTAAGCTACATGGCTAATGAAAGTTACCCTTACATGCTACACAGGAGAGAATGTCAAGGAATTCATGCGAGGAAGAAACTGTATCCTTTACACAATTGTGCACAGATTTTATTTATTCTTGTATTATTGAATTAGGCCACGAACTGAAAAGAAAACAGGTATCCCTCCCCAACCGCAGGGGATATGTTCCTGTAAACCTTCACGGTTGGTAATATCGCGGTTGGAAAATGCGGGGCCCAATGGGAAACATGGGGATAGGGGGAGTAAATTCGCGTTTAGTAAAACTAAACACAAAAAAACACATATAGTTATAACATACATGGGGATAGGGGGAATAAGTTTGGGTGCATCTGCAGCAATCCGTGAGGATTGACTTATACAGAGAGAGAGAGACAACGAGGGTGGGGGCGTGGTGGTGGTGATATGGAGGGCTTGGGGGTCTGTCTGACTGACTGACTGACTGACTGATACAGACAGGCACAGAGAGAGGGGGTGGGGGTGGGGGGAAGAGAAGGTGAAATAGAAAGAAGGTAAGTCAGAGAGAGAGATACACTTACAGAGAGAGAGAGAGATCTGCAGATCCTGGCAGCCAATGCTCCCAAACTTACTAGCTAGGCTGCAGAGAAGCGACAATAAATTCATGTTACAGGTATAGGGGGAGTAAGTAGATCCACGAGTGCAGCTAGACCACGTGGGGTAGTAAAGATGCTGATACGCAGGAAACGCAGATGAATACACACCAATATGCGGATGGATGCGGTCCCTTATTTGGAAGAGTGAAACTTGAAAACTTAAACCCATGGTTTTATATCGCGGATGCGCAAAACCGCGTTGCCGCGATTTGCGAGGGTTGTCGCATTTAGCAAACCATGGATGCATGAGTTTCATGGTAGGCGAGGCTGCGTTTGGGGCGGGATACCTGTACTACTTAAAAAAAAATTAAGGGAATGTTTTGAGCCATAATCTGAAGCCTGTAGTTTTATGAAGATGACAGAATGAGGCAAACAAGTGATCCAAAATAAGATTTAGCCAATGAGAATGTAAGGTAATTATCAATCAATCAAAACTTACGTTTATGTAGCGCCTTTCACGTCGAGAGGACGTCCCAAGGCTCTGTACAGTTAGGTAGGGACAAGAGCGGGTGGGGGTGGTGGGGGGGGGGGGGGGGGGGGGGGGAGGGGTCGGGGCAGGATGAAGAAGAATAGGAAAATTGACTGTATATTTGTGGGCAAAACGCGACAGTCAAATTGTATATTTGTGGGCGAAACTTTATTATCCTAAAGTAGTATTATTAAATGAGATTCTACAATTTCGTATTTGAAGTCTACTCTCATGATAGCATGCCGGACATCTAACCAAAAGAATCACAACTCTTTTGCTCCTATTTTACGTCCGGGTTACCTCACATTTAGCCCAGGTTAGCGATTCATATTTCATAAGTTCCGCTGATGGGTCGGTGGATAAATAGTAAGTCTTATTCAGTACTGGGCCATACAGTCCAGAAATGTTTCCAGGTTTGATCCACGTCCTGTATTGAGCTAACTAATCTCAGCTATGGGGTCAGGAACAGAGGTAGCGCTGAAGTGTCCTCGGTGCTCCCAGGAAATAGAAGAGGAAAAAGAAAAACAACATGTATTGTTGGTCCTGATTGTTGTCAAGTGATCACTTCTGGAACCTGTGCATGCATACACGTGAGGTGAACATCTGGGCTATGATTCGTGACCATGGCTGCATAGTTTCCTGGCACTCACTGTCATGATTCACACATCCAAGAATGGTCACTTTGTTTCCTTCCCCCAAGTTTCTCAAATCTGATGCAAAATCATAACAGCAAGGACTCATCAAAAGGTTCAACTCATCCTTCCAAATACATGTGCAGCAACAGTAAATGACATTTGTCTTGCGCCTTTCATGTCGGGAGGACAGCCCAAAGATAGACAAAGTATTGCACTCTGGATTGACAAGCGCAAAATTTTGAAACTTTGAGCTTTGGGAAAAGTATTTTTGTTACCATCAAAATTAGAGAGACTGATTGTTAAGGCTGCTGCATCCAATGTGTTGTAGCTTTGAGCCACTCATTCCTTCCAATTACCAGTCAATTTTCACGTGTAAAACATCCAGACACTGCCAGTGTTTTACAGATGTGAAAAACTCCACTAAAGCATGCCAAATGCTGTTAGCTCACGCTTAACACAGTCTTAAAAAACACGCTAATTACTTACAAATGTAAACTTATTTTTTTCAAATGTATATCTTAAAATAAATTTGGGAGTACTGTAACTGCAAATACGTTGGTATATGTATGTTTATCCCAATTAAAACGATATTGCTATTGTGTATATTTTACATATGTGTAACCAGCATTGTACATAAATACATACACGCACAAATTATTTCATTGCGTATAGTCAATGTCTCATCCAAATATGGAGCTAAGCATCAAAAAAAATGAAAAAGGGCATCAAATTTACAGCAACGTATTATAGTATTATAATGTTCATTACACAATGTAAACTTGTGTTGTGTGGGCAAAGCTTAACGCTGTGCTAATGTGTACAGCATGTACTATAAAATAGCATGCAGTGAAAGGTTTGGACCAAAAGAGAGTCACGAATGAAGGTCTGGAAATTCTAATTATAGATTTAAACAACGGAGTTGAAGTAAAACCGTCATTGTGCAGAATTAAGAGGCAAACCACAACAAACATCAGCATTCAGAGTAATGGAAACAAAACATGTGTCTCACCTATTTCATAAGACAAGACATGTCATCGTTCCTTACCACAGGTGTTACAGCACAATTCAAACACCATCTATTTTTAGACGATTGATCACACATTTTTTTCACCCAGAGGGTATGCTATTTTTGCTTGATGCATAAATGATGGTCGAATGTCTGACCAACACTTAGAGGAGGCTTCTTAATAAAATACGATCCAGACTAACAAGAGTTTTGGCATCCTTGGACAGTATTGATAGAATGGTCATAATGGAACAATTTTCCTCACTCTGATGCCGATTTTCTGTTTTAGGATTCAAACTAAATGCAGACACAGTTTTACTGCCGTCTATTTTTCTTTTCTTTCAGATGCACTTGAAGGAATGTATGAAGCCGTTTAGAATTACAGCATAATGTTCATAAATTATTTCTTAATTAGATACTACAGACTAAATTCAATTTGACTATTGATTGTACAATCAATGTTGTTTCATCAACTGCACGAACATGAAGGCTGAATGTTAGATAATGTGTCACGACAAGGATCAGAAGGCATATATGAGTCACTTAATTTATTGTAATTACACAGTAATCGTCCATTAGCTTATGATCAAATTAAGTTTACAACCAATATTTAAAAGGTTTCATTTGACTTGCTACATGGTGGAGACCCTGGCAGGTTTACAGACAATTTGTCTCTATGAAATACAGACTGTGTTAGATGTTGTTCCGCATTGTCTTTATGAGCCTTTAATGGCTGCATTGTGTTGTTTCAATTCTACTAAATGTCTCCAGCACTTTATTTGGTTTTCTAAACTAACTATTTTTCTGAAATATCAATTAAATATTTACATTGATTTTATTTTTCTTGATTTCCAGACATCATTCAATTTGCACTTAGTCTTTTGAAGCTCTTTGAGACAGTCTTTCTGCGTGTATAGGTGCTCTATAAGTCTAAATTGTTGTTGTGTTTTAATGGCGTTCTTTGAATTATGTATTTCCGGCTTCACAAACACTCCTTGACAAACTCACTTTAAAGAGGGAACTCCTTTTAAAACTATTTAGATCAAAGGGACTCTTGTTAACTTAACATTTTTTAAATTTTATTTTTGGTCTATTTCTGATGCCTTTGAACATTTGGATTAAATAATTAGGATTAATATAGTAACATCATTAGGAGAGTTGCTTGGAGGAATTACAGAGCTCAGTAGCAAGCTAAATTAAAATAATACTTAAAAGCATTTAAAAAAATGAGGTTAAATAAAGTTCAAAGTAATTTGTGTTGGTTTGATTTCTACATGATACTGAGATTTCCTGTTAAAGCACAAGGACTGGCAACTGTTCACAGTGAACCTCTATGTAATAAGACATTTTATTGGCACTTAGCTGATTGAATGGATACTTGGGTTACAATTAGAAGGATACAAAGCCTTTATGCCCCATCAGATGACAGAGTGCAAAAGATACCACACTTCTCCCAAACAGCTGAACACCTTAAATGAGGTGGTCAGTATAACAGGACAATAGTCTGATCAACGAAATTATTTTAAAAAAATTAAAAACTGATGTCTGGAAACATCAGTATTTGATGATTACATTAACACAGTTAAAAGTTGGATTGGTACTTTCTGGAGTGGTGATCTGTAGAACAACAACAACAATAAAATTACATTTATAGAGCGCTTTTCAAGTCGGGAGGAAAGAAAGAAGCGTAGTCTAACTTCTCTGCAACTATCTGTTTCATACTTAAATCCAACTGAACTGTGTTCTTGAACCCCAGTTCCTGACTCTGGTTAACAGGAACTGGTGGCATTCAGTGGCATTTGATTAGAAAAAACATTTGAGGCAAGCTTATCCTCCACACCACCCACCCAACCACAACAGAAAACAAAAAAAACCCTGCAAATAATTTTCTTAAAACAATTACATCTGCAACCCAACAATTTGAGGCAGGATTTGAAGTGCTCTGAGATGCCATCCGGTGTGGAGGGTGCTATATATATCGAAGTTGTTGTTATTATTTACCAGTAATGGTTAGAGGTACTTTATTTTCCAATGTAACTTTGACTTGATCTGTGTAAAGATTTGTTCCTTAAACAAACCCAATCCAACTTTGCTGAGCATTGGTTGGAGTGACAGAATTGGCCAGCACAATGGTAAAGATGCCCATGCTCTGTCTGAAACTGTCCCAAGGGTGGGTGAAAATACACAGCTGCAATCTGCCAAGGCAATAGCCTTGTACAGTAAAAGCCCATTTATCCGGCACCCATGAGACCTGGCCAATGCCGGTTATAGCACCTGCCGGATATTCGGCCAAAAATGCCCCCCACCCCCCAAAAAAAATCTTCCAATGCATTTTTCCGGATAAATTCCAGTTAATCGAATGCGGACTTTTTTTTTGTAATGCCGGTTATATAGAAGTTACAGTTGATTGGGTACCGGATAAATGGGCTTTTACTGTACCATGGGTGTTACATCAGATGAATCTTTTACACAACAACAAAATTACACTTGTATAGTGCCTTTCATGTCAGGAGGACGTCCCACGGCACTGGACAGTCATTGGTTCAGACCCGAGCTGGGGCTGGGGACGGGGAGGGTGGAGGGAAAGGTGGAGATTTGGGGTAATGGATTGGACCATCGAAGAGGAGGGTCTTGAGGCAGGACTTGAAGGAGGCTAGCGAGGGGATGAAGCAGAGGTATTGTGGAATGGAGTTCCAGAGGTTGGGGGCAGAGGGGCTGACGACTTGCCCGCCAATGGTGGGGCGGGTGGGTTGAGTAGGCTGGAGCCTATTGAGCAGAGGGGGTGGGCAGGTCAGTAGGGTGTTAGCAGGTCGCAGAGGTAGATTGGGGCAAGGTCATGAAGGGCTTTGAATGTGAGATCCAGGATCTTGAATTGATTCCTCTGGGTGATGGGAAGCCAATGGAGTCGAGTGACGATGGGGAAGATGAGTTTATGTCTGAATTCAACATATTTAGACATCAGATTGTTCTTGGTATTAAAATAATAATACTAAAACTTGCATTTGATATAGCATTTTATCATGTTTTCGACACGTCTCAGAGCGTTTCACAGAATGTCCTGTAAAATGAATTTGTGGGCAAAACGCAGAGCCAATTACGCACAGCAGTGTCCCATAGACAGTGGTGGATTGAATTACCAGATTACTTTATTTACTTTGAAGGAAAAGCAATCTGTCAACTGGGTTCCTACTCTACTGGGTAAACAGAGACGTGTTGCCTCTTAAGGAAAAGTGCTTCTTTAAGAAAACTTTGATATGATCAGAAAGATTTCATCATGTTTGTATTATTATAATTAATACTTTCAGGGCTCTCACAGTCACCTATAATTCCGTTCACACCCAAGCACCTCCACGAGGAAGTAATCAGGTCGGCAGGATTTAAGGTTGCAGACGTAACTTGGGGCGAATTTAAAGGTAGGGATCTTGAACTTGATCTGCTGGAAGTTGGGGAGCCAGTGGAGCTGACCGAGGATGGGGGTGATTGGAGCCTAACACTGGACAAAAAAAGCCTCCTATTAAACTCACTACACTACTCACTGTCTTGCTTTATTAGAACTAATGACTGGTCCCTAATGTCTAAGATTTAATAGTTTCTTCTATATTATTCCAAACGCATTGAAACAGGAAGGGTTGAGGAAGAATATGTTCGATAGAAAAGAACTGAAGCATTGTACATTCAGTTCTCTGGCTCAAATATAATCAAGGCTAAAGGTTGTTCTTGCTCTCTGTTGTATGTATGGATTTTGTTTGGAATTAGTCTGTGCTTCCAGTGGGTGTGGATTCAATACAGAAACCCACCCACAATTGGTCACTAAATTGTCATTCTTGCTCAAAACGGCTATAAAAAATGTTTTTGGAAAAGTTAGCACTGCCACAGGAAGTGAGGGCTTTATCTAGGCCACACTATACCTGACATGGGATTGCTTGATGCTGACACTGATCACCCAGAGTGGAAACATGCTCTATCCCCCAGCACTAAAATCCATCAACTCATTGAGTCCATGTCATCAGAATTTAAAAATATTTTCATGCCACTTTATACTAAAAAGGTGCAGTTTTGTATTGCCGCTAAACGCCGTGCCACACATTGGAAAATATTCTGAAACATTGTATTCAATCATTATTGTGAAACCAACAGTTTTAAGATAACAAATAGCTTTTCAACCAGAATGTTTTTCGGAATAGACTTCTGGTGAAAGCTAAAGAAAGACAGATACTCAAAACTACAATATTACAACTCAGTATTTTATAAATGGATAGATAAAGTCGCTTTCAGTGCACTCCTATGAAATTTTAAACTTCTAAATGTACGTGCAGAGCTCTCTCTTCAGCTCTAAGCACAGTTTTTGTTTTTCAATGTTATTAATGATGTCAGTGTGAGATGCACTCTACTCTAGTTTTAAGGGACTAATTTTGACGGAAGGATTAATCGATTTGCACCATCTGCATTTGTTACTGCAATGGTACAAATCAATTTCCTGGTGAGATAATCATCCTAAGGCGGACTTTGCTATCACCCACCTCAATCCTGGTTGATACTGCAAATTCATGTTGATTCACGATGGCAAAATAGTAACATTAATAAATGTCTCTGGATCCTCAGTCAGAAAGTGGCTCACGAGTTATCAGGGTAATCACTTATAGGATACAAAATCTATTCCACAGGCTTTTCACCATCTATTTCCTACTTACTGGTTTTTATTTTTAATCCTTAGTTATCATTATTGATTGACAAAAGTTGTCTGCACTACATTCTTAAGACAATAATAATCCTTGCATTTGATATAGCGCTTTTCATGCATCTCAAAGCACTTCACAGAATATACTGTAAAGTGAATTGACTGTATATTTGTGGGCGAAACACAGCAGCCAATTGCGCACAGCAGTATCCTACAAGTAGTCGTGGATTGAAAAGACCAATTTTATTATAGTGTTTTTTTTTGAGGGATTATTGTTAGGCGTTTGGAGTAAAGAAACTTGCCCAAGGTTTCGCCCTGACCTGCCTGGATTCGAACATAGGTCTCATGCTTGTAAGGTGAGTGCTCTAACCACTGAGCTACAGGAGCTCAATAAATAAACTGTTTTTAAGAGAGACATAATAACTGTATATTGCATTAAAAGCGAGACACATTCATGAAAGAATGGCCTGGATAAGGGCAAAATACTACTGAGAAATGAAAAGAGCACAGTTATTTCATGGTATCCCCGGTTGCTCGAGCGCAGGTGGCAGAAAACCATCCTCATGGTTCACCACCAGCTGTGGCTCGAGCACATACAGCAACAACAAAATTACATTTAAAGAGCCCCTTTCACGTCAGGAGAATGTTCCATCCCAAGGACCTACATACCTACCGTAACAATGTAATGCTCCCTCTTGCAAGGGAAAACTGAATATTTAGCTCAAAGATCACTTTGGAGGTTAAAAATAACTCCCAAACCCTATTCTCCACCACATCTTAAGCACTCGCAATCATTACACCAAATGTGTGTGAAGAGGTGATGGACTTCCTTACCTCTAAAATAGAAAACATCCACCTGGTAACCTCACTCCCTGTCCCATGGTTTCTCTTCTCACCCCCGCCTGGTAACCTGTGGGGTACCCCAAAGTGACCTCAACTTTACTTTTCCTCCTCCGGCTGCAACCCCTAGTCATCCGATGCCTGTCAGCTTGTCTCACAGACATCAAGGCCTGGATGAATGTAACCTTCTTGGAATTAAAAATCAACAACACAGAAGTCATTGACGTCTTCTGTCCTGTGGTTCAGACTTCCTCAACTTATAACAACAACAAAATTCAATTTTCACGTCAGGGGGATGTCCCAAGGGGCAATGCCTCATTCCACGAGCTGCCGAAACCTTTGTCCATGCCCATGCCTTCTCGACTGGACTACTCCAAAGCTCTCCTTGCCCATCTCCCCACCACTATTCAAAAAATTCTACTTATCCAAAACTCTGCAGCTCGCATTCTCACCAACAATAAACTTTGCACCCCAATTACCCTAGTCCTTGCTAAACTCCACTGGCTGGCTCCCTGTCACACTGTGGATCGATTTGAAGATCCTCACTCTAGTCTTTAAAATCCTCCACTCCTTGGCCACCCTGATATCTCTCCAACCTCCTCTCTCCTCACATTATTACAACAAGAACAATAAAATTACATTTACAGAGTGCCCTTCACGTCGGGAGGACGTCCCAATGCTCACCCACACCACCCACTATTCTACTGACTCTTGTTTCCTCCTTGTCCCTTGAATCCTCTGCTCTACCATTGATAGTCATGTCTTCACTACACCCCAAAGCTATGGAACTCAATCCCTTCACCTTGCCCCCTCTTTCCCCATTTTCAAGTTGCACCTGAAGACCTTTCGACCGTGCCTATGGTCACCTTCCCCCTCCCCCTGGCTTGGCATTGGCTCTACCATTGGTAAGATCTCCGGGATGCCGCCCAGCATTAATGGCATAAATTGTTGTTGGCTGAGATTAAATGAGCCAAATGGGCCTCTTCATCCAAACTAAATTTATAAATTTTGTACCTAGTGTTCAATTAACTTGACTGCTGAGTAACTCGTTGGAATACCGCTGTGCGCAATTGGCTGTTGCGTTTTGCCCAGTCAATTCAGATTCAAATACAGTCAATTCACTTTACAGTATATTCTGTGAAGTGCTTTGAGATGTCTAGAAGATGTGAAAAGCACTGTATCAAATGCAAGGATTATTATTATTAAATTTAGAAGGAACTTATTTAAGGTATTTACAAAGGTGGGTGATGAGAATGTGGAACTCACTGCTGGAAGCTGCGGTTGAAGCAAAACAATGTATTTAAGAAGAAACTTGATGTGTAAATAAAGGAGAAGGGAATTAAAGAGCACAAGATGTGGGGATTAGGAGTAGTGGAGGCGTGTGTGAGTAAACACTGGCACAGTTTAGCTAGACCAAATAGCCTGTTTTCATTCTGTATCATTCTGTGGCTGCCATGTTTTGCCCACAAATATATAGTCAATTCACTTTACAGTATATCCACCGTCTAGAAGATATGAAAAATGCTACATCAAATGCAGGATTATTATTATATTCATTATATACCTAAAATAAACCAAGCATTTAGCAAAGCAAAATAATCTAACCACAATTACAGCTATATTTGAATTTATTCTTATTTTCTGCAAAAGACACAGTTTTTACAAATACAAACAAGTGCACTTGTTTGTACTTTTCATGCTCAGACAGATGGTGCTATGTTTTTTTTGTTAAATTAACAGTGTTCCAATAGCAATCCACTTTAAATCCTTGGTGAATTGTTGTGAGTCACTGGGCGTTACAAACACCTGGGCTGATTTGTACTTTTCCTATTGGTTAAATACTATCATAGTGTTGATCGCCTGATATATGACATCCTGATATGTGACAGCTGTTTGACTGGCATTTGGCTCTCGGCGACTAAATTAAATTAACACCCACATGATGTGACAAAATACAGAGACAATGTGTGACCATAACGCTGCTGATAATATCTGAGATCTCCCCTTTAATGCTTCCTGAATAGCAGCAGGAAATAGCAGGTTTCCTTTGCAAATATACAAAATGCATACCGACTCTAGAGCAGGGAAACAAAAAAGAACAATTTACAAATAGGGGAAATCAAATGGGTCACGTAGTCTCCGATGTTAAAGTTGCAACATTGCACAGAATTTATAAGCAAATGCTACGACTTGCTGTTGCGGTATTAAGGGTATTGTTTAGTCATGTGGGTAACAAAATAGTTTCACTTGAAGTTGATCAGCATAGATTGTGTGATATTATTCTCAGAAATGACTTGTGCAGCATATTAAATATTTTGCAATGTCGCATATTCGGTAGTAGCCGCAGTTTTGCTTTCTGGTGGTCTTGAGTTTCTTACTCTTGTTTCCGACATCCCCACTTGAGATGAAAATGCATATTCTTTTCTTTAAAAGTATACGTTTTCATCCTCTAATAAGGAACGACTGGCTCACTGAATGCCATTTAATTCAGAGCTCTGAGACACTGCACGGGTCGGGTGGGCACTATATAAATGCAAGTTGTTGTTCAGTTGTTCATTGCTTGGGTTACAACTCACTGTCACAATTTAAGCATTACTTCCAAACTTTGGAGAATTGAATGCTGCTAAGAATGACAATGACAGAAATTTGAGCTCTCTGCAATTTGTAAGAACGCACAGGAAGTCGTATTTGAAATGTTGATTATACAAGTGCAGTATTCATTTTGCCAACAGCAGGGAAAATAAATCCTGTCTCTCATTCTGCTTATTTACAGGACTGAATTTACAAGATCATAGGATAACAAGATTGATTCAGGTGAAGAAGGCCATTCGGTTCATCTGATTAAAAACAATAATAAATTGGTCATTTCAACCCACGACTGTTGTGGGACACTGTTGTGCGCAATTAGCTGCTACTTTTCATCCCAAATACACTGTCAATTTACTGTACAGTATATTCTGTGAAGCGCTTTGAGACGTCTAGAAGACGTGATAAGGCACTATATCAAATATAAGGATTATTATTATCTGATATCACCCACCCTATCATCTTCCCTTCACAGCATCAAGCTTGCTATCAGATGCGTCCAGTGTCCTGACCTAAAATATCCATCCTGGAAACCTTTGCCAATTATTAACTATCCTAAGTAAAAAACACTTCCTGCTATCAATACTGATATTGACCAACTTTAAAATCAGTCGAAATTACTAGTTTAATTGTACTGCCTTAGGTTAGTGTGTGTTAACATAGCAAAACTATTTGGTTTGGGTGATTTTAACAGAAACTAAATAAATATAGTTTGATATGGTGCTTTGTTGGAATATGAAATTCTGCCAAGGTCTAGATTTGCTCTATTTACATTGCATTTCGGAGCATCCTCCGGAATTTGGCAAATTGCTAAATTCAGTATTAACTCTGAAGCTTTAAAAGTCGTTTTTAAAAGAATTTACCGAAAAGCTGCTTTAGAATCAAAATAGCACTTAAGAATTTAGCAAATTCTGCATGCTCTGAAATGCTAAGAAAACAGACACTGTGGATCCTGGTGGAATTTCTCCCCCACTGTTTGCTAACGCCAGTGAAGTTTAATGGAAAATCATATAAGTGTAGAATGAAACGTTTGCTAGTGTTCACAAATAGCTAATGGTTAGACCCCAAATATCTCATTTTTTTTCCAATACAGCGGGGTATTTACAAATCTCAGACTTGGCATCAGCCACAGTTTTCTTTTACGTCAGTCCCGATTTTCCTACTCTAATTCAGCCTTGATGTTCCCATTTGGGGCTAAAATTGTAAATTTTGTATGGGTTAGTTCCAAATTATTATTTTCACTCACAATTGGTCACAGGTTATATGGGCAGAGTTTGGAGAAAACTAGTCAGAAATTTCAAAGCAAATATAGGTAGACCTCGCTTAACGAACGGGGTAGGGACTTTGAAATTCCTCGTAAAGCGAGAATTTTGTTAAGCGAAATTCTCTACTGTATTTCCGTATGTGAAAAAAATCTGTTTCGTTGACATTTAGCGCTAACATTTGCAGTGTACCAGCGAAGGCATAAGGTAGGTAGATCTGCTATTGAAGGCTGCAATACTTTAATTACAAATGAAAAGATGAAAGATGAAAGCATACAAGATGGAAATGTTTGTTTTGTTTATCTAAACAGTATTTTATTTAGTAAATTTTTAACACAATACAGTGACAAAACGAAAGTTCCCGTAATAAGATAAGGTGAGGAGTAGGGAGCAGGTCTTCGTATTAATTGTTGCTGGAAGAGGAGGGGGAGGAGGAGGAGGCTGAGAATCAGGAGAATCTGGTAAGAAAGCAATAGGTTCTATATAGTCAGCGGAGGTACTTGGTACTGCTGCTTTGGACGATAAAAGATTGTCGACAGTTTTTCTTTTCTTCATACAATTCATGGTAGCAACGAATAGTTTGCTCGATGCCACGGGCAACCTTAATGCTACGATCCATTTCAGGATCGTTGTCTTTGCAAATATTAATTGCTTCATCTATTTTCGAAAGAAAAGCTTTCAAAACGTTCAAAGTATGCATCTTAGGCTCCTCACATAAATCATCGGCCTCATCTGTCTGTTCCTTCGTTAAATCCTGAATTTCTTCAGTTGTAAGCTCCTCTGTAGGTGCTGCAAGTAACTCCTCGACTCCTTCGTCATCGATACCATCAATGCCAGCCTCACTTGCCATTGCGACTATCTCGGTCCTTATGCTGGGTACGTCGTCGAGAAAACTTTGGAAGTCACTCACAACCTCTGGACATAACCTTCGCCAAACACCATTCATTGTGGATTGTTTCACTTCGTCCCACGAGTCTGCTATGTTAAATATCGCATCCTTTACATTGTAATGCTTCCATATATCAACAAGCGACATTGCCCCATCCTTCTCAGATTCCCAAATAACATGTCGCATCAGACGGCGTAGATAGTACGCTTTAAATATTGCAATGACTCCTTGGTCCATTGGTTGCAGTATGCTGGTGGTGTTCAGAGGTAAAAAAAATAACTTTGATGTTACTACATGCATCTAGTATGGAAACCGAGTGTCCAGGGGCATTATCTAGAATAAGCAAAGCCTTGTTAGCCTGGTTCCTCCCGTTGAGATATCTCCCAACTGCTGGCCCGACGTATCCTTTCAGGTAATCATAACATATACTTCCCGTCATCCAGGCCTTGGCATTAGATTTATAAAAAAACAGGAAGAGACACTTTTGACAAGCCTTTTAATGCTCTAGGGTTTTCAGAATGGTAAATGAAACATGGTTTTAATTTCAAATCACCAGATGCATTACCTCCAAGAACAACAGTTAGGCGATCCTTCTCAGCTTTAAATCCAGGGGCCGATTTCTCATTTATGGAGATGTAGGTCCTCTCAGGTAACTTCTTCCGATTAAGCCCTGTTTCATCGAAGTTGAAAATTTGTTGCGGTATATAACCTCCCTCCTTAATGATTTTTCTAAGTTCATCTGGATAATGTTCAGCAGCAGCAACATTCGCTCTAGCAGCTTCCCCGCATATCTTGATAGAATGTAGCTTGTATCGCTTTCGAAAATGATCAAGCCTCCCTTTGCTAGCAGCAAAAGTCTCCGCTGGCTTTTTCAGAGTAGCGTCATGTGGCATCCTGCCGCTTAAGCTCCTCCCATACTGTACGGGACTTCTCTTGGATTATACTAGCGGAGAGGGGGCAATGGTGTTTGTTCTGGTCTTCGATCCATATATTTAATATCTTCTCCATCTCCTCCATCATCCAATCTCTACCTCTTTTAATATTGCGACAACTTCCAATTGCGACAGATGTCTGTGCCGTCTTCTTCACCGCTTCCTTATTCTTGATGATGGTGGCGACGGTCGAATCAGCCAGACCTAAGGTCCGCGCGATAACCGACGTCTTTTCTCCTCTTTCTTTCCGATTCGCAACATCCATCTTCATTTCCAACGTGATGGACTTCCTTTTCTTCGGGGGTGTTGGCGATGTGACTAATGGGCGTTTAGATGGCATGTTAAAGTAAGTGTGTGTATGTATGTAGCGTCATCGACTGAGACCGGGTGTTACAGGTGCGGCCGGGAGATGAGAAGTGCGCGAGATTTAAACTTTTGCTATAGCGAACGCAGCCTTCGTTAAGCTCATAGGAGGTACAAATACAAACCCTCGTTATAGTGAAGTTTCGGTAACCGGGCGTTCGGTAAGCGGGGTCTACCTGTACGCATTAGATGAGATGCTAAACATTACAAATGTACAGAAGGGCAAAAATAGTTTAGATGTTCTGATAAAGGAAATGAACTTCTTCATTTAACTGAACTGACCTCATTGTTGAAAAAGTTCTAGCAAGGTTTGGGTGATGTACTGCACTGATGCACCCACACACTGTACTGTGGAGTGTTAAGATGTGGCTTCACACCTATTTCGCCACAAATTATCAGTCTTGATATTACCTTCAGAGATAGATGCTCATCAGAGGCTGGATAACTGCCTACACAGAACGGAAGAAAATGTGCTCAAATAACCACTCAAATACCTTCTGTACCCTCTCCACCATGCCATCCATTCACCTAATACTTGACCAAAGCGACCTCTCAAAGTACATGTGATCAGCACCTGAGTTAGTGATCAGAACCAAGGAGTGTAGGGAGGGGAAAGAGAACCAAAAGAGGTCAGAAAGGTACGTTTTGTGATGTACCTTGAAAGAGAAGAGCGAGGGAGGGAATCAGAAGGTTTCCAGAATGGAGTTCCAGAGAGTAGAGTCGGAATGAAAGCCCATCCACCGATGGTGAGGTGGATAGGGCGAGGGACAGAAAACGGGATGGTGTTCTTTGAGTGAAAAGAACGGCTGCCTTGGTACGGTTGGAGGAGGTTCAACAATGCAACAACAAGAACAATAAAATCACACTTGTATAGCGCCTCTCACATCAGGAGAATGTCCCAGGGTGCTGGACAGTCATTGTTTCAGACCCGAGGAGATAGGATCAGGAATAGGGAGAGTGGAGGGACAGGGGAGGATTTGGGGTGACCGATGGGACCGTCGAAGAGGAGATTGTTGAGGTGGGACTTGAAGGAGGCTGGGGAAGGGGGCAAGTTGGAGGGATGAATTTCCGGAGGTTGGGGGCAGAGTGGCTGAAGGCTCAGCCACCAATGGTGGGGCGGGTAGGTCAGGATATAAGGAGCAGCATGCTGAGTGGAGGATAGGCGGGGTTAGGGGGTCACAGAGGTAGATTAAGAAGTAATCTCTAGGATGAAACAAGACAGAATAAGGGGACATAAGCTAAATTGTAAAGGGCAATTTCAGGATAGATATCTGGTGTTATTCTGTAAACAGACAGTAACCAACAACCGGTTCCCGAGTAGT
Organism: Hydrolagus colliei; assembly: GCA_035084275.1. NCBI lineage: Eukaryota > Metazoa > Chordata > Chondrichthyes > Chimaeriformes > Chimaeridae > Hydrolagus > Hydrolagus colliei. Next base: position 107,497,260 of record CM068743.1, read on the forward strand.
ACCTTTTTAAGCACACTGGCAACATGCGTGCCATAGGAGAGAAACTGATAGCTAATACTACTTAATTGTTACCACATGCAAACGATATAAATAGTACAACTTCCAGATAAGTGTAGTGTGCAACTTCTGCAAGAACAGCCTACCACTCCCTTATTACACATGTGTTTGTTTCAGTTTCATGCAGCAAACACTTGTAGCACAGGGTGCACATCAATCATGGTTGTGAACAATAACAACAAAATTATATTTGTATAGTGTGTTTTACGTCGAGAGGGTGTCCCAAGACACTGGACTGATGTATTCCAGACCTGAGCTGGGGGTAGGGATTGGGGAGGGTGAAGAGCAGGGGGTAAGGAAGTTGAAATGGAGAACACGGTTAAAGAGGAGGGCCTTGAAGTGGTTCTTGAAGGAGGCAAGGGATGAGGTTCCAGAGGGTGATGGCACAATGGCTGAAGGCTCGCCCACCAATGGTGGGGAAGGCGAGGCAGGGGCAATCAAATAGGTTGGCCTGAATAATGTGACTAAATTATAATGTGATTGGAATCCATTGTTAATATTCTTAATAATGTGAAGCAGGATGAATCCCGCTGAGCAAAGTGAGCGGGCTGGTTGGTAGGGGGTTAGGAGGTTGCAGAGCTAGAGGGGAATAAGGCCAATGAAAGTGAGGACCAGGATCTTGAACTGTATCCTCTGTGTGATGGGAAGCCAATGGAGTTTAAGCGAGGGTGGGGGTATGGTCGTGGAGCCTAGTGTAGGAAAGGACATGGTCTGCAGAGTTCTGGATGATCCGCAGCCTTTGAGGGGGGAATTGGGGAGGCCAACAAGCAAGGTGTTTGCTTGGTCAAGCCTGGATATTATGGATGAATGTTTGAGAGTTTCGGCAGCCTGTGGTGTGAGACAGTGGCAGAGCCGGGAAGTGTTGCAGAGGTGGGGGAAAGCAGAGCAGGTTATGGCATGGATCTGGGTAGAAAGGATAGTTGAGGGTTGAACACAATGACAAGGTTCCTGACTGGCTTAGTGAGATGGAGTGTGTATCTATTGATGGTGAAGCTTTCAGCACCTGAGATGTGGAGGTGCTGACAGGAGCCAATCAGGAGGGCCTCAGTCCTGTTGACATTCACTTGAAGAAAGTTAGCTCTCATTCGGGATTTGATGTCTGACACACATTCTGTCAAGACAACAGTGGTCCTGAAGGCGAGGGTGGAAGCAGAGAGATACAGTTGGGTGTCAACCGTGTTCATGTGAAAGTTGACCCAATGTCTGCTGATGATGGTGGGTAGGTGGAGTTAGAATAGATCAGCCATTATCTTATTGAATGGCGGGGCAGGCTCAAGGGGCCGAATGGCCTACTCCTGCTCCTAATTCTTATGTTCTTATGTCACCACGAAGGAGCATGTAGATGTTGAAGAGGAGGAGACCATGGATGGAGCCTTGAGGAACGCCGCACGAGACGGTGCGGGGGCTAGAGGAGAAACTGTTTGTGGAGATGAAGTGGAAGGGGTGTGAGAGGTACGAACTGAACCATTCAAGGACAGAACCATGAAGGTTGAGGCAAGAGAACAAAAGACACAGAAAGTTATTCTCCCATTTTGAGTGAATATACTGACGTTTATTGTCTGCTTATTGCTAAATTTACCACATTCTGCTGTGTGGGATTGTTTCACCATTGTTATGCAAGAACTACAAATAAAACAGTGGAACATGCATGTAGATGTGCAAATTATAGGTACAACTACTGTAAATACTACTGATAAGGCCGTTGTATAACCCACATTTGGAGCATTTATGTGCTGTGGTATGGCTACCGTATTTACTGGAAAAGAAGCAACAACAACAAAATTACATTTATAGAGCAGTCGGGAGGACATCCCAAGGTGCTGAAGTAGTGGAAAGTATTGAAAGAAAATCAAAGCATGATTTAAGGCGTTTAGGACAATATATGTGTTTTCATAATAAAGAATGTGACTTTTAAAGCGAGTACAGGAAAGCAGTATAGTTTACAGTATAGTTTGTGTGCAACTGTGTGTGCATGTGTGATTAAAAGCTAAAGATTTTGAGCTCAACACAAGGAGTAACAATTTAATTAGAGAGCAGTTAACAGATTGCCACATAGTACCACATAACGCTGACAGCAGAAGCATTGAAAATGAGTTGGATTGATTCCTGCTTCAGAAGTCAGATGTGCATGTGTATATCCAAGAATTGTGTGTGTTTGTGTGTGGGAATGAGGAAGAATCTATAGATTTAGGATAGGAAAAAGATGGAACGCTTTTACAACAACAAAATTACATTTGTAGAGCGCCTTTCAGGTTGGGAGGACATGCCAAGCACTGAACAGTCAGGGGTCGGGACTTGATTGGGGTGGGTGCAGAATTGGGATGAGGAAGGGCAGAGAGGTAGGAAGGCGACTGAAGGCACGGTCGAAGGGGATGGTTTTGAGACCGGTCCTGAAGGAGGCAAGGGAAGGAGCAAGGCAAAGGGACTGTGGGATGCAGTTCCAAATCGCAGGGGCAGGGAAGCTGAAGGCCCGGCTGCCAATGGTAGGGTGGGTTGGTCAGGAGACATGGAGCAGGTCAGAGCCTGCTGAATGGAAGGAGAGGACAGGTTGAAAAGGGATCAGTAGGTCAGAGAGGTTGAAAGAGGAGAGGGAGAGAGTGAGAATCAAAGGGGCTCCAGGTGCAGATTCAGAGAGTGGAGGGCAGAAAGGCTGAATGCCTGCATGACAATGATGGGAACAGATAGAGCAGGGACATGAACTAAGTTGTTATTGACTTTGAAATTTGTGGAGTCCTGTAGCTCAGTGGTTAGAGCACTCGCCTTACAAGCGTGAGACCATTGTTTCAAATCCAGGCAGGTCAGGGGAAAACCTTGGACAACTTTCCTTACTCCACATGCCTAATAATAATCCGTCCCAAAAAAACTATGATAAAATTGGTCATTTCAATCCACGACTGTTTGTGGGATAGTGCTGTGCGCAATTGGCTGCCGCATTTCGCCCACAAATATAGTCAATTCACTTTACAGTATAAAGCGCTTTGAAACATCTAGAAGATGTGAAAACCATCATTTCAAATGCAAGGATTATTATTATTATTTATTTTATTTGATCTCAATCCAAGATGACACTCAGTGCTGGGGGAGTGCTGCATTGTCAGGGGTGCCATCCTTCAATGAGATGTTAAACCAAGGTCCCGTCGCCAGTTCAGTGAAAGATTTCAAGGTACTATTCATAAAGAGAAGGGAGTTTCTCTCTCCCAGTGTCCTGGTCAATAATCCCCCAAATAAAATCAATCACTCAATGCATACTGTTTGTGGGACACTGCTGTGTGCAAACTGACAAAGGCAGACACTCGCAGAGGACCTAGATAAGTAAAGGGCCTTTTCTTGTTATTATATTTTTAAATCTCAGTGGAATGGTAGTTATGATTTCGTAATAAAAGGATAGCTCTCAATCACTGTTGCTGAAATAATAATAAAATAATTGTATCAGCCTTTGATGCCAGCCAGCATATGCATTTTCCAAAGTTCTGCCAGAAAAACACATCTGCTATTCATTTGGATGTCTGTAGAAAAACCCTTCAACTACTGATTGTGTTTAACATTCACTTCTGAGGGATTCTTCATTCCAGCACCCGCCCCTTTCAGAAGATTAAAAATAATACTCTTTTAAGCCCAGTCCCTGCTGACTTGCATAACTGGTGAATTTAGAAATTTTGACAATAAACAATGGTCCTTGTTAAGGACTGTTTTATGATTTTCTCTAATATATGGACCGATAGATGGTCATGGTGAAGATTGATACAACTGAAAAACAGACCACCTTCCCACATTGAGCAGTACTCACTCAGTACAGTGGAGTTCTCAAGATGTTGCCTTAACAATATGCCATTGCTCTAACCATAGAAGAGTGCTCTTCTAGTGTATCAGTGTGACATCTTCCATTCTCTACACCAGCCATCCTGTGATCCCTCTTAGTGAGATGGCCAAATGAAATCCATATAACTACTGTTGCAAGGAACAGCGTTAACCAGCGTTGACAGGTCTCCTATGGGCAGATCTAACCAACCGTCACATGTTTCCCAATGGAGAGCACTATCGCAGGGCTTCTGATGGAGAACTCAGACCAGTAATGTCCCAGGGATTTCAATAAACAGCTTAGACCACCAATGTCCTTGGCTTCCACTGTCAGTCAGCTGGTAGCCCACATGTGTTCTTGGTCATAAGTGACCCTGAGAAAAACACTGAAGCAATTTATACCTTCAAAAAAAAATCTCCCCTGAGAAACATTGCGAAACCTGGTTGCAACAGAGGAATACATATATGTTTCTAGCTTTATTCTACTATTCAAAACCTGTTCTTCATGTGCATAAGCCTGTGTTCTGCCAAAAACTTCAGCAAACATTGCAGGTGATGGGGAGACACTGCTTCCTCTCACTCAGGCACAGAACAGTATCCACCATACAACTTTCTCCATTCAAAGTTTTCAAGTATGAACCGCCAAGAGGAAATAGCTTCTCTGCAATGGGAGTCTGGCACACACAGAGCAGTTGCACATAAGATGAGCCTTCAAGCAGCTTAAACCCATAAAGAAATAGTAACTGGATTTTCTTTAAATACAAGAGAAACGTTTGATTATACATGTTTCAACTTCCATTTTCAAATCAACAGAATATAAATTGTGTGGGTGATTAAATTGGTGTAATATCTGATAGTTTGCTGCTGGCTTGAGGAGTCTGCTGTGCAAAATAGTGCTTTCAAAGACTTAAATTGTGAAAGCTGGGGATTAGTGCCAAAACCAGCAAACAGTGTGGCTTTCCCCATCCTGCTCGGCTGGTTACTGTTCATGACTGACATCCGTTGCTATGGATTACATTTCACTACTGTAACAAATTTCATCTGGAGACTGATTAAAAATGAAAAACACCTTCAAAATGCAGGCTTCTCTACCTGGCAATGCTTCTACTAATCTGAAATGTGTTGGTTATATTTCTGAACATTTAGCTTTAACAAAACAAGGGTTGCTCATTGTTCTTCTTATAACTCTAGTTTCGAAAGGAATGATTCACATGAAAACTCAACAACGTTAAAAAAAAAAATTGCTATAGGTTTTCCAGTAAACTGAAGTGAATATATTCCACACAGAAGACACAATGGGTTGAAAATCTGGTATTTTCTTTTGCTTTCTTTGGCTCTTCACATTTGCTTTTGGGGATTCTTGACAGAGAAAAGGCTCAAAAAGTCTGACAATATATCACAAAATAAAAAAGCAAACTTTGCTGTTTTTTAGGATAATGATCGGTTCCTAATTTTTAAAACAAATTTGTTAATAGTGATAATAATCCTTGCGTTTGATACAGTACCTATAATATCTTAAACCCCTTCATGGGGAACTGCGGTATAGTGTGATAACTGTTTATTTGGGGGAAACATTGCAGCCAAACTGCACACAGTCTTTGTTCCACAGACATCCGTGAAGTCAATTTTATTCGGAGGTCTGTTTACCAGAATACTGAGAGAAACTCCTTTCTATGTTGAATAGTGCTATGGGATATTTAACATCCTCCTGAAAAGGCAGTCAGGACCTTGGTTTAACGTCTCATTAGACGGAAGGCATGTCTGACAACGCAGCGCTCCCTGGGCACTGCAGTGAAGTATCAGCCTAAAAGGTTTGACATGGGGCCTTGAACCCACAACCTACTGATTCAGCAGCTCGAATGCTACCAACTGAGCCAGCTGACATTAATTTAGTAGCAAATCTCTCAGTTGTGCATCTACTTGGCTCAACAAGCTCCGGTTTATGACTTTCGATCCATATGTATATATATATATATTATACACATATATATATATTATATATATATATAAAAAAAGATCGAAAATGAGATATACATATATGATATATATATATATATTATATATATACACACAAAAAAATATGGGATAGTTGAAATCTTGCCTATCAGTAAAGTTGTCCACTTGGGGACAAGTTCCTGAGATTATTGTTGTAATTTACTCTAATAATTAATTTTCTTCAGCAGAAGGAACAGTAAAATAGCTTCCTGCAGAAACATTAAGAAAGGTAGAGAAATCAGTAATAAATCAGCGACATGTTTACCATGTTGTAAAAGTAATTCCCTACATTTTCCTTTCATCCAGCCAATGATTCATTTTCATAATTTTGCTCTGGCAAAGCAAGACATTCAATTGCATATCTTTCCTTTTTACTGACTGCAAGTCTCTGATGCGTTTGAGGTCTTCTCGGGGATTTGCTGAACGAATGTACACAAAGGCTTCTCTCTGACTGTACACGTGTCAGCTATACCGCTGCCTTAATTGAGGTTAAGATTCACTTGGAGCCAAATACTACTTCAGGATTTACACAGTGGTATCAAATAACGACAGCATGTCCTTTACAAGTGGACTGGTAAAAATTTATTTATACCAGACACAACCAGACAGCAGTCTGCTGAGGAGTTGAACCATTTTCTTCCCCCTTTTTATTTATTGGAACTCATGGTTTAGAACTCCAAGGAATTTCTCAATTTTTCGTTCAAGCTCTCACGGGTTTCAGGATTTACTTCCCGTCATATCTAAAATAACACCAGCTGCAGAGCCCTGATATAAAGGAGTCCCGTGGTGAAGACTCGCAGAGATGGGAAAACACTAAGTTATTACAGAGCTGATAACATGTAATATGTGAAGTTCATATTTGCAAAACACTAATGTCAGCTACAATTCAGTTCTGCATACTGTGAAAGTAATCACTGAATTTTACATCTGCACCTCAAACACACTAATAGCTTGTGTTTGACGTGTGGAACTGGAAGCGGAAGAAAAGTGTTAATTTACTACAAAGTTTTCACAGCATAATATCACTGGGATGAAGCAAAAAGCTTCAGTGAATCTACACAGTACAGTATTAACTTGGAATAGCTACGATTGCCTTCTCTTGCTCCGTACAAGGTGAAAGTTAGGCTGAGTTCCAAGTTTCCATTTCATCATACAGAGAGGGAAAGAGAAAAGAGAGCAGCTGATGTGAGTGAGAGGTATTGAAGCTCAGATTTGGCTCACTTTACTGAATCGTCTGAATTTGGATAAGCCTCTACTCATCCCAATCTGCACACTTAAATTAGCAAAATGGAGTACTGACTTTTTACATGAAAGATTATTAGTATGCAGACATATTACCTCAAGTGGCCATTGAAGCCGAAACAAATGCTTTTTTAAAAAGGGAATTAGATACACACACTTGAAGAGTCATGACACAGTATAAAAGGATTTGGAGCTCCAGTAGAACAAATGTACAATGGGCCAAATGGTATACTGTGCTGAAATTTCTATGAATTTATGAGATTAGTGAGAGGAAATTTTCATTGCTTTACTCTGAAGTATTTGTAGGATTATGCATAGTCACTTACAGGAAAATAGAAGGCGGTGTGTTACTTTTTTGAATCTTCACGATTATTCATTTTAATTATTTGTTTCCACAATAAAATGGCAAATCTATTTTGAAGCCATCACAAGAATACAATGTGTTTACAGTACTTAGAATCTGCTTGGTGAAATTTGCAGCGACTTGCTTGTCAAACTAAGATCACCCTACACATGAGAGTTAACAGGAGCTGTGTAAAAGGTATCTCAGCCGCAGTGACTAGCTGATCTCCTACTGAGCCAGGTTCTTTGATCTGACAACAGTAGTGCCTTCCAACTGCAGACTTGCTTGGCTTAGAAACTTGACTTATGAGACCTTAACAGAGGACTGACTCAATTCCATCCTCCAAAGGCAGATATGCCACTTTGGAAACAATGCAGCCCTCCAAAATTAGCAATAATAATAATAATAATCCTTGCATTTAATATAGCACCTTATTATGTCTGTGACATGTCTCAAAGCACTTGACAGAATGTACTGTGAAGTGAATTGACTGTATATTTTGTGGGCAAAACACAGCAGCCAATTATGAACAGTCATGGTTTGAGTGACTAATTTTAAAAAATGGGAGTATTCCTGAACCCATTCCTTGGGTCAATTAACACAAGGGCAGATTAAGCCATACAGTAATTGTGCCCCCCAAATATTCTATTGTCCTCTCTTTGCAAATTATACTTTACATCTTATGTTCTCAAAGAAAGATGTTTTATAAAGTATAGACAAAAACTGCTTTTTAACTGTGATGGGGATTCATTCATTCAATTCTCTTTCTGCATTTTTTCTCTCCTATTTGACTTTCTCATTATACACCATATCCAGTTAATATCAATTCAACTATCAGTAACTCTCCTAACCAATCAATATTAGCAATATGTAATTAATGACTTTCATTATCACTAGGATCCATTTATTAAGTTGTAAATTGCAGCAATTAACAACAACTTAGATTTGTATTATTATCCTTCACATGAAATAACATCTTGGAACACTTTAAAATGGCATGGTAGACACTGAGCTGGTGGGTGTTGGGGGAAAGTAAGTGACCATAGGGACAATCGAAGAAGTAGGTTTTCATGCGGAACTTAAGGATGGAGATTAGAGACAAGGTGGAGGTTCAGGGAGGGAGTTCCAGAGGTTTGAAAAGAGAAGTGAGTTTCTCCCAGTTTCCTGAGAGGAATTCCCAAGATAAAATTGGTCACTTACTCCATGGCTGTTTGAGGGACATTGCCATGCACAAAGTTCACTGTTGCATGTGCCCACCAAATACAGAGTCAATCAATTTTACAGTATATCCTTTGAGGTGCTTTGAGATGTTCCAAAGATGTGATAAGGCACTATTTCAAAAGCAAGGATTATTATTTAGTTTAAATTGTGATTATTATAGAGATAGCAGACCCTGTTTTAACCACTCATACCATTTCTAACCTGGCTTTACTTCGTTTGAAGTTTTGTGAAACTGAGTACAGTAATTTGAGTGTGATGGAATGAGGCTGTAGTAAAAAAAAAGCTTACATTTTATAGAGAACATTTGAACCCAGTAATATTGAGAATATTCATTTGTCACTGTACTTTGAATGAATCTGTACTTTACCAGAAAAAGATTCTAATCACAAGAATGAGAATGACATATATAGGACAGAAATGATTTCATTGCCAAATTTAATCAACTGGTTGTGTAAAATGTCCAGAAAGGTAATTTATTTGTATTTGTCTAACAACTCATCAAATTTTTCCCCATAGGTGATATAGTGCAACTGTGACTTGTCTCAATTTAATATACCTAAACACAGAAGTTAGACAGATGGGCATTGTAGTATATACAGTAAGTAGCAAGTTTCTCCAGGAAAGGAATCAATTGCTGAGTGCTTAGAAAATAAACGTCCAGACTATAGTTTTGATCAAAAGTCAAATAATCTTCAATTGTAAAGTTAATTGATTCGAAGAATTACGCTGCAAGCGGTACAAGCAATTAAGCGGATTGAGGACATCTTTAGAGTTTTAAACTTCTGCCTCAGCTTTGACTATTTTTGAAAGTCAGTATTAATTCAGTAAAGTACTGTTTTGAATTTGAAAACGTAATTAGGTGGCAGCTCGAAGTTTTCTTCTGACACTTGCTGGCTAATTATACCTCTCAAATTATTCATCACTCATAACTTACAGCCCAAAGGTTTCACAACTCAGCAGGTTTTATCCCAGCAATGTAAAGTTTCTTTCAGTGTCTAAAATGCAAAAAGGTCTGAATCTGGGCAGACAGCCAGATTAGTAAAAGTTTCCATGAGGAAAGCCTTTTGTTTTCCTAAGGGGAAGGAAACTTTAACGGGCCAGACAAGTGGGGAGACTGATCTCTGGGCTCAGCAGCATACCTGAGCTATACCTATTATATCTCTCACATCTGGACTACTGAAAAAAAAATCAAAGAAAATCAGTCAGGAGTTTTGAAAACAAAACCTTGAGTGTCAGCAGAAACATTTCACTAGTTTTCAAACAACTCATTAGTTACGTAATTTTAATTACGCACTGGTGTGGATTTCAGTATAGGCTGAGTCAATAGAGATATAATAATCCTATGAAAATAAAGAATTTGGTCTGTGAGTGTTAAGACCAACAAAGATATGATTCATATGACTGTTTATTCTGGCATCCAAAATTCATTTTTTTTTAACTATTCTGAATACCTGACTATACCTATCCAAATATCCCTGAAGCAGTCTTCACACATTACATAATACAGCTAATACGAAGATAACATTCATATTTTAATCTGCCAAAATTTCAATCGCAGCAAGATGCTGTCAGTAATGTTAAAATCTGTGCCATTCTGTGGAGCTGAGGGTTAAGGAGAATATTCACACAGTAGCTCAAGTTGAACGAGTGCTTGCCTCTCAACTGGAAGGTCACAGGACTCAATCCAGGACTTAGCATCCATCCACCTTCCTTACTTTGGTTAGAAAATGTTTAATTCTTTGCCAGGCATTCATTTGCACTGTAGATAGAGGATTTGTGGTGGGAAGAAGTGATTTAGACCGCACCACTCACTTTAATCAAGTCTTTGATCTTAATTCTCAGAGCAGCATTGATTGTGTTTGTAAAGAGGTTTGATGATTTAGTAAGAATGCTGCACGTTCAGTGTCAAAGACTGATTACAAATAAAAAACGAAACTTTCTTTTCAGTGCATTGAAGAGACATAATGATAGAATGATAATAATAATAATCCTTTCATTTGATATAGTGCTTTTCACGTCTTCTAGACATCTCAAAGCACTTCACAAGATATACTGTAAAGAGAATTGACTGTATATTTGTGGACAAACGCAGCAGCCAATTGCACACAGCTGTGTCCCAGAAACAGGCTTGGATTGAGTGACCAGATTATTTAATTATTTTTAAATTTGGTGGGAGGAGAATTATTATTTGATGTGTGGAGTAAGGAAACTTCCCCAAGGTTTTGACCTACCAGGAATCAAACCCAGGTCTCTTGATTGCGAGGCGAGTGCTCTAACCACTGAGAACATAATAATAGTCAATAATAGTCAAAAGGACAAATTTCTCAGAAATAGCCTGTTGTTTGATGGGAGAACAAAAAGAAGTGTAGAACATGTGCTCGGGTACACGGATGAGGACAACATCACATCTCCTCTTTCTTAACAAGGCTACAAAACTCCTTATTTTCGTCTCAAACAAAAACCATTAAGTTTTCCAAAGCACCAAGCAAAATATGTGCAACCTGAAGCAGTGAAAGCTGTCCAAACTCGACACAAATCAAAACAGAATTTATAAGCAACAATTTTATGCCGCAAGCTTATGCTAAAAGTAGTCAGCTCTGCGCAGCCTGCTTCACATTCTGGCATTGATTAGCCAGAAACATTATTCCAATCAAAATAATTGAAACATTATTTCAATTATTTTGATTATTTCACGTACAAAACACAGCCGCTCCACTTTGCAATATATCGTGTGAAACACTTTTAGTCATCCTCCTAACATGAAAGGCGCTATTTCAAATGCAAGGATTATTATCATTAATATTATTTGTTTACCAGTGTACAACCACAATCTGGTCTCTGCTCTAGTACTATAATAAATCACTGACTGCATCACTTCTGCCAGTGTCAGGGCTGTTATCAGGGTGTGACAGCAATAACTGGGTAAGGCTTCAGCCATTCTGGGTTAGGATTACTGTCCGGCTGTCAATACAATGATAAGGAACGTTGCAATACATAATGTGCAAAGTGATGGGAAACTATCGATTACTGGATGACACAGATTGAAACACACGAAAAAAAATTAATGCAAACCTTCATAAATTTCCCATTATAAAATTACCACTGATTCCCTGGATGGTGGCTGTGCTCAATTACGCAATATGTGCATCCTCTGGGATGTTTCACTGATGTTGTTGGAGCTTGGAAGCATTTTGCATATTAACAAAAGATTTGAATTCTCCTAGAGATTAGCATCTCCTGTCCATTATACGTGTAACATTTACAACTAAAAAATATCCCCTTTCTAAGTGATATTTACTCTTGATTGTACTGACCAATGCTCGTCATATATGTGCCTATCTATGGTGTGAAATCACTTGATCACTGAACAAGCATGCCTCTTGCTGATTGACTAAGAGGTGTCAGGCACACCAAAGCTTTTTGTCACATCACTGGATTTCAGAATGATATTGATTATGACTTTAAAATAATGTCTATCGGTGAAGGTTCTGAACAATCAGTTTCTTTCTGTACACACAACATAGTTCCCACAATGGTTTTAGTGGGTACAATTACTATTTTGTTGCTACAGTAGACCATGAAACCGTAGTTGCAAGTTTGAATGCTTCTCTGTGCTAAACTTGCTAATCTCAAGGCAGCAAATGTGGTGCTACACTTGATCTCATTCATCTCCCTCAGGTTAGAAAAGATGAATCATCCAGAGTGTTGTGTGTTTTTTTTTTTACACACACACACACACACACACACTTGTGACTGCCAGCTAGATTTGGGTGTGTGTATGGCTGTTGGGTAAAGGCAGAATCAGATTCAGTTGTGATGCTCCCATGACTATATAACCTGCCAAAATTCATCATTAAAGCGCACATGTGAATAATGACCACTTGGGTGAGGTACTGGAGGGAAGAAACCCTGGAACTATACCCCATTAGAAGGAAAAAAATAATTCAAACACCTTGAGGTGGGGAGAAAATTGGAGGCGAAAAAATGGTGAGAGGAAAACAGTGTTGTGCGCAGAATCATATTGATTTATGGAATTTTCAATTTGGAATAATGCAAACCAAAGGGAGCTAAAATGATCCGTTAAAAATTATTTGGGGTTGGATTGTAAGGGGAAGCGAATATTTGAATGATGATTAGAGTTAATAGCACTTTTTCCAAAGTTTAATAGTAATTTTAGCAAAATAAACTGAGGATCATGCAGCTTTATTGATGTCTGGCAAGTTTTCATCTCTTGGCATTTTGACGGCAGTGTAATTTTCTTGGTAGTAGGTGGGATTTTTTTTTTAAATGCTATAAAGGCATCAGAGTCTAAAGCAACATTCTGTGTAACAAATAAGAATTATTTAGATAAAGTTAGTTATTGTTAGATAATGTGAGGCATAATTTAGTATGCTTTCTCATGAAAATTATTAAAGCAACAATTACTGTGACTGATTTGATTAAATTAAAAGGTATCCCCTCTTTAAAATGGGGGGGGGGGCAGAATAATCCTGAGTACAGTAGAACGCCTGGTAGCCAGGCAGTGATCTACCAGATGTCAGTTCAACAACTAAACAGTTGAATTCCCAGAAGACTTTTTTTTTGTCTATCAGGCTTATGCGAATAGAAATATGGCATTTCTACCATTGGGCGGACCAATACGTAGCACATTTTACCGTGGCAGATGTTAGTTTCAATCCAAGCTGAAGAATCCAAAACGTACACATCACATAATACATCAATAATCTAAAGTAAACTGTGGTATAACAATCTTACTGTTTTTGTTGAAAAACAAATATACCCTATATCATCAAAAAACACTCTTCCGCATGTGTTCCTGTATGAGGTTGTGATGTGTCTGGATTTTGCAGACGGATAAATGCAAAAAAAAGAATTCCAGCTTTCAAGAATGAAATAAAATCAAAGCCCTTTGTACACAAAACCTGCCCTTAACAGATCAGAATTTAAATCTGTTGAAGAAAGTCAATTGCTGATCAATAATAAATTATATTTAATTTATATAAATTATAAATGATATAAAAACAATGGTAAAAACTGGTCCAACTTAAATACTTGGTTCACAGTATACAAAAGCATCACCTTCTTGTTTGTGTTACACATATTTATGCTACCTTATTTTACTGTTATGTATTATTTTCTTACTTTATTAACCGCGTTACTTTTTTAGTCAAAATACTGTAAACATATACAAAAACAGAGCACACCATTGATAACAGCTCTGTTTACAAACCACAAGGAAGTAGTACAGGTTCCTCTCAGCAAAGGAATCAATCTTTCTAATACAGTTTTGAAAATACATTATGAAAGCAAAACGTTTCATTAACGTATATAAATAATTAATTTAGTTCAAAATGATCCCACTTCAATAATTTAATAGAAATGCATTAGCTTTTTGAAAATTAATTTAAATAATTCCGTGTTAAGGGGATCTGCACTTCAGTCCAGGTCTGAATTTAAAAAGTACATTTCTTCAACATTACTGGAATGTTCTGCTTTGCATAAACACATTTAGGATATATTTGAAATGGCTCAGCCATTCGGAATGCTGAGATTTAAAATGTATTATAGATTCATATATGTTACAATAAGTTATATTACCATGCTCTAAGTGATGTAGTGAGTTTCACTACCAAACTCTAAGGCAGTTCATGCAACGCATTACACATAAGATTGAATACGCTATTTGGAATATATAATGATACGCTTTAAATCATAGTTCCTGATTCCATTCCCTGTTAAAATACTGATTCATGTTGGGGCACTATACCACATGTGCCAGCACTCATACCTCACCTAAATAGCCATTCTTCATGTTGGAGTCTGAACAGGAGATGCCAGTGTGCTATGAAATACAAGCTGTGCCCTTGCTTAACATCAAGTGGCGCTCACATAAGTGCAATGAGATGTAGGAATACAAACCCTTCTCTTTAACACAGAGATCAATACAATGTGTGTCAGACTGGCTCAGTTGGTAACACTGTCACATCCAGGAATGTAACCTCATGTCAAGACTTTGAAATTGCATAGTCTAGGTTGACCCTAGAATATTGTGCTGGGGGTATACTATATACAGTAGAAGCCCGTTTATCCGTGACTCGATGCACTGGCACTTCCGTATAACCAGCACGCCAAAAAAAAAGTCCCCATTCGATAAACCGGAACTTATCCGGAACAGTAGCAGTGGAGCATTTGTAAATGCATAAATAATAACAGAATAACAGAATATTGTATTGGCACTCACCGTCAAAACCACTCTCCTGCACCCCCCCATCCCCGCTGGTAGATGCTGCGCTTGAAGCCATGTTGCTGCGGTTGAGGTTTACAGTACAGCGTTTCCTCCCAAATTGGAGCACCCCAAGGAGGTGAAAAAAATGGAGCCCGTATGAATTCAAAGTCGTACTAACGGCAAGCCGATAACGTTAGCCGATAACCCACATTGTCGCCCAGATGCAGTATTTTGGTTTGCCGCTAGTAGAGTCTAGGGCTTCAGCTTGCAGCTAGTAAAGTCGCGCGACTTTAAAATTGCACTGCCGCCTCTCTCACCCGCCTGGCGCCCTCCACTCAAAAAAGAATCGCTGGACTACAAACCCCAACCAGTAAACGTGAGAAGCGCAAGAGAGCAGCCCCAACAACAAGCACCAACACAACATTCTGTCACTATCTGTTATTACTTAGTCTGGTGTGTATGGTGTGTGTTAAAATAATTTTTTTTTGTAGTGGGTTTTCGACCGCGGGCTGCCCAAATATCTGGCAGGTGCTTTAACTGGCATTGGCCAGGTTCCGCAGGTGCCGGATAAATGGGCTTCTACTGTAGGTGGAGGTGCCAGACTTCAAATGAGATGTTAAATTGAGGTCTCATTTGCATTTTTAGGTAGATGTAGTAATTTTGAAAAAAAAAGCAAGATTCTCTCACTATCTGCATACCAACCCCTAGGTAGAATTATTCATTCACTTCATGGCTGTTTGTGAGACATTACTGTGCACATATTGTCTGGAATGCTCGCCAACAAGATACATATTCACTACATTCCTAGTGAATCATGTGAAGCGCTTTAAGATGTCCTTTTGCCATGAAAGGAGCTATATCAAATGTAAGAATGTGCAGATATTCATAATTGAATTTGTTCAATCATTTTTAAAGCAAAAGCAAATCTTAGACTTCAGGCTATGATGTTGCCCTACTCCTATTTCGCCGTGTAGCTCAGTGGTTAAAGTACTTGCCTTACAAGCGAGAGACCCGAGTTCAATTCCAGGCATGGCAAAACTTTAGGCAAGTTTCCTTACTCCACACTCCTAATAATAATCCCTATAAAAAATAATAAATTGGTCATTTCAATCCACAACTGTTTGTGGGACACTGTTGTATGCAATTGGCTGCCGCATTTCATCCACATAATATACAGTCAATTCATTTTATAGTATATTCTGTGAAGCGCTTTGAGACATCTAGCATGAAAAGTGCAATATCAATGCAAGGATTATTATTGATAATCTTACAATTTTGGGGGGAATAAACTGCATGAATGAAAACGATCAAATCCCTTCATGGTAAACAGATTAGTTCGACCTAACAAGTTGTCACGCAAATGTTCAGTAGCCAATGAAAGCATTCCTGAATAATAATAAAAATAATAATCCCTGCGTTTGATAATATGTCTTATCACATCTTCAGAACGTCTCAATGAATTTGAGTGGGATTCAAACACAATAAATACACAAACAGAATTTAAAGGGTTCACTGGAGAACACAAAGAGCAATTAGATTTAGCGATATAATCATAATGGTTTTGATAGATATGGTTAGGGAGTAAACACCTTTTGCAATTCGGTAGGATGGTTGTGATGAATCAGTGGTTACCAGATCCCCAAGGAAAACAGGCTTGAAAGGAGGTCTGGAAGAAAACGTATGATTTGAAGTGCTACGATTTATGTCTTTTCTGGTAGTATTTCATATTTGTATAATGAAATTAAAAAAAGCATTTTAACCTGTCAGACCTTTTAATGTTAGAGTTAATCTCGCTATGATTTCTCAAATACTCAAATCGCTGGTACATTTGTGCTAAGAAGCAGTTTCAGGCAATATTCTCTGACTGTGGTATACAAACAACAAAATTACATTTATAGAGCACCTTTCACGTTGGGAGGACGTCCCAAGGCACTGAACAGTCAGTGGTCAGGACTGACTACTATAGGACCGCCTACGCAAGCAAGGAGAGGTAAGCATTCAAACTTCCACCCTCTCCCTGTTGTGCTGATGAAATTCCCATGGAAGTATCAGTACCATCTGCCACAATTTAATAAACTGGTGAGCTGAATATCCTTCACAAGTCCTTATTCTTCCACTGATCCGTAGAAGTGCTCTAGAAACTTACTCTGGTTGAGGTCACAAATGATATCCTGGCTATTCATTACCAGGGCTCCCTATGCTACCTCGTCCTCCTCGACCTATCTGCCGCCTTCGACACCATGGACCATTCAATCCTCCTGCACCACCTCTCCTTCCATCTCAACCTTCAAGGTTCTATCCTTTACTGGTTCAGTTCCTATCTTTCACACCATCTCCACTTTGTGTCCACCAATGGCTTTTCCTCCAACCCATGGACCATCTCGGGCGGAATTCCTCAGAACTCTGACCTCGGTCCCCGCCCCTTCACCCTCTACATGCTCCCCCAACGGGGACATGGGATAAATTTCTACACATACATGGATGACACGCAATTCTATCTCTCCATTTCCACCCTCAACTCCAGGACTACCAGAGTCCTGACTGCCTGCTTGACTGATATTGAGTCCTGGATGACAACAACTTTCTCCAGTTGAACGTCAACAAGACTCAGGCCCTCCTGATTGGCTTGCGTCAGTGCCTCCGCACCTCAGGCACTGGAGGCATCAACAGCTACACACTCCATCGCTTGAAGCTAGTCAGGAACCTGGGTGCTTTGTTTCCCCCATATCCATCCATGCCATTCATCACATCAAGGCTTGACTATGGAAACTCCCTCCTCATCGGCCTTCCCAGCTCTTCCCTTCACAAGCTGCATATCATCTAAAACTCTGCAGCTTGTATCCTCTCCTGCACCAGGCTCCGTGAGACCATCACTCCCACCCGCACTAGGGTGCATCAAACGCCCCTTCCGTCAGATTGTTTTCTGTCCCTAGTCTACAAAGTTTCCATTTGTGTAGAAAACACCACCAATAAAATCTTAGGTAATTTGAAGCTGGTTTAGGTGTGCACTTGAAATGTTTAACTGCAAGGTTGCTGAATTTGGCAGGTTTACAACTCAAATATTCAAACATCCGGTGGCCCACATAAACAAATGTGACGTTTGCTGAAATTTTGCAGAAGTTATTTTGTTACAAAATAGAAAATATTTAATCTAGGGACAAGTCAAAAACAAACACGTTTAAGAATCATGGGGCGTTTGATGCACCCTAACCCGCACCCGGCTCCATTGGTTCACCATCCCCCAGAAGATCGAATTCAAGATCCTCATCCTCACTTTCAAGGCCATTCACTGACTTGCCCCTTCCTATCTCTCCGGCTGCTAACTCCCTACCAATTGACTGTTTAGCATCTTGGGACATCCTCCTGACGTGAAAGGCGCTCTATAAATATAATTTTGTTGTTGTTATTGTTGATCTTCAAGTTTAGGCTCCTGCTATAACAATGCCCTCAGTTCCAGATAATAATAACAACAACAACAACAACAATAATAATAACTGCCTTTGATATAGTGCCTTATCATATGGTTGAAATACAGTATCTCAAAATGTTTCACAGGGTATACTGTATTGACTGTGTATTTTGTGGGCAGAACGCCTATGTATTAAGATGGCTTAAGCACATTCAATGCCACTCATCCATCCAATGCCACTTAGCCCTTCACCAGTGAGTGATTATCTCACTAGTGAGCAACACAACCACTGAAGCTAAACTTGGAAAAGTCAGCACGCTGATTGTCAAGGATAATTACACCAATATGTACAGATTCTGTTGTAGAATAAATACTTTGATGGTTGGAGTTCAAATTGCTACATGAGTAGTCAACAAGTTTGTGGACTATCAAACTTAAGAATCTTTTCTGCCTTAAGCTCTGCAGTTAATATGCAGTTAATCACCAAACCACAAAACCTTTTCATGTCTTTCGCCAATAAATTGGAGACAGATACTTAAGATAGACTTGGTAACTTTCCTGTAGATGGCTGAAAGCTATCAAGTAGAACATGATATATACATATATATTTTGTCAACATATATACAGGCAATTCACTTTACAGTATATTCTGTGAAGCGCTTTGAGATACCTAGAAGACGTGAAAGGCGCTGTATCAAATGCAAGGATTATTATTATAGTAGCTATCACTCCAACTGGAATTGCAATATGTTGTGGCAATGGTCTATGCCATTTCCTGATGCAACACCTAAGCGCAGTGCACTCTGTGAGGTGCGCTTCTTCTCATCACGACAGGGCATTTACAACATCTACAGCTAGTTACTACTGTGAAGGAGGATACAACTGTGTGATCGCTTTACTTTGTTTTGCTTCTGAATTGATGTTTTATTCACACTCCACAATTGTTAATGTGTTATTCACATTAACAAATATCATGCGGTACTTGCATTCAACAATGTAAAGCAAAGTCGCTCGAAGTAGGAAAAATGGGACAGAGCATCAAGTATTGCCATTTGAATACAACATGCTGCCAACATTAGCATGTTGTATTCAAATGGCAATACTTGATGCCATATTTACAACAGTAATTATCAGTACACACTTCGCGGCACTGAGCTATAGGTGGGAGCACAATCCTTTCTCCTCTAGGACAGTGATGTTTAAAGGTAGGCCAGATTGCTGAAAAAAAATGCTGTTCTCTTTGATGGCTGCAACATGAACAGGTACAGACCATTAATGATAATAACTCTTACATTTGATATAGTGCTTTTCATGTCTTCTAGACGTCTCAAAGCGCTTCACAGAATATACTGTATATTTGTGGGCGAAATGTGGCAGTCAATTATGCACCACAGTTGCCCACAAACAGTCATGGATTGAGTGACCAAACTTTTTTTTATATATAGGGATTATTATTAGGTGTGTGGAGTAAAAAACTTGCCCAAAGTTTCGCCCTGCCGGGAATCAAACCCAGGTCTCTTACTTGTAAGGCAAGTGCTCTAATCACTGAGCTACAAGACTCCACAACTCCAATTCCATCATGGTACATAAGACCAAAGCACAAAGCTGCCTATAATGTTACACTGACTGAAATTTCAATGTCAGTTAGAGAAGGAACATGAATGGCTGGTTTAGGAAATTAAATTGCCACAATGGTATACTGTGGGATTCTCTTCTGAATCTGGGATTAAGACATCTTCTTGGCACAGCTGGAAGCTATTTTGTACATCTACAATATCTAAATTACATATTCTCTTCCTCCTGCTATGCCAAAAACAGAAAAGTACTCCACTTTCCAGTGCTGACATCTCCCAGCCTGATGAATTTATAAAAAACAATCATGAATAAAAACAAACCTATATTCCTGTTTTTAAAATCAGTCTCAATAAACAGACTCTGCACGGTAGAATGGCAGCACAAACCAAATAATAAATAATGTTATTTATGGTTCATACATGGTTTAAAATTAAATTGTTTTATTGCCAGGACAGTGCATTATGTGCAAGTTTATATGTTAAAAAAAACTTATAGCAATATACACAATATATTATATAAGTTAAAAAAAGGTTAATATTAACAATGATTTGAAGACTACTATTCAGCAATAGGTATATATCAAAATGAGACAAAAACAATCTGTTTCTTTTGCAATATTACCAGACAAAGTTTTAAATGCATAAGTTATTCATAGGCCTGAAATTCCACCCAATGTTAACCTCTAAAGGTTAACAAAATTTAAGGTGGCGCAGAATTGTGGAAAATTCTTAAATTCTGTCTTAATTTGGGAACCAATTTCTCACCATTCTAATAAAGAATTTCTTACAAACTAAGATTGAATCAAATAATTTTCCACATTTCTGCATTATCTTAAATGTTAACACAAAATAGCCTAAATAGACTCAGACTAGGTAGAATCCCTTATAATAATTATAATAATTAGTGTTAAGAATTACAATAATAATCATTGCATTTGATGTAGCACTCAATCACATCATGGAGATGTGTATTTGTGGACAAAATACAGCAGCTAATTGCTCACAGCAGGGTCTGACAAACAGTCATTGGTTGAATGACCACATGTTTTTTTAGATTATAAACTCCCGACAGCAGCCCACTAATCAGCTAACCACCGGGTTACTCCTTAATGCTGGGTAAACAGAGGTGTGTGCAATAAGGGAACTTACTTAGGGTTTCGTCCTGCCCGGTAATCGAACCGAGGACTTCTCTCTTGCGAGACAAGAATGCTAACCACTATGCTACAGGACTCCACATCTGGTATTGAATCACATACAATGAACTGTGGTATTAATGCTCTATTTATACCACAACTATGTTGGAAGTATTAAATGGATTGAGTATTAGATGTATTTTGAAATACAGACTTATCTTATTTGTATAAATTATTTAAAGATGTAGGGAATGCGACTTTTTTTTAATACTCTCATTTGCCAGACTCCTAGCTTCTAAAACACTCCGGGATAGATATCCCTAGCATTAGACATAAAGGAAATGTAGACAGTTTTCTGGCCATAATCTCATAGTCTTGCTGTCAAGTCATTAACACTCAAATGCCTCAATTCACTGCATTTCACCCTCCCACTGCAGCAACGCTAGATATCCATCATGAGTCAGGAGCATTAATCACAGTAAGTAACTGGACAAGGCTGAAATAAAGCAACAACAACTTGCACTTATATAGCGCCCTCCACACTGGGCAGCAGGTCTCAGAGCACTTGTCCTTGGAGCTTATAAACTGTCAGATGTCAGATGAAAACTCTTGGCAGAAATTTTTGGAAAACACCAAAATGGCAAAACGACACCAACAACAACAAAATTACATTTGTATAGCGGCTTTCATGTTGGGAGAACAACAAGCTTGATTTATATAGTGCCCTCCATGCCGGACAGCGTCTCAGAGCACTTCAAAGTAGCGGGTCTCGGGACCGAGCCAGGGGCAGAAAGGTGACCAAAGGCATGGTCACAGTCTTTAGCTGTGACCTGAAACTGGGAAGAGAGGGGGGCGAGGCGAAGGAAGTGAGGAAAGGAGTTCCAGAGCCTCAGAGCGTAGTGGCTGAAGGCACGGCTGCCGAGGGTGGAGCGGAGGATTCCGGGTACATGTAGGAGGCCAGACCCGGTGGAGTGAAGGCAGCGGGTGCTGGTTTGTGGGGAGAGGAGATCAGAGAGGTAGGGGGGTGCAGAGGAATGGAGGGTCTTGAAAACAAGGGTGAGGATCTTGAAGTCGATCCTCTCAGGGACAGGGAGCCAGTGAAGTTTGGCAAGGACTGGGGTAATGGGGGAGCGAAGCTTGGTGCGGTTGAGTATGCGGGCAGCAGAGTTTGGAATTAGCTGGATTTTGTGGATTATGGTGGAGGGGAGACCGGTGAGGAGAGAGTTGCAATAGTCCAGCTGAGAGGTGACAAAGGCATGGACCAAGGTTTCAGCGGCTTTTGGGGTGAGGTATTGCTGGAGACGAGCGATCTGTCGGAGGTGAAAGAAGGAGGTGCTGGTGAGGGACCGGATGTGGGGGAGGAAGGTCAGTTGGGGGTCGAACCTGTCGCCAAGGTTGCGCGCAGGTTTGGAGAGTTTTAGAGGCAGGCCGGGAAGGTGGAGGAGGTGAGAGCCATGCGAATGGAGATGTTGACGAGAGCCAAAGAGTATGGCTTCCATCTTGTCAACATTCAGCTGCAGGAAGTTCGCGCTCATCCTGCTCCTGATGTTTGACAGGCAGGCTGACAGAACATCAAGGGACTGGGAGTCGCAAAGTGAAGTGGAAAAGTAGAGTTGGGTGTCATCAGCAGCCATGTGGAAGTGTGTCCCATGTCTGCAGATGATATCCCCAAGAGGGAGCATGTAGATGAGGAAGAGGAGGGGGTTGAGGATGGATCCCTGGGGTACCCCATAGGTAAAAGGGTGAAGGCAGGAGGAAAAACCATTTAATGAAATGTACTGCTGGTGGTTTGTGAGGTAGGACTCGAACCAGGCGAGTGCAGTCCCACTGAGGTGGATGACAGAGGACAGGCTGTGGAGGAGGATGGTGTGGTCGACTGTATCGAACGCAGCAGACAGGTCCAGGAAGATAAGGAGGCAGAGGGAGCCCAGAGGGTCACAGATAGAGAGGACGTTGTTTGTGACTTTCACAAGCGCAGTCTCTGTACTGTGGGCAGGGCGGAAACCGGACTGGAGGGGTTCGAAGA
The DNA here is from genome assembly GCA_035084275.1 of Hydrolagus colliei. NCBI lineage: Eukaryota > Metazoa > Chordata > Chondrichthyes > Chimaeriformes > Chimaeridae > Hydrolagus > Hydrolagus colliei. The sequence goes on from CM068743.1 coordinate 107,520,284, forward strand.
GGAAGTGGGAAGAGAGGTGGGCACGTTGTTGATTTGCAACAACGTGTTTGAGTACTTTGGAAAGTAAGGGCAGGTTAGAGATAGGGCGGTAGTGGCTAGGGTTTGAGGGCTCAAGGAAAGGGTTTTTAAGGAGTGGGGGTGATGGCAGCAGTTTTGAGGGGGTCAGGGACTGATCCTGTGGAGAGGGACTGGTTGATAGTGTCAACAAGCAGTGGGCAGAGGAGGGGGAGCTTGGTGAGCAGTAGATTGGTGGGGAAGGGGTCGAGGCAGCAGGTGGTGGGCTTCATTGATGTGATGGTGCGTAAGAGGGAGGAAAGGAAGTCCAATGATAGGGTGCTGGTGAATAGGGCCAATAGCCAGAAGTCAGAATTAATGGCAATTTATCTGATAGATTTTTTAAAAAAGAGGGATTAGGGGATATGGAGATGGGGCAGGTAATTAGAGTTAGGTCAGAAGATCAGCCATGATCTTATTGAATGGCGGGGCAGGCTCGAACAGCCAAATGGCCTACTCCTGCTCCTAATTCTTATGGTCTTATGGAAGGAGAGACGGGGGAGAAGGAGTGTAGGAAGGCAGTTGTGGTAGGAGCTGATGATGGGTAGGGTGAGGAGGACAAAATGGGGGTGGTGGTGGTGGGCGACGAGAGGCAGGAGGATGACGCGGCCTGGCGGATATTTTGAATTTTGGGTGAGAAGAAGTCCATGACCTCCTTGCACTTCGTGTTTGAAGTGAAGATTGATGATGCCTGAGGGTGCACATGGAGGACATGGTGGGTGGTGGAAAAGAGGACTTTGGGGTTGTTATTTGCCTCCAGGATGATGTTGGAAAAGTAAGCCATTTTTGCGCAAGTCAAAAAACAGCGGTAGCTGTGGAGATGCTCGAGCCACAATTGGTGGTGAACCATGAGACCGGTTTTCTGCCACCTGCACTCGAGCAATTGGGTTTTGGTTTTTAGGGAGCGGAGGTAAGTGTTGTACCAGGGGGAGCGGGTGGGTTTGGAGATGGACCTGGATTTCAGGGGGACGAGAGAGTTGAAGGTGGACGAGAGGCGATCATGGAGCAGCTGGACAGCTGCTCCGGGATTGCTGTGTGTGGAAGGCCATAGAGGTATGAGGTCAGAAGACATGAGGGCCTCTGTGAGGGTATCAGGGGGTGGACTTTTCCATGGGCAGGAAAGTACAGTTGCAGGTTAGTTGGAGGGGAGAGGGTTGCAGGAGGAGAAGGAGACGAGAAAGTGGTCCAAGGTGGCCTTGTCCGAGATAATGAGGTCGGAAATGTCAAGGCCATGGGTGATCATCCCAATACGCTGCACAATCAGTGTTTCAGACCCGAGTTGGTGTTGGGATTGGGAATTGGGAAGGGTGATGGGCAGGGGGATGGGATGGTCATCAAATGTACGGTCAAAGAGGTGGGTCTTGAGATGGGTCTTTCAGGAGACAATGGAGGGTCAAAGTGGAAGGACTGTAGGATGGAGTTCCAGAGGTTGGGGGGCATGGCTGAAGTGGCTGAAGGCCTGTCCACCAATGGTGGGTCAGGCCGGAAATGTGAAGCAGGCTACAGCTCCAACAAAGGCAGCATGTTGGAGGCATGTAATGGGAAGGGGAAGCAAACCTGTGTCCCTCCACAATGTGCTATGATGTGGTAGTGCTCCAGTGTGTCAGGCAAATATATATTTACTTTGAAAACAATCACAGTCTGTGAGTTATGGAACTCAAAATATCAATTCAACTCACATGTGACAAATGACTGAATATAGTGGGTTATTCGCTTGGGACGTTCTCCAGACGTGAAAGGCGCTCTATAAATGTAATTTTGTTGTTGTTGTATTCATCATACTTGCCCCAAATTAGTAAATGTAAGAGGTTTTGGAAAGAGCAAAATTACTTCACTGAAAATAACTATTCGATAATAAATTGCTCAGAATAGTTTCCATTTAAATTATAAACCAGGGCATCTTGAAATAACAATGCGCATCACAACTCTGATAAACAGAATAATCTACCTAATGTGAAATACAGAGTTTATTTCACATATCAGATGAATCAAATGTATTTTTGAGGTTGTGGTTGAATCCATAAAACCTCAGCCATTTGCCTTTCTTCTTTCCCAATGCATGAACTTGTATCTTATGTAACTATAGTATATGATTTTGGTAATCTGACTTACTCTATGCGTAAATATAACAAAACTGACCATTTATTTCTCTCCAGCTCAAACTGGGAGCCAACTGTGGCTGAATGTCTGTGCTTACTTTCTCAAACAGCAGTCAAATCCACAAAGCAGGAAACCATAATCAAGTAGGCTCAACTAAATAAAACATGCAGATACTTAAGGCACCATTTTTAATATGTGAACATGAGTGATTAGATGTTACCTTTTGGCCTTTACGTCTGATAAAACAATTGTCTATGATTTTCTGGTTCATTGTTTGCTATCTACTGTACCAGAGAAGAAAAATAAGTTTTTGCCTGTGCCAAAATAATCTACAATGATGCAAAGAGAAAGCAACAAATACACAGATCACTAAATTATATGCTTTCATAAGAAATGTGCCAAATATAATGAGTAACAGCCAATGTTGTAAAACAATCATGCAATTTTTCCAAATTTATTTCAAGTTAGAATTCACCTACCATCATCCAGATACAATTGGTCCAATTCTTGTGGCTCCTGCTTCACTGTGACTGGCAAAGGGACCAAATTCTGACTGTTTTCTGGGTGCATTGATGGCACATCACCTGGTTGACTAGGTGGAGAGCCATTTCTTGGGAGTTTCTGTGGTTGCTGCTGCTGTTGACTCATGACTGCTGAGATGGGTGGACTGAAAGACTGCACATAGGCTGCCTCTGGGGAAGCAGAAGGGCCTTGAGAAGAAAGATTGTTGGGATAAGGAGTCTGCTGGAAACCATGGGAACAGCTACTATTCAGATGTTGACTCATCTGGGGCTGCATCATAACATGTGCTGAATGAGTAGGCGAACTTGGGTGTACAACCACAGGTCGGTGTAGTTCATGAATAGAGGGGACTGTCACTCCAGACTGCTGGTGAACTAGCTGGATACTGCCTGTGTTGCTGACACACTTGTTGTAAGAGGAAGGTGCAAGCTCATGTTGTTTGTGACCGGAAGAGGGTGAAGTTGAAATCCCAGCACTTCTCTGCTGACAGGAGGGAAAGCCACTTGCAAGGCAGGAGCTGGGATCTGGTGCCATTTCTGGTGTCATGGTTTGTTGAGTGTAGTATGTCTGGGACACAGGGCTGATCCCTTGATTGAGCGATCCATAGACTAAGGCAGGCTCGTAGTCATCAGTTGGTTCTGTTTTTATAACAGGAACTGGAAAAACAAAAAACATGTGATAGATATTGAAGTGATTGTGTGGGCTTGTGGCTAGGATACTCTCTTGCTAAATAAACACAAAATTCTCAATGAGTCTCTGTGTGTCAGTGGCTTCACTCTCCCACCCAATAAAAAAAATGGATGAGTCATTCACACAAGTTACAGCTGTTTCTAATATTGAAAAAGCCTATTTTCTTTGGAATCACCCTCACCATGGTTGTACTATGTAAATAAATGTTAAAGACCCACGTCACAACATAAGCCAGAGGCTCAAGAGCTCCATTAGTTGACATTCGTTACCTATATTAGAAACATTCAAATTCTAATATTAAAAGATCTCTCTTCCCCCCCATACATATACACACACACACAACACATCTCAGAAAATTCTTCATAAAAATCTTTTGAATCACAATTAAATCATTATGAATACAAGAACAATCCTTGAATTTGATATATTGTCTTCACATGAAGGGGAAAACATCTTTCAAAGTGCCTCACCAGATTTTATTCTAAATTGCAATGATGATAAGAAAGTCAATCACCACATTATGAGAGTCAGGCTGTGGGAGAAACAATGCTAATATGTGAGCTTGTGCTGAATATCTAGCAGATACTGAATCTCATTTCATATAAAATGTTCCTCTTATTGTTCGAACCATTGCCTTTCACATCATTCCAATCCTCCTGTACTTGACTTTGAATGAGTAATGTGACTTGCATATGTTTCACAAGATTGGTCTGGACAAAGAAGGCCCTTTGGCCTCGCTGATCTCAATCCTCCAGAACATCCACCCTTACTGTGTCCACACATCATTGCATCAAGCTGCCCTTTACATGAGTAACACAATGAAGTAAGTCAATATTATGATTAATTGAGCACCCTTTTAGAAACCTTGAATAAACCCTATTCTATTCTGTTGACTACAAAGTAGCAAACTAACAATCTAGGAACCTCTGCAATTTTTGCCTCATTGAGCTAAGGAGCTTGACAAGCAGAAATGGAAAATAAGTGTGTGTTCTAAAAAAAAAGCTTTTGAACAGTAGCTACACACTTGTTAACAATACAGTAGCTTTGAATTTAAATGATGTGCATCAACTTTTGCTTTGGGTGTATAGTAGAGCATGATAGGTTCCCATAATGGATAATTGCAATTCAGTTTTTTGGGTCTCAAGACTCCCAAAATAAAATACTGCTCAATTTTCAGCAACATAAGGTAGTTTGTTCCTCCTACAATCAGATAAGTGAGAGAGAGAAACACACACACACACGCTAATTGTGTCAGAGGGAAAGAAAGGCACAGGAGAGAAAGACTAAAAGGAGAGGAAAGGAGACCAAAGAAAATGGCTAGCACAGTGTGGAATAACAATCTGATGCAGATATCAGACTCTCTCCAGTGCACAAATCTATTTTAGCTCTAAACAACTTATTTCATACTGTGAAAAACTCACAACAAATGCACACCTGCATCCACCCAGGACTTCCTATGATCCTCCCCTTCCTTCAATCACACTTATTGGTGTGTTTGGTCATTCCCCCGCTCACATACCCTTTTTGGACCCTACCCCCTGCCTCAAGTGCGAACTCTGCAATGCCCAGCGCTTTAGGCCGTCCTCCTGACATGAGAGACACAATGTAAATTATTTTGCTGTTGTTGAAAGCTACAGATTTGCCCAAATGTTAGGGGACATGAGCCCGAATAAAACTATAGTACGGAAATGAAAAACAAAACTGCTAAGATTTCACGTGCTTCTTAATTGTATAAAAAATACTGTGATCACTGCCACGTCTTTCTCAGTTCTGGAGTGCAGTCAAGCATTTCATAAAACTGCTGCTAACCTGGTGTGATACAGCCCTGCACATTGGGGTCTATCTTAATCTGATTGATAAAAATAGCGAGCTTTTTTTTAATGTATTTTGATATGGGGAAATCTGAAGTTCACTATTTTTAGTGATCAGTGCAAGATAAAACTCAGATAAACATTTACAAACAAGATGCATTGTTAACAATCTCTTTGTTCTAACTTGTATTTAGCTAGAAGGGAATCCTCAATAAAACTAATTTCATCATTTTTCTTTCACTTTACTTTTAGTTTGATGTATTTGTGCTCTTTTGTGTTTGTAAATTATTTACTTCTTGTTTTGAAGTATCAAAAAAAATTGAAGCTGAAGCATGCTTTGTGAAAACTTTCCAAACTTTGTGGTACATTTTCATCTCAAAAATAAAAATAATTACATTAGTTTTTTTAATTTTAACATACCAAAAAAGGTAAATAGGTAAAAACATTATATTCGGCAAAGTCTGTTCAATATCTGGAAGCATTATCTGGAAGCAAAATGGTGATCCCTATATTTTGGGGATGTGACTTGCAATTAATTGGTTAATACACATGACCAGTTTCAATTTTTTAAGGCACTTTAACAGTTAACAGGTGAAACTATGTAGAATGAAGAAGCGCCTGTGTTTATAGAAAATAATCCAAAATGTTGAAGAGCAAGAGAGGCATTGACATTTAAACAGAGCTACGCCTTAGACAAAATAAACATCAATGGTCCAGGAGCAATACTGTACTTCATACAATTACTAACTAAACCTGGTTTAAACTTTTAAGTTTAGTTCCAGTGACAGGTTCTAAACACATCAAACTTTCTTGTGTACTTAGAAATCCGAAGCTACTGAAGCTGTTTATACTCTCTACAGACTAAGTGCCTGACAACCAGTCATAAGGTTATGTACTAATGCAAAGCTTTCATAACTCTGAATCTGTTCAGCAACTTTATTCAACCTTTTGTAAAGCACAAAGTGTGTTCTCCAAAAGCCCTTACTGTTTAATCAATGGGGTACAATTTGCAGATTTCTAATGGGATTCATTTATATCGTCTCAGAGTTCAAAATAGGGAATCCTGCTGCTATCCAAGTGAATTCAGCCAAGCAGTGGGAACCCCACATCTATTTTATAGTGAGTCAGAATGGGGTTCCCTTGGGTGGCTGTAACAGATTTTGTTTTACTGGACGTTCACAGTTACCTCAATAGTGAAACATTTCAATCATGGTCGGTGGGGGGCAGGTGGGGTGGGGCCTTAGGGTTATTCCTAGTTGAGCCTTCTCATTATTGGCATCTATACATACACAACTGCAGGAAAGGCCATTAGACTACACAGAAACTCTGGTTAACTTTCCCTTCTTTAATGAAAAGGCAGGGAGGGGAGAGAAGGGAGAAACAGTAGCAAATAGCCAAGTGTAGCAGCAGAGGTCAAACCTCAGATTTTCTCATTCTCTAGGGCTCAGTTATTCATTGAATAAACTCATTGAGCAGTCAGAAGAAGCCACCCAATTTCTTTCTCTATGAATTTTACAAATATGCAGCCTTTAAACATAGAGAGTATGATGTGCACATTCTGTTGCCAATGAACTGAAAAACAAAACCAGCAGTAAACAACAGTTGGAACAGCATCTTGAAGTGTAGGGAGAAATATTCAATGTGGAATTTTATGCTCTTATGTACACTGTTACTCTGTAGATGATAAAACCATTTATTTCTATTTGATGTAGGGCCTTTCCTTTGGCCTATTTTCATTTGGGGAATTATAAGGCAGGGCACTGGGAGAAGCTCCCTTCTCTTTCTGAAGAAAGCTACAGAATCCACCTGAATTGTCAGATTAATATATAATTTCAGAAAACAATACTTGTAGTGCAGGAGAAGGGGTGTCTTCAATTTTACACCTATATTTGTACTAATATGCAACTTTGCAAAGGGCACTTTATAAATGCAAGGTGTTTTTGCACCACTGATAAGAATCCAAATAACAGTTTGTCGTTTAAGTTTGTGGATATTCACAGTGTTCACTCATTATAAAATATTAGTACTGCTTACTAATGCAAGCATGGGATTCGTGAACCAATACATCTGTGTCTTTTGTAACATGGTGCACTTAGCACAAGCACTCAAAGCACTTCAAAATGTATAGCCAAAATATTTTCTGTGCATCCTATGATATGGAAGATTACCACAACTTGGTTATCTTTCTTTCTAGGTCAGCTACCTAGCAATGACAAATTGCTTCCCTCAGAAGAAATACAATAAATATGTATAGGTGAAGTCAAACTGCATTGTTCATACATGCCTGATACAGTGGCATAATCAATGTCCTTGTGTCCAGACACTCATCGGTCTGAACATTTATGTGCTAACATTGGGCTGGGTTGCATGTAGAAGAAAATGCTTTTAATTTATCAAGTAATGATACTTAAAAAGTCAACAGGTTCCAAAATGCAGCAATTTCAAGTAGAATTGCTTCAATGCATCCAGAAGTGCATCTCTCCAATTTATAGAAACTCTCTCTGACATGATCTATTCCAGAGCAGATATCCCACAAGTTGACATGACACACTTCTGGTTTCCGGAAGATATACCAACTCATAAAGTCTAACTGAGAAATTCCATTTGAAATCTCCATGTTTTAGATGCTGACAGACAGTAAAGGAAAAAAAAACTGTAAATGTGGTCTTAATAAAATAATCTGTATCACAGTGGCAAAATAAATAGAGTTAATCCATCACCAAAGCACGTCTTTTCAAATAATCTTTCAGTTTTAGAATATACTGGATGTAAAATAATACAAAGCACCAACGAATAACGGAATTTCTAGGTCAGGGGATAAATGACTGTTGAATGAGCTTATCTGTGATCACTGGACCACAGCCAGAGTCTGACTAAAACACATTACGTTTATAAATGTTAAAACACAAGGGTAACCAGCATGTGAACTGGAAGGAATCAGATGATGTTATTGGGAAACACTCTACAGATATGCTTCTTTTGCATAATGAGGTATAACTGGGTCTTCTGAATACAGAATAGTATTGTGCTAACTTAAAATCGCTAAAGTGATATAAGAGCCATCAACTGAAGAAAACTAAACTATGTTGATTAGGGGAATAGATATCATTGCATGCAGACCCAAATTGAATAATATTTAAAGCTAATCAAAAAGGTTTCCAAGTTTCTTTTTCAACATGGTAACATTGTCAAAATTGTGCTTTTCTTATTTATTGTACCAGTACCATTTTTTAACAAAGTATTCAAATAGGACAAGGAAGTTCTATTTGCAATTCATTCACAGGTTTTCTCGCACATACTAATAATAATCCTTGCATTTGATACTGAGCCTTGTCACATCTTTGAAACATCTCAAAGTGCTTCACGGGATGTACTGTAAAGTGGAGCGTCTGTGTTATGGGACTTATATAGAAAACACACTCTATCCTGGGTGGGAGTGAGTTACAGACTGGAACTAATCCCAGGGTTCAGGAAGCTTATACAGTAAAAGCCCGTTTATCCAACAACAAAATTACATTTGTATAGCATCTTTCACGTCAGGAAGACACCTCAAGTTGCTGGAACAGGGAACAAGCAAAGATAGTACAGTAAAAGCCTGTTTATCCGGCACCCTCAGGACTTGGCCAATGCCGGTTAAAGTGCGTGCCGGATATGCAGCCAAAAACACACTTTTTTTAAAAAAAAATGCATTTTCCGAATAAATTCCAGTTAATCGAATGCAGACCTTTTTTTTAGGTGCTGGTTATACGTAAGTTACAGTTGATCGGGTCACAGATAAACTGGCTTTTACTGTATTTCCAATTGAAAACTGCGGCCAGCAGAGTTGCATCAGGCTACAAATAATGCAAATAGAGGCATTGGTTTATGTCCAGAGTAATAAGAGTATAAAAGTAGGGAAGTAGTTACATTATATAAAACTTGGTTAGATCACCTTTTAAGTAGTGTGTGTATAAAGGAAGGACATTGTAGCATCAAAGTACAGCACAGATTCACAAGAATGTTCACAGGGATGAGTGGATATTGCATAAGGAAGATTTGACAAGTTGAGCTTTAACCTCTGGGGATGAGACAATGTAAAGCTTTAACCTCTGGGGATGAAACACCCCTGACAGAGGTGTTTAAGATTCTGAAAGGATTTGTTAGGGTGGATTTGTTAAAGTTAAACTGTTAATGGGTTATTTCCCCCTATTGATGAGTCTGAAACAATGGTGCATAAATCAAAGAAAACTAATATAGATCCAAAAGGATCCTAGCAGGTCAGGGCAAAACCTTCTGCAAGTCCTTACTCCACACGCCCGATAATAATCCCTCAAAAATAAAATAATAAATTGGTCATTTCAATCCACGACTGTTTGTGCAACGCTGCTGTGTGCAATTGGCTGCTACGTTTCGCCCAAAAATATACAGTCAATTCACTTTACAGTATATTCTGTGAAGCTCTTTGAGATGTCTAGAAGACATGAAAAGCGCTATATCAGATGCAAGGATTATTATTATTAAATTTAGAAGGAACTTATTTAAGGTATTTACAAAGGTGGGTGATGAGAATGTGGAACTCACTGCTGGAAGCTGTGGTTGAAGCAAAACACATCAATGTATTTAAGAAGAAATTTGATGTGTACATAAAGGAGAAGAGAATTAAACAGCACAAGGTGTGGGGATTAGGAGTAGTGGAGGCTTGTGTGAGTAAACACTGGCACAGTTTAGCTAGACCAAATAGCCTGTTTTCATGCTGTATCATTGTGTGTAATTCTATTCTATGTTTTTATTGTTTAAACATCTGGAATCCCCAACATGCCCTCTGGGTCTCTGACATGCTGATCTGTCCATTCCCTCTGTTCAGCAAGCTCTAGCCTGCTTCATGTTTGCCGCCCTACCAGCAATGGCCAGGCTTTCAGCACCTATGTCCCCAAACTTTGGAATGTCATCTCACAATCCCTTTGCCTTTTTCCCTCATTTGCTTACTTCAAGGCCCAATTCAAGACATTCCTTTTCAACTATGCCTTCAGCCACCCTCCTACCCCTCTGCCCTCCCTCATCCCTTCCCTGCCCCCCCCCCCCCCCCTCCGCCCTCCCCCACCATGCTCAGGGACCTGACCCCTGAATGTTCAGCGGCTTGGGACCTCCTCCCAAGTGAAAGGCTCTCTACAAATGTAATTTTATTGTTGTTGGGTCCCCATCCTTGGCTTTTGCCAAACTGCATCTTGTACTTTCTGGAACTAGGTATGCAGGATGTCTCTTCCCAGGGAGAGAGTGTGTATTGCATTCCAGACAAAGGATAATTTCAAGGTGGAGGACCCTTGACCCTGGCTACCGATGGTAGGGCGGGTCAGGTAGGAGGCATTGAGCAGGCTGGAGCTTGCTGAACGGAGTGAGTGGACAGGTCAGCAAGTCAGAGACCCAGAGGGCATGTTGGCGGATTGCACATGTTTAAACAATAAAAACATAGAATAGAATTGCACAGAATGATACAAGTGTGGATCCCTAAGTTTGATTTGAATACTCTTGGTGTGGTGATGCACCTGGTTAACCAAACAAAAAACATCTGAACCACAAGGTTAAATTGTCGCTTGTAATCCTGAGCTCTCATCCATTACTTTTTTGAACCCTGGATTTTTTTTTAAGAAACAAAAAAGTATTTTGCCTTTTTTATAGCTGAGTCTCATCAGCTATAATGACAAAGAAGTAACGCTTTGCACAGAATATCTGCCCGGCAATCAAAATTCACATGGTTGTCACAGAATATCAGGTTCCTTTTGGATTTCAAAGGAATTCACCATCCTCTATATAATATCTAAAAATACTCCAAACTAGGCCTGCCAAATTCCACTTCGAGGTGAGTTACTTTCCAGCTGTGGCGAGTTGAAGGCTGTCAGTGGTCTGCAACCCTTCAACTTGCTGGCAGTGGTAAAAATAGGGCTGCTGTCAGTTACCTGCTTTTCCATCTCTCCCCAGCACAAGTGGTCGAGAGGAAGGGGGCGGATCAGCCGAACTACTGAAAGATCATCCAACTTTCCTATACTAGTGGTCAGGTTACTGGCAATGACTACAGGTCCAGCTCAAGGCTGAGCCATTGTTCTGATTTCTGAGCTCCCCCTCCTTATCCTTATGAGACTGGACTCCAGCTGTCATTTTCATTGGGAAACTGACTAAGCCAGAAAAATATATTTGTATTTTGATTTTAAAAAACCACAACCAGTGATTTGGGTAAACTGTCAATGTGCTGGATTCATAGCAGAGTTACACAAAAAAAGTTGCAAATATCCACACAGTAACTCTCAAGGGAAATGGACATATTGAAGTTTGAAACTAACTGGCTGGATTACAAAATTGAATTACGGAAGAAGGGAGAGAGAGAGCAAATTTGCTGCTGGGACCACAAATGGAAAACCCACTTATATGTGCCAAGATGACAATCAGCCAAAGAGGTTAATCTCTTCACTACAATCCTTCATCATTCCTGTGCTTTACATATTTGATGCTCTGTTGTATCTCTTCCCAATCCCCCCACTGCCAATGGTTCCTTATACTGTATATCCCAAAGATGTACTTTATTTTTTTTAAGGATGAAATGCCTCCCGCTGCAGCCAAGTAACAGCGTACAGCGGACGAAAAGTTAATTGACAAGCTTAAAAATACATTAAAATAAATCTATCGGCCAAGCAGTGAGTAACTTTCAAAACATTTTTTCCAGTCCTGACCCAATGGAAACTCAAACTCAGAGTATTTTTCATTCTGAGACTGTATCTTTTCCATGGTGTCTAGGTGGACGGTTTCACTATTCGAGACAGGAATGCTGGTACTGGAGAAATAATTGCTGCAAAGTACTATGGCAGAGCCTGGGACAACAACAACAACAACAGCTTGCATTTATATATACTCTTCATGCAGCGAAACACCCTACAGCGCTCCCAGGTCTGTCAATAGGAAACTACAAGGGCTGAATCTACCTGTAATGAAAAGTACACCTTCACAAAATCTGACAAAGGTACATATTAAGAAGACTGTTTGGCCTACATGACCTCCTACATGACTTCCTCCCAACCTACAATTCTCCCATTATAAACATCAAACTGTATCATAAACAGTCAAATCCTATGATTGGTCACTACCAAATGAATAATCCCTGCTAATAATCCTGTGGCAGCAATCACTACAAATTGCTTTAACACATAAACATTATACGGGCTGTAAATATATATTTTTAAATATTTCTGTGAAGAAATACTGTACTTCTTGGTCTCTGGCTAAATATTACCCTTCACTGCCCCAAACATGTAACCTCTTGACCTGATGAACTGGCATGTTTGAAATATGCTTTCCTTTACTTTCTAAACCCCATCTAGCATATTACTTTACATAACTCTAAAAGATCTCCTCTGAGATCTCTCTGTTCAAGACTAAAGAACCCTAGATTATTTAGGCATTCTTCATGGCTCATCCCTTTTACACATAGGGATGGATCATCCTAGTTACTCTCCGCTGAACTGCTTCTCGTGTCACATGTTTATGAGCAGAATTGTATTCAATAATCCAGGTGCAACCTAAACAGAACACTGCAAATCTTGAACACAAATCTGAAGCTGTAACTGTCCAGCACCTTGGGACGTCCACCTGATGTGAAAGGCGCTACACAAGTGTAATTTTTATTTTTTTTGTTGTAGGAACCCCATGCCCAAAGATCTCCAGGATCTGGTGTTTGCATTTTCGGGTTGTGGAATATTCTTAAATTCAGCATTAATTTGGAAGCCAGTTTATTTTTTAACAATGATGTAATCTCTTGCATTTAAGACAACAAACAATCTTACGGCCATGAGAAACTTGAAGCCTCAATTGATTTGGCAATGGGGCCTGCCTTGTTTATTTTGCTTGTCGTAACAGCAGATCGCAAATCAGTAACACTGTTGTTGCAATAGTACTGTAAAGTTGCAGTACCGGTCTATCGGTTTTAGATTGTGACATAGCTTTTGTTCTGCCAGTATCACAAGAGCATGAATACTGCAACCAAATCTACAACAACAGAATTCAATTTATATAGCGTCTTTCACGTCAGGAGGACATCCTAAGGCGCTGGATAGTTACTGCATCAGACCCAAACTGAGGATGGGGTGTGTGTGTGTGGGGGGGGGAGGGAGGGAGGGAGGGAGGGAGGGAGGGAGGGAGGGAGGGAGGGAGGGAGGGAGGGAGGGAGGGAGGGAGGGAGGGAGGGAGGGAGGGAGGGAGGGAGGGAGGGAGGGAGGGAGGGAGGGAGGGAGGGAGGGAGGGAGGGAGGGAGGGTGGTATAACGAGTTGCCGATGGGTCCCTCGAAGAATTGAAGAGGAGAGTCTTGAGAGACTTGAAGGAGGCCAAGGAGGGGCGAGGTGGAGGGACTGTGGGATGGAGTTTCAGAATATCTATCAATAAATACGTGATAATATAATAGCTTCAAATTTCAAATGAACCAATCAAGTGATTTAAAAGTGTAATTCTCTCCTAGTTAGTAAATGTATCGTGTTGGCAAATGTGGGTATATAAAAGGAGATATCGATCATAAGATCAAACGTTACACTGATAGATTCACTGATAAGTGGAGAATCTCTTTCTAATCTATATAAATTACTTTGTCATTTAATGCATCATCATAAAAATAAATGTTCACAAAATAACTAAACTAATTTATTTTCCCCACTGAGTAAAGAGGAGTTTTGAATATCTGTACACTGGATAACCACATGTCCACTGATCTACACAAGCGCTGAGAACCTGAAGATAAAGTCCCGATGAAATGCCAATAATAAATCGTTAACTATGGGCTTTGTAACTAGCAGTAAAGATTTCCCTAAGTTTAAAGAGCAAGTTTATATCAGCAACCTGAGGTGATATACATTTAATGTATATCACCTCATGTAACTTGTTGGAACAATACAGGGTGAGTGAGAGCCATACAGAGGCACACAGTCAGAGAGAGGAGAGAGAAATCAGAGTCAGAATCAGCAATAAAGAAAAACGTAAACATTCACACACACACACACAGTCAGAGAGAGTTATAGACAGAAAAAACTCCAGAGACACAGGTAGACAGAGGAAGAAAGAGGGAGACAGTCAACATCCTGAAGGAAAAGAAAATCAGAAACAACAAGAGGCACTGTGTAGGGTGACAGAAAAGGCACAATAACACTGTAAATGTAAGAGACAGAAGGGCTGCCATAGTAATAGTGATGTGTAACTGCTGATGGAAGAACTCTTTGATTATACATGACATTTCATCAGAAGACCTGATATCTGTACTGTTTCATTTGGGTTAGGGTCATAACATAATGGGACAGAGATCAGTTAGTGCAGATATCGGGCTCTCTTATAGTTCAAATATTTGGAGTAAATTCTTTATGGACAAAGGATCTAAAACTCACTGATACCTAAAAATGTCCCTCACAGACTGTAAGTGATGCTGACCAATTGAGGGACATTTTATGATTATGGAGTATATGCAATTCTTATCTCCATGTTTAATAATGGCTAGCCTCTAAAAACATATTAAGTGTGTTTTCTACACCAATACGTATGTTTTTTACATTTAAGTAACAGTTAATTCAGTAAATTATGACTGATTGTATTAATTCAGAGCCTTATCACTGATTGTGTTAATTCAGTGGTTTACGACTGATTGTGTTACTGTTGATAATTTCAGTCTTACAGAGATTTACAAAATATGTGCAGCAGAAAAACAGGTCCCTCAGCCCAAATAGTCTGGGCTAGTATTTATGCTGCACTCGTCTGCCCCCATTCTTTATTCTTTCTCATATCCTTCAATTCACCTCTCCCTATCCCTCCCTCCCTCCCCACTCTTAGAGCTACAGTATATGTTCTTGCAAACCACAATAATCATGTTTTTTGCTTTTGACATAGTGCCATTCACATCGGGAGGATACCTCAAAGCATTTTGCATGATTCACAGTAAAGTACAGTAAAAGCTTGTTTATCCAGCAGCCACAGGACCTGACTGTTTCCGGTTAATTAAATATGCTGGATATTCGAGCGACAAGTTGCCGAAAATACTTCACAAAAAATTAACTTATTTTAAAACATACCATATTAATATCAGACAAAATAATAACACAATATTGTATGGATACTTACCAATAAAGCATTCCAGCACTCTCGGTGAAATAAAAATTCTAGCGTTCATTAAGTTTAATGCGTGCACATGTGCACGCATTGACCACATGCACAAAGTGAGCATACTCGCGAGTGGCTCCGGTATGAGATCCGTTTGCTGGAATGGTGAATTGTATTGGGAGGTACCGGTTGGTTGAGCGTTCTGGTTGGTTGGGTGCCAGATAAATGAGCTTTTACTGTAGTTTAATTGTATTTTTGTAACTGAAAGCAAAAGCCAAACGGTGCACTCCAATGTCTCACAAACAGCCATGAAGTCAATGATCACTTTTATTTGGAGGATTGTTGGGTTTGAGTCCCGAAGAAAAACTCCCTTCTCCTTTCAAATAGTTCTATTATCAAATTTCTGAAACTGATGAATAAAACAAGTGGCAATTTTCTATTCAAGACTTAGGTGTTTATTTACTCATTTATTTTATAGACATTTTGTATGTAATCCTAAGCCTACGTTTTATTTAATAACTGATGAATATTGTCTTTATCTCCTTGGTTTGCATCAACAGTTAGTCAGTTAGTTTCCAGTTGAATTATTTACTTCTAACAAATGGTGAAACCTGCTATCCAAGTGGTGTGCTGTAGCTCAGCGGTTAGAGCACTCGCCTCACAAGCGAGAGACCTAGGTTCAATTCCAGGCAGGGTGAGACATCTGGAACACGTGAAAACTGCTAATATAAAATGCAAGGATTTTTTATTATCCAGCCTGATAGCAGCAGGTGGTGTTGACTTTGAACAATATACTTTAGAATCGTAGTGTGAGTAGTTACCATTAGCGGGCAGGTAGGTAAAGCGTTGGCTCTGGCTCCTCTTTCGCTTCCCATTGCAGATGTAGAAATAAACCTGAACAGGG
This sequence comes from Hydrolagus colliei, assembly GCA_035084275.1. Classification (NCBI taxonomy): domain Eukaryota; kingdom Metazoa; phylum Chordata; class Chondrichthyes; order Chimaeriformes; family Chimaeridae; genus Hydrolagus; species Hydrolagus colliei. The sequence continues at coordinate 107,536,461 of CM068743.1, forward strand.
CTTGTAATGTGTTGGTTGCGGTAGGGTGGAATCTCAACCAACAGTGAATTCTGCAAAAGAAAAACATGCAGTCTCATAGATATACAACTGGTATAATAGAGCAATTTATGCTGTGGCTTGCTGAATTTTCTCAAATCATTAAATAAATAAATTGGAGACAATACAATGATGTTGACAAATATTAGTAAGTAACAATGTGCAAATATTGAAATTGAATGTAATCTTTAGTTTATGTATTGTGCTGTCGATTCCAGTGCCAATAGACATTTAATATTCTTCTATAAGGTGTAACTACACAGCAAATAGATATTTGAAATCTGTCAAATTCTCAAACAAGATCAGCACAAATTTAGCCAACAAACGTAGTAGATTCTAGAGATAAATCATGTTGCTATCTCTGCCCATCATATTGTAAGCAAGGCTGTAGTCCATCTTCAATTACAAGACATCACAGACATGCAGTATATATGTACTGTATATATGCCCCAAATAATGAGTGCCATATGATGATGACTACTCGTGATTCAAAAAAAGTCATGAGATTGAAAAATCCTTAGTGATTTTGGTCACAGGGAAATACTAAGAAACTGATGATGATTGACTCAAAGTTTTATAAATAATATGCAGAATATTAACTCTTTAATAATGAAAGACCTCTGATATAGTTATGCAACATCTGGAAGGATATAATTTCTGCAAATGCCTTATAAAGGAGGACTAAACTGTGGCTCCATTAATAACCCACATTACATTGTGAATTTGGTTATGATGCCACCAACTTCCAAGTTATTAAGTGACCACTGATATCAGTCTTTACACATATGTAAAGCATGACAAGATGTCTTTGGTGACCTGATGAGCCATTGATTAGCCATTTTATTTATTCATCCTTAAACGAAAGGGCAACTTTCAGGCATCAAGTTGCTGACAGCATCATTAACTGCTTTATGCATTTGAAGTAAAGGGGAATGTAGGGGAACCCCATTATAACACCCTTTGATAAAGTGCCATATCATTTATTAGTCTCTTGCAATTATAGAAATAATTAGCTGCATGGGAAGCTTCACAATTTACCTTAAACTATTAATTTAGTTTCAGATCCATATTTATAGGCCACCAGTCTATAAATTTAGCAGTAACCCTCCAACCATTTGTTCATTATTAGTTTCAAAGTAAAAGCAAAACATCTCTTCTATAGTGATCAATGATAATGAATATTTCAATATTCTACAGTTCTGGGCTGAATAATTAAATTATTTACAACATATCAGGCATACTTACAGGCTTAAACAGCTCCTTGTCACTCTTTGCTTCAGTCTCCCATATGTGATGCCCATCTGATGAGATATTATGAAGAGTTCATGATTTCATGAATTTACTGTTTTCTAGAATTTTGTTCTCCATCCTCCTTGACTCCCGTCAATGCCTTTTCACCTGCGATTCTGAATTCATTAACCTCCAACCCTCCCTCTTACCCCCATCTCTACCTATGTACAAATCAAACTTGAAGACTTTCTTCTTCGACAGTCACATTCCTACACCCCACCTCCTTTCTGGCTGGGTGTCAAATCATCTTGCTATTAAAAGTTTCATGACGATACCCACATGAAGGGTGCTATATAAATGCAAGTTGTTGTTGCCATACTTGAATTAATGGTTTTGAGGCTGGTCTTCAATTTACAAGATATGCCATAACAGAACAAAAAAGACACCAATTAGTGTTATTTGTTCTGCAATGCATTTCTCCAAGGTATGAATTTCGTACATTATTTTACAGTAAGATTTTCTGAACCAATGTAAAGTATTTTTTACTTTGAAGACTTAACCCATACATTCAGGCATCTCAAGCTTCCATACATTAAAGCCAGACAATGTGAACAAACAAAATAATTTACAATAACTACAGATGCATCATTAAACTATTATTTAAGACTAATGAAGTGTTTAGTCCAGTAGCTCAGAAGTTAGAGCATTCGCCACGAAAGTGAGAAATCTGGGTTAGATTCCTGGCAGGGTAAAACCTTGGGCAAGTTTCCTTACTCCACATGTCTGATAATAATCCCTCAAGAAAAAAATACAATAATAAATAGGTATTTTCAATACATGACAGTTTGTGGGACACTGCTGTGCACAATTGACTGCCATGTTTTGGCCACAAATATACAGTCAATTCACTTTCCAGTATATTGTATGAAGTGCTTTGAGATGTCTAGAAGACATGAAAAGTGCTGTATTAAACGTAAGGATTATTATTATTTATAAGTACAACTGAGAAATTCCTATCAGAGAATCATGGAACACACCTTTCCCTCATTCTGAACCATTCTCAGGAATGTTAACCTGTTGAATTTGGAATTTGGTTATTTTAGTACTAAAACTGTTCAATCAGTGGCTATCATTGTTTTGGGGTTTTGGATTTCATTACCTATTTTAGAAATTATTTTCTTAAACCTGCATTAGGCTGTTTGACCAATTTACATTCTGTGCAGTTGTGGTGAACTTGAGCAACCATCAGTGATAGGAAATACTGTCTATAACTCACAAAACAACAACAATAACAACAACTTTGATTTATATAGCGTCTTCCACGCCGGACGGCGTCTCAGAGCACTTCATAACAACAGATCCCGGGACTGAGCCAGGGGCAGGGGTAAAAAGGTGACCAAAGGCGCGGTCGAAGAGAAGGATCTTTAACTGGGACCTGAAACTGGGAAGAGAGGGGGTGAGTCGAAGGGAGTGAGGAAGGGAGTTCCAGAGCCTTGGGGCATAGTGGCTGAAAGCACGGCCACCGAGGGTGGAGTGGAGGATTTGGAGGACATGGAAGAGGCCAGACCCGGTGGAGTGAAGGCAACAGGAGCTGGTTTGAGGAGAGAGGAGGTTGGAGAGGTAGGGGGGTGCAGAGGAGTGGAGGGATTTGAAGACAAGGGTGAGGATCTTGAAATCGATCCTCTTTGGGATAGGGAGCTAGTGAAGTCTGGCAAGGACTGGGGTAATGGGGGAGCGAAGTTTGCTGAGGGTGAGAATGTGCGCAGCAGTTTTGAATTAGTTGGATTTTATGGATTGTGATGGAGGGGAGACCGATGAGGTGGGCATTGGAATAGTCCAGCTGAGAGGTGACAAAGGCATGGAAAAATACTACAAATACTAAAGCTTAAACTTGGTGGAAAGTTAACATTTTTACAAATATTTGTATTAGCAACAAGCAAAGCTTCAATGAGAGCTCATTAACTCTCATGCCCACTGGTTGAATACAAATGCAATGGCTACTGATGGAATCTTTCCCCAAATCATAGGGGTGATGCAGGCAATGAGAGAAAAGGAGTGGGAGATAGATGCCAGAGGAGTACTGCACAGGCTGGAAGGTGGAGAGGATCCAAAAAGGAATGACATATTATGTCTCTCAAAGGGATATAAGTAACCGAAAAACATCCTCTGTGGACTTTGTTGGCTTCAGATCATTACCTATGGTATGTGGAGGAGAACGAATGTAAAAGAATGGTCCATTCTGCTCTGTTTACTTTAAATGCAGTGGCCAAGCAAAGCAAACTATCCACAAATGTTGCCCATATTTTCCCACTGTAAATCAAACTCAGAAAACTTGAACCCTTTAAGTGCCACCAATCAGTGAAAAACGATTGTTTTCTTTGCTTGTATTAGAAGTGTTTTTGGTACATCTGATTGATAGCAGGAAACAGACAGAATGAGGACTCATATTGAGAATCCAGTCACAATTCAGTTTAGGCTAAAACGTTATAGCTGAAACCTGGTACCATTGCTTCAGTTATATTACAGTTGTACTAGTAATACTCTATTCAAAACAGAATATCTGTACTGCTAGCAAAGAATGTTAGCAGTTCAAAACAACAGCAAGTCCTCTCGGTTGTTTGTTTTAAGCCCGTCATTCATTATTAATTCATCTGGATATTAAAAGCATTTGCACCAGTTACTACAAAAAGGTTATTTAGCAAACCTAATGGAAAATTAATTACAAGGGAGTATTTACAATACAATATAATTTACATTTATATGGTGCCATTTACATCTAGGAGGATACCTACAAGCATTTCACATCAATGGCTGGGCAGATTACATCTAGACCTTTCTGGCTGTAAAATATTCAGATATTTCGGTATTACTGAAATAATTCTATTACATAACAATAACAAATTGAATTAGTTCCTGTTTCATGAACTATGTTTTATGGGTAAACTCACATCCAAATAGACTGTTTATGATATTAAAATATTAAGTCATTTGAATTGATGCTTCAATAAATGTAGTACTGTAGGATTACTGAAAGCTTGAACATTTTTAATGGGAGTAAGGTAATTTTGCACACATTAGGAATTCTAGTTTCTTCACTTCAAGATTGCCATGGCATGTGGTTGTAATAATAATCTTTGTATTTGATTTGTCCCTTATCATGCCTTTGAGATGTCTCAAAGCACTTTGCAACATTTTCCTGTGAAATGTAATGCTTGTGCATTTGGGATATACTGTACAAATGTAATTTTGTTTTTGTTGTTATTGTAGGTAAACACAGCAGCCAATTCACACACAGAAGTATCCCAAAAACAACCTTGAAGTGAATGACAGATTGTATTTGGGGATTGCTGGTCAGGAGAAATGATTGGAAGAAATTCCCCTTTTTTTTATACAAATTGAGTCATGGAATCTTTGATGTCCACCCGAATGAAGGTAGACCAGACCAGTTTCATGTCTCATCCAAGCAATGGCACCTCCAGCAATGCACAATGCAACCTCCCTCCCTCCCACCCAACACACACACACACACATACATAAGCATTGCACTGGAGTGTCAGCCTTGACTGTGAGTTCAAAGTTCTGATATGAGGATTGAACACATACATATTATTATATTATTATTATTTATTACGTAGCTTTCTAACACAGAGGGAAGAGTGCTTCCAAATGATCCAGTCTAAATGAACCATGTATCTAAAGTGATCATTGTAAGTAAGACCTTACCCGGTGAAAGGTGTTATATCAAATGCAAAATTATATAAAGCTTTCACACCCAAGAATGGCTGTGCATAAAAATAAGATTGCCTGAAAGGGTGGTGGAGGCTGATTCGATAACAACTTTTAAAAAAGAGGTGGATGGTTATTTGATGAGGACAGGTTTGCGGGGTTATGGGAACAGAGCTGGGGAGTGGGATTGATTTTGAATAGCTCTTTTCAAAGAGCCGGCGCAGACACGATTGGCCGAGTGGGCTCCTTTTGTTCTGTAAAATTCTATGATTCTATGATAGTTAAATCTCTTCCAGACAGCACATGCTGAATATCTTTAACAAAAACGCAAAATACTACAGGTGCTGGAAATCTGAAACAAAAATAGAAATTGCTGGGAACACTCATCAGGTCAGGCAGCATCTATGGAGAAAGGAAAAGCTGAGTCAAAATTTCAGGTCCACGACCCTTTGTCAGACCCAGTTCTGATGAAGGGTCGTGGACCCGAAATGTTGACTCACTTTTCCTTTCTTCATAGATGCTGCCTGACCTGCTGAATGTGCCCAGCGATTTTTGTTTTTGTTGGTGAATATCTTTGGCTGCCTTCAGTGGAACCGTAGCTACCTGTGGCCAGGAAGTGGTCATCTCTGTTATAACGTGGTCCCTGCTTCTTCCTGTGCAGTTTTTTTTCCAGGCAAAATGTACACCAAACAGGTTGACCCAATATTTTATTTGAAAGATTCTGCTTGGAAAAATGAAGATTTCTAGTTCACCAGTGAGTAGGAGAAATCCAAAAAAGGGCAAGGAATAGGTAGTGAATCTCAAGTCATGCTGGACTCATTGAGAGAGGTGCAATTTTTTCCCCTGAGTAAATACGGATAATTTTAAAACAAATTCAAGTAGTTTGAAATAGAAACATGGAGATTGTACTGTGTAAAACATAGTATATAAAAGATAACTATATTTACACTACATTAACTGTAAATTCTGTGAAGTGCTTTGAGATGTCTCAGCAACATAAAGCATTATATAGTATGCAAGCATTATTATTATTTATGAATTTGGATGGCTGGATGAGACAAACTCTGCATAATACTCCCTGCAGACATCAAGGCTGCTCTCATGAGATTTTTGAAGACGTGCCCTGTGTGGCCATTCTAGCCAGGGTCAATGAAAGGCTTCAGTCATCACCAAAAAGATTGAAAATTGCTCGTATGTCTAACTGTCAGGACTATAACCAGCAATGGTTCCAAGGGAAAACAATGCGGTCACTCGACACTATTGGATGAAGTGAGCTCTGATGATATTAAATTGACTATTATCTGCGTTCTTTCTTCCAGAAATATTTGTAGAGGCACATATGAAAGCAAAGGAATAATCCAAAAAACACATGTACTCGTAGTCGTTTTTGGCTCATGAATCAAGTCTGTCATAAAAGGGATATCCTGATACTCTTGGGGAGGCAAGGAAATTATTTGTAGGTTTGCTTGGAAATAAGTTCCGCCGAATGGGATTTTGTGACATTATTATGAATTTGTGTCTCTAGAGTTATTCAAACAAATTATCAAAGGATTCCTTCTGCACAAGTTATAACATCCATCCCCCAAAAACCTATAATAAATTGGTCATTTCAATCCACAGCTGTTTGTTGGACACTGCTGTGTGCAATTGGCTGTTGCGTTTCGCCCAGAAATATACAGTCTTTATACTTTACAGAATATTCTGTGAAGCACTTTGAGACTCCTAGGAAACATGAAAAACACTGTATCCAATGCAAGGATTATTATTTATTATTATTATTATTTTAGCATATGTTTCTTTACGGTGCGGTGTCTTGTAGACACATGTTAACCGCTTCATACACCCAGTTTCATGCACTATAAAATGGCCCGCTTCCGGGTTATCGGGTCATTACAGATGTCGCAGCTGGTGAGGTAGTCCTTTATATCACTATGTAAAGGAAGTAACACTAGTGGCTTCCTGTGCATGGCATTCAGGAAGTAATGACAGTAGCAACCTGATCTGCAAAATTTTCTATTATTTCACAATTTGCTAATAGCATTGCCTCTGAGTTACAGAACCCAGAAGACTACTTTCAAATGGATTTGTCACGCACTTTCTTGGACAAAGCTTCTTCAAGGAAAGTTGGGTAAACATAGTGGATCTTTTTTGAAGGGGAGGTATGTACTTTATAATCACAAGAATATAAGAGAAGTTTGGATAAAAGAAACCTTTCAGAATACTAAACTTATCTTCTTCACATAAGCAGTTTGTTAAACAAGTTCATCATTCTGGCCTCCACCCCGTAACCTAACCCACTCCAATAGTTAACAAAAAATAGTTCCCGGTGCCAGTCTAAAATTTCCCTTCACAACCCGGATCCTGTGTCATCTTGTCCTGCTGCCTTCCCTTATCTTGAAAATAATAGAGGTGTAGAATCCTTTCAGATGTCTTTTTTCAAGGCTGAAGATCCCCAGCCAATCCTTACAGCTCATCTCTAATACTAGAAAGCAGCATTATTATTCTTTCCTACACTGTCGCCCAACACTCTTATACACAGAATTTCTTATAATGTTTTAATTGGTTGTTAATTATATGAATAAGAACACCTGTACTTCCCTCTATACACATACTTTAAGGCTCAATTGGTAGCGCTCTCACCTCTGATCAAAAGGTTGTGACATTGGCATTTTACAATTTCTTGTAAATCCTATAAAGTGCTTTGAGACTTCTTCATAACCAGACAAGGCACTATTATCATTTACACGTGATTAGCACAAACTTCCAATTCAGCTCTATCGGTTTAAAGAGAAAAAGTATCATTCTGGCCTAAGATACACAGCTTCTAAACCTAGTCTGAGCTGTTCTAAATCCTCCGATAGACAAACTAATAGTGCTTGAGGATGTTGATCAACATCTAATTGTATCCATTCCCTAATCCATTCCCTAATAACTCACTCCCTTTGCTAATATGCAATTGTGCAAAGAACTCAAGAAAGTTGATAACATATCGAAAATAATCCCATAGATCAGTGAACGAAAAATGAAACATCGGACTAGCAGTTAATCTGAGTAAATCAAGGAAATCCAGAATGCGTATGAATAATATTTTCTTACTGACTAGTATTGTCGAAACATCTGTGTAGAGTTAATAAAGGAAGAGAATTAATTGCACTGGAGGGATCTTATCAAATCATTTCAGATATCAATCAGATGAACAAATGCAAAACAAAACCACAGTAGCTACAGCATAGGAACATGCCATTGACGTGTCCTGTCATTTTATTAAATCAAGACAGATCTTTATATTCAATTTCCTCACTATTCCTGTATTCTCTGAATATGCTGTGTGTGTATGTAGGTCTCTATCGCTGAATCTGTTTATCTACCAATTTAAAAATTACAATTAATTCTGTAACATTAGCCTTTTGGGCAATGTATTCCAGTTTTTTCATAACTATATTTCAAACAAAAGTTTTCTAATTGGCTTAAACCATTTTAAGACCTTCGTATGTATCTCCCCCACCCCTACCTCACCCCTTCATTGCTCCTCTCACCACCAGATTGGGTGCAAGCCAAGACCATCAAGCCTTTGGGGGTAACCTCCCTCCCCCAATGTTTAAGGCTCTATCTAATTATGTACAGTATTGTAGTATTTATTGTATAGTATCATTGACTGTAGCCTTGACTTTAGCAATATTGCTGAAGGGTAAAGGAGGCAATTTTCTTGTCTCTGAAGGCAGTAAGGCAATCCTCAAGAGGTGTTTTCAACAAACTGAAGCAGGTATGTACTCATCTCCTGCAGCCACTTTTCTGGTTGCCGGTGCTTCGGTACTCAGCATGCCCGTATAGAGCAGCAGGTATTTATAGCAAGTGTTATCATGTACTTATTTTGTACCACTGGCTTCAATGAACCCTTGCCCCAGAAATTCCACATCCAGTCTGAAAAAAATGGATGTGCAAATGTGACTTTCAAACAATAGTTCACTAAAACTCCCATGCAGTGGATGTGTGTTGTCACTCGACTGTGACACTAATCTGACCTGTAGTGCAAAATGGAGCAAATTATATGGAAAAAGTAGTCCACCATAGAGACTGCATTTATATTACAAGTTGAAGTTGAATGTGAGAGTGATACGTTAATCCTGAAAAGCAAATTTACCCGTAACTTTTAATATCCAAGTTATTTAAGTCACTATGAGTAACAGTGGTGTATTGCACAGGCAACGTTTCTGTGAAAAATCTGGCCTGTGTCTGAGAGTGGAAAAGACAAATCATTAAAAGCTAGTAGCACTTCATTTGTAGAAACACAGAAGCAGAAGTTGTTATGTATCAGACAGTAGAGGCAGACAATTCCTCATGTTACGTCTGGAGAGCCATGAGGGAAATCTCAACTCCCACGCACTGGGATATCCTCCAAGAGGGAAACCTTAGACAATTGCATTAGCCTCTTTGGGTAAACATGTTTTGCAGGTTTATATTGTTAAATTAAAAAAAAGCAATGGAAAACATAGTGGGAAGGGGGTGGGGTGGAAAATTCTCCTGTTGGAAAACACTATTTTTTTTCACACTACCCTGAATACTTAGGGGTCCTGCTGACACAAGAGGTATCTTTTTTATTTAAAAAAATGCTGGACTCTTACCAAACCTTTTCCACCAGACACCTGCAGTATGTACCCACCACTTAGGTATTTTTAAATCTGGGTAGATTGGGGTTATAGTTCTTAGAACAGAGTGTCATGGAGTGTTTTTATTTGGGTGTTTAAAACAATGAAAATAATTTACAGGTAGACTGTGGACAACTCTTTCTCTAGTAGAGGTCACAAATTGGGCATAGCCTTAAATCAAACCAAGACAATTAGACCTGAAGATGTATTTCAAACACACAGAGGTTTGGGAAGATCGGAATGCCTGTCCTGAAAAGGCTGTTAAATGAGAGATAGACAGATACTTGGGCAGTATCTCTGCAACTCCTTGCCTCAATCCCCACTCTCTTCAATTCTAATAAATTGCGTTTGATATAGTGCTTTTCACATTTTCTAGACATCTCAAAGCGCTTCCCAGAATATACTATAAAGTGAATTGCCTATATATTTGTGGGAGAAACGCGGCAGCCAATTGCGTACAGCAATTGTGGATTGAAATGACCAATTTTTTTTGGGGGGAGGGATTATTAATTAGGCATGTGGAGTAAGGAAACTTGCCACAGTTTCGCCCTGATCTGCCTGGATTCGAACACAGGTCTCACGCTTGTAAGGCGAGTGCTCTAACCACTGAGCTACAGGACTCAGACTTTCCTCTTCAATCGTGCCTTTGGTCACCACTCCGCTTCCTTTCTGGCTCAGAACCAAGCCACACCGCTACTTAATGCTCCATGACACTACCCACATGAAGGGCACTATATAAATGCAACTTATTGTAATGGTATTAGGGTTTGGTAAAGGACATTAAGATTAAAAGGGCTACCAAGGTCCATTAAACTGGTAGATCAGGCTCAGTGGGCTGACTAGCCTTCTCGTGTTTTTTTATGTTCTCTGCCCAAGCCAGCTCCCTGATTTACAACACCAATAAAACAATATTGTATAAAATGGATCTGTATGTGTCTGTGTGCTTTCATTCTCAGGACAACAATTAAAATCTTACGTTGAGAGAAAATTACACCATAAAGTTAATACAAAAATAATCTAAAATGTTAAAGCATGGTCCTGCTTTCTTTCTTTTTTTAATGTGGCAAATATCACAGGTTTACAAGTTAAATTAAATTATAATAGCATTCTGAAACTAGTCACTGCTTTCAAATTTTTCAACTATGTTTCAAATCAAATAACTTAATTTTGTCTAAAATCTTATCTGTAATTTTTCCAGTGAAACCAAACTAATACTTTTTGAAGTATATGACAGTCACAAGAAGGAAATTTAGAAGATGCTTTTCCACACAGACAGTTGTTAGGATATGGACATTTTTAAGAGGGATGTAGACAAGTATATGAAAGATGAAGGTTTGAAGGGCTACAGGACAAGTAACATACTGCAATCTAGAATGCTGAACAATACACATCACCTGGGAATCATATCATTTCTAAGTTTTCATTGAAGTTAAATTTTTAAAGAACATTTAGAACCCACCTCACTTAGAAACTCTGTTGTTATTGCAATCTAATAAATTGGAGTCGACATCGATTGCTTTCAATTTGAACGTTCCAAAAAATTGTGCATCTGTAATTTTATGTATTGTTTACTTTTTGCCCCTAGCAATGTGGAGCAAATTATACAGAAATAGTACAGCAGCATGATATAACAGCATGGAGTCCAGTCGGGTAGTGATTAGAGCACTCAACTCACAAATGAAAGTTTCTCTGCCTGAGAAACAAACGCTTTTGTTTCTCAGGCAGGGCAAAATCCTAGACAAATTTCCTTGCTCCACACGGCTCTGTTTACCTAGCTGTATGTAAGATCCCAGTTAGTCAATTGGTTGGTTGCTTTCTGGGGGTAATAATTGCTTCAAAAGATATAATTTAAAAAATAATATCTGAAGAACTCAATCCACGACTGTTTGCAGGTTATCGCTGTGCACAATTGGCTGCCACGTTTCGCTCACAAATACACAGTCAAACCGCTTTACTGTATATTCTGTAACGCACTTACAGACGTCTCAATGACAATGATAAGGCGCTATATCAAACGCAACGACTATTATTATATACAAGTCTCCTTGCATTCAGTATAGTGTTTTATCACGTTGTTTTATGGTGCTCTATCACATTGTTGAAACCTCTCAAACCACTTTACCGGATTTTATTTGAAGTGCAGTAACCGCGCATGTGTAGGTGAACGCACAGCAATGCCACACAATCAGGAATGAAGTGAATAATTATTTTTATTCAGAGCTTTCTTCTCTTTTCGAATAGTGATATGAGAACAATTATTATTATGATTTTTATTATTAACACCCACCTGAACAGACAAACGGTTTAATGTCTTATCCAAAGGAAAACATCTTTAATAATACAACACTCCTCCAGCACTGAGTTGGAGTACAAGTGTGAGAGACAATTTTCAAATACCCACAGCCTTCAGATTCAGGTGAGGGCGCTACCAACTGAGCCAGGCTGACATCTAATCACAACATATGCGTACCACATGCTGATGGAGAATGTGAGAGTGATAAGTTATGTGATGTTCACTAAAGCTGGCGAGAACTTTGTTCCATGCTTATCATGGAAAATCACCTCATAACAGTGCACATTACAGATCGTTTGTTGGTGCCAGGAAGAATCATCTTTATCGGGACAGATCTTCTTAAGGAAATATCTGTTCAAATACTGCTTTGTTTTTATATTGAGCCAAATATACAAAGTCAATTAGAGGAATGGAAGTGAACGATTTCAAATACGGCCAACTCGTATTCAGTCCATAATGAAGCATTTATCAGGAGCACCAACTACTGCTGCCTCAAAATTGCAGGCGCCTGTCCAATCAATCCAGACTGAAAAATTACCGTTCATCAGGGAATTCCCACACTCTGAGTCATTTTAAAACAAAGAAAATAAAGCTCCTATCCCCCATGCCTGCACATATTAACTAGCGTTAATTCGGTTTCGGAAAAAAACACGGCCTCGGGACTCAACTTGAAACTCACTGGTCCTAATTGTCACAGCACAATAGAAAGCTTGACAATAAGGCTGTGAAGTGGGGGATGTGCGCTGCAACGTTCAAGTGGTGCCTCAGAGTTCAGGTTTCCACAGGCAGCTGTGGAATTCGGAGTCTGTGCCAGCAGCAGGGAAACCCTCCAAAACAATGACCCTTAAGGAGGTTCCTCCCTTTCAGGTCATGTTCATGACTCATAAATTCTAATATTGTCACTGTGAAGGAACAGGTATTTGAAAGTTGTCCATAAATATAAAAATCCTTCATAAAACATCCAGTCAAACTTCACTATAGCGAGAGAGAGAAAAAGCCAATGTTATGACAGACTTTTTTCCTAGTGCCGGTTCAATATCTACCACTGTCAAAAAGAAATGGCGAGGCTCTCACAGAAGGTTAACCCCCGGCACAATAATTCCACCCGTTGCTGAGAGTTTGGAGAGGATCATAAACCAAAAGAAAAAGTCATTTGGTGCATTTTTTGCGCCATCAAGACCCGTCAGTTACGATAGAAAATGCATTCTTTTAAAAGAAACGACTGGCAAACGCTGAACATAGAACAGTTTCTCTCAAATATTACACGTGGTAGTCCTTTTTTTTATTTTTGGAAGACACTGAATTTCAAAAACATATTTTTGAGATGTTCTGGAAGAAACTTATTTGCTGCATCAATAACATAAAAGAGACCCTGATTGACAGGGTGGATTCAAATGCAGCCTGGGTTGATGGGATGAACCGGTCTTTCTGTCTGTTGGTTATGAGAGGACATATGTGAAATATGTTAGGTCACGTTTAATCCAGTGCCTACTGGGCACCATTACACATTCAAACCTAAACTCACTCAGATGCCACCTGATTTGTGCTCCCCTATCAAATACACACCAAGTGCTTCACAGGATACACTTCGCAGTATATCCTGTGAAGCACTTTGAGACGTCTTTCTAATGTGAAAGCTGCTGTATCACCCGCAAGAAATATTATAACTGGTAAGGGAAATGCGAAATTTCACACGAGTGCAATAAGGATGACATTAGCACACTGGGTAGGCAAATAATCTTCATGGCTGCAGGTCCTTGTCAATGCCAGTTTATGTGGGTGAAGCTCACACTGCCGTGGTTGTTCAATTTACCGATCAGTGGGAATTGAGACATACATGTCTGTCCATAAAGGAAAGTCAGTTTATCGATGGACAGAGAGGACAAAGGATCGCTGGACACATAAAATGGAAAACTGTTCCATTTCGCAGCACCAACGTCCTTCGTTTTTGTGGGCACAAATTTCACCAGAATAAAAGATAAAGAGACTCCGCTCCAGTGATATCAGTAACCAACAGCCCTGTATTGGGCATCTTGTACTCAGCCCTGAAGTAGGTGCATATGATTGAGTTCCAGACTGAGAAATATCTCTAGGTGCATCAGAAGATTAAATACACTGGTCAGTGGATGCGTTGTATGTGGATTCCTCTGCCAGACACTGACAGTGCATATCCTTTGGTTCTTGCAGAAAAAAGGAACCTTCTCAACTCCATAGTTAATCAAAACATGTTTTTCAAAGGAACCATACAACAGAAATAAAGAACTATATTCGAGGGCAAGGAACTGAAAATTCAAAGCACTCAGTTACAAAGTTTCCTTCTTCTTTAAAACAAACACATTAACTGAGAACGGGCAAGGGTCATATCTAAACAGATGTTTAAACATAATCTGTTTAAAACAACTTCATTCTCCATCTGTAAATTCGTGGCACTATAAGATCAAAAACAATCAAAACAAACACTTACTGATTCTAATTGGCAAACATTAACTATTCTGACAGCAGCTGTATAAATATGAGTTTTTTCCCCTGTATTAAAACTTTTCTGACTGGAATGAAATACTTACATTGAAAGGATTAAGAAGATGTCAGGCACACATTTTCCATGAAAGCTCATAATTATCAATAAGCCACACCTATTAGTTAAATTATTTATTTAAATACACCTAATAATAATCCCTCAAAAGAAAACAATAATAACAGTTATTTCAATCCACAACTGTTTGTGGGACACTGCTGTGCGTGATTGGCTGCTGTGTTTCGCCCACAAATATACAGTCAATTCATTTTACAGTATATTCTGTGAAGCGCTTTCAGCCCTCTAGAAGACGTGAAAAGTGCTTTATCAAATGCAAGGATTATTATTATTAAATTGTAACATTAAATTTCACACTGGAACAGCACAGTTTAATGTTGAAACATTTTCTGTTGAGTTCTTAGGCAACAATACACAGGCATGAAGCAAATTATTTGATCATCTGTAGTGTCCAGTACATGCAGCAAAAAAAAATGATGAGCGGGACAGTAAAAAATACTTTAGAGCAGATGATAGTGGAGCAACAACAACAATTTACACTTACATAGCACCTTTCGGGTTGTGAGAAGTTCTCAAAAGTACTTTACAGATTTTTTTAAAGATTTGGTCATCTGCATTTATCAGACACCCATCACCATGCTTAAGAATATCCACACCAAGCTGAGATTTCCATGCATTCCACCTCCACATAAATAGATGTTGGAATGGAATGCACACTCTCTCCCTGGATGAATGCATCCTGCTTACCAAATTGTGGAATGTATTAGGCGTAGGTTGGCTGGAGTGACGGCTTGGGGACCCCAGTGTGTGCGTTGGGGTACTGCTGGAGTCAAACCATTGCTGTCTGGCAAGCTTTCCCACTGCTTGTCCAATTAGGACCACCCTATCTATTATGGCTTTGGCTTACAGGGTTACATTACAGACTTAGCGGAAGCCCCAGTTTAAAAAAGAGTTCAAATTTTAGATGTTTAGTAATAAGTCTTGTCCTCAAAGGTAGATTTATAGTTTTTAAACTAAAAGGTATTCTCATCATATATACTTCTTTCTGGTGTCAGATAAAAATGCTAAATATCCTTCTACATACCTGCTGCTTTTTCTACAAAGATGACCTTTGACTCTGGGAGAAAGTTATGACCATTTAAAATCATCTTCTTTCCACCAGCGACAGGATAGCTGTCCACGCTTTGTTTTTCCACAAGTGGTAATTCTTGTGCAGATCTCTGGGCTGAAAATAAAAGAAAGTCAATAATAATAATTTTATGGATTCAATGGGAAACCTCTGGGTGTCAGCCTCAGAGTATAATAATAATAATCCCTCCAAAAAAAAACACAATAATAAAATTGGTCATTTCAATCCACAATTGTTTGTGGGACACTGCTGTGTGCAGTTGGCTGCTGTGATTCGCTCACAAATATATACAGTCAATTCACTTTACAGTATATTCTGTGAAGCACTTTGGGACGTCAATAAGATGTGCAAAGTGCTATATCAAATGTAAGGATTATTATTGTATATTAAATTATATTATATTAATCCTCAATAAAATAACTGGGTCCTTCAGGCTTGACTAAGTGAGGAAATGGCATTGAAAAAGTAAATCTAGCTCAATATTTTAGGACGTAACAAGACAGTAGAACAAGCGGATACAGGTTCAGAATTCTAATGGCCAATTTGAGGGCCAATAGCAGGAAGTTTTTATTTACTCAGAGTGGAATCAATGATTGGAACAGCTGGCCATGTACACTGGACTCATTTAAAAAGCAGCCATATTGCTGTGATGAGGGGGAAACGGAAGGGTGGGTGTTCTAGAAGGCTGAGATCAGATGAGCCAAAACGCCTCTTCATCCAGACCAATCTTGTGTGATCTTTTGAGTAGCTGTTTACAATTATTTTGTTGGAGAAGGTCAATGACGAACATTCCACTTGACTGGCCTGAAATGGGATGGGCATGAATGATTCAGCTATTACACCAATCAGGGGCCAAAAAATACATTCTGAGATTTGAAGTCTGCTTTGTGCGTTCTGGTGCTGCAGACTCTGGCTAAAACCATCTCTTCCAGTGGCTACTGCACTGTCTCAGTGGAAGCAGCACCATCTCATGCATCATTGGATTGTTTTCACCAAAGAGTGCAAACTGGAGGTGAGAGCTGATGTGTTGAATGGGGGAAGCAGATGTGCGTGGTAACGTGAGACAGAGCAGGGAGGTGTCCAAGCAAATCAGAAATTTTGTTCTCTTATTTACCCTCCCTCCATTCTCTTCAGGTAACTCCCCACACCTCCATGGCTCGAGTGCTAAGCCAAAGAGTGATGAAACGTCCTCAGGGTGTCATAGTTGCTATCAATATGAATTGCATTATAAGATTGTACTGAATTGTACTGTAAGAATGGGAATTGAAATGTGTTAAGATGCGGAAGCTTGGTATAGGACATGAAGCGCACAAGAATGATCCCAGTTAGCGAATATTGAAACCCATGTCAATCACACATTTGTTATTGTACAAAAAATGTACAATTTTATATTTTATTTAATATTCATTTTAACTTGCACGTCGGGGGCAAGACTGACAAGAAAACCACTCAGACACTCCTCCGCCACCATAAGTTTAGTAAACTGATCACGTCCACTGCACTTTGAGACATTTCAACTTTGTAGTGCAAAATCAAATGTTGGTTTTATCATTATACCAGTAATCCCACTTGGGCTCCTAGCTACAACTAATGCATTGCTTGAAGGAAACCACAAAGAGCTGGAAACATAACACAACAAAAATTACACTAAAAACATTTGAAATGGAGCAAAATTGCAAGATGTGATATTGAATTTGGCATAGCCAACAAATGAATCATACTTACAGCACTCAATAGGATTAGATGAAACTTGCAAAGAAAGGGATCTACCGTTGGGCTGTGGAATTTGTACACGAAAGACCAGCCTCACCCTTGTATTTTTCCTTCCAATGTCAGTCTCTCCTTTCCTCAGTTCTATGTCAGAATTCCGAAGTTTCAGTATCCCTGCACAATCAATACTATTCAAGGCAAGAAAAGGAAATTATCATCAACATAGGGAGGGCACTTTTGAAAATACTGTCTATACTTTAAGCTATTTTTTCAGCTCCAGTTACAACGGTTCCTTACAAAGTATAAATAAATTATCCTCACTTTGCTATTTGAGTGAGTAAGGCAATCAATTATAAATCTCTCCTCTCTCTTTTACTTTTTCCCCAAATCATGGAAATAAAGCATAGTTGGCAGACAATATTCGACAAGTCCTCTTACAATGAAATTTCTAGTCAGCAATATTCTTCAGCGAGGAGATATTTGTAACACAGGCCAGGGATCAATTATAACTGTCTTGCCCTTTAACTGTGGCCCTGAGCAGACCCATTACTGTATACCTTTCTGGGATCTCTTCCCACAATCTGTCAAATTGTGGGACACTGTCAATAGATTCTGCAGTTTTTCCTTTTTTTGATGCTCAATGAGGGAAAGAAACACTATTAAGAGGCAGCTGTAAATCTGTATCCATACAATTGACAATGCTCCTTGGCAACTATGGGGCATAAAGCTAAAATAGAATTGAATATCATTGTTTGATCTCCTCAATAATCTAGGAGGAAGTGGCACAACTTCAGTTAACAACTACCCATAATGGAATAATTGAACTGACCCTTGTTTCACCGTATGTCTTTGAAAGGCATCGCAGGAGTTATGAGAGCAGCCTAGAGACACCATCAACCTTTCCCTCTCCTCGGGCACCGTCCCTACCTCCTTAAAACAGCCACCATCACCCCTATCCTGAAAAAACCATCCCTTGATGCGTCGCAGCCATCAAGCTACCGACCCATCTCCAACCTCCCGTTTTTATCTAAGGTCCTTGAAAGAGTGGTTGCCTCCCAGCTCCGCTCTTTCCTCTCAATTCACTCACTCCTTGAACCCCTCCAATCAGGTTTCCACCCTGCTCACAGCACGGAAACTGCCCTGGTCAAGGTCACTAATGACATCTTAACCGCCTGCGACCAGGGCTCCCTCTGCCTCCTCGTCCTCCTTGACCTGTCTGCTGCGTTCGACACAGTCGATCACACCATCTTCCTCCAACGTCTTTCCTCCCACCTCAACCTTCAAGGCACAGTCCTTGACTGGTTCCATTCCTACCTGACCCACCGCCTACATTTTGTTTCTTCCAACGGTTTCTCCTCAAACCCCCACACAGTTTCTCACGGCGTCCCCCAGGGCTCTGTCCTCGGCCCCCTCCTTTTCACCATTTACACGCTCCCTCTGGGCGATGTCATCCGCAAACATGGGGTAAATTTCTACATGTATGCGGACGACACCCAGCTGTACCTTTCTGCCTCATCCCTCAATCCCCAGACCATCAATGGTCTGACAGCATGTCTGTCCGACATTGAGTCCTGGACGAGGCACAACTTCCTCCAATTGAATGTGAGCAAGACCGAGGCCCTCCTGATTAGCTCAAGCCAGCGCCTCCGCACATCGGGCGCTGCCAGCCTCAACATCCAAGGCTGTACTCTCCACCTCACAAAGCCAGTCAGGAACCTCGGCATCACGTTCGACCAAAAACTCTCCTTCCTCCCCCACATCCGTGCCTTGACCGGCACCGCTTATTTCCACCTACGCAACATTGCCAGGCTCCGCAACTACCTCACCCCCCACGCTGCCAAAACACTCGTGCACGCATACATCACCTCACGGCTGGACTACGGAAACTCTCTCCTCGTCGGCCTCCCCAGTTCCTCCATTCACAGGCTGCAGGTCATCCAAAACTCTGCAGCCCGTGTACTATCCCGCACCCGCCTCTGTGACCACATAACCCCCACCCTCGCCCGTCTCCACTGGCTCCCCATCCTCCAGAGGATCGAGTTCAAGATCCTCGTCCTCACCTTCAAGGCCTTACAGGGCCTTGCCCCGCCCTACTTAACCGACTTACTTTCCCCCTATAAGCCCACCCGGACCCTCCGTTCAGCAGGTCTTGGCCTGCTCCAAGCCCCCCGCCCGAACCGCCCCACCATTGGAGGCCGGGCTTTCAGTTTTTCCGCTCCCACCCTGTGGAATTCCATCCCCCAATCCCTCCATCTTGTTTCTTCCCTTTCCTCTTTCAAGGCCGGTTTGAAGACTTTCCTCTTCAACCGTGCCTTTTGTTCCCCCCCGAATTTTTCGACCTCCCCTATGTGTTTCACCCCTTCCTGAACACTCCCCTCCCAGCTCGGGTCACACGCCTCCTGTGCAGCGCCTTGGGACATCCTCGCGACGTGAAAGGCGCTTTATAAGTTTAAGTTGTTGTTGTTAGAGAAGGACATTTGGATTGTGCCCCTCAACATAATGTTAGAGAGCATTCGAGAGCAGTCCTTCTGCCGTGCCATTAGTCACCCCGCTTCGCCTCCCTTCCCTCCACCCTTCTCAATCCCAACCTTAGATCGGGTCTGAAACACTGACTGTCCAGTGCGTTGGGACATCCTCCAGATGTGAAAGGCACTATACAAATGTAACTAGGTTGTTGCGGTACTAATGTGAAAGGCACTACACAAATATAATTTGTTGTTGTTATCCTGACCAAATTGTTAGCTAGAGAGTGATGCAGTAAGGAGCTCACAACATTAACTAAGGGACTTCCCATAAATGGGGTTGTAAGGCCTCTAATAGCATGTATTTAAGGAACTGTAAAGTAATTAAAAATAGGAAAGTAATCTGAACTTAATCAGAACATCATCATAGCTACTCCGGTTGGTCCAGTTGCTGTAGGCAAATTAGTTGCAGATTTCTGCGAAAACCCAAAAGGAATTACTGAATTTTAGAAATATAAAACTAACAGAAAATTCAAAGAATGAATTCAATATTTAATCCTTGGTGATTAAGAACTCACAATGGAGTTTTGCCACCATCCACAATCAAGTCTTTGGAGCTGAAACAATCGTAGACTGTTCACGTTTTGTATTTAACATCTAAAAGGTCATTTAATACAGTATTGGATATTCCTGCACTTATCAAGCTCATAATTAACTATTCCTTTTAGGGCCTGACAGAGCTCACAACTTCCTCCTGCCATTAGTTCTCTGTTTGCTCTTTTATGCCCTGGGTTCTGATGTTCTGATGTAAAAACATGTTCCATTGAAGAACATTGTAGTTCACCTTTTAGAAATGTTGCTAAAATAAAACAGCCTTGGATATAAGGCACACCTTATGAATCCTATTTGTGTACAATACGCACACCTTTTTTATATTCCTCCCAGAGATAGTGTTATCAAGATCACCTTCTGCATTGTGGCCCTTTTCATTTTTCTAATCCTCATCCCAACATATCTTCTTCTCTGAAAATGCTGAAATCATGCTGTGATCTTGTTTCAGAGACAACAAAGTTACATTTGCATAGCGCACTTCACATCAAGAGGACGTCCCAAGGCACTGGACAGTGAGCGATTTGGAACCGAGCTAGGGAAACACCAACCACATTCCAGTATCTTACCTAAAGGGTCATTCTTCATGTATTATGGTGGGCATAGAGTGAGTGTCAGCTTGCTATTCAACCATGGGAGACATCAATGCAACTGCATCCTGTCCACACCAAAAACATCTACACAGCAGATGTCATTGGACAGCAATCAGAAGTGAGACCCAGGCTCATTATTTTCCCCTCAATAGACCAGAGGTTAATTGCAGCGTATTGTCTCACTGGGTAACATCAGCTAAGTAACTCAGCACATATTACAAATCATACTTGGGACCTGCTGGGTCTCTAAGGCTCAGTGGCTTCACTAGCCATTATCAGAGATCTTGCAATGGTAGCTTTAAAGGATCCAGTTAAGATTTCAGTATCAATCACTGCATCAACTGTAACTGTTTCACCGTGTGTCAATATAACTGCAGGCTGCTTGTAATTCCTGTTATACTACCTCGTGACCTGGAGACGAGGATTATTTTTGGAAATGCTACACAGCTTTTTTAATGAGCAGCTATAAATGGTCAACAAAATGTAGTCAAACGTGTGGATAAGGAGGCTTACTTTGCTCTCATATTGTTCTCTGGTAGCAGTGGAATTTCCAACACTTTGGTATTGTTGATTATAGTTTCGTGGCTGGTCGTGGAAACGGTCTTCCCGGTGATTCGGTGGACTTGGTAGAAGGCATGCGGTCGTAGCAGGCGGTCATCTGCTGTCCCAATAAACAGCTGCAGATTGAGAGGTTCACTTTCCATGTAACCATGGAGCTGGCAATAAAACAGAAGATTCTTGCTAGACATTGTACATATAAAGTGCTAAAAAGACCAATTTATTTTTTATAGGGCTAAAGCCAAGAACAGGCAAGAAAATTATTGACAGGTGCTAAGTGTTTAACACTTTTCGGTTACTAAGACATAAAAGTACATTTAGGCAACTTCTCAATAAATAAATTCAAGCATGTTGTGCTTACTGCTAACCACTGTTTTGAGGTAGTTATGTAGCCATTACCATGTACTGTACTCGTCAATAGAATAAATCAGAGAGACTACATCTGCGTGAGTGGTACCACAAATCTCGTGTAAAGTGCATTTCTTTTATAGTCTCACTTTTACTTGACAAGCAAAAATATTATGCAAACATGAGTTTCGAACATCTTGTTCTTTGGCACACTCGGGACTTGATTCTCTAATATGTTTAAACTTCTTTCTCAGCACTCCAATAATTGTGGTTTACAGCAGTGCTGAAATAAACCTAATAAGTCAATTGCTACTCCCAGTAAAGTCATCATGCTGAACAGGGCTAACTATGGGCATGATAAACTAATATTCAAATTTCAATTCTGTTGAGACTTCAAGTTGTGCAATTTATTTACTGAGCTGAAAATATGCAACATTGTCACTGCTGATCGCTTATAAAGAGCACACAAATTTTACAATAAGGAGATCAGTTTTCTCATTTCAGAAAATCAGGAGTCATTGAAATCCACACATTAATAATAATAATCCTTGCATTTGATATAGTGCCTTATCACATCATTGAAACGTCTCAAAGTACTTCACAGAATATATTGTAAAGTGGATAGATTGTATTTATGTGGGCTGTTTATTTTTGTAGGACACTAGGTTGTCCTTGGGACAATACAATAAAATCAATCTGCAAAGCCAATCAAAATACAGTATAAAAGGCCGTTTGGCCTACTGTGTCCATGCACTGCTTTTTTTCATATAAATTTTTTAAATTAATTCCCCCATTGAGCTATTACCTTTAGGTTTTTACAAAAGGCTGACACAAACATGAAACAGTGGTACATCATGATAAATGATAGCATGAACATGAAGGACAAACTAGTGAATTCTCGATGGGCCAACAAGGAGTAAGTACTTATGTAAGTATAGCCAGAAGAATGAATTCAAAATGGGGATCACAAACCATCTCTTGTGGAGTCCTGTAACTCAATGATTAAGAGCACTCGCCTTACAAGTGAGAGACCCAGGTTCAATTCCAGGCAGGGTGAAACCTTGGGCAAGTTTCCTTATTCCACATGCCTAATAATAATCACTCAAAAAAAGTAATAATAAATTGGTCATTTCAATCTGCAACTGTTTGTGGGACACTGCTGAGCGCAATTGGCTGCCGCGTTTCGCCCACAATTATACAGTCGATTCACTTTACAGTATATTCTGTGTGGCGCTTTGAGACATCTAGAAGATGTGAAAAGTGCATAATCAAATGCAAGGATTATTATTATTATATTAATCTCAGATAAATATTTTTCTCCCTGAATCTAATGTGTGTAACTCAGAGCTTTCAGAAAGCTTCTCATTTGGACATAATCTGCTGAATACTTTACTTTGTGTAGAAAAGGTGTTAAATTCCTTCCTTTACTCCAAAACAATAATTACTTGAAACTTATAGTCTGATGTGACGCAATTTAGCAGCCAATTTGAGTCTGACGTTCATACTTAAATGCAGAACAAGGACTTACTTGACCTCATTACAGACAGCAGTGTCCATTATTGCTCAAAAGGTATCCCCAGGTTCCCCCATGTTCACTTACAACAACAACAACAACGTGCACTTATATAGCGCCTTCCATGCCGAATGGCATCTCAGAGCTCTTGCAGGGAATAGATTTGTCGATGAGACAAGATATCTCGGAGGTAGAATCTAGGTCATCTACCACTCTGCTGTTTCTTCTGCATCAAACATCTTCAAGTGTTGTCAGAAAATGTAACTGTTGTTTTCAAAGTCTTCAGAGAATTCTGTAAAGAGGCAGTTTCTGGATAACCAGAACACAAGGAATGTAACTGTCCAAAAATGGCTCTAAATGATAGTCAACAACAACAACAACAACTTTGATTTATATAGCGCCCTCCACGCCGGACGGCGTCTCAGTCAACATTGGATGATCAAAAAATGGTAAGCGCTCTGAGACGCCGTCCGGCGTGGAGGGCGCTATATAAATCAAAGTTGTTGTTGTTGTTGTGGTTACTTGCCTGCAAAAGCACACTTACTAAATGCAATATATGGATGCAGTATATGGAACTAAAAATCCCTCTAAAACATTTCTAACATATGAATGGATCCCACATATTGGAAAAACGTTTTATAAACATCAGTTTAGCTAACGACATTAGCTGAAATTGGTACAATTTTTGATAGCTACAAATTGACTCCTGTTTTCTTCTGGTTTGCGATAAGCAATCTAGGCAATCCGCCCACTTTCACGCTGAATTAATTAAACGACAAGTAATCACATTGTACTACAGCCATTTGTCATCATGAGGCAAACAGCACTCTTCTGCAATGGTGATTTCCACAGAACAATGGCAAAATGCAATCTAAACAAGATACACAGGGCTCCAATATTTACAGTGAATAAACTAATGAATAGAAGCTGAATGACCAATTAGTTATGTGACCATCATCAATAGACAGCCTATTTTTAATGCATCATTGCTATGATGCAACCACTTATGCAAGTACATTTTGATTTATTTTATGATTCTGTATTTGAAAAATTATTTTCTGTTTGTCTTGTCTGAAGGACTGCCCTTTACATCTAGTTTACATTTTTCTACCCTTTTTCTCCTTAAGCTCTTATAACCTTTACCACATGAAGATCAACCATGCAAATATTCTGATATTTATGTGACTCAGTAAAAGCACATATTGCCAAGTAACTGCAAATGGCCTTGTCTCCCCTTGTGGCATTGTCAAGTCCATGCAGTCTGTTAGATATGGGTTTTGGCCTTTTAAGCACTGGGTCAGTTAATCTATTTGAGAGCAGCAATAACCTTTTCTAAAAGAATACAGAATTAATTGCAGTGTACTCCAAAAGCCACCAATATTGTCAACGTTTTATTCGGCAATACCTTCAGCAGAGGTGGAAAGATGAGAATAACTGATGAGAGAAAAAAAGTGTACAGGAACACTGAAGAATACTGAAATTAGTCAGATAATACATTGAAAAATAGATCTGATTTAACTAAAATTTTGACATGGTGTACTTTTGGATTGATTTAACAAATTCTATCATCACGGTTTGCTTGCTTTTTTGTTGCATTTTCATGAAAGTTCCAAATCATCAGCATTTGTAATAATGTAAAATTCGGAGGAATAAAAGTACTGTATCAGGTTTCCGCCCTATCCACAGCACAGAAACTGCCCTGGTCAAGGTCACAAATGACATCCTAACCGCCTGTGACCAGGGTTCCCTCTGCCTCCTCGTCCTCCTTGACCTGTCTGCTGCGTTCGACACAGTCGATCACACCATCCTCCTTCAACGTCTTTTCTCCCACCTCAACCTTCAAGGCACAGTCCTTGACTGGTTCCACTCTTATTTGACCCATCGTTTACATTTTGTTTCTTCCAATGGCTTTTCATCAAACCCCTGCACAGTTTCCCACGGCGTCCCTCAAGGCTCTGTCCTTGGTCCCCTTCTTTTCACCCTTTACACGCTCCCTCTGGGCGACGTCATCCGCAAACATGGGGTAAATTTCCACATGTATGCGGATGACACCCAGCTGTACCTTTCTGCCTCATCCCTCAACCCCCAGACGATCGATGTTCTGACAGCATGTCTGTCCGACATCGAATCGTGGACGAGGGACAACTTTTTGCAATTGAACGTGAGTAAGACCGAGGCCCTCCTGATTGGCTCAAGCCAGCGCCTCCGCACATCGGGCGCTGCCAGGCTCAACATCCAAGGCTGCACTCTCCACCTCACAAAGCCAATCAGGAACCTCGGCATCATGTTCGATCAAAAACTTTCCTTCCTCCCCCACATCCGCGCCTTGACCGGCACCGCCTATTTCCATCTGCGCAACATTGCCAGGCTCCGCAACTATCTTACCCCCCGCGCTGCCGAAACACTCGTGCACGCGTACATCACCTCACGGCTGGCCTACGGAAACTCTCTCCTAGTCGGCCTTCCCAGCTCCTCCATTCATAGGCTGCAGGCCATCCAAAACTCTGCAGCCCGTGTACTATCCCGCACCCGCCTCCGTGACCACATAACCCCCACCCTCGCCCGTCTCCACTGGCTCCCCATCCTCCAGAGGATCGAATTTAAGATCCTCGTCCTCACCTTCAAGGCCTTACATGGCCTTGCCCCATCCTACCTAGCCAATCTACTCTCCCCCTACACGCCCACCCGGGCCCTCCGTTCAACAGGACTTGGCCTACTCCAAGCCCCCCGCCCGAACCGCCCCACCATCGGAGGCCGGGCCTTCAGTTTCTCCGCTCCCACCCTATGGAATGCCATCCCTCAATCCCTCCGTTTCACCTCTTCCCTTTCCTCTTTCAAGGCCGATTTGAAGACTTTCCTCTTCGATCGTGCCTTTTGTTCCACCCCGAACTCTTTTACCTCCCCTTCGTGTTTCATCCCTTCCCAAACACTCCCCTCCCAGCTCGGGTCACACGCCTCTTGTTTAGCGCCTTGGGACGTCCTCCCGACGTGAAAGGCGCTATATAAATGTAAATTGTTGTTGTTGTTGTTGTATTCTGAGCGATCCATACCAAAAAAGAATTGGATGCTTTCCAAGTTCTTCTGGCACGATACTCAGATCAATGCTGGACCACTGTAACTTAAACACAAGTACAGTAAAAGCCTGTTTATCCGTGACCCGATCAACCGTAACTTCTTCAAAAAAAGTGCCCCATTTGAATAACCGGATCTTATCCGGCACAATCGCGATGGCGCATTTTTTTCCCCTCATATCGGTATTTCGGAATGCTGCTACTATTGCCTGAAGGTGGCATTAATGTTTTTTTCCCTCATATCTGTATTTTGGCTTGCCACTAGTAGAGCCTTAAAGTCTGCCGTTTTGACTGTAAGCCTCTACCCCAGCATCATGGCTTCAAACCAGGCATCTACCAGCAAAGGTGATTTTTTTAGGTGAATAACAAAGATCTGTTATTATCTGTTATTATTTAGTCTATTCTTAATATGGTATGTATTAATATAAGTTTAAAAAATTTGTGTTGGATTTTCGGTGTCGGATCCGCCCAAATATCCGGCATGCCGTTTAACCGGCATTGGCCAAGTCCCGAGGGTGCCCGATGAATGGCTTTTACTATATATACAAATTATGGTATCCTGTAGCTTAATGGTAGAGCACTTGCCTTACAAGAGAAACCTAGGTTTAGTTCCCGGCAGGGCGAACCTTTAGAAAGCTTCCTTACTCCACACACCTAATAATAATCCCTCCAAAAAATTACTAATAATAAAATTGGTCATTTCAATCCACGACTGTTTGTGGGCCACTGCTGTGTGCAATTGGCTGTGTTTTGCTTCCATATAGACAGTCAATTCACTTTACAGTATTTTCTGTGAAGCGCTTTGAGACATCTAGAAGATGTGAAAAGCGCTATATCAAAATCCAAGGATTATTAGTATTATTATTATAAGCATTACTGGCACTCATCAGAATATATACAGAGAAAATTAGCACTGTAATATGGAAAACACTGTTATGTTAGAATTATGAGTAAAACGTTACCCATTGTCACATTCCAGGACTTTGGCAGCTGTGAAAGGACAGCAAAACTATCATTTGCATTCTGAAACCTCAATTTATCATATCCATTTGCTGAAAGCAAAATCAGTTTCTCAAATGTTTAAGTACCTATGTAATTTCATGAAAGCAGCAGGTTCCACTTCAAGTTACTTCTGCAATTAGAGAACCTTTCCAACTTTGTTTTTCAAGTATTTTAAATGATGCTCCACATAAAATATAGTCTATGCTGCACTGTTCAATGTAAGCAGCATTGTTCACCGTCAAGACTGCTGCAGTGTTGACTTTCATTAACTCATTTCAATCTCAGTACACGGCTCCTTGCCAGAACTAATATTGTTTTAAGATGAATGTAGCTCAGCCTCATTCACTACAAACAGGTCTTTCCCCCAAATTTGATTTGTTTTGTAAAAACCACCACCTGCCAGAAGGTAAAGTTTTGAGAGAAAGTAAAACATCTCACAAATCAGGATTTTAAAAAAGATAACTTTGAAAAACATTTTTAACATAAAACATATATATAGCACTCTTGATGAAGAATAATATCTTGTGAGTAACTTTATTATGGTTCCAGGGATGCCAAGCATGGGAGTGGGGGAGAGGGTTTAGGGAGTGGTCATAAGCATAGTCGAAGAGGTAGGGAGACCTGAAGACAGATAGGGAGGAGGCAAAATAAAGGATTGAGGAAGGGAGTTTCAGATGTTAGAGGCATAGAATTGGAAAGCTCATCTATTGATAGTGGTGTGGGTTGGGCAGGGGATGAGTGCTGTGTGAGCAGATCAGAGAGGGCAAGTGGAGGAGTGCTATAGAAGCCAATTACAATGATAGAAAGGTGACAGGGCATGTAGGTAAGGGCAAAACTCTTTAAATCAATCACCAAAGAGAGGGAGAGCCAGGGAAGCCTGGCAAGAACTGGAGTAATGGACATACAAATTTTGGTGCTGGTGAGAATGTGGGCAGATGAGTTTGAGATGAATTGAAATTTATGGATGGTTGTACTAAGAAGATCAACAAGGAGTATGTTAGAAAAATCCAGGCGGGAGGTGGTAAATGGGTGAATAGACCTGTGTTTAAAAAAAAGTAAATTGGTCATTTCAATCCATGACTGTTTGTGGGCCACCACTGCGCGCAATTGGCTGCCACATTTCATCCACATATGTAGTCAATTCACTTTACAATATGTTCTGTGAAGCACTTTAAGACATCCAGAAGACAAGAAAGGCGCTGTATCAAATGCAAGGCTTAATGTTATTTTTATAGGCATTTTGACAGAATTTAGAATGAAATAGAGATGGGGACAGATGATGTAGCAGAGGTGAAAACAGCTAGTGTTGCTGTCATACTAAAGAATATCCAAATCTTTTAGTGTATAAGATCAGATACTTATTGTTCATGAGGAGTAATTCTTCCAAGGCGGGTAAACATACAAACTCTTTAGTAAAGGAAGGCAGGGAAACATTCAAGATAAGCAGAAGTATAAATATTTTTATCTAAACATATTTACTGTAATCGCACAATAAGTATTCCAGTAATAATGCCACACCTTATAGCTGAAAAGCTCGAGGGGATGAGTCTAGCTTAGTTGGTAGCACTTTCACCTCTGAGTCACAAGGTTGTGGTTTCTAGTCCCATGTCAGGACTTTCCAATCACATAATCTTGCTCTGACACCCCAATGCAGTACGTTCTCAAGAGTGTCATCCTTCACATGGAGGTGTCGGAAGTGTCATCCTTCAGATGAAACTTAGTCAGAAATACCCTCTTCCTGTTGAGGTGGACATTACTACCCCATGGCATTACCCAGAAAAGGAGTCTCCATATCTCACAAATAAAATTGGTCATTGACTTCATGACTGCTTGTGGGACATTGCTGTGAACAAAATAACTGCTGTGTTTGTCTACACAATAGTCATCACACTCAACAGTAAAGCTGAGACATTTTGATAATGTTGGGTGGATGTCCTCCCGAAGTGAAAAGCGCTCTATAAATGTAATTTTGTTGTTGTAATGTGGTAAACCACTGTATCAAATGCTTTGTCAAATTAGCTGGTTGCAGCATTACATGGAGATGACAATTGAAAAAATGGACACCTTGTGAGAGAGGATGGATTGTTTAAGCATTGCCTGCACTCAGTCTAACAGTTAAAATCTAGACTTCCAAATGCACATTGCTTTTCTTGAGAACAAGGATTTAGAATACAATTTTTAATTCAGCATGCATGCATCAGTTTAAATGAAACATTGCTATTAAATGCAGCCCAGGATTTCCGCATAAACACAATACTAGACTGTGAACATTAATTTTGATCTTATAACACTATCTGATTTAACAACTTCTCTAACTTTGTTACAGTATTATTATCGCCCACATATACACAGTCAATTCACTTTACGGTATATTTTGCGAAGCACTTTGAGACATCTAGAAGATGTGAAAAGCACTATATTAAATGCAAGGATTATTATTATCATTTATTGTTAAGTTAGTTAAACTTTTCTTCCTGTGAGATTGCCAACATGCACTATTTGGAAAGCAAACATCGATATAAATAACAATAATAATTGTTCGCATGTGATATAGCACCTGATCACTTCTTCGAGACATCTCAAAGCACTTCACAGAATACTGTATACTGTAAATGAATTGACTATTTTGTGGGCGAACCGGGCAGGCAATTGTGCACAGTAGTGTCCCACAACACTCATAAATTGAGTAACCCAAATTTTTTTTAAGGGGATTATTACACTCGGAAAAGCAATCCACTGATCGACTAACAACTGGGTTCCTACTTACTGCTAAGTAAACAGAGGCTTGAGGAGTAAGAAAACCTGCCCAAACATTCGCCCCGCCCAGGAATTAAATCCAAGTCCCCACTCTTGTGAGGTGAGTGGTCTAACCACCAAGCTACAGGACTCCATAAAAAAAAGAGACTGGAAAAATATAAAAATCATTGCAATTATTTTTAATATCCGTTAACAATTTTACTTCAAGTCCAAAGAAAACAGCCCCAATGTTCAGACTCTGTCAATAGTGATTTAGTAAAATAACTCCTGATTAGCAACGTTGTCCAATCTGGACATCGGTACACTGTCTAGATTCACTGGTTAATTTACATGCTCAGCTGGCAATGAGTGATGGCATACCTCTGCATCTGTAGACGGTGTCACAGCCAAGCCCGACTTCTTCTCACCTAGCTGTCAGGTATCCACACTACCAGTAGAGGATTCTGTGGAGGGGCTCGGTGTAAGCACCCCAGCTGGTTTTCCACTCTTTAACCTTGGGAAGGCTGGAATCTGTGCAACCACTACATAAAACCCCAGCTCAGACTTGAAAATCCAGCATGGGTTGGGATCCAAACCAATTCTGTAAGTTGCAATTTTATCCACTCCACCAATCAGGCTGCCCAAAATGTCCATTCTTTAGCCCAGATAACAAATCTTTTCAGGCTATTCAATGGAGGGGCTATCAGTGACAAATAAGATCCTATCCTACCCCTTTTGCCAACCAAAATACATAAGTTATTAACAGGCTTTAAAGGGTCCTCAAATAGGATTTAAATTCCATATAGTTTGGAACTCATGGTTCCAAATTCACATAGCTGGATTGTGAAATGATAAAACACACTATGCTGACATGTAGATTGTAATTTCTGAGCAGTAAAAACAGAGAGAGTTTGGGAACCCCTTGTCATGAATGAGAACAGAGAGTCTGTTAAGTTCCTAAACTCTGTCCATCCATCCACTGTGCAATTGGTTGTGCACTGAATACTGTATACAGAACACAGGTAGTGTGGTCCATATCGTTTTTATATATAAATCACCATCGCAAGAGCCAGGTGAGTCATAATAATAATAATAAATAATAATAATCTTTGCTTTTCACATATTCTAGACATCTCAAAGCGCTTCGAGTCATAATTTGTAGATTCAATTTATTATCACTCAGGTCTCCAAGGCAACATAAGAAATACAAGAGGGATGTTGCCACAAGAAAAATTAAGTATCGTCTGGTGTCGCTTTCCTCAAAGAAAACATACAAAAGGAATGTTCTGCCTAATCATTGCTGTCCTCTGTTCAAGAGGATAAGGAGTGATATCCTTCAAAGAGAGCAGGGAGATAAGCAAAGATTCCTTGGTTCTGAACTGGCTCCAAGGTGACATGTTTAACAATGGATTCTCAGAATCAAATGAACCCTCTCTGGAGGCCCTGATGGTGAGGGTGGAATTAGCTAGGCAAGAAGCCCGGAAGCTTGCTCTCAATGACACACTGTATGGTTTAGCTGATTAAACTCAAGCAGGTTCCTAATTCACATTCTCGGATCAATACGTCTTGGCTCTCTTCAAACCATGTCTAATATTCTCAAGAATAAGGTAAACAGAGGGTGTCCCTCACAGGAGAGAGCACACATTCCATTCCAGGCTTAAGGAAATGTCCATGTGTAGGTGGCATACGTATGTGGAACTCTTAAGTATGGTGATTGTTTTCAACTTGCATCAAACTACTGATTGACCCAAAACAAACTGCTTGTTCAATATATTTATCATCATTTTACTAAAACAATGCTTCTGCAGTTCCTAGTCTTTGCTAATGTCTTTATTTTGAGGGTATCATCCATATAACTGAAGAAATGTATGACCCATTTTATTGGGCCATTATATTGTATTATTGTGCCTCCAGGAAAACATCCATCCTAATGCCAATTCCCTGCATCCTGCACCTACATATATACAGTCAATTCACTTTACAGTATATTCTGTGAAGTGTTTTGAGACTTTTAGAATATGTGAAAAGCGCTGTATCAAATGCAAGGATTATTATTACTGTATTACCCTCCAATATCCTTCCTCTGCACGTGATTTTCAAATGAACAAATCATTCCATGACAAACATTTTAACTTCCTTAGTCAGAATTGTAATTTCATGCCCTTGAATTCCCAACCAGAGGAAAGAGTATGTGTATCATTACGTCCAGTATCTGAAAACCCTTTTATAATTGACTTTGGTCTTTAGCTTTAGCTTCATCAACTTAAAATACCCTCCAGAAAGTCTCCTTCACTTGTAATATAGAGTTCAGTCACTTTAATCTGAGACAAACCCACATCAGAATCAATTGGGTATCTGTTCATATCAGATCATTTACATCTTTTAATACTGTAATAAGAAATCCTTGCATTTGATATAGCGCCTTATCACATTTTTGAAACATCTCAAAGCGCTTCACAGGTTATATCGTAAAGTGAATTGACTATATTTAAAATTCAGGACTTCAATTTTTTATTTAAACATAAAACATTTTAGTTAAAAATTGTGCTCAAATTCATTCTATTTTGAAAGCAATATTGGCTTCACAGTTTAGTGATTCCATAAAAATCATTCAAACACCTCAGACATAATGATTTGTTGGTTAGAATATTTCTTACTTATCAAAACCAGTAACTTATAAACACCAAACAACCAGTTTCACAATAAATCTGTCGTTAGAATATTTTAAATATGTTATCTACTTGGCAACAGCTTTAATGCCACACATGTTGACATCACCATAGAGATAGCATCCCAATGGAGCGTTGCTCAGCACTGTAAACAAATATATTTCAGAGTAGCATTAATGAACCTCCCCACAACCTTCCCAATCAATTAATTTCAATCTAAGATTAAAACTTAGAAACTGGCAAGAGAGTAGGAATAGACCAGTTGACTCATTCAGAGGAAACCCCAGGGTAGAATCAATAGGCTAAATGATCAATTTCTTTGCTATATCATTCTATGACTATGTGTAATAAAATTATTAGCACCGCTATCTTAAAGATAACTATTTCTTCTTTTCGAAAATACAAGTGCCCATTCAGACTCTACAAAAACAGGCCTCATTTATATGGGACCTCACACACCAGGAGCATGTCCCAAGGCACTGAAACATGGAAACAAAGCATGAAAAGGTAACAGCCTTTGGTTGATCAGGTCATCAGCCACGTCAATTTCGACAATAATCCTTGCTATATTTGATACAGCACCTTTCATGATGGAGGGACATCTCAATGCACTGCACAGGCTATTGCTGCAAAGCCTAGTGACTGTATTTGTAAGTGAATACTGCAGTCAATTTATGAACAACACAAACAGCCGCATGGCGCATGACCAACTCTATGTAAAGGGTTGTCGGCTAGGACACTGGGTGTTCAAATCTCACATTTTGAATAGTGCTATGAATTCTTGAATACCCACCTGAACAGACAGACTAGAAAATTTAATAACTCTTTAAAAAGCCAACATCTCCAACAATACAGTATCCCCTATCATTGTAGTGGAACGGCAAACTACAGTTCCAGGTTTTGATGTGGGGCTTCAACCACAACCTTCTGACTCAGAGGAGAGTGATCAACTGATACCCTTTTTCTTTCCATTGTGCACATTCAGAGGAAGCACAGCTGTCTTTTGTAAAGACGGTTGGCTCTACATATGTTGAAAGTGGTGTTAGTGGAGCTTCCAGTAAATTTGCATCTTAATCACAGCATATATGCTCAGAAAGTAATTTTAGTGACAACCGGTAAACTAACACCAACTTGCATTCATATAGCGCCCTTCATGCAGGACAGGCTCTCGGAGTGCTTAACTATGTTTTACCCCGGGAAGCCACCTCGTGTGTGGATGTAGTCAAGTGAATCATGTTTCCGGTATTGCCTGGGTCCTGAGTATGCCTGAGTTATAATCAGACCAGGGACCTTATTACAGAGTACCCTAAAATGCTCTTAAATGCATATGAAGAACCGTCCCTTCACATGTGCCAATGTATTTCAAGCTAGATATTACGAAGCAGGAAGTAGCTTAGTTTTGTTATGTCTCAAAGTGAATAAAATAGCTATTGCAATGCTGTGCTAATTATAATAAACCTTTGTTGTGTTTTGTTGAAATACTTGACTCTTTGGTTTCCTTTTCAAGTATATATATTTTTGAATAAAGAAAAAGGAATGGAAAATTAACAATACTTTACTAACAAATACATATTTTTGGAAAGGTATTTCACCAATATATTTTGAAAATATTTTCCTTCTTCTTTTGTGGCCTCCCTATACTAGATAGACCCCATCCTTGATACAGATT
Source organism: Hydrolagus colliei (assembly GCA_035084275.1). Classification (NCBI taxonomy): domain Eukaryota; kingdom Metazoa; phylum Chordata; class Chondrichthyes; order Chimaeriformes; family Chimaeridae; genus Hydrolagus; species Hydrolagus colliei. The sequence continues at coordinate 107,570,994 of CM068743.1, forward strand.
CCTTCTCCCAGACTTCCAGCAATGCTAAGAGGTGCACAAAATGGACTGCAGTGTTTAAGATATTTGGCTGTGACATTCTACCTTGATCTAGAGAGAAATAGCCTTTTAGAGCATCCAGAATTTGGCAAATTGTTGAATTCAGTCCTAACTGAAGTTGTTTTTATGTACTGTACATTCTCAAAAAAACTTATACAAAACTGGCTGCAAAGTTAAGACTGTATTTATAATTTGTTAAATTCTGGACTGAAAGCTGTACTACATAAACAGAGTAATTTTAGATAGGTAGATTTTCTACCATTGATCTCCACAGCTGTGATTCTGAGGATAGCTCTGAGACTCCGTGCGAAGGCCGCTATAAAAATCAAAATTGTTGTTGTTGATTCACACAATATCTATCACAATTAAGAGTGGAGCATGGAAATAACATATATACTGTACTATCTAAACTAGCTTTCTTTCCAATACTGATGACTTCTTCCATGCAGAAGACACAAATATTTAATCAAGTTCTAGAAGTGGTTCATCTGAAATTTAAACCATCAAGTGAAAGCAGCAGTCTAGAGGTCACACATATTATGTAAAGTAACAACATATTTTAGCATCAACACATCCGAGTATTCAGGGCTGCACACTAAACTTTAAGTATTTATTTACCCACTACTAGAAAAGATGACACATAAAAATTGTGTTGTGTCACAGTAACACTTGGGACTATTACATCATGCTGTTGTGAAAGAAACAATTGCCTATGACCTCATAAAGGTCAGAATCTCGTACCCTTCCCTTGTTTGCATTTCATTAAAAAAAAGTTAGGATGCCTTGCACTCTACTATACTGAGTACTTCAAAGTACGGGTACTTCATTTACTTTAGTGAAAGCAAGATGATTAACCTGATATTGAACTACAGAGGATAAACGTGTTACCCAACACCTCCTTATTTACATGTTTGAGCCACAAGGTAAAACACAAAAAACATACACATAAATTACTTATTTTGGTTAAATCAAAGAGTTCCTGGGTCACATGTTATCCTTCAGAAATATGGATCACAGTCTTAAAATATATATTACTGTTAATGATTTAAGTGATCCAGCCTTTTTATATACTGTATATCAAAAATTCATGAAGCATTGTTGGCAGCCTGTAACGTACAATAATGGAGTTTATTTTGAACTTACTGGAGCCTTACAGGCAAGAATAAAGAGTTGATTCAAAAAATAGAAAATATAATAATACAGAAGATCTACCATTTTCTTTCCTCATTACTGAGTGGATTTTGAATTACAATGCTTCTAGTTCATAAGTGCATAATCCTTATTAATTATCAGAGACATCAATAAACTGATGTTAAACTCAGTTTTCAAGCAATATAAAGTGATGCTTCACATTGTAAAATGCAAGAGATTGGATGGATAAACTTGGCTCAGATATGGAACTCTCAGCCAGAAATAATTATCACAAATCCTAAATATGATGTTAAAAGCGATTTAGGTAAATCCTTGACAAAGAAAACATTAAATGATGTGGGAAGTCAGCGGGAGAAAGGGATTAGACTGGGCGGCTCCTGTGGAGAAACTTGACACCAGTGCAGAATGGATGGGTTTAAAAGCAGCTATTTCTTGTGGTAACATTCTATGGTATGAAAACTGACATACAATGTAAAAATCTTCAATGGGGTTAATCTTCAAGCACTATGGGATGTTATAAGGTGTGAGGGGCGCTATATAATCACAAATTGTTGTTGATTATTCTGTGAAACGTGATTAAAACATTCTCTGCAGACTTACAAATACATAGTCCCTCCACTTCACAGTCCCTCCTGCAAAGTGCTTTGGAACCAACGTGAAAGGTGCTATACCAAATGCAAGGTTTCTTATTATAGATAATATTATTTTCATCATTAACACCAATGGTGGTTGTCAGTACTTCAAACCAAATCATTTCGCTAAACTGGGTTGGATGTTCCTACACAGGAAAATAATCCATACGTTCGCAATAGCACACTTAGATCTTAACATATTCTAATTCACTTTACAGTATGTTTTGTGAAATGCTTTGAGATGTCTCAAAGATGTGAGAAGGTGCTGTATCAAATGTAAGGTTTATTATATTAATTTCCTGTAATCCAGCCCTTGAATTTGTGTGCATTATTTACTTTACAAGGGAGGTTAAATATATGAATATTGCAGCACTTATACAGCTAAAGTATCTAGTTTTAAGCAAACTAAGGCAAGTATTAGATGCAGCAATCTTATTTTAAAAAAGACAAATGGGTTTAAATTTTGTGTCATAACCCAAACCCTAATAAACATTTCCATGTGGATTAAAATCCTTAATTAAGGGGGAAATAGATGTGGCATAGGCATGTTTGAAGAAGTAGGATTTGAGTTGGGACTTGGGAAAGAAAATGATGAGGTGTGCAAGTGTCAGAGGAAGGGAGTTCCAGGAGTTAAAGGCTGAGGAACAGCAACAACAAATTGCATTTATATACTGTAGGGCCCTTCTGTTGGGGTAGAGCACTGAACAGTGGCAGAGTTAGCAGTGAGGAACAGAAGGCTCAGCCTGCAATAGTGTGGAGGGGGCAGGGGATTCACAGTAAGCTTGAGTTAGAAAACAGAGTAGAGGAGGCGAGGAGTACAGGAGGTACAACAGGAGTGCAGCTTGTGAGTTATGGAGCAAGTAAGACCATTGAAGATTAAAATTGGAAAAGTCTAAACGAGTGACGAGTGAATGAGTGTTTTGGTAGCATTATGTGTGTTTTGGGCAAAGGCAAACACAAAACATTCATTTCAGAGATTTAGTATCAGGTGTCAATCGTAAAATATATATTTTTAAAAAAACAGTGTAACATCGATCTAACTTCACTTAGTTAAGAAAATGGATCTAATAGTCATGAATCCCTCGAGATTTATTGGCATGTTTTTAGATCATCAACCAAATCCCTCAATAAAAAAAACCTCCTGAAACCAATGTTAGACTTCTCCTGCCGTCCCTTTAATTCATTTATATCCTATTGTCAACTACTGTATTGACATTTATGACGTGAACTTAGATCTAAACACTCATTTATAATTTAAGGGAAGGGCTCTGTGTATTTTTTTTAACATTAGTAGTTTAATGTCTGCATTGAATACCACTGTACCCACTCGACAGCTGGTGATTGGCTAAAGTTATAACATTAGTTTCACTTCATGTTATTCAGACTGTGATCTGCCATTTCACTGTTATGATCTGCCATTTCGCTGTCATATTTCACAAGTATAAATGTGCATATTGTGCACCTGTGGTCACAGGCAACACATGAAAACATGCCCCTACCCTGTAATGCCAAGTCATCCTCTCCATAGCACTGGGAGTTAACACAAGGCCTCACTAGAACAATTTAAAAAACTGAAACAGAGGAAAGTGATGTCATCCAGTGCTGTACAATTTTCAACAAGATCCCATCAGGTCTTGGCTTTGTTCATTCTAGGTAAAAACAATGTCATGACCGCACAAGCAATGAGAGTGCTCTGACAACGGAATGTATCACACATATACAGTAGGGTCCGGCAATATATCGATATATCGCTAAAACCCGATATAATTTTCATATCGATGCGCCGATCGATATAGGCATTTCAAAAATATCGATATATCGAAAAATCAATATATCGAGGGGAAAAATCGGAATGCGCACACACCGAACTATAAGACCCAGAATGCTCATCTCTATACACAATGCACAGACCGAGGTGCAAAGCCGCCATATTGTATTCATAGTCCTCGAATACAATATACAGGGATGTAAGGGGTGAGGGGAGAGAGACGGCTGGGGGGGGGGGGTGGTGTTGGGAGAGGGGGAGAGAGACGGCTGGGGATGGTGGGGTGGGAGAGAGACGGCGGGGGTGGGGGGGGATGGGAGAGAGGGACGGGGGTGGGGGGGTAGGGGGAGAGGCGGAGACGGGGTGGATGTGATAATATACAGATAGATAGAGATGGGGGGTATGTGAGAGAGGAGACACAGAGACACAGACAGAAAAACACAGAGATGGAGAGAGTGAGTGTGAGAGACACAGAGAGAGAAAGATATTTACCTGCTGAGGAGATAGGCCCCGAATGCGCGCGCACCCCATTCAGAACGAAAAACCCGAAAATATCGATATTTCGGTATATCTCGACATGAGCCCATTGATATATCTAAATCGGAAAATTTCCATATCGACGGACCCTAATATACAGTGAGAAAAACAATCTAATATAGTGAAAGTAATAATGTCACATAACTTTTAAGATTTTTTTTAAACAGCAACAACTTGCATTTAGAAAGTACCCGTCGTTGAAGGGCAGCATCCCAGAACACTTGACAATGGGGGAAGCAAGACTCAGAGCCAAAGGAGATGGGAAATTCATTAAAAATGAACGTTGTTGCTGTATTTCTGGTTCATAGTGTCTGATCCTGTAAACACAGCTCATAAAAATATAGGGAGTAATTAATGATCAGAGGCTAATTTGCATATTTCTACAGGAAATATTTGATCAGATGAAACATTTACAGAAAAACATTTTGTTCTTTGCAATTATTTAGATTTGTTATCATCATTCTCCATTATAAATTCTGGTTCAAAGTGGGGGGTTTTTTGCTCGTGTTTCATCTCTATCATTTTTCCCCAGTTCCAGCTGAAAAACAAAATTATTTTGCTTATGTTTGTGGACTGGACTCTATATTAGAATGAGGAAAGGAAAAAGTTGTGCCTGAATAATTAGAAAGTCTGGGTGTGATCAGGATAAGCAGCGACTTCAACAACAACTTGCATTTATATAGCTCCCTTCACAGCAAGAGCATTTTGGAGCGATTTGAAGTTTCCTCACCTATAAATCCATTCACACCCTAGCACTTTCCCATATCTTCAATCTCCTCTTTACCCAATCTGTTGCTTGGCCGCTCCAGTTGGCTCGCTCAGGTTTGCTGTGTTTCCCCTGCCCTACTGATACTTCTGCTGGTGGCTAAGCTTTCCAATGCTACAACTCTGACCTCTGCACCCCCTCACTCAACCCTCTGCCTCTCTCCCCTTCTATTCATCTTGAATATCCAATTAAAAGTAATAATAATTGTAACAATCCTTGCATTTGATATCGTGCCTTATTACGTCGTTGAGACATCTCAAAGTGCTTCACAGAATTTACGGTGAAGTGGATTGACTATTTTGGAGGCAAAATCTATTTCTTCACAACATCTATGGTTACCTCCCCACCCACACCCCTTCCCCCAAATCCCTTCCATCCTTGTCATTGTATACATTTTATAAATACTGTATAAAATGTATTTACATTTATGTGTATTGTGTATATATATATATGTGTACAGTGATAAGAGAGTGAGCCAGAAGGAGTATACAATGAGCCCGTCAAATTTTTGTACAATTGTTTTGGTGTTGGACCCAGTCTTTCTAGATAGACTCCAGTAGTAAGCCAAAGCACACTTTGGGGTCTCCAAGCCTTGGCTCGTGCAAATTTGTGCCTCCTATGCTCTGGAAGTAGGTGAACAGGATGTGTTCCTTAAATGAGAAAGTGCATGTACGATTCCAACAAATATCTCTGCAATTTCCATGTGGAGGTGGGATGCATGGAACTCTCAGTCAGCTTTGGGTACTGTAGCACAGTTGTTAGAGCACTCGCCTCCCAAGCGAGAGAATCCAGGTTTGATAATAATAATCCTTGCATTTGATATAGTACTTTTCACCTCTTCTAGAAGTCTGAAAGCGCTTCACAGAATATACCGTAAAGTGAATCGACTATATATTTGTGGATGAAACAAGGCAGCCAATGTACGCACAGCAGTGCCCCAGATTCTCGAGCAGGCCGAAAAGTTGGGCAAATTTTCTTGTTCCACACACTTCTGTTGATCTAGCAGTTAGTAAGAACCCAGTTATTAGTCGATGGGGGGTGGGGGGGGCATTGCTTTTCTGGGGTATTAAGCCCTTAAAAAATTGAATAATAATAATACCTTCAGCAATATTACAAGGGGAAACCACATTTTCAGGAACTTCCCTTGATTCAAGCAATGAAAATATAGTTTGCTTCAAATATGTAATCTGTCAGATAGTCTGGGCAAGACTGGTTTTAAAAGCACAACTTTAGTCCAGAAAAAGCAAAACGCTAAACTGTGAACGATTGTCACAATCAACTGGCAGTAACAAACGTCAATTCTGTTCAACCTACCTCACAAAACCCACAAGATCCTGTGGTTTCCTTTAAGAACTGAAAGCTTCTCAACTTACCAACTGAATTTTTTTTGTTGAAATGACAACTGTTTCTTTTAGGACTGGGGAAACGAGTCCTTAGTCTCTGCATCAAACTTAAAACACATTGGTATACGAGGTGTTTGCCATAAAAAATTTAGTTCATTCACAGATATACAGTACTAAGAAAAATAGTTCCAATATCCCATTGGTTACTTAGGATATTGAAGTCTGAGACAAGTTCCCAGAATTTATATTCCTTCATTCTTTATCGTTTGGCTTTCCACACATTGGGAAAGCCCATTCTCTTTCTCTTGAAATCTTGCCAACGTGTCTACAGGTATTATACATGTCCTAGAAGTAAAAGGAAATGTCAGATCCTAAATTATTGTTTCTGGTGACGTCAAGTTGTGAAGAGGAAGCCTTAAACAAGAGTGAGAGAGAGAAACTTAGAACAAGGATTCTCTTGAAATCCAAGTTGAACAGAAGATTTTAGTGTAAAATTACTCTTAAGGGTCATACCAAATCTGTTATATCTAGTTTCAAGGCATCAACCAGCTGTAGGTTCTCTTCAGAGTACGTTAATCATAATAAAATAATAATAATAATTATCCTTAATTATCCTTTATCATGTCTTCAAGGAGCTTCACAGATTATACTCTAAAATGAATTGATTGTATATTTTGTGGGCGAAACGCGGCAATAATAAAAAAAAAGCCATGAACACATCAACCCAAATAGTATAGAAATATTAGTCACATCCATTCATGAGGATTGTAAGGATTCATTGTTAATATTGTCATTCTTAAGACATATCTATTCAATTGTATTTTGCTACTTTTCTCCCTACACTCACCCCACTTTTCTCCTCCTCAGCTTCCTCCCACCAACCCAGCCCAATTAGTTGGGTAAAACACTTTGAGAGGTCCTCTCACCCTGAAATGGGCCAAATAAATGTACAGTGTCATTGTCGTCCATATTTGCCAAACATATTGTTGGTTTATGATTATCTGATAACATGGAGCATCTCAATTTATGAAACCCAAGACATAGTATGACACAGTAAGAAGAACACCAACCTGTGACAGACAAAGATCGACAGGATCAAAACAAAAGAAGGGAGAAATATAAAGAGAAAAAAAAAAGAGAAAAACAGATACATAATAGAGCAATAAAGAGAAAGCAAAACAGAGAAAAGGATCAGGTATCAGAGAAAAAAAAGATAAAACAAACGCATAAGGAACCGACAGAGACAAAGACGCAAACGGAATATTGTCTTTAGTATAAGTGATCTTAAAAAAAAAAATTGTTTTTAAATTTCTACTTTCAAAATTAGGTGACCTAATTCCTTGACTTTTGCCTAAACCAGTGAAAATGTTTGTGCTTTTCAAATAATACTTGCATTTCACATTTTGGTGAAAGTGTGAGATAGTGTTCACCACTTACGTGGGTGTAAGAAGTCCCGTCAACAAGGGCGGCAGAGCCTTTATTTCAACACGTAAGAACACATTACTTTGCACTGCAATTTTTGTGAAACTAATTATTAGCTGCTCCACAGCTTATAAAAATCTCCACAAACTTCTAAAAAATGTAAACCTCAAGTGACAGCTGACAGGAAGCCAGCTTCTCAATTCCTTGCTCACAGCTATATGAGCTGCAAACTGCTGACAGAAAAAAATATCAATATTGCAAGTTTTGAACAGGAGTTGGTCACATGGCTTCCTAACGCTTTGGTATTTCCTGCTGTTGAAGAGGTTATTTCTTCCACGCTTAATGACATGTGCAGTGATATAGTTCCCTGCAGCTGCGTACCATCACTATTATACTTTGGTAAACCACAAGTCACAAGAAAATATCTGGCAGACTCACCTTTTTTTTTCCTATAACCCCACTTGAGTAGTTGTTGAGCAACAGTCAGAAGCAAACCACCCACTGTATTTTGAAAAACTTCTTCCAACCTCTATATATTGCAGATACTTCAAAGATATCATTTATAACCACACCGGGGAGGGAGGTTCGAAATTCCGTGGTGAACATTTGATTTTGTAAATAAGATGGCTGACCATAATTTGGGTGTAACTTAAACTCCTGTGGATTTTTTGTGCCTATTCAATGGAGAACCTTTGGTGACCAATACCAGGAGAGGAGAAAACTGTGATAGAGGAGCAAAGCAATGAACAGTCTAGGACTAATAGATTTATCAATTGATTAAGATCCTCATACTCATGTACATATCAGCTCATACCCTGACACTCCCTACCTCTCTGACCTGCTTAGCCCCCACTCCATTATCCACTATCCACCCGCTGTGCTTAGAGTACTCTAGCCTCCTGCACGCCTTTCATCCCTCCACCTCACCATTGGTAGCCATGCATTCAGCCACTAACCCCCCAAACTATAGAGCTCTCTGCTTCAATCACTTTGTTTGCCCCTTTTTTTCCCATCTTCAGATAACACCTGAAGACTTTTCTCTCCAATTGTGCCTACAATCACTTGCCATCTTCCCAGCTCAGTATCAAGTTCCACCACTGTTAAGTGCTTGGATACACTACCCCACATGAAGGTCATTATAAGAACCAAAGTTTTATTGTTATTCAGTTATACTATATTTATATTGAAACATTAAGATTTAAAAAAAGTCGTGCTGAAAATAGAAACAAAGAAGAATATGGGTAATTCTTCTAATTACAACAACAACAACAAACAACAGAATTACACTTAGAGCACCTTTCACGTCAGGAGGATGTCTTACCCATTTTAATTCAATGGGAGTATTTAACCCATAACTGATTCTGTATAAATATGGGGGAACTTGATGAATAGGAAATTTTTAGCTTTTAAAAAGTTAAAGGCAGGGAAAATAACATCAAAGCAATAAAAGTCATGAATTTTCATTTGCCATAAAAGATCCAAAGTTTTCCTATAAACTGTTCATTTTGCAACTTCTTTTGATATGGGAACTTGTGTCTGTCTGATGCATAATGCTTAAATCTGTGGGCACAAAGGTGTTGAGTTCTGGCTGTTTCAGGTCAAGCTGCAAGATCGAACACAATGTGATGGATCCAACTGATCTAGGGTAATTTGCCCTTCAGCAACCGTGCCTGATGTGTACAATTGGCTGCCATGTTTCGCTCACAAAATATACTGTCAATTCACTATACAGTACATTCTGTGAAGTGCTTTGAGATGAGGAGCCATATCAAATGCATGGATGATTATTACTATTGTCAACCGAATGCAACGTAATAGTGTCAAAGTTGGGCATAAGATATGGAACGGTTTGTGTGCTTGAGGTAGATTACAGTCTTGAATGTAATAGAGTGTGCAGTCCTGACATAACAAGAGAAAATAGTCATTTGTATGTATGGAAACATTAATTCTCAGCCTCAAACAGTTCAACTTGGTCTGATAACCTGCTACTGGGATATTTAAGCAGAGACAATGCATAGAATAATGCAGATGTTTGCTATGATTTCTGGAGGCCATAAAACATTAGGGGCAAGATGCTCTTAACCATCTTAAGTTTTAGCCATTTTGTGTAAAACATATAATTGTCCAGATACGTGGAAAGTTCTTAGATTCAGCCTTAATTTGGATGCTGATTTTCCACAGGGCGAGTTTCCTTGCTCCACATGCCTAATAATAATCCCTCAAAAAAATAATAAATTGGTTAATTCAATCCACGACTGTGTGCTCAATTGGCTGCCGCATTTCGCCCATCAAATATACAGTCAATTCACTTGACAGTATATTCTGTGAAGCGCTTTGTGATATCTAGAAGACATGATAAGGTGCTATATCAAATGCAAGGATTATATTATATTGTTATAGTTCTCAAAATGAACTAGAGACCAAACTAAGACTACATTTTTTTAAATTCTCACTGATCAGCACCATTGACTTACTCTTACTTGTACCACTTGACTCAATATAGTTGTTCATACAACAGGTTTCATTTAGCACTGAAAGGGTTACCTTGGTGAACCATTAAATGTTTTATTGGGTTTGAACCCACTGACCTCTCTTTACAGTCAATGAGAAAAAGCCTGGTGATTAGTGATGAAGCAATTTTTGTGGGCAATTGCTCTCCGACAAATAATTCAGTCTAATAGTTTTGCTTGCAAGTAAATAACAGAACAAACAATATTTGGCATTTATAGATGTTAACACTGATGTCATACCAATAAAGTACCCATTGCTGCTTTCATCGTGTATATGCACTTAATGCTTAAAATGTCCAGACTAACAAGGACATTTTTAATTCTTTAATCAGCAAACATCTGCTTCCTGTAGTAAACTGAAAACTCTCTTAATCAGTCAGAAATGTCAAAGTCAGTTTGAGTCAAAAATGCAAATCTAAAAGGTTGAGTGGTTTTGAAATATAACTTTCACTCATCTTTATGAATTCAGCATCAGATACCAGTTATTTTTAACAAATGAGTCCATTAGAAGACATATCAGTCTAGTGTAACATTTCTATAGTGTAACATTTAGTACAGCATTTGTTGCCTGAAAGGGATCAAACAGAAGACAAATAAACCAGTTAAATAAAAGCTGATCTAATTAAATCATTAAATTAAATGATTACCAGATTTTAGGCATTGGTATGAGTTGACTAAACAAGCAACGCACAGGGTGAGGGATGCCAGTGCACTATTACCATTACAGTGAATTCGGACAGTTTTTGTCAATGCCACACACTGATACGCTATCAAACTGATATCACATGCAATCAAACTAATAGAAAACAGACCTCAGTTATTTCTGATATTCTGTTGCTTATTCATGAATGCTTATCGATGACAAAATCTGACACAGCAGCAAAATCACCCTGTACTGATCTACCAGAGGTGGCGTTGAAAATGTCTGACAAAAGGTCATCAACCTGAAACGTTAACTCACTTTCCTCTCTCGATGGATGCTGCCTGACCTGCTGAGTGCTCCCAACTTCTGCTTTTATTATTGAAAAAATGCCTATTGTGAAAATGGCATTGTAAATAGCATCTCATACCAATTAAGATGTGAAATGCATCTCTTCTAATGTGCATCAATTCAACTCATGAGATTTTTTTTGAATGAAGATATCATCAAAGCCGAGTTCCTGGTCAGTACAAAGAGTTCCTTGGAAGACACCCACTTTGCAAACCACTGTCTCTTTTTCTGTTGCAAGCTGCCATTTAGACTTATTTTCAATTGTGTGCTTTTTTCAACTCTGGTAGCTGGAGTACAAATGCAGCAGCATGAACCCGGCATAAAGATCTAAATATTAAATATAAAATTTCGGTGACCCAAGTCTGACAAAAGGTCATGCTACAATTGTTAATGTGTTTTAGATGCTGATTGCCATGCTGCCAATTTGCAGGGTTTCCTTTATTAAAAAAAATTATCCTGCGATGTCAAACGCAAGTCATTTGTGATATTCTTTTAGATCTCTTCCCAGTGGTCAGAGAGCAGTGACTTGAGCTTTGCGTGCGTGTTTGAGTGTACACACAGGTCAACTTCACATCAACACAAGTGTGAAATATTAACACAGTTTCCCCACTCACACAATTTGCTAAACACAATATCAGTACTGCACCTCCTCAGCGCAGCAGAAAAGTTGAACACAAATAGCTACACAAACATTTAATTCTGTCGCACTTTATAAATCCAACTAAAAAAAGATCAGTTAAGAGTCAACCCTGTCAAATCAAAATTAAAATAAAATTATTCCTGTGCTTATATAATTTTCAAACCTGCACAATAGGATGTCCTCCACCAGTTGCTTTCACAGCCCCACGACTGCCCTCAGTCTCATAATGCGCTCTGTGATGAGATTTTGGTTGCAGTTCGATCTGGAGTTCATAAGGTCCGGAGTGCGATGGTAATTGCCAGTCAAGGGCAGGAAAAGAAGAGCTGAGGACATAGAAATACATTCAATTTTAAACTCATAAGACGATTAAGATCAAAGTCAAGGATGAAAAAAGGGCATTTGGCCTATGAAAACTTCACTTTTGCTATCTTATCCAGTCTCTTAGATTAGAATCTTTTTTGATGTTTTCACCTCTGCTGTACAACCACTAGAGACTGCCACAGTTGTTCATACGAATTGCCGTCTAATATTGTTTTTGAAACTGTTAAAAACAATACGCAAAATGGGAAGCACTTATTCCCTTTCCCTTTGTAATTGAAAGGAGAAGTTCTCGCTTATTTGCACAGTTCGTGTGAATTGAGAGAATAAACCAGATTTTGTTCCTCATGGTCTTGAGCAAAAAGGAACACATGATCCTTTCAAACCTAATATTATTATGATCACACTTAAAAAACACTTATTTTATGAACTAGCTGTCAAAAATTGGATATAAAAGCATCATCTTTATTTTTAGGTATCACTGATTAATTTTCTATCTGTTTTGATCAGTTTCACACAAAGGCTGACAGTACTGACAACCCATGTAATTTTATGAAATGCTGTGAATTTCTGATATCTTGCAAGATTTGCTTCAATGAGAGTTTTGGCTGGACATGGAGATTGTATCAGCTATGACGTGGAATATTTTCTTTTATGTGCCCTGCAATTACACCATCAAAAGTGTACAAATATTTGGGTAACCTAAGGAAAATATGTTATTTATAAATGATTATTGCAAGTATTTTTCTTAAAAGCCTATGCAAATAAGTGAGCACTATTCATCGCAAAATCAAGTCTAGAAATTCCCAGAATACTAGATTTTCCATGCTGAAAATAAAAATGAAGCACTGAAAAGTGATAAAAGATATGCATCACAAAACACTACCTACGCAGATATAGACGTATATGTCATTTTAAATGTAATCAAGATAATTATTAAGACCGGAAAGCAATTTTAACACTAACCCATAAATGAATGGGAATAGGTGATGTTTTGTGGACAAAATTGGTCACTACAATGAAATCAAGTTCACTTACATTGTTTCCAGCTCTAACTCAATATCTCAAAACTGCCTCTTCCACAATTTTATTCCAATTACCTAAACACTCCTTTCTCATTCTCATGCTTTTCTCTTTGACAGTTTTCAACTTAGGTAGCGTCTATGTGCCTTGGCCCTTCACCTAGGTTTCACATTCCTCATATGTACTGCACTTTTAGAATTTATCTAACTTTAGGTAAGAGCCCCCCACCTCATCTACCCCCATTCCCCAACTCCCATAACCAATAATCTAATTACTGCCATTGATGCAGTATAAAACATTTGGATTGGAACCAATTTCAGGAAACTTTTATACTGTACTATACTTAGAAATAGCACTCTGCGTTGTACAATACTACCCCAAAAAAAAGCAACAAAGATTGGTTGTAAAGGGAGTTTGATGTCTTTATTTCAATACACAGATCTTCCCAGCTAACCCTCTCTCTTCTCTCCCCAGTGGTCACACCCTGAGTCATGGCAACATTCTCCACAGGAGGAAGATCATTGCCTTACAGGATCCTTATAAGAAGTCCACTGTACATATGCAATTTCCGGCTGGGGGTCCTGTGATAGCGATTAGGAACAGGAAGTCTAGTTGATTTTCCAAACCCTAATCCAGCAGCCCTGAAGGCAACTGTAGTACCCTACCTAGCATCCCAACTGAGATCAGTAACAGAATACACATTTCCAATATTAGATCTTACACACTAAAGCATTGGGGAAATTTAGAATATACTTTAGATATTTGACAGCACATTTATAATATTCATACCTGGCATAGGATGTTGGAGATGCAGGTTTTGGTTTAGCCCAAATATATGGATGAGGTACCGATAAATACTGATCACAAAAAGTTTCTTTCTTGAATGGATGGCGAGACCCACAAAATTCTTCCTGTGGTAGTTCTGTGGATGGGGAATAAGCTCTCTGCTCATCATTACTTGGCTCAGGCTTGAGAGACATGGAGCTGGTTTGGTCATGCAAAGTCCTCCTTGACTTGACAGGAATGCTTTCATTGATATCCATGCTTGTGTCAGTTGTGAGTGCAGTGATTGCTTCAAGGATAGCAGAATTTGTGTACTGGTTCCCACTCCTCAACCATGTTTCCTCGGTTACACTTACCCGAGGAGAGGCCTGCGGTGATGGGGTTCGAGAATGATGTGGGGAGTTGGAAGGCTGTCGGTAGTAACCACCATTGACTGAATATCTCCTTTTGCCACATGGAGACTGTGGCCTGGATGAAGGCCTTGAAGTCGGTCGTGGGCTTAACCAATTGTCCTCAGTGATACTTGTTCGAGGAGAAGTCCCAGGTGAATGTCTTGGTGAGTTCCATAGGGTGCATGAAGCTTGCCCACGAGGGTAGCTTTCCTCAAGGACAGTGCCTTTAGGGGAGACGCATGGTGATTGCAAAGGAGAGGTTTGTGGAGATGTATCATAAAGGTAGGAATAACTAGACTCAGATGCTTCTGAATGGCAGCTTCGAGAAGACAAACTACTTGCTGGACTCAAGCAAGAGGGGTCTCTATAGGCATCTGCATTTGGTAGACACAGGGTAACTATTGAATTTGAACGCTTAGAACTGGGGCCATTCTCATCTCCATCTGTCTCAGCTTCACTTGCAAATTGATTAATACCAGGGTGTATTCCTATATAAGGAGTAATTTCTATTCTTGGACTCTCAAGAGTCGGGACACCATTTGGTCTTATGTTTGGTGACAAGTAGTAGGTTGAAGCTCCAGTATCAATGCTTCCTCCATATCCCATCATTTGATTTGTTGCTGGTAGTACAGAGATCACTGGACTTGATGACTGCAGCCCATGGCAGGCAGTTGGTACAGAGGGATTTACCATCCCAGGTGATGTAACATTTGGAGAAGCAAAATTGTAGACTTCTGTGAAAAAATGAGAGTGATTTTTAAAAAATTAAATATTTTATTTGAAAGCAATTATAATTTATATTTTGCTTAATACTGTAATTAGAATAATATTCCTTTCATTTGATATGGTGCCTTATCACTTTGTTGAAATGTTTCAAAGCAAATATACTGTAAAGTGAATTGACTGTGTATTTTGTGGATGAAACACAGCCATGAAGCAAATGATCAATTTCATTTGGGAGATTGTTGGCTAGTCATGGGATCATAACGTCTATCTGAACAGGCAGACAGAACCTCAGTTTAATGATTCCACAGGACAGCACCTCTCAAAATTGCAACTCTCATCTCCTCAGCATTGCATTGCAGTGTCATCTAGGCCTATGTGATTCCAAGTCCTGACATGAGATTTGAACCCACAACTTTCTGACACACTGGCACCAGGTTAACAAAGTGACAGTTTAACTGGACTTGCAGCACTAAAATCAAATTTAGTTTATTTTTATACTGCTAATCGACCACTAATTGCAATAAGTACTCTCCCTAATGCAACTGTGTGCATTCTGAGATAAAAAGGCAAGCAATTCATAACAAACCCTTGTAATTATGTATTTATAGATTTGTTAGGTTGCTTACATTTTGAAAAGTTAACAAGCACTGATATTCTTATCTGAATAAAATAATTCTCTTCTACCCACACAGTAATTTGTGAGTTATTCATTTGACTCACACAAAGACCTATTCCAGCAACCCAAGACTGGCAGGAACGATCCAGAAGCATCTTTAGAATACCTTCTCTTCCCATTCTTGAATTTCATTTGGGTGACAAATTCCACAACATGTAAAGTGTGCTAACAGTCATGCAGAAAACAGCAGGAAACTATTCTATCCTCCTCTGTACTGTATTGAAACATTCACTGGAAAAAAATACACATTTTCTTCCATCATTGTTCAAGTTAATTCAAAACTTAAGAAAATTTGGTAGTGGGTACTTCCATTTTTATAGCCACTTTCTCAAATATTTACACATCAAGTCAAGAGATTTTGCAGGCAAATAAGGTAGCCATTAACACCCCCAAAAAAATCACAATCAGCCAGAATAATAATAATCCTGACATTGAATATAGCACGTCATTGATATATCTCAATGCGCTTCACAGGATATACTGTACAGTTGTGTACATGTGTATTTTGTGGACGGACGAAGCAGCTAACTTGCATACAGCAATATTCCACAAAAATCCATAGAGTAAGATACTGCAGACCTGCCTGATGACAGAGGAGCCAGGCTGGCAGGACTGGGAATGGCAGAATAGACACTGGAGGCAGGGACTTTTCCCACTCAGCTCCTGTTAACCCTGCAAGCCAAAGCCCTAACAGGTAATGTGACCTTAGCTGGACAAGCAGCAGGAAAGCTTGCCAGGCAATGCACTCAGTGGCAAGATATACATTTCTAGCCTGGTTAGACTCCATGAGTACACCAACATACACTGCGGAGTCCCCAAACCTGAGCTCTTGCCAATCTGTGACTAATACTATCAGGAATTAGGTAAACAGGATGTGTCCCTTAAAGGAGAGAATGCATATTCCATTCCAACAAATATCTCTGGAATTTCCATGTGTAGGTATGGATGCATGGAACTCTCAGTCTGATTTGGATACTCTTAAGTAACGTGATGGGTTTCCACATGTATCAGACACTTGGCTGACCCAAAATATGCAACATTCAATATTTTGTATTAATTGAAACCACCAGTGTATGATGTTAGGAACATAAAAACTAAACAAACTTTCAAATCCCAAAGTTAGCAAACAGATCAATAAAAGCCCACGCTTTGCTTTCCAGCATTTACTTTGCTTCATTTTTCTCACCTAAAAAGAAGCCCCAAAGCAAAACACCTCCCACATAACAACCTTTTTTTTCAGTGGTTGTTGTTTGGTCATTTTCAAGATTCGAAAGGCAAAATGTTTTTTTTTAATTTTTTAAATGTTTAAACAACAACAAATTGCATGCGTATAGCACCCTCCAAGTTGGAAAGAAGTCAGAGGTTTTGGTAGTTAGGGTCAGGGGTGGTGGAGGTGGGAGGGTAGCCAAACGGCATTATAATCCTTGCATTTGATATAGCGCGTTTCATATCTTATCAACGTCTCAAAGCGCTTCACAGAATATACTGTAAAGTGAATTGACTGTATATTTGTGGGTGTGGTCGAAGAGGAAGATCTTTAGACGGGACTTGAAAGAGGCAAGAGAGGGGGTGAGCAGGAGGAATTGTAGGACAGGGTCCCAGAGTGTGGGGGCAGAAAGCAGAGAGCTGCAACAAATTCAAGATCCAATTGGGACCAATTAACATCCAAAGGCTGACTAGGTTGAGTTATTCAATGCAGATCTGTACATAAACCAACACAACTGTCATAGTGTAAACTCCCCAAAAATACCCCAGCAACCGTTATTCTGAAATAATTTATAAGCTGTGATTTTTTTTCTCTGCTGAAGATTTGACTCTAATTTCTGTATTTTATTTAAAAGACACAATAAAGCCCTGAGGAAGTATTAACTGTGCAACCTATTCCCCCCAGATATAGAAAAAAAACACATAGAAAAAATGTGGTTTTCCTAGAAAGAACAAGTGATCCTCAGTTTCACACAATAATACCTAGAATCCACTTCTTCCCCATCAGTTATTTCAGGTGAAGTTTACATGCCTCTAATATACCGCATGTCTATGGGGAGTATTGTGAAAATGAAATTCTCCCTATATAGTTTATTTCCTCCTCAAATTATAGAAATTTATAGTGCAGAAGCAGCCTAATCAAGCCATATTGAATCCACAGCAGCCCTCAGAGCAAGCTGCACTTTCAATCTCACTGCCCTATCCACCAGAGGATTCAAGCGTTTAACATTCATATACCCGTCTACTTCCTTCTTGAAACCCACAATGGACTCTGTCTCTACCACTTTTCTTAGCAAGGCATTCATACAAATGTTTGATCCTGTTCATCATAGATTAAAAACACCATCCATCACACCAATACAGAAAAATAGCTCAGGATCCACAAACAGAATACCATCCTTGAAAAAGTATATGTGTACAAGTAAATCCATACTGGGAAAATACTTTTTTGAAAAGTTCAATATATTTTTTCTAATTTTCTTCTCCATTCACATGTGCCTCTGCTCCTGGACTAGAGTTCTCAGGCTGGGGGTAGAGCAATCCACATAGCCAAGTTTCACAACAGACCACCTGACTGAAGAGGGTGTCACAGCTGAGTCTGACCTCTCCTCACCAATGTATCACACATGTACATGACCAATACTTGAGTTGGATGGACTACATGCAGGAAACCCACCCAATCTCCCTAAACCGGGGAGTAAACTCAGCAAACTCACAAATCAGGATTTGACCAGCAACCATCAGGGCCTGGATGAAAATAATCCCAAACAACAAGTGGGAATCTATTTGAATCATATGTTAAAGCATTTAGCAACATTGTCCTTTGTGAATAAGGACATTTAACAACAACAAATTGCATTTATATATCCCCTTTCACACTAGGAGCCCTCATTCAAAGCCCTCCATGGCCTTACCCCACCCTATATCTACGATCTCCTAACTCCCTACCAACCTGCCCGCCTCCTCTGCTCAGCAGCTTCTGGCCTGCTCCACGTCCCTGGACCCACCCGCCCCACCTTTGGCTGGCGAGCGTTTAGAGGCTGCCCCCAACCTCTGGAATTCCATCCTACAGTCCTTCCGCCTTGTCCCCTCCCTGGCCTCTTTCAAGTCCCGCCTCAAGACCCTCCTCTTCGACGGTCCCATTGGTCACCTCATATTCCCCCCTTTCCCTCCCTCCACCCTCCCTGTCCCCAGCTCAGGTGTGAAACAATGACTGTCCAGCACCTTGGGACGTCCTCCTGATATGAAAGGTGCTACACGTGCAATTTTGTTATTGTTGTAGTAGGAGCTACCATATATCTCATAAAGCTTAAAAGGTTGACGTATACGCCGCAATATATGGTATTTATTTTATTAAAGTGAAAGCTGTTAATGTACATCATCTAACACAACCGATTAAAATAGATGTCTTTTGATGACTGTCCTCGGCTTAACAGCAGTAAATCTTGTTAACATTTTGACAACTTGCATTTCGTGATGTTCTCTAAAATCACCATCAACAGGCTCGACGGGCTGAATGGCCTCCTGCTCCTGTTCCTATATTCCTATTTGATACCTCCAGAACTATCAATGGGTGTATACAGTAGTTCACATTGAAAAGGTCTCAGCAATGTGTGGCTTACCATGTCAATCTTTGCAAAAACAACTTCACAAACTATGAGGTTAATATATTTACTCACATGATTTATTTATTATAAGGTAAAACTTGCATTAGTCTGATCTCTATCAATGGTATAATCGCTTAAGTCGAGCATCTGCTCAACTCCTATTCAAGGGATTATATTCTCTGCAAGTTTGACATAATTCATACTTTGCATGAGTCGTATTAACGACAACAACAACTTGGATTTATATAGCGCCCTCCATGCCGGACAGCGTCACAGAGCGCTTCCCATTAATGGATCCCGGGGCTGTACCAGGGGGAGGGGAGAAAAGGTGACTGAAATCGCGGTTAAAAAGAAAGTTCTGTAGCTAGACCTGAAAATAGGATGAGAGGGGGCGCGACGAAGAGAGTGAGGAAGGGAGTTCTAGGGAGTTAGAAGTTTGGCCCCAATTACCACGGCTTGTGTGAGGTTTACTGTAGTATGTAATCAGGTATAGGTGTTGAACATTGCCAAAGAAAAAATATGTGTTTATTTCAGGCTACGTTTGACGTGGTCATCAGATTACTCCACTGGGCTGTGTACCTCACAGTAGATAATTTGATAGCTAAAGCAGATGCAAATCACTTTCTAAACCCTCTTGCAAACATGTTCTGTTTGCCCCCAAATAAAAAAAACTCTCTCGTTGGGGTCCCCATTCCGAGTTAATTGCTATTTTGAAGCAGAAATACTTTTTAAAAAGCAACATTCTGTCCCTTTCACCAAATGGATTTTGTGAAACAAACACACGATTGAAGGTATGCTGCACTGGGACTCAAGAAAAACAGGAAACGATGGGTGTTTCAGGTTTAGAAGTTGCTAAAAAAACATATACATGAATACAGTATATGTCTAGAAACGCTTGACTTGTTCTTTAGTATTCTTTTCACTGGGATCTTGTTTGTATCTGAGCTAATGATCTCTGCAATATGTGTTTAATAAAAGACTGCTTGACAACAGGTGCAGTGGTTTCAAACTCCACATGGCTTCACTGGAGATGTCATTCTCTCTCTCTCTCTCTGCCTGACTCTAACCTCCTCTCTACTGTACAGTATTTCCATTGCAAACACCAACTATCATTGTATTAAAAGAGCTTTAACAAGTTTCTTTTCAATTAGGGGGGGGGGGGGGGTAAACAGCACACCTAAGCATTTGCTTCCTTACAAACTTTCTCTTTCTGATCTGATAGTTTTTCCAACAACAAAAACTTTCTATTTTTTCTAAAAACAAAACTTTTTAATAAAAACACACAGAAAAATCCTTCAATCCCAAAGTTACCAAATGGTAACTAACTATCCACTTTTTTCCTCCCCAATTATATGGCCTCTGGAAAGCAGAGATTACAACATGTTTTAGAGGAGGGGTGGGAGGGAGGGGTAGCTGGGGGGAGTTATTTGATTGTAAATGTCTTGCACAAACCTGCTGAGCTGTCGGACTCCGCATTCCGCTGGTTAAACTCGAAAAGAAAGTCAAAGTCAAACTCTTCTTCATCTTGGATGATGGAAGTCATCAGTGCGGAGTGTGGAGGGGACCCAGAGCCCCCACAATCATCAATCAATCAATCAATCAATCAATTCTCTCAAACACAAACAGGCTGAAGGCACAGAGACACAGGTTCCTGACACACTCCCTTCCCCCACAAACACACTCTCTGCTGAAGCTGCCGGACTGACTGACTGCCTGCCTTTACACTCACTCACACACAGAGACACTCAGACAGACAGATAGGGGAAGGAGGGAGGAATTAATCGCCGTCTATTCATTCCCGCAGCGATCGACCTCTTCTGGATACACATTCAACTGCGATATTTTCTTTGCAGTGTGTTTCCCCCACTCCACCCTTTACTTATATTTAGACAGGTTGAATTTCCTCTGCACTTGCTCTCTACCCCTCGCTCATTTACTCATTTGCATCGGACACGTTTCCGTGTTTTAAATTAACTCTGTGTGAATGTGTGTGTGTGAATGTGGGGAGGTCTAAACCAGTGCTGAGCAACTAGCTGATAATATTGCAAAATACTATTCGAAAACTCCCAACGCCGAGGGCAATAAAACTACCCACATCCCGGGGAATAGGTGTGTGTGTGTGTGTGTGTTTAATAGTAATGATTATTAGGCGATGTCTGTCTCTGTCGCCCCACAGAGCTCTGCTTCCCCCCAACCCACCCACGTCTGTCACAGGTCGGAAGGGTATTGGAAGTGTCTGATGTACTTCAATAAACCAGCCAAGTCGTCAACCCTTAAATCTGATCTACTTTATACACTGCTGACTGATAGTTAGTTAGTTAGTTAGTTAGTTAGTTAGTTAGTTAGTTAGTTAGTTAGTTAGTTAGTTAGTTAGTTAGTTAGTTAGTTAGTTAGTTAGTTAGTTAGTTAGTTAGTTAGTTAGTTAGTTAGTTAGTTAGTTAGTTGACTTCAACTGTGAAAATGAATACGCCGTTGACTAATGGCTGGTTTTGCTTAGTTACTGTTCACTGCCACATGTTGTTGCTGTGATTTCTGCACTGGGGAAAGCACAAGCAATGACTTGTACAAAGTCACCATCCTCTCCATGTGAGAGTTAACTAGCCAGTTAACTGTGGCACTCATGTCTGTCTGCATTGGAACCAGGGTGGCAAAAGAATATCACTGGTAAACAATAACAACAAAATAACATTTATATTCTATCATAAAAAAGAAACGAACTGACCAGGAAGTTTTACCCTACTTTCGGCATTTCATATTCTCTCTGGGCTTAATTAGGGGGAAAGAAAATTCAATTTCGGTAAATCTTGTTGAAGAGGCAAATCTGTGCAGCTAAGAAGGTGCATCACAAATTATTATGCAATGTTGTGTGCACCTCAACTTCAAAACTACTCTTGCAGAAAAGACAAGGATAAGAAATCTCGCAAAATTCATTTTGCCCACAAAATACACATTCATTCCTCTTTACAAGATATTCCGTGAAGCACTTTGAGATGTCTTGAAGATGTGATGAGGCATTATATCAAATGCAAGGATTATTATTATTATATTCTGTGAAGCTCTTTGAAACATTTCAACAGCAACAATAAAATTACATTTGGATAGCGCCTTTCACATCAGGAAGACGTCCCAAGGCGTTATATCAAATGCAAGGATTATTATTATAACTTCTCGTTTCCATTTCTTCCTACGAGTTCTCAAATGTGCATTTATATTTTCAAATGGTCATGCTTGCTGACAAGCGATTCCTAATTGATACTACTGCTTAGTTTTTCTAAGCATCACTTATGTTTTCTTTGGTTTGATTCTGTGTAACTGACCTTTAATTTTAGGCTCTGACTGTTCAGTGCCTTGGGGCATCCTCCCGACGCGAAAGGCGCTTTACAAATATACTGTATTGTGGGCTCAGTTGAAGAATGACACAATGCGACGTATATTTAAATGAACATTAGATTATTGAGTTTTGTAGTGCAACTAGTTTAAACATTTAAATGTCCTGTGTTTCCATCTTGTGCACTGTCAGCCTTTCGAGTCTCTGCTTGTGAGAATAATCCATGTATTTGTTTCTTCAAACATCTCAAAGCTCAAAGAGGTGCTGTGAAAGCACTTCAGAGTTTTTAAACAAAACACAAAATACTACAGATGCTGGGAATCTGAAAAAAAAACAAAAGTGGCTGGGGAAACTCAGCAGGTCAGGCAGCATCTATGGAGAGAGGAAAAAGAGCCAACGTTTCGGGTCTTCAACCCTTCGTCAGAACTGATCCGAAACGTTGACTATTTTTCCTTTCTCCATGGATGCTGCCTGCCCTGCTGAGTTTCCCCAGCAACTTTTGTTTTTGTTTCAGAGTTTCTAAATCTTGTAAATTGTGCTACTGTGTGTTTCTAGATGAACACAGCAACCAAGTTGTGCAGGGAAATGTCCCAGAAACAGCCATGAAATGAATGACCACCTTTTAAAAGTGTATAACTAAATAGTAATCCTTGCATTTTATTATACGTATATTCATAATTATAATAAAATGATTGCATTCTATTATTATTATTACATATAGCTACATCTCCGCATGAAGGAGTGGCTCTGTTGGATGGCTATCAAGCTAACCGTGGGAATGCAGGAGATATTGAAGGCCTGCTACCTCTAGCTATCGAGCTAACCTGCTCAGCTATCATTGGTGCCAAGTGTCTGATGGTGTAGTCTCTGCAGTCTCATAACTGTCAGAGGCAGTGTCTACTAATGATATTACCAGGCTACATGATCTCCAGTATTGGCTGCCAAATAGTTGCTCCCGTTCTACTCCACACATGACTCTGGTGGATATCATCTCTCTCAGTACCATTGATGTGTGTGACAGAGAATGGAAAACTGTAAAATGATTGAATTTCTCAGTCATCATTGCCTGCAACTGTTCTTGCAAGACTACTGAAGCTGGCCATGGCTGCCCCTTGCAATGTTGGCCCAAAGGCTCCTTAACAGCACTATAAGCATTTCAAACAGATATCCTCAGTGAGGGATCATGACAGAGATGCTCAGATCCCTATTACATGGGCCATGGGGAGATGACATGGGATGACTGAATATTGGACCTTTACTGATACCAAGATCACTTTCCAATGTCATTTAACTCAAGATAAACAATACAGTCCTGACACTATCAAACTTAGTTTGAGAGCAGGTCTATTAATATTTCCACTTAGTAGAGAAACATTACATACGGAGTCTCTGGCTAGATGAGTTTTCCCATCATCATTTCCACACCAAAGCTGTAGACTTAGCTGAGGAAGTAAATGGTGAGGTTCAGTTCCTCAGCAATGCTTTGATCTCGCACTGAAAATCCACACAGATGACACCCCACTATGACACAGGTAAGCCATATTATATAGTGCCACTAGACTTTTAAAAGTTCTTGTCAAAGTACCATATGAGAAATTCCTTTACAAACTGCTCCCATTTCATACCAACAGTAATACAGGGATGTGGATCAGTAAATAGCTAAAGGAGAGGAAATTGAGGTTAGTTGTTAGAGGAGATAGGTCAAAATGGATAAAGGTATATATTGAGTGAGATGCCACAGGGGTCACGGCGTTATTACTCAGACAAGATTACAATTACAATTGAAGTGCTCTGGGATGCCACCCCACACCGTATAAATGCAAGTTGTCATTGTTACATTGCGTGGACTGTACATTGCACTTACTATGATATGCTCTGGTGCACAATCAGTGGGCACGGATTTGTTCTTGAAACAAATTGTACAATTCATACAATATCTAGATCATCTAACATTTTCATCTCTTCCAAGGTCAACTTTCCCTACACATTCCAAGCTCTCCTTCTCAAACACATTCAATGCCATCAATTGGTTCAAGTCAGATGGTCAACCAACCACCTGTTGGCCTTGCAGTTTTGCCGTTGAAGATCAGGGCAGTAATAATTGAAGCACAATGATTGAACCATGAAACACCACATTAATTTTCCATATAGAATGTTAACTGCAATAACCCTGGTGTTAATATTCTTACTAATATCGCTCTGTCAGTGACACTTTTTTAGAAATGCATTATTTACAATTTGAACTTCCTTAAATTGCGTATATATTATATTCTGTTTTCTTAGTGTACTCTACACCTGATTCACCTTGATGCTTTTCAATTCATGCATTTTCTTCCACACCTTTTACTGGATCTGAGTACTGAACTGAACTATGATATCAGTGCAGGCAGCCTTCAATCTGAGCTGAGGTACAGACAACAGTGCTTGCAGCTGTGATGATGCATGTCTATTTACTACCGTCATCAATGTGATTAGTCCTGTTACACTGTATATAATAGCACATAATAGCAGAGAATGATCATATTGTTAAAAACATTGAACATGCTTAGTTGGAAACCTTTTGCTGCAATGCCTCATAGAAACAATGTAATCATTTAGCAGCTGAACCTGGATGAATGCAGCACACACGTAGCTCTACAAATGATATAATTTCAAAGAGAGACATGGCCCATTAATATAAATACTAATCTGAAACTGATCAAGGACAAACTAATTATCCCTGCATTAAAGTTTCTCCACAAATAATGAAAAGTCACTCCATTATTTTAACCAATGAAATACTTAACTCTCTTTGAATAATATCAATGTCACTCAAGAAGAAACAGCAACAAAATTGCATTTGTATAGTGCCCTTCATGTCAGGAGGATATCCCAATCTTAATACGAAAAGCTAAATGTGAACTGCTTGTATAGTAATAATGCTTTAGTTTCAGATAAATAATTTCCTCAAAGATCTCTTCAGCACAGCAAAGAAGCATTCATTTCAATAAAGATGTAGTCAACATAATGCAATATACAGTACTAACTTACATCAGAGCTTTGCAAATAATCTTTTTAATGCCAACTACACTTTTGATCAATTTAACAAAATCTTCCAATCAAGAGGAAGGACACAGGATCTGCTTTTAGCAATCTGTCAATTCTACCATGCATCTAGCCACTGAGAGGTGTGAGAAGTGAAAGGAAAGGAACTCAGTCACTCATCTTCTGATAGAATGATCTTGAGGAGGAGACAACAGTAATATGGAATGCTTTCAGAATATTGACTCTGCTAGTTGCTGGGATCAGAAAAGTATTATATGTCTATTGTATTGAATGGTCATTTAGTATATAGTAATTTACCATACCAAAGTTGCTGGGTGTGGAATGTCCTGCCAAGCAGGATGGTGGAGGCAGTCTATTATAGCTTCCAAGAGGGAATTAGACAAACATATGAAAGAGAGGGGCTTGAAAAAAAAGGGTCAAATATCAAATCATGGCATTCTTCAACGCAGCAGATTTCTAAGTTTCTAATCGAACCACAGATGTTCCAGAAACTCAAAGCAAGTGATTGTCAACTCTACGCTTAAATCTCTGCACACAAGTCATGGAGCAGGAAACTACACATTGTACTGCATGAAACGTTGCCACTAGTATTCTAAACAACAACAACAACAACAAAATTACATTTGGAGAGTGCGTTTGACATCAAGAGGATGTCCGAAGGCGCTTTCTCATTTCTCATTTACGCAGAATACTGAGGTAGCTGTAAGCTTTTGCATTCCTGGAACAAATCAGAAAATCTGACTTCAGTAATATGTAAGCAACTCTTGTGACGTTTGAAGATTGGCGTGTCTTCAGTGTTCTCGTCACTGTTGCATATTTGGACTCCCGGGTGCAGTTTGTTTTCATCTGACCTCTTAAAACTTTCTCTACAATAATGCAACAAATGAAAGGGACTGTAACGGGTTGATACATTATCATAAACCTGATGCTCAAATTCGTCTTAGTCTGTAAAGCTTTAAATTTAGGATTGCACAGATTTGTGAACAATCGTCAAGTCGAAAAGCTTTTTTTAAAAAATTAAGGCTGAACTGAGGAATTTTCCAGAATTCCATGCAACCCTGAAGAATTTGTCAAAATAGTTTTACAGCCCACTATTGCCAATAATTAGGCTGATTTTGAAACTTATTTCTTAACGGAAACGAGTTTGTGGGTGCAGGGGGGGTATGGTAATGAAGAGCTGAAAGGATTTGGTTGATCAACTAACACATGTTTATTTTTAAATGACTTCCAAGCAACCAATCTGCAGAATTAATTCAGACAACAACAAAACAACAAAATTACATTTGTATAGTACATGTAAGGAGGACATCAAAGAAACCTTTTAAATAAAAAAGTTTTAAAAGGATACTGATTAGCAAGATTCTGCCCTGAAATATTAGCACTGAACACTGACATCAAGATAGATGAGAGAGAGGATCTGCATAGAGATTCAGCCACTGCCTGTGTGCACAGTGGTTTAGTAGAATAACTTGTCAAATTGTATTTTAATATATGTATTAGATCCAAGTCCTGTGGAGACCTGTAGATCAGTGGTGAGAGCACTTGCCTTGCAAGCGAGAGACATGGATTGGATTCTCAGCGGGGTAAAACCTTGGGCAAGTTTTCTTACTCCATACGCCTGATGATAATAATCCCTCAAGAATAAAATAATGTGATAATTTAGTCACTCAATCTACGACTGTCTGTGGGGCACCACTGTGCACAATTTGGTGCTGCGTATCTCCAACAAAGATACAGTCAATTCAATTTACTGCACGTTCTGTGAAGCGCTTTGAGATGTGTAGAAAATGTGAAAAGCTCTGTATCAAATGCAAGGATTATTATATTATTCTAATGATCCTTGCATTTGATTTAGCACTTTTCATGTCTTCTAGGCATCTCAAAGTGCTTTACAGAATATACTGTAAAGTGAATTGACTATATTTGTGGACGAAAAACAACAACAACTTTCATTTATATAGCGCCCTCCACGCTGGACGGTGTCTCAGAGCGCTTCACAATAGCAGATCCCGGGACCGAGCCAAGGACAGGGATAGAAAGGTGACCAAAGGCGCTGTTGAAGAAAAAGATCTTTAACTGTGAACTGAAACTGGGATGAGAGGGGGTGAGGCGAGGGGAGTGAGGCAGGGAGTTCCCAGAGCCTCGGGGCACAGTGGCTGAAGGCATGGCTGCTGCGGGTGCAGCGGAGGATTCGGGGGACATGGAGGAGGCCAGACCCGGTGGAGCGAAGGCAGCGGGTGCTGGTTTGGGGAGAGAGGAGATCAGAGAGGTAGGGGGATGCACAGGAGTGGAGGGACTTGAAAACCAGAGTGAGGATCTTGAAGTCGATCCTCTCAGGGACAGGGAAGTGAAGTCTGGCAAGGACTGGGGTAATGGGGGAGCGAAGCATGGTGCGGCAGCCAATTGCGCACGGCAGTGTCCCACAAACAGTCGTGGATTCAAGTGACCAATTTATTATTGGGTTTTTTCCGAGGCATTATTATCAGGCATGTGGAGTCAGGAAACTTGCCCAAGGTTTCGCCCTGCCTGGAATCAAATCCAGGTCTCTTGCTTGCAAGGCGAGTGCTCTAACCACTGAGCTACAGGTCTCCACAATTATCTTGCTGCTGTCACTTTATGGAAGATGTCTGTCCTATTTGGGGAAAACTGGGAGGATATCCCAGAAAGATTACAAAGCTGTCTCAAAGCTCATAGCAGCTGCACTTTTTCGAAGTAGCGAAAATAAGAGTCTTCCCTTTATAGGTAGGTGTTGAGAGGAGGCTGTCAAGCTGTGGCCTAGTAACAACACAGACAGACTCACGTTTGTGAGAAAAGTTTGCCATTGGGTTTGGAGACTACTAGTGGCTCATGTGGAGATGTACAGCTGCCATGTCCACGTGGGAGAAGGTCCGCCCACCCCCTGCTCTGTTTACTGTATCTCGGAATGACAACCAGCACTTGCACACCAGCAAATTCATTCCTCCTTCAAACAGCTCCCAGAAAGAGAGGACTCCACTGTCTGTCTGTCTCATTCGCTCCCTCCGATTTTGCATAGTATTCAAGTCTACAAGTCTTTCCCGTTGAAGTGCTCCTTGTTGAACTAAGCGGTTTGAAGGACACACACAACACACACACAGATATAATAATAATAATAAAACCGGTATATTTCTGATGTTTGTCTGTCCGTCCCGCCTGAGTTACACAACACTTTGCATTCCAACGTAGGGTTCATTGGAGATTCATGTACATATAGCGATGGCACAAACTTCAGAATGGTTGTGTTAATGCTGCAATTTTGTGTCCCTTTGACAATCTTATCAGTCAGCATCAGACGCGTGTAACATCTTGAATAAATGCCAAGTGGTTTTCAATTAGACTGTGTACTTTGGCATGAACCACCAGCGCCCAGACTATTGAATCAGACCATTCACAATTTCTTTTTCCCCCAGACCGATTTCTGCCAAGAGTGAAAAATAGTTCCCTCACTGCGGACAATCTCACAGTGGTTAAATCTCACCGTAGCTTTTTTTTTTAAAAAAAGGTGAAATTGTAAAATCAGATGAATAAATTCACCCTCCACCCCCACCCGCTTTGTCCAAACGTTTTTTTTTATTTTATAGCAAAATCAAATGTGTGAGTGTAATCTATAAGTGTTCAGTGATCCGACAAACTGCGCTGTCCAATCAACACGATATGGATGGAAG
Organism: Hydrolagus colliei; assembly: GCA_035084275.1. Lineage (NCBI taxonomy): Eukaryota > Metazoa > Chordata > Chondrichthyes > Chimaeriformes > Chimaeridae > Hydrolagus > Hydrolagus colliei. The sequence continues at coordinate 107,600,355 of CM068743.1, forward strand.
TTGTTGTTGTAATCGCTCATCGATGTTTTCGATTCAATTCCGCGTAAGTGTTTGAGGAGCTTTGCCCCCAATCTACAGTCAATTCACTTTACAGTATATCCTGCGAAGCGCGCTGTGAGACGCCTCAAAGATGTGATGAATGCAAGGATGACCATTCTTATATCAGAGGAAAAGGGGAAATTCTCCACATAACCTTGCGCAGAGAGGACTCCCTCCAGAGAACAAACCAGAGCAAGAGTGGAAGTAACAGCACCATCTGTAACAGGGCTGGCGGGGAAAGTCCAGGGAAACACACTGAACAAACCCTTCACACCAAACCACAACAGCCTCACCCTGACACTCCCAAATACATCACAGTAACACTCGAAAGCAGGACTCCCACCGGTCGCCTTTCTCCCCTTTAAACGTTTCCCTTATAAAATCAGAGAGATGTCTCTCTTCTCTCTCTGTCTGTGTGTCTGTCTGCTTGTGTGTGTATCTCTGTGTGTGTGTCTCTGTCTCTGTCTGTCTCTCTCTCTCTCTGTGTGTCTCTCTTGTCTGTGTGTGTCTGAATCTCTGTGTGTATGTGTGTCTGTCTGTGTGTGTATGTGGCTGTCTCTGTGTGTGTCTCTCTCTCTGTGTCTCTGTGTGTGTGTGTGTGTGTGTCTCTCTGTCTGTGTGTGTATGTGGCTGTCTCTGTGTGTGTCTCTGTGTGTGTCTCTCTCTCTGTCTGTGTGTGTATGTGGCTGTCTGTCTGTCTGTCTCTGTGTGTGTGTGTGAGTCTCTCTCTGTGTCTGTGTGTGTGTGTGTGTATGTGGCTGTCTCTGTGTGTGTGTGTGTGTGAGTCTCTCTCTGTGTCTCTGTGTGTGTGTGTGTGTATGTGGCTGTCTCTGTGTGTGGCTATCTCTGTGTGTGTGTCTCTCTCTCTCTGTGTGTCTCTCTGTCTGTGTATGTATGTGGCTGTCTCTGTGTGTGGCTATCTCTGTGTGTGTGTCTCTCTCTCTCTGTGTGTCTCTCTGTGTGTGTCTCTCTGTCTGTGTGTGTATGTGGCTGTCTCTGTGTGTGGCTATCTGTGTGTGTGTGTCTCTCTCTCTCTCTGTGTCTCTCTGTGTGTGTCTCTCTGTCTGTGTATGTATGTGGCTGTCTCTGTGTGTGTGTCTCTCTGTGTGTCTCTCTCTGTGTGTCTCTCTCTCTCTGTGTGTGTCTGTGTGTGTATGTGGCTGTCTCTGTGTGCGTGTCTCTCTGTGTGTCTCTCTCTGTGTGTGTCTCTCTCTCTCTGTGTGTGTCTGTGTGTGTATGTGGCTGTCTCTGCCTGTCTGTGTGTCTCTCTCTGTGTATCTCTGTGTGTGTGTGTCTCCCCGCCCTTGTGTTTCCCCAGCCCTGAGCAAGCCTGGCTGGCTGTACGTCACCAGAGCCAAGGAGGGCGATCACACATCCATTTACAGTAAGAAAAGCAGAATGACACACAGTACCTTCCTCTGCTGATTTCATGCCGCTTGTGTGTCCGTGGAGTGGAGTGGAGTGGAGGAGAAGACTCTGTGGTGTTGGTGGGTAGTGGTGGGGAGGGGAGGGAGACAGGGAGGGGAGGGAGGGAGGGAGATGGGGAAGGGAGGGGAGGGAAGGAGGGAGCAGTGGAGAGTAAAAGGAGGTGGGGGAGGGAGGGGTGGGGGGGGGGGAGAGAGAGAGAGAAAGAAGAAAAGATAGAGGGAGGGGGTGGGGAGAGAAACTTTTCCTTTGCTTCTCCCAAGTCCCTGGAAATCTTGTCCAAGTGTCACTCCAGCAAGGGTCCAGTTGACAAACTATCCAGCCAGTGACATGCTGGAGGGAGGGGAGGGGAGGGGGGTGAGCTGGCTGGGTTGTGGTGGGTGGGGGGGTTGTGTTGTTGGGATGAAGCAGTGAGATGAAGATGCTTGTGACAGTGGGTGTGATGGATGCTCTCTGGGCTGGGCTGGGCTGCTGTGGTTTGCTGTGTAAAGCAGCCAGGGTTTGTTTTGCTCTCTTCTGTCTGTGTGTGTGTGTGTGTCTCTCTCTCTCTCTCTCCCTCCCTCCCTCTTCTTGCTTATTGCTGAGCTCTGAAGCTGACGGGAGGAGTTCCCGGGAGGAGTGAGTGAGTGAGTGTGTGTGTAAGGGAGGGGAGGGGTGGGGGGGAATGAGAGGGAGGGAGGGAAGAAAGAAAGAAAAAGAGGAAGGAGGGAGAGGGAGCTCCCTGAGCCCACTGTGTGTTTGATGGAGACTTGACTGGAACAAACACTCACATTCACAGCTCTCTCTCACACACACACAGCTCACTCACACTCTCACTCAGCTCACTCACACTCTCTCACACACAGCTCACTCACACTCACTCACTCACACACAGCTCACTCACACTCTCACTCACACACACAGCTCACTCACACTCTCACTCAGCTCACTCACACTCTCACACACAGCTCACTCACACTCTCACTCAGCTCACTCACACTCTCTCACACACAGCTCACTCACACTCTCACACACAGCTCACTCACACTCACTCACTCACACACACAGCTCACTCACACTCTCACTCACACACACCTCACTCACACTCTCACACACACACACCTCACTCACACTCTCACTCACACACACAGCTCACTCACACTCTCACTCACACACACACAGCTCACTCACACTCTCACACACAGCTCACTCACACTCTCACTCACACACAGCTCACTCACACTCTCACTCACACACACACTGTTCACTCACACTCTCACTCACACACACACTGTTCACTCACACTCTCACTCACACACACACTGTTCACTCACACTCTCACTCACACACACACTGCTCACTCACACTCTCACTCACACTCACTCACACACAGCTCACTCAAATCCACTCACTCACACACAGCTCACTCACACTCTCACTCACACACAGCTCACTCACACTCTCACTCACACACAGCTCACTAGGACACAGCTCACATTCACAGCTCACTCACACACAGCTCACTCTCACATTCACATACACACTCATAGCTCACTCACGCAATCTTTCTCTCACACTCACTCAATCTATCTCACACTCACTCAACCGTTCTCTCTCTTTCTCACTCACTCCTGCTCTTTTCTTTGCTCTCTCTGACGCACTCCTGACTTTTTAAAGTTGGAAAACACCCCCTCAGCGGGCGGGGAAACCCCGGGGACTCCTCACCCACTGACTGAGTTGAGTGATGGGCAGTGCTATCTCTCTCTATCTCTCATACATACACACACTCTCTGTGGCTGGCTCCCTGTGTGTGCCCACTGCTCCCAGCCTCTCTCTCTGCCCACTCCTCTCTGATACCCAGCCTCCCTCTCTCTCTCTGCCTACTCCTCTCTGATACCCACTGCTCCCAGCCTCTCTCTCTGCCCACTCCTCTAGTACCCACTCCTCCCAGCCTCTCTCTGCTCACTCCTCTCTGATACCCAGCCTCCCTCTCTCTCTCTGCCTACTCCTCTCTGATACCCACTGCTCCCAGCCTCTCTCTCTCTCTACCCACTCCTCCCAGCCTCTCTCTCTCTCTACCCACTCCTCCCAGCCTCTCTCTCTCTCTGCCCACTTCTCCCAGCCTCTCTCTCTCTCTGCCCACTCCCCCCAGCCTCTCTCTCTCTCTGCCCACTCCTCCTCTCTAGTACCCACTCCTCCCAGCCTCTCTCTCTCTCTGCCCACTCCTCCTCTTTGGTACCCACTACTCCCAGCCTCTCTCTCTGCCCACTCCTCTCTGATACCCACTCCTCCCAGCCTCTCTCTGCCCACTCCTCCTCTCTGGTACCCACTCCTCCCAGCCTCTCTCTCTGCCCACTCTTCCTCTCTGATACCCACTCCTCCCAGCCTCTCTCTCTCTCTGCCCACTCCTCCTCTCCGATACCCACTCCTCCCAGCCTCTCCCTCTCTCTGCCCACTCCTCCCAGCCTCTCTCTCTCTCTGCCCACTCCTCCCAGCCTCTCCCTCTCTCTGCCCACTCCTCCCAGCCTCTCCCTCTCTCTGCCCACTCCTCCCAGCCTCTCTCTCTTTCTGCCCACTCCTCCTCTCTAGTACCCACTCCTCCCAGCCTCTCTCTCTCTCTGCCCACTCCTCCTCTTTGGTACCCACTACTCCCAGCCTCTCTCTCTACCCACTCCTCTCTGATACCCACTCCTCCCAGCCTCTCTCTCTGCCCACTCCTCTCTGATACCCACTCCTCCCAGCCTCTCTCTGCCCACTCCTCTCTGATACCCACTCCTCCCAGCCTCTCTCTCTCTCTGCCCACTCCTCCTCTCCGATACCCACTCCTCCCAGCCTCTCTCTCTCTCTGCCCACTCCTCCCAGCCTCTCCCTCTCTCTGCCCACTCCTCCCAGCCTCTCTCTCTCTCTGCCCACTCCTCCTCTCTAGTACCCACTCCTCCCAGCCTCTCTCTCTGCCCACTCCTCCTCTTTGGTACCCACTCCTCCCAGCCTCTCTCTCTCTCTGCCCACTCCTCTCTGATACCCACTCCTCCCAGCCTCTCTCTCTGCCCACTCCTCTCTGATACCCACTCCTCCCAGCCTCTCTCTCTGCCCACTCCTCTCTGATACCCACTCCTCCCAGCCTCTCTCTCTCTCTGCCCACTCCTCCTCTCTGATACCCACTCCTCCCAGCCTCTCTCTCTCTCTGCCCACTCCTCCTCTCCGATACCCACTCCTCCCAGCCTCTCTCTCTCTCTGCCCACTCCTCCTCTCTGATACCCACTCATCCCAGCCCCTCTCTCTCTCTCTGCCCACTCCTCTCTGATACCCACCTTGCTGCTCTCACTGCTGCTGCCTTTCAACACGACTTTGTCAGTTGAAAATCATCACAAGTCTCCTCATATCTCATTCAATAAAATATCAAAGGCGAGGATTATCATTGTTATTATTGTTATTGTTATTGATAGATGTGAGAGCAACAGCTTCTCTTTACGGCCTAACCTCAGCCCAGGGTGCACTCAACCTCAGAGATACTCCCACTCCTCATCCACTCATACTGAGCCATACTCACTGAACTTAATGCCTCTCTGACTCCCTTACTCTGGAATTGTGTTAGCCAACAATTCCTCTCTGGAAACCACTCGCTGCTGCTTCTAATTTTGCTTCGACTTTTGTCGACTGCATTTTCCCTCTTACCTGAGATGCTGTTTGATAAATGTAAGGGCAGTAGCTGCTCTTTATGGTAACAGCAATAACAGCAAGATTTGAATGGTTGCATTACACCAATGTGGACAGTTTGATTGTACAAAATGTTTTTGACTACAGCACCAACAACAAATTACACTTGTATAACGCCTTTCACATCAAGAGGACGTCCCAAGGTGCTGGACAGTCATTGTTTCAGACCCGCGCTGTGGTCGGGGACGGGGAGGGTGGATGGAAAAGGGGGATTTGGGGACTAATCCAATGTAATACTGTATTTACCCAAAATACTTCATATGGACATCATTGTTTTATAGAACAGTACCTTTTGGATAAGGTTAAATCAAGATATTGTAACATTTGACAATCTGATATAAAAATCTCACAAGGTGCCAAAGTTGTGCAATCGGAATTGTACTTAACTCCTACCTCCGTGTTTCAGATGATATGTTGAACCTGATCACTTATCATATGGGTGTTAAATCCTCTTCGACCGTACCTTCTGCTCCCCTCCTAACTCTCCCCCCTCTCCTACGCTCCTTCCCCCTATCCCGATGCCCCCTCCCCACCACCACCCTACTCGGGTCCCGACCTGGCTGTTCAGCACCTTGGGACGTCCTACCGACGTGAAACGCATTCTATAAATGTAATTTTGTTGTTGTTAAAGATCCCATTACACTCTTCAAAAAGCGAATGGGCTTTCACTCTGTGTCCTGACTAAAATCACTTGGATAACATTTGCCACTTACTTCTTGGCTGTTTTGGAGATATTGCTAACTGCAAATTGGCTGTCCTATTGGCCTGCGAAATACACAATCACTACACATTATAGTTAAATCGTATAAAATGTTTTGAGATGTCCTCCCATCCTGAAAGGTGCCATATCAAGCATTATGAATATATTATAATGGTTTCATATAAAAATGTAAGAATCCCTAATATGATTTAGTGTCGATAGGTTAAAGCATCTCAATAAGTGATTCCTCCCGAGAGTAGCAACTGTTTTTGCAGGGAAACAGAGCAGCCAGTTTTATGCACTGCAAGATACCACCAAGCATCCACAAGATTAATCTGAGCTAAATTTATGTCTTGGGTTGCTAAAGGTTACATGGGGAGAAACTCTCTCTTTCCAAGGTGACTTGAAGTGATGACAGTAAAAATCATCATTAAAATCATCTAATGAAGAAAGTGGTTTAAAACCAGACTCCCCAGCTGCTCCCTACACAAGCTGCAGATAAACCAGAACACTGAGCTCCACTGGCTCCCCATTCCCCAGCGGATCAAGTTCAAGATCCTCAACAACTTCCTGCGACCCTACCCCCAGCCACCTTTCTGTTTGGTGAACACTGGCCTGCTTCATGTCCACCATCTGCTTTCCTCCCCATCACCAACACCGATGGGCAAGCTTTCTGACCTCTGGAACTGCAAACTCGAATCTCGCTGTCTTATCCCTTCGCTCCCCACCTTCAAAGATCATATAATTTAATAATAATAATCCTTGCATGTGATATAACACCTTATCATTGTCGTTGGGACATCTCAAAGCCATTCAATGAATATACTATGAAGTAGATTGACTGTATATTTTGTGGGCTTAGCTTACTTTAGTTATGTATCTTGTCAACCACACTTCCCTTCATTCCCCCAACATTCCCCCACCCTCTTTGAGACATTTCCTAATGTGAATGGCAATGTATAAATGTATTGTAATGTAACTTGCTGGGTATTCTAGAAGGAAGAGATCATAAGGAGAATAGGGCCTACTTTATCCAACCATCTGGTGTTTGTGTGATTTTGGATTTCACAGTTCCTGCGTATAATATGTACAGGAAATGTAATTGTTTTGAAACATGTAGTAAAATAAAATAAACTATTATTTTGGTGGCGGTTAAGGTAATACTTTAATTGAAATGACACGATTCAAAACAGTAAGCAGCTTCTGTTACAACTAACCCAAACTAAATACAAACACTTTGAACTCCATCTGTATATATTGTGAAAGTATTTCTACAGGTTGGTCTATATTTTCAAAACACAATCAGTCTGGGGTTCGGATGATACTGTTGAACCATTTAAGCTCAGCCTTCGCACTCTGAGAAGTACATTATGTTGTAACAACTCAACCATGTGCATTTGTCCCTGTAACATAGTCTTAAATATCACATATTCCCTTTCTCCTCAGTTTGCTTCCTATACCTTTATCCGCAATCCATTGATGCATTTTCCAGTGGAGTCCCTAGTAATGATCAGGAGCTGATTTTTGTCTCCCAAACTGCTCTCCTTGATAAATTAATTTAGCACAGAACAGGGGTTAACTTGTGACAGGTCCCTTTGCTTCAGTTATATACAGTATTAGACATTGCTTTACCAAGTGAACCATCGGGACAAACCAATAGCTATTCTCTAGATTTCAATCTGTAGAAGGAAATCAGGAATAATTTGGAATCGCTGTGTATCATGTACCATAAGTTCAATATAGCCCCATCACTGACTCTCCCCTTCGATTTACTTCCAATAGTTTGGGTGTCACTTACCTGCTCAATACCGTCTTGAAAAGGAACCAAGCAAAGTGAATTTCATAGCTGTCTCAAATCTGTCTCTATGTTCTCTCTCATGTTCAATGCCACTACGCCATCCATATTACAAGTGTGTCACGATATATAATACCGAGGATTTATACCATGCTCCAATTTTCTGGGATTCGAATGTAGTGACCACATCATATTGGTGAGTAATTCAGTGAGGCCGTCATTGCACATCTGTCACAAGAAATTCTTTATGTCCACAACAAGACCAATATACAAATTAAACTGCCTGCTACAATGCCTAGTTTATATTAAGCAAAGACTGAGCAACGTGAGTGCATTTTCTGTCAGGAAACTCATCTTGTCATTCTGATAACAGTCACAATCGGCTTACTTAAGCCATTGTCGGATTTCTTTGGCGAGTTTACATTACAACCCACTCCCAAACATTCATTATTTGCTATGGATAATGCTCTATGATTCATTATTCAACATGTTAATTATGTAGTCATTGAAATAATTCTGCCTTGTTGCACGTATTGAAAATAACCGTCGCTGTTATTCATCCATTAAAAAAAACGAGCACCGATAACAGAGATGTCTTAAATCATTTATGTTTCAGATGCAAAACACATGTTATAGGCAATGCTGTTGGATCATCACAATAGTTCCCTGAAGCAATACAGTATAATCACACTCTTTCAAATAATCACGGTTCCCTTAACATCCATCAATAATCAACAACATTGCTGCTAAATATGTCTCAAATATTACTGTGATAATCTGAATATTTAAAAAGAGACCAGATCAAATGATCTGTTTATATATTGCGTCTGGAAATGACAGCCATATCTATCCTCCAACATCTTATTAATAATTGAAATAACATCAGCTCATTACTAGCTAAATCTACCTCTGAGATCATTTTTTAATAAAAATACTACCTTCCTGTAACATGACCACCGCATTATTTAATCCAGAAAGAATGCATAATGAGAACTAGACTCATTAATGCCATTCAACGTGAGTATCAAGTATTCCTGCATGGGTACAATAAGGCCAGATCTCTTGAAGCTCTCGACATTCAACAATTGTATCCTTTGAGCTTGATAAGCATCAGCAGCACCCAACCTTAGTCATTTGTAGGGCCTCTCTGAAAGAGATTGGTAATTCAGGGTCAATTTAAAACTCGTTCCTATGCTCTGCAGGAAACAATTTAAGACCGTCAAAAATTAATTTGCCTACAAAGTATAGTCACTAGACTTCACAGTAAAAGCATTTCAAGATATTTTGATGATATGACAAGGCACTAGATCAAATGCAAAGATTATTATTTATAATTACAATAAACCCTTGTCTTACTTGACTCTGGGAATCCAGATTTCAAACCTGATCAGCCTTAAACCTAAATTTACAAAGGGCCCACATAATAACAATCCTTGCATTTGATATAGCACTTTTCACATCTTATCAACATCTCAAAGCGCTTCACAGAATATACTGTAAAGTGAATTGACTGTTTGTGGGCGAAACGCGGCAGCCAATTGCGCACATCAGTTTATGTGTATGCATGTAGACTCCTGTCAGCCTGACTCCAGTACACTGAGCAGCCTCACTAGGCAGGAAGCCACTGGCCAGGAATATCGACTCTGATTCAAATTGTTTGCGTTCCACAAACAGAAGATAACTTAATCACTATCTTCTGCTCACAGGTTTCCAACAATTATAATCCCCCTCCAATAGTCTGGCTCGCCTGTGTTCAAGTGTGTTATAATTCATTTGCAAACTGTAGGGAGAGGATCCATTTAGCCTGGGCCAGATTTGAGCAGAAGGGCAGAGATCCTAAGGGCAGAGTAACTGTGCCTCCAAATCTCACAGGTAATATTGTTATCCGACATGCAACCAATGCCTGGTGACTTATGAAGTTTACAGGTTAAGTTTGATTGGGGCCACATGGGATTTAGTTTTCATCCCATGGGTTCTCACTATGTTTAATTATAGCACAGGTTTGTAAAGCAATTGAAAACAAGTCACATATTCAAATTGGAATGTCAATGAAATTGATGAGAGCCTTGTGGGCAATTTTTTTTAATGACATCATCCAGTGACATCCATATCTATCCTCCAACATCTTATTAATAATTGACTCCCTCATGAAGTTACATCCTATAGAAAGTCGTTCACGGTAATCACAAATTCACAAGATTGGTTTGGATGAAGAAAGTTTTATTGCCCATTTGATCTCATCCTTCCAGAATACTCACCCTACCATCAACTCATCAAAGCATCAAACAGTTTTTCAGGACGCAAACCACTCCAGATGCTGGAAATAAAAAGTCACTGAGAACACTCAGCAGGTCAGATAGCATCTACAGAGAAAGAAAATGGAGTCAACGCTACTAACCTGTTCGCTCCCTCCGCTCAGTGGGCTCTGGCCTGCTCTATGTCCCCCCACCCACCCGCCCCACCATCGGTAGGCGAACCTTTGGCCACTCTGCCCCCAACCTTTGAAATTCCATCGCACAATCTCTCCGCCTCGCCCTCTTCCTAGCCTCCTTCAACTCCTGCTTCAAAAACTTCTTCTTCGACCATGACATCAGTCATCCCCCTTTCCCCTGCTTCCTTCCACTCTCCCCGATCCCAATCCAAGCCCGGGTCTGAAACACTGACAGTCCACTGCCTTGGGACGTCTTCCCAACGTGAAAGGCAGCATACAAATGTAATTTTTTGCTATTGTTGTTGTTTGGCACACAATTCTTATCAATTTTACGGAATTTAATAATTCAACAAGAACCTGCATTTATATAGCACTCATCAATTGGGGTGTCATCTCAGCACCTAATGTTTGTTAACAACTGTTCATCTTGAGGCCTGCCTGTCAATCATTACAAATAACAAATATAAAAACAATCTGTGCATTTGGTATCATGCTTTTCATGTACAGGAGAATGTTTCAAAGCACTTCACAGAGTAGTTGTAAATTGTAGACATTCTGCATATTCATTTGTGTTGCCCACAAAATATACAGTCAATTCACTTTACTGTATATTCCGTGAAGCGCTTTGAGATGTTTCAAAGACATGATATGGTGCTGTATCGAATGCAAGGATTATTACTATTACTACTGAGATATACAATGTATCTGTAGCAGCCAATCTGCACAAAGCAAAGTCCAACAAACAGTCACGATGTGAATGACATATTTTATTTTGGAGATTGTTAGCCAAGAGAAACTCCCTTCTATTTTTAAATAATGACATGGTATTCTTAACATCCACTTGGAACAGGGCAGACAGGACCTGGGTTTATCGCCTCACCCAAGGGCATCACCTCTAACAATGGAACAACCTCAGGAGAACTGCATCGGAGTGTCAGCCTAGAATATATGAGTTCAAAGTCGTGATGTTGGTCTTGAACCCACAACCTTCTGACTTCGAGGCAAGAGTGCTAACAACTGATGGAGTCTGACCCCCAATCCCAAGAGCTTTTCCTTGCTCCAGTATATCTCAGTAATGAATATTAATATTGTCTTTAAGATTGCCTCTCTTCCCCTCCAACATCCCACCCCGCCACCCCACTCCACCATTAAAGACCTTTCAAGCACCCTGGAGTTATTTTGTGCCCTTTAGCTTTGTGTCGACCATTTACATTTCAAACGTCATATGGTTGGTAGGTTCAACAAATGGAACAAGAGCGCCTTGTTTTGACCGTTATTAATAACCTTGGTAACATTTCAGAACCAAATCCACTCAATTATTAATTACAGTATTCATACTGTTGGCAAAGTCTTAACATATTGCATGCATTATTCATATTATACCTATCGATTTTAAATAATATTCTCCAGTCTTTCTGGTGTGAGGGGGGGAGTGGGGGGGAGGGGGCGGGGGAGAGGGTTGCTTTCTTTTGCCCTTATTCCTCGCTTTCCTTCTCCCCAGAGTAAAATGACGGAATTCCCAGTCTGTTTCCTCCTGTTGAATCTTGTTGCCTTGGACACCGTGGCATTATTCCCAACTCTGAGGGAGTTTTCTACACCAGCAATTCCCTGATGTCTGCGAGTGCACGGCTGTTTGTAATCGCTTCAGCAAAGCTCCAGATGTTGCTGCTACATACACAACTGGACTGTAGAAACCCAGAGATAACCCACTGGGGGTTGGGGGGGAAGCTTGCATTCAGTTGCTACCAAGACGATGATTGTTTCTAAATGGTTTTACTGTTTTTTAAAAAAACTAACAACTGTGTTTTTAAAACAGGAATGCACAGAAAAGTTAGTTTTGGCAATGAACCTTCACCCTTTTTGTTGGCGCTTTCTAGATTTAATTTAAAACGTCATCGGTGATATTCATGCTATTAATGGTTACATTGAACACTTTATGCTTGAAGTAAACATGCAATGAATGGCACTGCTGGAAAGCACTCAGCACTTCTTCAATCTGATCAATATCTCATATGAACGTTACTTTCTGTAAATGCAAATCCAGTGAATGTAAAGATTCTTCTTCAGTCAAAGCTATGTTCACGCAGTTGGGTTTCTACGTTTCATATTATATAAACAATTTCTTATCACTTTCCAGATAATCATTACAATGAGATTTGAGTACAAAGAGCGAGCAAAATAGATGCACAAAATGCAGTCGATTTTACACAAAACCATCTGCCGTGAAACATTTGCATTGAGGTAGAATATTACCTTCAGGGCTGCAGCAATTATCAATATAATGCTATAAACATAACTCTCCAAGAACGAGTCTGTGTATATACAGTGCATTGCAGGCCTGGGCCGACCAAACAGCAAAACATTGAAGCGACACATCACAGTGACTGAGTTTGAAGCAGACCTGCATCATAAGCATTATTCTAATCAACACCATTGGTTAATGCAGGATCTGTTATATAATAATAATAATCCTTGCATTTGATATTGCACTTTTCATATCTTCTAGCCAACTCAAAGCGTTTCACAGAATATAATGTAAAGTCAATTGACTGTATATTTGTGGACGAAACGCAGCAGCCAACTGTGTATACCAGAGTCCCACAAACAGTCATGGATTGAAATGACCAATTTTTTTTATTATTGTTTGTTTTTTGGAGGGATTATTATTAGGCACATGGAGTAAGGAAACTTGCCCAACGTTTGGCCCTAACCTGTCTGGATTCGAACACAGGTCTCATGCTTGGGCGAGTAAGGCGAGTGCTCTAACCACTGAGCTACAGGACTCCACATATATGGGATGAGGTAGGAGGTTACTCAGACTGTATAAATGATAACTTGGTGGGGATAAGGTCAACAAAGCAAAATAGGTTTTCCTTTTTATTAAAAAAATGGCAATGGCAGATTGGCTATTTTGACCTTTGTTGATCCAGTCTCTCAATCATCTTTACACCACATGTTAGATATCTCAAAATGATTGAACTTCAGGGGTATGGGGAAAGGCAGGTAAATGGGATTGAATGGATTGGTATTTAAAGGGCCAGCACAGACATGATGTGACCAATGGCCTTCTTTTGCTACACATTTCCATGGTCATATCGCACGCTTTTAGAAAGTCTTCTTTGGGTGGTTTATGCTGGTGGGAGACAGATTGTGGGGAGAGATTCAAGTGTTGAAGGAAGGCCTGGGGCTCACAATGCACAGTGGAGAGGCAGCAGGAGAGATTCAGGTAGCAATCTGTCTTTAAGGAACTGTGTGTGTGTCTGTGTGAGAGTGAGAAACAAATGATACAATACTCAATCTAGTTATCCACCACTCTATTTACAGGCATGTACTATACGAGATTGTGAGAGCTTTCAGGATGTTCTCACTGTTTAATCATATGACAATTGGTGACCAGGATACCAGGAGAAAACTATCGTGCAGAGATTTACAGAAGATATACAACATGGTAACAGACCTCTCAGCCCAACCACTCTGTGCCAGTCATTGCCTTGGGACATCCTCCTGATGGGAAAAATGCTATTTAAATGCAATTTGTTGTTGTTTATACTCTACGTGAGTCTCCACCCACTTCTCTGTTGGTTCTCTTTTCTGATCCAGGTTTGATTTCTCAAAGGCTTTTCCAATGGGGATACTTAGCTTTGCCGTCCATAAACAAAACCATCCAGAATGGCACAGCCCATATCTGCTCCCACACTATGCTCTGTGTGACTATCACACACTCTTCACTGGCTCTCAGTGAAGTAACCCGGACCCTAGTCTTGATTTCAGTTCCTTCAAATCCCTCCACCACCTTCAAATATCTTTACCTTCACACACCCCTGCCTCTGCAATCTCATGCAGTCCTACTACTTTTCTCAGTGCCTAAGTTAGGCCTACTGCATGTCCTTCATCTGATTCACCTCACCCTCAGAGGAGTAGAACACCCATTTCTCACTTTTCAAATCCCTCCACCTCACACACTCACTCCTCTTTTCAATAGGTTTCTAATGACTTCTCGCTTCAAACACATTTTCAGTTATCTTCCTCTTATTTCTTCCTCTTTTCCAACCATGGTCAATGATCCACATTATCCTTGCAAAGCCTTCATGTCTTTATCTTGCATGAGAGATCATATACAGTATAAGAATGAGTTATATAATTTAATAGCAACAAAAATAGCTATTGCATTTGATATAGCACTTTTCACATCTTCTGGACATCACAAAGCGCTTCACAGATTATACAGTAAAGTGAATTGACTGTATATTTGTGGGCGAACGCAGCAGCCAATTGTATACAACAGTTGCCCACAAACAGTCGTGGATTAATTTGTTATTGTTTTTTCTTGAGGGATTAACATCAGGTATGTGGAGTAAGGAAACTTGCCCAAGGTTTCACCTTGCCGGGAATCAAACCCAGGTTTGAAGCTTGCGAGGCGAGTATTCTAACCCCTGAACTGCAGGACACACAGTATTGTTTTTTTTGTTTCTTGAGGGGGTAATTATCAGGCGTGTGGAGTAAGGAAACTAGGGTCTAGCGATATATCGATATATCACTAAAACCTGATATATTTTTCATATCGATACGCCGATATAAGCATTTAAAAAATATCGATATATCGACTTTTCGATATATCGAGGTAAAAAATCGGAATGCGCGCACACTGAACTACAAGACCCAGAATGCTCATCTCTATACACAATGCACAGACCGAGGTGCAAAGTCTGTGCATTGAGGGGGGGAGAGAGACGGCGGAGGGGGGGTGGGAGAGAGGGACACCGGCGGTGGGGGGAGGAGAGAGGGACGGCAGCAGTGGGTGGGGGGGGGGAAAGACGGGGTGAATGTGATAATATACAGATAGATAGAGATGTGGGGGAAGTGAGAGAGGAGAGAGACACAGAGACACAGACAGAAAAACACAGAGATGGAGAGAGTGAGTGTGAGAGACACAGAGAGAGAAAGATATTTACCTCCTGAGGAGATAGGCCCCGAATGCACGCGCATGCGCAGTACAACAAACCCGAAAATATCAATATTTCAGTATACCTCGATATGAGCCCATCGATCTATCTAAATCTGAAAATTTCCATATCGGCGGACCCTAAAGGAAACAATCTGAATGTTCCACCTTGTTGGAAATTGAACCCAGGTCTCTCGCTTGCAAGGCGAGTGCTCTAACCTCTGAGCTATACGACCCCATGAGTTGTTGCGCATTGGGATTTTTAACATCCACCTAAAGGACAGAAAGACAGAACCTTGGTTTAATGTCTCAATCCAGCAACAGCAACTACAAAATTACATTTCTAGATTGCCTTTCACGTCGGGAGGACATCCCAAGGTTAGCACCTTCAATGATGCAGTTACAAAAGAATGCAAAATGTAGCCCAAATTTATGACGTCAGTGTAGGCAGGGATTTGGGCTTCATTCGCATTTTTTTGTTAAACTTTCTACTCTTTTACATTTGTTGTCTTTTGCTAGCATATCATTACATATTGTCAAATATATATATTTTTAGCCAGCTGGGTATCTGACACTTACCGGAAACCCATCACCATGTTTAAGAGAATCCAAACCAAATTGAGAATTCCATGCATCCCACCTATATATCGAAAATTCCCAAAATAGATACAGTATATTGTCAAATACAGTATATTGTTGGTAAAAAGCAATAGATGTGCCCTATTGTATTTCTTAGTTTATTAACTGTTTGTGTTGTATTTACTTAGTTTCTGTTCCATTGCATTACAGTGTTGGTTCATACCCAGTCATTTCTGTGATTGCCTTTTTCACACATCTATTTGTAATCCACTTCATCTCTTCCTTTATATTCCTTGCTTTGGTTGTAATTCCTACCATAATCTGTTTTGGGGCCTTTGAGCACTTCATTGTATACTTTGCAATTTTGTTAGATCGGTTTAAATGTCGCTGCTTTTATTAACAGTCCCCTTCCTAAAATGCAGCCAGACGTTTAAGCAAATACAATTATCGTCAAGCACGAATGTTGAAAAAACTGAGTTTTAATGGGATTAGCTGGTTGTACAGCATGGCAAACAATTGATCTGAGTCTCTGTGACAACTACCAGTGGGATCCACTTAAATCTGAAGTCGTGGCTGGGTTCCGTTAAATGTGGAAGCCTTTTGCAAAGTGCAATTCCATATATTTGTGCACTGTTATGGATG
This sequence comes from Hydrolagus colliei, assembly GCA_035084275.1. Classification (NCBI taxonomy): domain Eukaryota; kingdom Metazoa; phylum Chordata; class Chondrichthyes; order Chimaeriformes; family Chimaeridae; genus Hydrolagus; species Hydrolagus colliei. The sequence goes on from CM068743.1 coordinate 107,616,604, forward strand.
GCAAAGGTGCCCCTTGCTGGCCAGTTCCGGAGTTACACTGGTTCTGATTATCAAATTGCTCAGCAAGTGTTCGCATGCATTTAAAATCACATGTGTACATATTCAAGTACGGAATGCTTCTATGCATGTGTCTATACTCAGGGCAGGAAACTCATTGAGAGATAGTCCAGCTGTTTAGCCTCACTCTTACTTGACATGTTTAGTTTCAGCTGCGCTTTTAGAGGAACCAGATGTTTATATACATTTACCAATGTTATCGATATAAACTTCATTTGGGGGCTTTGATCTAAGCTTGCATTTTTATTTCTTTGTTTTGGTTTATCTGATCTTTGCTTAATGCTCAAAACCGTATATATGATTCAATTGCAATGAAGTCTGCTCTGTGTCAGCATTGCTTGGGTGCAACATCCAGATAAACTACAAGACCTTTTGTTCCTTAAACATGACGTGGTCAACAGCGACACCCGGTGTCCACACATAATAAATACACATAGTTATTGTTTAACTGCCCTTTTCATTTCCCGAAGTTTTAAAGAGATAAAGAATTGTTCCAACTTGACTTAAAATAAAAGACATTCTACATGTGAATGAAACTTATGAATAGACATCTGAAACGGATTACTCTATATTACCAAACAAATCAAAATCCAACTTTTGTTGAATTTATTTAAGATTACAACAATAACGTGCATTTATATAGCACCCTCCAAGCATGGTAGATAATGTCTCAGAGCACTTAACATGGTGGAGCCGACTATGAGCAGTTGAAGAGGAAGGTTTTCAGTCGGGACTTGAAAAAGGGGAGAGGGGGTAAGGTGGAAGGATTGAGGGAGAGTGTTCCTGAATTTGGGGACATAGTGGCTGAAAGCACGACCTCTGATGATGGGACAGAGGGTGTGAGGGACGAGCAGGATGCCTGTGCCAGTCAAGCAGAGGCACCAGGTGGTGGATTGGGGTGTAAGAAGGTTAGAGAGGTAGGGAGTGAAGAGTAAAGGGATTTGAACATGTGAGGATCTTGAAGTCGATCCTTTCAGTGATGGGGAGCCTGTGGAGCCTAGCCAGAACTAGTGAGATGTGGGTACGAAGTATGGCCCATGTTAGTTTGCAGGTGGCAGAGTTCTGAATGAGCTGGATCTTTTGAATGGTGGAACTGGGGTGACCGGTGAGGAGTGCGATATAGTAACCCAAGCGGGAGGTGACAAACGCATGCCTGAGGGTTTCGGCTGCATTTGGTGTGAGGTACGGTTAGAGGTGGACAATGTGGATGAAATGGAAAAAGGCAGTCCTGGTCAGGGACTGGATGTTGGGGAGGAAGGACAGCTGGGGGTCGAACGGGATGCCTAGATTACACGATAGTTCCATGAGTCTGAGGTAGAACCCAGGGAGGCTGAGGAGTTTAGAGTGAAGACGTTGATGGTAGCCATAGAATGTGGCTTCTGTCTTGTCCATGTTCAGCTACAGGAAGCTTACACTCATCCAGGCCCGGACGTCTGCCAGACAAGCTGATAGGCGGACGGACCTGGAGTTGCTACTGGAGGAGGCAAAGTAGAATTGTATATCATCTGCATACATTTGGAAGCTTACCCCATGTCTGTGGATTACATCCATCTGTGAAGCCCTGTAGCTCAGTTGGTAGAACACTCGCCTTGCAAGCAAGAGAGCTGGGTTCAATTCCAGGGAGGATGAAACTTTAGGCAAGTTTCCTTTCTCCACATGCCTCCAAAAAAAAAAAAAAATTTGGTCACTCAACCCACGATTGCTTGTGGGACACTGCTGTGCGCAATTGGCTGCCTCGTTTTGCCCACAAATATACAGTCAATTCACTTTACAGTATATTCTGTGAAGTACTTTGAGACGTCTAGAAGACGTGAAAAGCGCTATATCAAATGCAAGGATTATTATTGTTATTATTATTGTTACATCGCCCAGAGGGAACTTACAGATAAGGAAAAGTAGAAGGGCAAGAACGGAGCCCTGGGGTATCCTACAGGTGACTAGGTGGTAGTGAAAGGAGAAACGATTTGCTGAGATGAAGTGGAGGCAGTTGGTTAAGTTGGACTCAAACTAATCAAATGTGGTCCCACTAAGTTGGAAGGGGGGGAGGAGAGGCGGTGGAGGAGGATGGCGTGGTCAACCGTGTAACAATAACAACAGCAACTTCGATTTATATAGTGCCCTCCATGCCGGACGGCGTCTCAGAGCGCTTTAAGTGGGGACTCCTTGAATTTGCACTGATTTCAATGTGACATGCCTGGTAATGGAATGTTGGAATCAAGTCAGCCCTCTTTGTGGTTTTGGTCATCTGGTTACTGAGCAGTTATTCAAGGGAACTGCTAGTGATAGCACAGCCAGCCTGGCTCATTGGCAGTACTTATTGGGGATATATTGATCCAGTGGAGGAGAGATTATTATCACTCAGCTCTTGTTAACCCCGCAAGCCAAAGCTCTAAATGTGTAGGGTGATCCTTGCCTGACAAGCAATGAGAAGCTTGTAGTCTGTGCTTTCGAATGACAATCTCTTACCAAACTACATCTCCAGAAATAGGTAAGCAGGGTTTGTCTCACCAGTAAGAGAGGTGTATTCTATTCCACGGACTGAATTTCCACATGTAGAAATGTATGGAATTCTTAGTTTAGTTTGTATAGTCTTAAGCATAGGGATGGGTTTTCAAATTTGTCACACCAAATGTGCTGACCAAAGAATTACCATCCTGAATATCCAATCCCAACAGTAACCAAGGTCTAAAATAAAGGCCAGCAAATTGTTTTACATTTGTCACATTTGTAATCTTCATGCCTTAAAAAAAGGCAAAAAGTAGAACATTAGCTACCCTTGCAGAATAAAATTTAAAAGTCATTCCCCCCTAAAAATCACAAACTGCAATGAATGCAACAAATGTGGTTTGTGAATAACATAAATTAGACACTAATATATACCTTGAAAGTAATACTCACAGTCCCTAACATGCTAACACACACGGAACTATGCAGTGTTCCTCTAAACAGTAACATCAGTAACTAATCAAATCTGAAAGATTTATTACAGGAATCAAAATTACCATTTCTCACCTTCGAAAAAAGTTCAAGAATTTGCAATAATAAATACATGTTTCATTTTAAACAGTGACAGGTATAAATATATCATCGTAACAATACTGGGGTGATTGTATTCTTGAGAGAGATCTTATAATTCATTTCTGTCTGCAGAAACGTCGAGTTGGTCTTTCGCTTATGTAACAAATCTATGAAAGCGTATTGCTGGTGAATGAAGTAAGTGTTAGGTTAATAGCACAAGCTTTAACATTGTATGCTGCCTCAATAAGATAACATAGCACCCCAGGAGTGGCACGGTGGAATTTTGAGATGTGCAGTGTGAGGCAGATGTAAGATTTGATAACTTGGATTTGTGTGGATTGTCAGAAATTCTATGAAATACAGACCACGCACTTTTGTTTTTAATAGTCATGTTTTTCCATAGAGTTGAAACTGGAAACAATGACAATTAAGATTAGCGTTAATAAGGTGGAGTGTGAATCCATGGCGTTTTCAATAAATTAAAATCAACAGAAAATCAGACGTCATGACTTCAACCTCTAACAATTCGCTCATCCGTTTGCACTTAATTTGTGTCAAAAACTTAGATTTTGTTAAATAGTTTAAACAAGGATTCAGTGATGCCAAGTGTTCTCATCTACTTAGATTGTACAGAAAATAATAATAAATAATTAACTGAACAGGGTGATTTAATAAATAACAAGAGAAAAAGACTGGGAGGTGACAGAATAGGAACTATTAGAAAGGAAGAGGACAGGCTGGAGTATGTAAAATAAAGTGATTCAAGTCAAACCAAAGAAAAGAAGATCCACAACAGAACAGTAAGAGAATACAGTATTTTCATGGAGATGTAAGCCTTTTGAGAAGTGTAGTCATAAACTCAGTACAAACCCAAGGCTCAGTGAGCACCTCTGTCAGCTGATGGCTACTTGAAGTCTAGCATAAATTGCATAACTTTTGGTCCTAAATATCAATCAGGCATGTTCCAGGCTTGGAAACAATATTGGTAGATTCAGGTTTTACAATCAATGGTAGATTTGCTCACAAAATGTATCTTAATTAACTTTACAGTATATTCTGTGAAATGCTTTGAGACATCTCAAAGATGTGATTAGGCACTATCTTAAAATGCAAGGATTATTATTATTATTCTACACTATATTCTGCTCCAGGTAGGTACTGCATGTATAGTCTCAGCCTTCATCCGCTTGCTTCCAAAACCAGTAGCTACAAAACGAGGTTGTACCTTACATTGATGTGGAGACTATTAAATAATGAAGGATGAAGTTAATTGACAGATGATTGCAATGTTATGGTTGGCCTTCAAGCTTTTCCAATCCAAATACAGGGGATTTTCTAATCCCCCTTGGGCAAGGCATATTAAGCAAACACTATTAAACCAAGAGGACCAATTATCATGTAGGTCATACATTATTATCTATAGATTGATTCCAGTTAAAACACCATATCTCCAGAAAATCCACTAGGTTTCAGGCTGCAATGAAAGATTTCAGCATACAATGAAAGGATAGGGTCTCTGACTTCTGACCACACTCTTTATCACTCTATCCTTCTGCAACGTTTCCCCTCTCACCTCCACCTTCATGCTCCTGCCCTTGACTGGTTCAAATCCAACCTATCACACTGTCTCCACTTTGTCTCCACAAACGGTTTCTCTGCCAGTCCCCGCAATGTCTTGTGCTTTATTCCTCAGGGCTTCAATAATAATAATAATAATAATCCTTACATTTGATATAGCATTTTTCATGTCTTCTAGACTTCTCAAAGTGCTTCACAGAATATAAAGTGAATTGACCATATTTGTGAACGAAACACAGCAGCCAATTGCACACAGCAGTGTTCCACAAACAGTTGTGGGTTGAAGTGACCAATTTTTTTGGCAGGATTATTATCAGGCGTGTGGAGTAAGGAAACGTGCCTAAGGTTTTGTCGAGCCTGGAATCAAACCCAGATTTCTCACTTGTAAAGCGAGTGCTCTAACCCATGAGCTACAGGACTCCACTCTTTGTCTTTGGTCCTCTCTTCCTCAATGTGTACATGCTCCCTCTTGGTGATGTCATCCATAAACATGGGACCAACTTCCACATGTATGTGATGACACTCAATTCTATCTCCATGTCTCCACCCTCAAATCTAGGACCACAGCTGTCCTGCCCGTATGTCTATCAGACATCAAGGCACGGGTGAGAACTAACTTTCTCATGTTGAATGTCAACAAGACCGAGATTATCCTGATTGGCTCCCATCAGTGCCTCCACACCTCAGACACTGGCAGCACCACTATCCATGGATGCACACTCCACCTTATTCAGGTCACCAAAACCCTCGTCCACACATTTATTACATCTAGGCTGGACTACGCTAACACCTTGTTTGTCAGACTTCCCAACTCCTCCTCCTCAAACTGCAAACTATCTAGAACTCTGCAGCTCACGTCCTCCAGGTTCTATAACCTTATCATTCCTACCATCACCCGGGTCCACTGATAAGAGTTCAAAATCCTCGTCCTAGCCTTCAAAGTCTTTCATGGATTTGTTCCCTCCTGTGTCTGTGACCTGCTATCATCATGTCCATTTCCTCTACTCAGCAGGCTCCAGCATGCTCCATGGTAGCCCGCCCAGCCCACCATCAGTGGTTAGGCCTTCAGCCTCTCTGCCCCCACTGTTTGAAACTCCATCCCACAATCCTTTTGCCTTCCTTCCTCATTTGCCTCTTTCAAGGCAAGTCTCAAGACCCTCTGTTTTGACTGCATTTTTGGCCACCCTCCTACCCCTACCCACCCTGCCCTCCATCCCTTCAGCTCCCGATCCCCTGCTCGTGTCCAAATCCCTGACTATCCAACACCTTGGAACATCAGACATGACAGAGAAACCATTTCCTCTGGTGGGGGAATCCAAAACAAGGAGACACATTCTTAAAATTAGAGGTAGGTCATTTGGGAGTGAAATCAGGAAGCATTTTTTCCACTCAAAGGGCAGTGGAAACTTTCTCCCTCAAAAGGATATGGATGCAGGATTCCTTTCAAATTTTCAAGACTGAGGTGAATAGTTTTATAGATTTGGTAAATGCTAGATTATGTAAGGATATCAAGTGATACCAGGCAAAGGCAGGTAATTGGAGTTGAGAAAACAATCAGCCATGATCTAACGGAGAATAGGTTCAAGAGGCTAAATGGCCTACTTTCTTATGAGTTTCTTATGAAACTCTCTCCACCCCTCCCACACCACCTCTCTGCACCACTATAAGAACATAAGAATTAGGAGCAGGAGTAGGCTATTCGGCCCTTCGAGCCTGCTCTGCCATTCAATAAGATCATGGCTGATCTTCTCACCTAACTCTAATTACCTGCCCTATCCCCATATCCCCTAATCCCTCTATTTTTCAAAAATCTATCAGTCTCAGCCTTGAAAATGTTCAAGGACTGAGCATCTACAGCCTTCCGGGGTAGGGAATTCCATAAATTCACTTCCCTCTGAGTAAAAAAATGTTTCCTCAACTCTGTTCTACCAGGCTGTTCTAAAAGGTTTACCATTCTAGTAAACCTTCTTTGCATCCTTTCCAAAGCCTTAACATCCTTTCTATAGTGTGGTGACTTCCAATGTTTCCCTAACCTCTGAAACTGCCTCCACTTTATAGATCTGTAAATCCCATTTTAAGACCCACAACAACCAATTATGTTTGTATAGCACCTTTCATGTCAGGGGGACTTCCCAAAAGCGCTGAAACACTTGGACCGCACCTATGGTCACCTCCACCTTTGCCTAGTATCTAATCCTACCACTTTGCAGCACCCCAAACTGCTCTCCTGAGGTGAAAGGCACTGTAGTTGTTAGGATCAGTTGAAAATGTTGTTCTTCCTATGGTAATCCAGATCGTAACTTTAAGATGGTAGAGGAATATATAGAAATAATTTGTCATAGTTGCTTTAACCATTTTTATTGAACACAAGGTACACATAAACCAAGCTCAATTTGATTTGGACCCAAAAAATACATCTCGTCATCCTTAATGAAAAAAACTTTTTATTTTTACAACACCTCGTCACATAAAAACGCCTTCAAAGTACTTCTCGAGTAACTGTTGTCAAGTTCAGTGACTTTTACTGCATTGGCTTTATTCCCAGCCTTAATCTAACAGGCTGTGCTCCTTGAAATTGTCCTGGTTGATTGTGTTTTGGCTTTACAGGATTGTTTTCAGGTCAGCTATTAACCCAGGTTCTCGTCTTGATCACCACTGAGAGAATCCACATGTCTTCTGTCAATATATTTATTGAATGGACATCCATAAACCTAATAGGGCAAAAGGAATTACTTACACCTCCTTCATTGATTGATTTCTATAAACAAAATACAGTATTTCAATAGTGACCTACCTAAACTCTATAAAGAGTGACATTTAGGTATTTTATTTATACTTGTTATAATTTCATCAATAATCTGCAATAGCAAGCATCAGAATATTTTATGATGTTATAAATCACCAATAGATTATGCCTTTTTTTGTAAACAGCTTTTTAGTACCTTAGAGGTTGAATTTATTACTTATTGTTGCTATTTGTTTTATAACCTTAAATTGTTGTATCCCATAATGTAAACTTTGAATTTCTTTTTGACCCCTGTTAATTTAAAAAAAATGTTTGCATCAATTTGGTGAATTGAATGAAAAATAAATTTGTATGATGCTGACTGTTCTGATGTTGTAGTTTATTTGGATTTTACGTTTCTGTGGGACTGAGCTAATATAATGATCAGCATACTCACAAACATCTGTTAAGTAACAATTTTCTCAAGTTACCTATAATCTGATGGCACTTTGCTTGTAAACCCAACTATTTAAAAGTGGTACATTTGAGAATACACATAGTTGGGGGCGAGGCGATGCAATGGCAAAAGAGGCATACAGAGGACATTAAATGTAAGTTAAAAATATAGCAAAAAATAGCTACCAAAATGTTAAAGTTCACAACTTATGATTGTGACTTTAAGATCCTGTGGTCACAATGTTCGTTTCAGCACTCGAAAGTCAAGTCACTGCACATAATTAATATGAATTTTGGCAGTCTTACATTATCTTACACATTAGAACTTGGGCTCAGTCCAAGCTGACATTTCAGTGAAGTATTGGGGGAAATGGTGCATTGTCAAAAGATTTAGGATGATGTTAAACTGGAGTTTCATCTGCCTGTTCTGGCAGAGGTTAAAGATGCTATGACACAGGAATGCTTCTCCCACCGTAATGGCCAACCATCTTCCAAATAAATTTGTCCTTCACTTCATGATTATTGTTGGACGTTCCTGTGTGCAAACTGGCCTACAAATACAGTCACTATACACTGTCAATAATTACCCATGAAACATTTTGAGATGTTTAAATGGGAGAGATGTTATAGCAAACACAAGGATTATATATCGAAAACACAAAAGCTTTCCAGGAGGACATGTTACTCATTTCAGAGCATCTTCTGTATTTATAGTTTGGGACTTGTTTAGTCCAAATCCCTCTTGAGTGGCAGTTTAGCTCAGTTGATGAGCTCTCTCACCTCCAAATCAGCAGTTTCTAGCCTCAAACCCCATGTTGGGACTTAGAACATGTATTGCAGGTTGACAATCCTCCTCAACCCATGTTGCCTATCAACACCCATGCCTCCTTCATTACCTTCTCCTCCTACAGTTCCTACCATGGCCCCCAACCTACTCTTGCTCCTATCTCTTCCTCCTATTTTTCTCCCACCTTGTAAAGCCCACCATCTCCAGCTTCTGGTCACTTAACTACCATTCCTGTGCCCACTGCGGACTGACACAAACAACCAGTTTCTCTCCTCAGATACTGTCTCAGCGCCTTGGGACATGTCCCACTCCGCCTCCTGACAGGCAAGGTGCTTTATACATGTAACCGGAAAGTGAGAGAGACTTGAAGCAAAATATTTCAATAGTGACCTACCTAAACTCTACAAAAAGTGGCATTTAGGTATTTAATTTAAGCTGAGTGGACGGAGTGGACAGGCTGACAGAGTTAGCAGGTTGGAGAGGTAGTGGGGAGCAAGACCTTGGAGAGCTTTGAAGGTGAGAACAAGGGATTTGTACTCAACTCTCTGAGGGATGGGAAGCCAGTGAAGCCGGGCAAGAACGGGGGTGATAGGTTCGCAGAGCCTGGTGTGGGAGAGGGTATGAGCTGCAGAATTTTGAATAATCTGCAGTTTTGTGGTGGGAAGTCCAGTGAGCAATCAGTTGGCATAGTCAAGCCAGTACGCGATGAAAGTGTGGATCAGTGTCTCGGCAGCCTGTTGTGAGGCATTGGTGGGCAATGTTGCAGATTACACCATCCTGTGGAGTCTTGTAGCTCAGTTGTTAAGCGCTCTTACAACCTTAAGACCTGGGTTAGATTCTCAGGCAAGGCAAAACTTTGGGCAAGTTTCCTTACTCAACATGGATCTGTTAACCTAGTAGTAAGTAGGAACCTGGTTGTTTGTCAATTGGTTTGATCACTTTTCCAGGGGTAACAATTGCTTCCACAAAAAAAATCGGTCACTCAATCACTGTTTGTGAAACCCTGCTGTGTAACTGGCTGCTGCTTATCGCTTCCAAAATAGTCAATTCACTTTATCATATATTCTGTGAAGCGCTTTGAGACGTCTCGAAGACGTGATGAGATGTCATATCAAATGCAAGGATTATCATTATTCTTCTCCACCTTCTTTCCTCACTCATCCACCTTAATGGGACTCCACTCACATGGTTCCAGTCCTAAACAAACCACCAACGATACATCTTGGCAAATGGTTTTACCTCCCACCCTCATCTGGTCGCCGGCAACATCCCCCAAGGCTCCGTGCTTGGCCACCTTCTTTTTCTTATCAACATTCTTATCAACACCCTTGACAATGTCATCCGCAGATATGGGGTCAACATTGTATGTAGATGACACTCAGCTCTACATCTTCTCTTCCAGCTGCAACTCCCAGTTCACTGATGTCTTGTCAGTTTATTTGACTGAGATCAAGGCCTGGATAAGTGCAAATTTTCTGCAAGATCGATGCCATACGCTCCTGTCAATGTCTTCGCTCTTGCAGGTCTGACCTTCACAGCCTTCCCGAGCTCTTCGCCAGACTCATCAAATCCATATGCAACTTAGATGTAAACTTTGCTCCCCAACTTTCTTTTTTCCCTCACAAGTGACCAGGAACGCTTTTTTCCTCCTCCATTACGCTGCCCACCAGCATTCTTTTATATATATATATATATCTATATGTGTGTGTACATATATGTATGTATGTATATATATATACATACATTTAGTATGTCCTTACTTTTGCATAGTCCTCTAGATTTACATTTCAATGTAAATTTGTTGTCCAATTATTTTTCTGATGTTCTTCTCCTCTGGTACTCTTTTCTGGGTGCAGTTCCAGGTTGACCTTTAATATCCAGCCCAAACAAGCACTGTTCATATATGAGCCTTAGCTGTGAGTATCAGGAGCCCATCAACTCTTGAGAGCATCATAGCTAAGCCTGTCCCCAACTGGTTGCCGCATGTGCACAGCCAGTGGAATGTGCTGTAGAAGGATCAGGGGTTTACGCCCCTCTTGAATCTTTGTTCCAACACAATAATCTCTTGACAGAGGAAATTATGCAATAGAACTCCTAGGTTTAATGATGTAATTTAAAGACAGTGTTAAATTTCTCCACAGAAACAGATGCTATAATTCAGGCATCAGCAGTTCTGCTTATTTGAACAAAAACAGATTTATCTGCAATATATACCAAATTATCTTGGAGCTGTGTCTTCAAAAAGGTTTTATCCCTCCTGAGTTGCATATATTTTCAGACTCCAAACTCATTATTCTGAGGTGGACGTCAGGATTTCAAAATACAGATGGCTCATTGAATGTGCACAAGTTTACAGACAATCAGCACATTGAAGAAAATTGGGCAGATTTGAATGAATGCCTACTATTTCCTTCACTTCAAGTTTTGCCATGACATTCATCGCAAGTGCAAACATTGTCGAATTCCACAGCATCGCACGCACATCAGTTGTACTTCTCTGAACACATACTTATTTAATGAAGAACATTTGTCAAAATACACTCTAAAGAAAGAATAAGGAGTGTTATAATGCATTACCAATAAAAAGAAGATACAGTACAAGTAATGTCATTCATATCTTCTTCCCAATGAATATCAGAATCAACATTTCAAGACTTGACTGTGCTACTGGATCTTTCTTCTCCCCACCCCTCTTGGCTCCCATGCCCTGCCCAGGTGCCAAGTCAGTATTGCTAAGCATGTTGGGACATCCTCCCGACATGAAAGTCGCTATACAGATGTAAATGTGTATTGTACTCTCCCAGTCTTCTGTGTGCTATTTTTGCTTGAAAATCATTTCACCTTGAAACATGCAGGATTCATATTTGGAAAGTAATTTGCATATTATGAAGAATTTGTATTGTTATTTCAACAGATGTGAACCATATGCATTTACCAATTTAAACATAAAGGATTCCAAAATAATTTCATAACTTTTTGGCACATGTGGATTATTAATCTTTATGTGCTCTGAATATTTTGTGCACTAGATCAGATCATTACTTAACACGTAAGCAGAAAGTGCCCAGTGACTATGAAATCAATATAAAACCTAGCCAAATTAAGAGCATGTTAGATGTTTTATGAACAGAAACATTTTAGTCTAGCTGTGAAAACTGCTTTATGAGTATTTTGTACATGATTAAATCTGAGGAACAAAATAACATCACAAATTAAAAACAGGAAGTGTTCACACACACATTGGTCACAAACACTGCACACTACACATATTATAACCTTCTAAATATACACTAAGTTCCGAGGAGATGCAACTACCAGAAAAGTCGCTAAACATTATCACTAAAAATCTTAAGAGGATATGCAAGAGTCATTGTGAAAATGTAAATTCAATTTATTTTCCACTGAAGGAGTTCCATCCAGCTCAATTCAACAATACAGCAAAATCTGAATACAGTGGCCACGTTGATGATTAAACTCACCTTTTTTTTAATGTCTATTGAATCAGATGCTAATCATGAAAATACTAACCACAACCAACATGTTATTTTTCTTAAGTTATAATAGCTGTGTTTGAGGGGGACATTTAATCCCTGCTGTGAGTTTATCTGTATTGCTAATATACTATTTTCACCAATAACTGTGATTTTGGTAATGATGATTACCGGTACTTGGAATTCAGGTGCAAACTACACATTGAGCTCAGTTCAATTAGAAACCTCTCATTTGTGAGAGGTCACCATATGGCTGTTTAATCAAAATGACCATTGGAGCAGATTTCATTGTATCTTCCATTTGATTTACCACTAGTCCAGTTGTGGTGCAGGTCATCAATCCAAATCCTATTTCAGGCATCCATCATTTGAAGTTTACAATTTACAAAAAATGGTTTATAAATTCTTTTCAATAACAGAATAATGTTCACATCAAGTACAGTCTTGGGAAGGTATTTCTGAATAGATCTAAATACATTTTATCATAATTGTGTGAAAGCAGAGCTCAAATGATTTAATAAAATTAACATTTGGCAGGAACATTGCAATTTATCAATCCCTAGATTCTCCTTTGCGGCATATTACTGGCTAAATACATTGATAATTCAGAATACAGGATAAACACAAAAAATTTATGTTAGAAAGATTATGAATACAAAAATGTATTTCTACAGATCAGAATACCACAATATAAACCATGTATTCTTTTCTAAATTACATTATGTATTTTGATTCACTGATTTATTGAAGGGAATTTCAGTTGACTACAATAATATAAAAGCCAGTGCAGTAAACAGATCCAGGAAACCAATATTGGCGCAAGTTGCAATCACCTATTTAAAAATACCACATATTCTGCTGTATTCCATTCTAGTTCTCAAACAAATTAACTGAAAAGCACAAATGTTTCTAAAAGAATGTTTGTTCTAGCTGTGATTTTGATTCAAATTCAGTGTTACATGCCTCGGGAGAGGGGGTGGTTTGGTAAGGAGTAAGGAAAATCCAGATTCTTAAGTTCTCCTACTCTGGAATACCCAACCAAAAGTGTCAAGAGTAGATAAAGAAAGATAATGCCATGTCATCAAAAATATAAATGTAAATAAATAAGTTAAGGATTCCTGGTAGTAAATGAATGTCACAACTAAAGTTCAAGTTGTAAGAATACATATAGTAAATCTTCAAAAAATATTCTTAAAAGAAATGGGAATGGAAAGAGAAATTGGACACAAAAATATTGCACAAGTCTACAGTGGCCAATATATGTATCTCTGTTAGATCTTACAGTAAAGGTCTCACAACAGAGCTGCAGTTTAAAGACAGAGGACCACAGCTAGGTTAGTAGCAAATTATTAAATAGGCAGTATTTTAGCTCAAACATCAATATATAGTGCCAAGTTGCTCCTTTATGCACAATGACATCAATGACTGAGCTTTCACATGACAGTGAATATAAACTATTGAGCTGACTCGTGGTTTAAGAATAATTATGCAACGAGTGCCAGAATTAACATTATTAACAATAAGTACCCAAATAAGTTTTTGAAACAATGAAAACACTCGAGGTTTTACATAAGTTAACAAAAAGGGAAAGTATAAAAAAGAAATGCAAAGATTAATTAATTCTATTTTCTCCCCGACCCCATCAGTACTGTGAAGAGAAACATTTGAAGGCATTCCTTCATACCAGCAGTGCTCTGTGTTGCCTGCTAATCAGAAGTGCTGTCATTTTCTTTCAATGCTACACACTCCAGTGTACATCATTTCATTGCTTTGATTTTGCTTGTTCAGCCAACGGACCATGGTCACAGATTTCAACTCTGTGAAGCTGACAATGTTTCTAGGGATGACTAGTCTTCCCTACACAGAAGTGGTAATAGTGTCACTTATTGAATTAAACAACCACTCTACGAGGTAAGTTTAGAATAACTGGGCGGAGAGAATTTGCGCTTCAAGTACTTGAGAATATAAAGAGGAAGACAACTGACGAGGGTTATCGCTGACACTTTCCACAGGAAGGTCACAGTGATGATAAAGGTGACATCTATGAAAGAAGGAAATCGTATTACATTACGTAAAATAATTGCATGCCTCTATAAGTTGATCACTATAATAAAGTATAATAAATCCAATGTCAAAAAAAATGCAGACATTAACTTTTCTCAACTAAATAAATGTGAACTGCTAAATGCAAAAATGTGATTAAATTACAATCCTACAATAATTCTTGCATTTTGATATTAATCCTTATCACGTCTTCAAGACATCTCAAAGCGCTTTACAGAGTATACTGTAAAGTGAATTGACTGTATATTTGTGGGCGGAACGCACAACAATATCCCACAAACAGTCGTGGATTGAAATGATCAATTTTATTATTGTGGTTTTTTGGGAGGGATTATTACTAGGCGTATGTAGTAAGGAAACTTGAAAAGACGTGAAAAGTACTATATCAAAAGCAAGGATTATTATTATTATTTTACTGTGAAGCGCTTTGAGACAGCTCAACAACGTGATAAGCCTCTAAATCAAATTCAAGGATTATTAGAATAATCTTAAAATGACACCAATTAAGAGTGAATTTGGAGAACATTTTTCACACATAAAAGTGACTCTATCAACCCCACCCTCGCTCTGCTGCCCTGGTTTCCCATTCCCCCAGCGGATGGAATTGAAAATCCTCATCTCGCTTCAAGACCCTCCACTACCTTGCTCCTTCCTACCTGTGACCTACTGACCTCATAACAACATCTCTTCTCCCTCATGCTTCACATCCCCCGCCAGTCCCACCTACTATTGGCAGTGGGGCCTTCAACGTCTCTGCCCCTACCCACTGGAACTCAATATCACAGTCCCTTGACCTCGCTCCCTCCCATGGCTCCTTCAAAGTACGTCTCAAGACTCTTCCTATTCGACCATGCCTTTGGCCACCCTCCTAGCCCTACCCATCTCAGCTCTCCTCCTCTCCTAGCTTCGATTGCTAAATCAGCCATGTGAAGCACTTTTAAATGTTCTCCCTTTGTGAAAGGCAGGCACTTTTTAAATACAAATTATTGTATAATAGTTCTTAATATTCTGCAGACCTGCACTGAAATACTAAGCATTAACATTAGTATCCAACTTGTGCTCTTGGTCCTTCACTTCTGAACGTTTCTAAAATAAACTCAATTCAGCACATAGTTCCTATTTTATGCAGCAAAAAACATTTTTACTACAGCATCGTGTGGTTTTACCAGAATTAAATAAAACTGATTTGTCATATAAATCAAAAAGAGATCATGGATTTAACAATGACAACAACAAAATTACACTTTGTATAGTGCCTTTCACATCAGGAGGACGTCCCAAGGTGCTGGACAGTCATTGTTTCAGACCCAGGTTGGGGATGGGGAAGGTGGAGGGAAAGGGGGGGATTTGGGGTGACCAATGGGATTGTCAAAAAGGAGAATCTTGAAGCGGGACGTGAAGGAGATTAGGAAGGGAGTGAGTCAGAGGGACTGTGGGATGGAGTTACAGAGGTTAGGAGCAGAGTAGCTGAAGGTTCACCCACCGATGGTGGGGCGGGTGGAGCAGGCTGGAGTCTGCTGAGCAGAGGGAGCGGGCAGGTTGGTAGGTGGTTAGGAGGTCGCAGAGGTAGTGTGGGGCAAGGCCATGGAGGGCTTTGAATGTGAGGACCAGGATCTTGAATTGAGTCTCTGGGTGATGGAATCGTGGTGAGAAATGGGGAGATGTGGTGACGGAGCTTGGAGCGGTAGAGGGCACGGGCCACTGAGTTCTGGATTATCTGCAGCCTATGGAGGGAGGAATTGGGAAGGCCGACAAGCAGGCCATTGGTATAGTCGGATGTGGTGAAGGTGTGAATGAAGGTTTCAGTGGCCTGGGGGTGAGATAGTGGCGGAGTCAGGTAATATTATGGAGGTGAGGGAAGGCAGAGCGGATCATGGTTTAGATGTGGGGGAGGAAAGACAGTTGCGGATCGAACAAAACACCTGACTGGCTTGGTGAGGTGGAATGTGCAACCATGGAGGTTGATGATGCCAGTGCCTGATGTGTGAAGGCGCTGGCGTGAGCCAATCAGGAGGACCTCGGTCTTGTTGACATTCAAATGTAGAAAGTTAGCTATCATCCAGGGCATTTAACAATGTGCTAGTCATTTTTGAACCGACTTACCAAAGTATTCATTGAGAAAAGCAAGTGAGGCCACATAGCAGCCAAGACTGAGAAATTCTGCCACAACCATAAGCCAATGCCACGTTCGGACTGTAAGTGCAACCATCAGCAGTTCAGTAAAGATCAGAGCAGTGAAGGAAATGGCGACAACGTGTACAAACTCAGATTCAAAGAGCAATAATCCTCCGTACATTAAAATGCCACCTAAAACAAATCAAACACAGCAGTTACACTTCCACCACTTTCAAGGGCTGACAAATGAATTGAGGAGGGGAAGCTGGGAGGGAAGGCTAGAGGGCAAATTAATTGACAAAGAATGGGAAATATTCAAAGAAGAAACAGAGACATCACAAAAGAAGTACATACCAATGAAAAGCAGAAGTGGTTGTGGGGTAATACAGCCATGGTTTAAAATATGGTGAAAGCTAGTATTAAGCAAAAAGAAAATGAGTACAACAGAAGGGCAACAGAAAGTGGTAAGACAATAGACTGGGAGAATCATAGGAAACAACAAATGATAGCAAGAAAATAAGCAAAGAGGGACAATAAAAACCATTTTTCACATCATATCAAAGGCAACAATAAAATATTTTATAAATATATTAACAATAAGAGTGTTGAAGACTCATCTGGGCAAAATTGGAGGAAAGGGAAATAGCAAATCAACTAAATACTTTGAGACGGCCTTCAGTGGAGAATGATGGTGTGAATCCAGACAAAGGTAATTCACAACAACAGAATTGCATTTATAGAGTGCTTGTCATGTCGGGAGGATACCCAAGGCGCTGATGTATAAAAATTAGATTAAAGTAAAATTAAAAACCACTGGCACTCAAGATACATAAATCTCCAGGTTTCCATCCCAGAATGTTAAAAGAAGAGTGATGAAATTACAGATTTCAACGTGCCTAATATTTTTTCAATGTTCTCTGAATTTAGGAATTTTGTATGCCTATGGATTCAGAGAAACTTGATGAGAGAAAGATTAATGGAGTACAGGAGAAGGGATTGGGAGGGGTGGAGACTCATTTGGGGTATAAACATGAATATTGACAAGTTGGGTTGGCCAGACTCGACTACAGCAATTCCCTCCTTTTTGGCCTCCCCAACTCTTTCCTCCACAAGCTGCAGATCATCCAAAACTCTGCAGCTCATGTCCTCTCCCGCACCAGGCTCTGCTCCCACATCACCCCCACCTTTGCGCAGTTCCACTGGCTCTCCATTCTGCAGAGGATCAAATTCAAAATGCCTATCCTCACTTTCAAGGCCCTCCACAGCCTTGCCCCTCCTACCTCTCTGACCTGCTGACCCCCTATCAACCAGTCCACTCCCTCCATTCAGCAGGCTCCAGCCTGCTCCATGTATCCTGCCCGACCTACCATCAGGGCTGGGCTTTCAGTCTCTCTGCACCTATACTTTGGAACACTATCCCACAACCCCTTCAACTTGTTCCCTCCCTTGCCATCTTCAAGACCAGTCTCAAGACCTTCTGCTTCAACCGTGCCTTCTTTCAGCCACCCCACTACCTCTCTGCCCTTCTCATCCCAACCCTGCACCCCCTCTCCTCCTGCTCAGATCCCAATCCCTGACTATTCGGCGGATTGGGATGTCCTCCCGATGAGAAAGGTGCTCAACAAATGTAATTTTGTTGTTGTGTCTACTGGTAATGAGTTTAAAATTATTCATACTTTCCAATGTCTTTTAAATTAATGTTGTGAGTTAGTTTCACTAACCAAGCAGTTCCCATTATTTAAGCAGCTTCAACATTGAAATGCTAAGATTTATTGAGACGATTTGCTCTTACTAATTTTGAATTATCCATCCTGATGATGTAGTTAAAAAGGAGCATTTAGAATCATGCATTTCTCGGTGATAAATTATATGCAGGGCTACATTTTATATTCATTGTCCAGTAAATGTAGCAGTTGGTTTTATTTTTGTCTGAGTTTTCTCATGTGAGATGCATTAAATGCCAAACAGGGCTCCTACTTCCTTAATTCCAAGGCAATTCAAAAGCAGCCTTGATCGAACGCAGCTAAATCAGCAACATATTTAACATTAAATGTTAAAAGTTTATAGTAGATGAATATTACCAAAGGACATTTACATTTTGTCTTGTAGAAGGCCATTCAGCCCATTTGGCCAGATCTTTTAAAGAACAATCCATTCAGTTCCATTTAACCTGCCTTTTCCCATAACCCTACAGATTATTCCTCTTTAGATATCTATCGGTTCCTTCTTGAAAGCTCATATGGATCCTGCCTTTGCCACTGTTCACACTTCCTAATATATAAAATAAATTCTCCTAATCTCCCAGTCCTTCAGCCTCTCTACTCCTACACTTTGGAACTCCATCCCACAATCGCTTCGGCTTGGTCTCTCCCTTACCTCCTTCAAGACCGGTCTCAAGACTGTCTTCTTCAACCGTGCCTTCAGTCGCACTCCTACCTCTCCTCCCTCCCTCATCCCACACCTGTCCCTCCACCCCCACGTGGCTCAGGTCCCGACCCCTGACTGTTCAGGGACTTGGGACATCCTCCCGACCTGAACAGCACTCTACAAATGTAATCTGTTGTTATTGCAAACCATATTAAATTTATGTCCTCTCATCACTAACTCACCACAGTGGAAATGATTTCACCCTATCAGAACCCCTCAATGTTAAAGAACTCTATCAGATCTTTAACGTTTTCTGTTCCAATGAAAATAATCCTAGTTCCTCTCGTCTCTGGTTACAGATCAATCCATTTGACCAACTGCAGACTTATTTCCCTTCTAATTGAATTCCCACTATTATAGTGATAATAATCCTAGCATTTGATATAGCGCCTTATATCTTTGAGTCTTTGAGATGGCTCAAAGCGCTTCACCAGCTTAAAGCTCTACTGAATATGCTTTGATGATCCTGAATATAAAATGTAGATTATAATTATTTGAAATACAAATTCAGGATTTTCATTACCTGCTGTTTGGTTGATTGGTACTACTAATGAGGATATTTTCTAAAAATTATTAGAATTTTTCTATCCAATAAATCAATTTTATTCTGTTACTTTTTTAGAAAAAACATTTTGAAGCACGACAATTGTTTTGTTAATGTTAGAATGCAAAGATGCTCTGGGATGAACAACAATTGGTGATATCCAGAAAAGATTTACTCTAATTACAAGCCAATTAAAATGTTTTAATTGGTTCAAATTTGGAAAACTCCAAATAAAAGCAAACTACTGGGTACAAATTAAGTCAGATTAATTTTAATTTGTTCAACTGTGAAACATATTCTTGTGAAAGTCTTAGCAGGAAAAATCTTGTCATACCTTGATATACACTTATTAGAACCCAAATAAGAAACGTCTTGAAGGATAATGCACGTCCCTGAAAAAGAAAAACAATCCCAAATTAATTCAAAATTTTAGAAATTAACTATTTTGTCTTCATCATTTCAGTATATTATTTAATCTCTAAATTGCTTATTTTTGTATAAATCGCTCCATAATTCAGTGGTGAAATAGAAAATAAATCCTTATTCAAGATTCTCTTGTGGTCTTTGCACCATAAAGTATGTTCCAGCATAGAGATAGGGAAAAGAAATAGGGAGGGTGCTCAATATCGAACTTCTATTAATAGGTGAGCTAGTAATGAACAGATGTTAAAACAAACCCTCACAACTATGTTAACTGGAAGAAGTTAGAATTAATCTTTGTATGCTTTCAAAGTACAGGTAAATCTCTATTTAGGACAGGGTTGTGTTCCTGAAACACTGTATCTAGGTCGAAACATCCTAAATCGAAACGCGATTTTCCATGCAGTCCCATCATATAACCAGAGATGTGTTCTTTTCACAAAAGTTTCAGACCTTAAACCCACTAAATAACACACAAAACCACACAACATAACACACAAAACACATAAATTAACACACATAGGCAAGAAGGGGTACTTGGGGGTACTGTACAGTATTGTACTTTAATACTGGCAAACTTTAATACAGTACACTACTGGCAAACTTTAATACTGGCAGTGTGACAGTGGCAGTGGCACTTGCAGCTTCCCCACTCATCTTGATGTTGTGGAGCCCATAGCGTCTTTTCAACCTTTGAAACCACCCTCTGCTAGCACTGAAATATGATGCCATTGAGCCTTCTCCTTCCTGATCATTTAACTCCCTAAACAATGATTTTGCCTTCTCTTGGATAATCAGGCTGTTGAGTGGTATATTTCACTGGTTCTGATCCTCAATCCAGACACTCAGCATTCTTTCCATGTTTTCTATCACATCACTCCTATGTTTTGCTAATCTGCTTGCACCTGTAGCTGTAACACACCTTGAACTTGCCAGTATATTGTCCTTATCCTGTTTTATAGTAGCCACCGTCGATCTAGCTAGCCCTAAAGGCCTGCCGATGTCCGTACCTTTTTTGCCAGACTCGATGCGCTTTATCACCTCCAATTTGGTATTTAAAGTGATGACTTTGCAGGGTTTCTGGCTGCTAGCGGTATTATCGCTGCTCATTTCACTTACTGTAAACTTGCTAGAATCGCGGTAGTGGCTGTAAATCGCTCGAAGTTGCTCGAGAATGTTTGGAAATTACTGTAATACTGACGTGGCGCGGTGTCGCTTCAGAATCAGCTGGCTTTTAAACAATGACGTAGCGACATGCTATTGGCCAGTTCAAACGTTTGGATATCAGTTGCAAGCACGATTTACCCGCGAATACACTATGGACTGTGCGTATGGACAAAAAGGACGCGCAAAATGCAACCACGATATTCAAAATATGTACTGCGCTTGCACAAACAAAAATTTTGTTCATTAAAACAAATCCAAGTGTCCTATATCGATCAAAAGCTGTTAAAAAATTATGTTCCTTCAATCGAAACATTCTAAATGGAAGTGTCCTAAATAGAGACTTACTCTATTAATCTCATCCATTATGTACAAACAAAATTATGTATCACACTGAGTTGAGGAAAAACTTCTTCACTCTAGGGAACGGCGATATATCGGTATATCGCTAAAACCCAATATGATTTTCATATCGGTATGCCGATATAGACATTTCGAAAATATCGATATATCGAAAAAACAATATATCGAGGTAAAAAATCGGGATGCGAGCACAATCAACTACAAGACCCAGAATGCTCATCTCTATACACAATGCACAGACCGAGGTGCAAAGCCGCCATCTTGTATTCATAGTCCTCGAATACAATATACAGGTATGAAAGGGGTGGGGGGAGAGAGACGGCTGTGGGTGGGGGGTGGGTGAGGGGGAGAGAGACTGCTGGGGGGGGGGGGTGAGGGGGAGAAAGACGGCTGGGGGGGGGTGAGGGGGAGAGAGATGGCTGGGGGGAGGGGGAGATAGACGGCTGGGGGGGGGAGAGGGGGAGAGAAACGGCTGGGGGGGGGAGAGGGGGAGAGAGACGGCTAGGGGTGGGGGAGGAGAGGGGGAGAGACGGCTGGGGGGGGGAGGAGAGGGGGAGAGAGATGGCTGGGGGGAGGAGGAGATAGACGGTTGGCGGGGGGAGAGGAGAGAGAGACGGCTGGGGGGGGAAGAGGGGGAGAGAGACGGCTGGGGGGGCGAGAGGGGGAGAGAGACGGCTGTGGGGGAGAGGGGGAGAGAGATGGCTGGGGGGGAGAGGGGGAGAGAGACGGCTGGGGGGGAGAGGGGGAGAGAGACGGCTGGGGGGGAGAGGGGGAGAGAGACGGCTAGGGGGGGGTGAGAGAGGAGAGAGGGAGAGAGACACATAGACACACAGACAGAAAAACACAGAGATGGAGAGAGTGAGAGATACAGAGAGAGAAAGATATTTACCTCCTGAGAAGATAGGCCCCGAATGCGTGCGCACTCCGATGCGCGCGCGCATGCGCAGTACGAAAAAACGGAAAATATCGGTATATCTCGGTATGAGCCAACCGATATATCCATATCCGGAAAATTCCCATATCGCCGTTCCCTACTTCACTCAGAGGGTAGTGAATTTATGGAATTCTCTATCCCAAAGGGCTGTAGATGTTCAGTCCTTGAACATGTTAAGACTGAGATTGATAGATTTCTTGTGGATAAAAGGATTAAGGAATATGGGGATAAGGCAGATAGATGGAGTTGAAATAGATCAGCCATGATCTTATTGAATGGTGGGGCAGGCTCGAGGGACCGAATGATCTACTCCTGCTCCTAATTCTTATGTTCTTATGAACAAGACAACTAAGTTCCTGACTGGCCTGGTGAGGTTGAGTGTGCAACCATGGAGGTTGATGCTGCCAGTGTCTGATGTATGAAGGCGCTGGCGCGAGCCAATCAGGAGAGGCTTGGTCTTGTTGACATTCAACTGTAGAAAGTTATCTCTCATCCAGGACTTGATGTCTGACAGGCAGTCTGTCAGGACAGTAGTGGTCCTAGAGTCGAGGGTAGAGGCAGAAAGATAGAGTTGGGTGTCATCTACATATATGTGGAAGTTGACCCCATGTAGGCGGATGATGTCACCAAGGGGGGTGCGTGTAGATATTGAAAAGTGGGGGCCCAAGGACAGAGGTGGGGATGCCACAGGTGACAGTGCGGGTGCTGGAGAAGCCATTGGTAGCAACAAAGTGGAGATGGTGAGAGAGGTAAGAGTCGAACCAGGTGAGGGCAGGTCCATGAAGATTGAGCTGGGAGGAGAGGCGGTGCAGGATGGAGTAGTCGACAGTGTCGACGGCAGCAGAGAGGTTAAGGAGGACAAGCAGGCAGAGACACGCCTAATCACAGATGTTTAAAATGTCATTAGAGACTTTTACCAACGCTGTCTCCATGCTATGGGCAGCACAGAAACCAGATTGTAGGGATTCAAAGAGGGAATGGCAAGAGAGAAACGAGCAAAACTGTGAAGGAACTTCTCGTTCCAGGGCCTTAGAGAGGAATGGGAGGTTGGAGGTAGCTGGAGAGTAGGGATGGGTCCAAGAAAGGTATTTTCAGGATGGGGACAGTGTCAGCTGTTTTCAGAGGGGTGGGGACACTGCTGGTGATAGGGTGAGGTTGATGATGGTAGTTAGGTGGTGGGGCTAAGAGGTGGAGCTGGGAGATGAGGACAGAGGTGGGGATGGGGTTGAGGAAGCAGGTGGTAGGTTTCATTTTTCGAATGAGAGCAGAGAGGATGGAGGGATAGGGTCAAAGGTGTATAAAGGGGGGGGAAGGGTGGTGGATTCTGAGGGAGAGGTAAAGGGGTGGGGGTGGCGTAGGGGTGGGGGCGGCGTAGGGGTGGGGGCGGCGTAGGGGTGGGGGGGTAGATGTGGCTGAACGAATCCCCTCAATTTTGGATTTGAGGAAGTCCAGCGTCTCCTTGCAGCTGGAGTTGGAGGACAGGATGGGTGAGGGATGGGAGGGTGAACGGAGGAGGGTTTGTGGTGGAAAAGAGGAACCTGAGGTTATCATTGGTCTCTAATATTAACTTGGGAGTAGAAGAAGAACTTGGCAGAGGTAAGAACGGAGCGCCAGGCCTTGGTTTGATCCAGCCAAATCTGCAGATGGACCGTTAGTTTGGATTTGGTCCAGGAGTGTTAGGCAGCTCGCACTTGTGCCTTGAGGGATCAGAGATGTCTGGTGTACTGAGGGATTTATGGGAGTAAGAGGCGAATCGGGAGGTGAGGTGGCAAGGGAGTCGAGGATCGAGGAAAGGGATTTGTGCAGAAAAGATAGCTTGGAGGGTAGGTCAGTTCGTGAGGGCCAGAGGTGCAGGAATTCAGATGACTCTAGGGTAGCAGAGAGGGAGAGGAGGGAGATTTTCTACCATATACAACAACAACAACAACAAAACTTACATTTATATAGCGCCTTTCACGTCAAGAGGACGTCCCAAGGCGAATATACTTTTCAAACAGTGAATAGCAATTGGAAAAGGATGGTTAAAGTAATATATTCTGGTGAAAAATCAGAGCAAGTATTTTGCAGGTTTGAAACTCTAAGTGTAATTTTGTTGTTGTACTTAACCTTCAACGATTGACAATGTGCAGGATATGTTTGTGCACTGTTGTGTGAAGCTGTATTTAACCTACCTTTGTGAGGTCTTTGTAAAGCTCTGGATATAATATTGCTGTTTCTGGCTTTACATCTTGGTCTAACACCAGAGAAAACACAGGAAACATAGTGTAGATAGTAGCATACCTAATAAAAATAGAAAGGAAGAAGTCATCAACTTCTTAATGGAACTGCATTTTTATAGTGCCCAGGATAAAAATTTAAACTTCATACGATGGCATGACTAGCCAAACTAATTTTTCAAATAAACTTAAGTGTTTTATAATCTTACTTACCCTACCATGAGGAAACCCTGATACAGTGGAACTGATGCAAAGTAGAACACGGATGAAAATACAGCCTGAGGAAGAAAAGCAAAGGAAAAATACCATTAAACAATAAAGTGAGCATGCCACAATCTCATTGAATCTGCAATCTCACTATCTCTGACAACCTTTTTGCAATGAAACTAAAAGCCTAATTGATGTCCTAGACACAGTAATTTCAACACGACTTTCCTATTTTTACATTCATTGCTCGATTCATAAATTTGCAGATCCCCATTTGACTTCATGAAAGCTTTTGGTCACCAGTCATCTCACAGGCACCAATCCTTCACCCCACTGAGTGTTCTACAATCCTCACGTTTGTTAATGCAGCACCTTGTCACACTCATAGAATCATAGAATTTTTCAGCACAAAAGGAGGCCATTCAGCAATCAAGTTTGCACCGGCTCTTTGAAAAGAGCTATTCAAAGTCAATCCCACTCTCAGCTCTCTCCACATAACCCCGTAAACCTGTCCTCCCCAAATAACCATCCACCTCTCTTTTAAAAATTGTTATCAAATCGGCCTCCATCACCCTTTCAGGCAATGCATTCCAGATTTGAACAACTTGCTGCATGAATTTTTTTTCCCTCTGCTTCTTTTATAAACTATTTTAAATCTGTGACCTCGAGTCACTGACACACCTACCAGTGGAAACAGTTTTTCCCTGTTTACTCTATCAAATCCCCTCATGATTTTGAAAACCTCTATTAGTCTCCTCTGCCCCAAGAGAATAATCCTGGCCTCTCCAGTCTTTCCTCATAACCAAAGTCCCTCATTCCTGGTACCATCCTGGTAAATCTCCTCTGCACCCCTTCCAATGCCTTAACCCTTAACATTCTTCCTAACGTGTGGTGCCCAGAACTAAACATAGTTCTTTAGCTGAGGCCTAACCAGCGTTTTATACAGGTTAATCATAACTTCTGTTGAAAAGCATTATTTCACTTCCAGGATTTTATTGTAAATGTAGTAACTACTGTATATTTGTAGGTGAATGCAGCAGTTAGTTTATGGACAGTGCAGTCCCACTAATAGCTATGGAGTAATTACCAATTTAATTTGCAGGATTGTGGGCCAGGTCACTTCTCTTATTGAACAGTTCTATGGAATTTTTAATTTCCACCCAAACAGGCGGATGAAATTTCACCTTTATGTGTCTTCCAAAAAACTGCATCTCTAACAATGCAGCAATTTCTCACCAGTGTCAACCTACATTATGAGCTCAAAATAGTAATACAATACAAAATTACATTTGTTTAGTGCCATTCATATCGTTAGGACATCCCAAGGCGCTGGACAATCAGAGATTTGGACCCAAATGGGGAGGTGGTGGTGGGGGGATAAGGGAGGCCAATTGAAGAGGAAGGTCTTGAGATGTGCCTTGAAAGAGACAAGGGAGAGGAAAGGAACAAGGCAAAAGGGATGTGGTGGGAGAGGCCGAAGGTCCAACCGCTGATGGTGGGGCAGGCCGGGCGGAGGACATGGAAACAGGCCAGAATCTTCTGACGTTACAGAGGTAGGATGGTGCAAGGCTACGGAGGACCTTTTTATTAAAAAACTGGAAAACCTTCAATTGTTGGCAACACACACAACTTTTCTTGCAGCTTTTGGTAATGAGACAAAAGAATTAATTAGCAATTATACATTCTTCTGCTGCCCTGCCTCTCGCACTCTCCCTCCCCACCATCGCCTGGCTCAGGAGCTATGGTGGGAGTTTTCAAGAAACTAGACATCAAGTTACCTGCATAGTGGAGATGACAAGGCCTCTGTGGATGACAAATTGGCCAAGTGCAGCTGATCGCTTATAACTGTTTCGACCGTGCACCATCAGTAGCCTGCCAATGTGCTTAAATCGGGTAATGGAGAAATCTGCTGCCAAGGAGGCCTGCTTACCTTCCTAAAGATTAAAAAAATCTTAAAATCTTAACTAAAGAAAAATTACAGTGGAACATAGTAGATAGGCTTCATACATTCCCAATGCTGTAACATGACGCGATCCAGCATTCATTGCGCATGGGTGCAGAAAGACAGCCAGCTCCATCGGGGCAATAGCAGTGGCCAAAACGGGCTGACGTCTTGTTCATCAGATCTTCGCCAAGATCCCTTCATATCTGCCATTTGAGCAGTCACATGAATTTTGGATTTTCAAATAATGAATGTCAGGGTCCACACCCCAACCTTTTGCAAATCCACTTTATAACAAAGTTTGTATAATGGGATTTATTACAGCAAGGTTGAAAAAAAAAGCTTCAAGCAATGAAAACATAGCATCAGAAATATTATGTAAATAACATCATACAAAAACATTATTCTGTATTGTGAATTTATCTTAGGTTATCCTCTGTAAATAACCAATGCTTTCTTTGAGTTTCTCACAGCCCTACTGTTCATTAATAAGCACTTCATTTTTATGCTATATTGGTTTCCCCGGTAATAATATTGAACATGAATCCGATCAAAGAATTGCCACAATGAAGAACTACACATTATAGTGATGGACCGACAGTAATTATGTTACTGTGTGAAAATCACCACCAACTACTATCAGCAGCAACACAGACACTAAAACTATCCCTAAATGTTTCCAGATATAATTCAAGAAAAAAAGCATCTCAGAGCAACTTCAGAGCAGTAATTTCATTTCCTTGCCCTTTCCATAAGGTGCTGAATCTTGACAGAACCAATCTCCCATCCAGAAAGCAAGCTTGTTCACCAAATGTAAGCCAAGTGTGAATTCATGACAATGAATTGGCAGGACCAACATTGTCCGTCTCTGACTGTACCTTACTCCAAATGCAGTTGAAAGCCTTGTGCATGCGTTTGTCAACTCCCACTTGGATTACTCCAACTCACTCCTCGACGATCTTCCCAGCTCCACCATTCAAAAGATCCAGCTGATTCAGAACTCTGCCAGCCACATACTGACCAGGACCAAACTTCTACCTGCATCTCACCAGTTCTGGCCAGGCTCCTCATCACCAAACAGATCTTCAAATCCATTCACTCCCTGACATCTCCCTACCTCTTTGACCACCTCACTCCCCAATCCACCACACGGTGCCTCCACTCGCCTGGCTCCGGCCTCCTGCTAGTCCATCACACTCTCCACCCACCATCGGAGGTCGTGCTTTCGGCCACTACATCCCAAAACTCTGAAACACTCTCCCTCAATCCCTCAGCCTCCCCCTCTCTCTCCCCCTTTTCAAGATCCACATGAAAACCTTCCGCTTTGACCATACTTATGGCTACCTCCCCCCAGGCTTGGAGTCAGGCTCCGTCACTGTTAAGTGCTCTGAGATGCTACCCGACGTGGAAGGTGCTATTTAAGTGCAAGTTGTTGTTGTTGTTGTTGTGAATGTTGATAAGACTATTTCAAACCTCACAAAGTTTCATAGTCAAAACGAATACACTACTCAAAGATCTACAAACAAGCGTGTGTTCAGTCACCCACTTTGAATCCTGTTGAGATAATCTAATCTAAAGAAAAAGGTTTTAACCTCGAATCTTCCTGGTTCACTATTCAATAACTCAATCAGCAATGATAATTCTCAACACTGTAATGTAATCTGTGACAGTAATAATCACTGTGTTGTGCTCGCCTTAGCCAGAAATGGCCCTTTTGATTAGATACCGCTTTGTAATCACTCAATTATTCTCAGCATCATTTATAGACGAGACAACAGCATCAGTTTCTGTGGACATTGCAACTATATTACTTCAGAGTTGATTGAACCTAAGATGTTAACATGCACATTCAAGTTGTTTTTGCCAATTAAGGACAACGTGTTTCATTTTGTAATAAAGAAAAGTTACTCGTAATATTTGGACATCATTCCCAAATTCACAGTGTTTAATAACGTTTCAATGATGCAGGAATATTGGATTCCTTAAGAACCTGTTATGCATTTGATAATACTGTATAGTACGAATATTGTTTGTTACCTTTCCCACAATTCCAATTCCACAGTCTGCTGCTTGGATCATGCTGACATCATTACCTCCATCACCTGCAAAAAAAAATCCACAAATGGTAAAAGGAAAACTAATCATGCATCAATCATTAAAACTGTTGTGCAAATAACAAAATTATCTTGAGCAAAAGAACACAGCTGTTTCAAAGTGAAACAAATCTAGATCCTATAGTACTACATTATTTAGACGGCCTAATACATAATCATAATATATATAACACCCAAAGAATTCAACAGGAACAGACAAATTGCTGGCCAGCATGTTAAAGGAACTGTGAGCTGAATTCCCAACCAGAGATCATTATTTTTTGCATAAAACAGATGACATTTTTAATTTCAAAATCCTTCAAACCTTACTACCAGTTCTGTACAAATCATGCACAAGATGTTAGGGATAAAGAACAACAGCTGTTCTTTTGTTA
Organism: Hydrolagus colliei; assembly: GCA_035084275.1. Taxonomy (NCBI): domain Eukaryota; kingdom Metazoa; phylum Chordata; class Chondrichthyes; order Chimaeriformes; family Chimaeridae; genus Hydrolagus; species Hydrolagus colliei. The sequence goes on from CM068743.1 coordinate 107,645,600, forward strand.
AAGAAAATCATAAAGAATCATTTATTACTACCTAATCTCTTTGCAAAGGTAAAAAGAAATTCCTTCCCCTTAGCAGGCCTGCCATTTTATACTACTGTTGGGATATCAAACTCTTCCAATGAACCTGCTCTAATTTCCCCCAGAAAGTCAAGGATGATTGAAACACAGTGAACTGCTATTGCATTAGATAAACGTACCCATTGTCCTCAACACAAGATTGGTAGACGTCCACAAATGCTGCTGCACCAAGAATGTACAAGGATATCATTGCAGCAAGTTCAGGTAAATGAATCTCTTGAAGACTCTTGTGTTTGGAACCAAATATTGCCATCAAACAAAGGACAGATTTCCCAGTTCCCTGAAATCTGGGAACTTCTCAGGAAAAAGCACACTAATCTCAGAAGTGCATGTTGTGGCAAGACCGCTTTGTTTGGGTCCAAACATAAGTGCCTACATGCATCATGCCCTACCTTAGCTCGAGTAAAGTCTTCTATTGTTGATGAGAGAGATGGTGTGTGTTGAGGATCACACATTGCTGTGCAAGTGGCCCAACCAGAACAAGAACAGACATCAACCATGGAGTCTCGAGCTGAGCTAATACTCTGGGCAAGAAATTTTGCAATTCTCCTGAATACAAAGCAAAGTATTGAACCTGGGATAAGACGGAATGAGGTTAATTATGGCCAATTCCAAAAAAAATTGTAATCCACTCTTGGAAATGCAGAGAACAGACACCTGTGATCATCTTGAGGAGCCGTACATCCAAATTATCTAGCTGCAACTTGCTGGAAACTGAAACCAAGCTCACAAAATGCATACTTGCCTTAAAAGGAAGAGAGTAATCTACAATAGATGGTGGCTGACATGGGCATTCCTAAAGCAGCTTCAGAAATTGAAAACTTGTAAAGGGGCCAGTCTCCAAAGTACAGTGGTGCCAGACTGCAGTAGGCAAAAGGACTACCTTTCAATCACAGATGGGAGTGGGAGGAGAAAAAATGACTAATTCCAAGCCTGAGTCATTTGGTGAATCAGAACAACAACAAAATTACATTGTATAGCGGTTTCACGTCAGGAGGACGTTCCAAGGCACCGGACAGTCAATGTTTTGGACCCGAGCTGGGGTCAGGATCGGGGATGGTGGAGAGAAGGGGCGCATGCAATGGCATGGTCGAAGAGGGTCTTGAGGCGGGACTTGAAGGAGGCTAGGGAGGGGTCGAGGTGGAAGGATTGTGAGGTGGAATTCCAAAGTTATGGGGCAGAGTGGCTGATGGCCCACCTGCCAATGGTGGGGCGGGTGGATTGGGAGGGTCGTGGAGCAGATCAGAACCCACTGAACAGAGAACAGGTTGCTATAGGGTTAGGAGGTCGCAGAGGTAGGGTGGGGCAAGGCCATGGAGGCCTTTAAAGGTGAGGACCAGGATCTTGAATTGAATCCTCTGGGTGATGGGAAGCCAATGGAGTCAGATTATTTGATGAATCACATATTCTAGCTGTACCAACTATTGCCAGAAGTGGAATCTGGGGTTTACTGAAGGAATATCTCACACCAATGCATGCTAAGCCTCCTGTCAGTGCCCATCTTGGAGCAGAGGGTGAACCAGCAAAAGATTGCAGTTAATGCACGTCCGTGTGCTTCAATAGAGACGCTTTTGGTGTATTGTGTTGTTCAAACAGTTAATGGTGAACGGTGCCCATCTGAGGGAGACTATCCAGTTAATGCTGATGTATTATTTGCTGACGTGGCCTGATTTATTTTGCGCATCACCTGATACTGATTATTTTTCAGAATTATGAATGCACATCCAACATAGCGTATGTAGAATAGTGTTACCATTGGCACTGAAGATAGAGGGGGAGTCAGATGCAGCACTACTCTCTAGCCTACCCCTGGACAGAATCAAAGAAAACTGATAAAGGACTGATAAATCATCTGTCTTTTACCTCCATCCTCAATCCATTGCAATCTTTCCCAACTTCTAATTTGTCTATACTGTTCCCGGTCAAGGCATTCACAATTTCTTCTCAAGCTACAAGTGCAAATACAAGGCTTATACACTTCCTCTTGTAGCATGGGTTGAATGGTCTTCATGTGCTGGAAATCACTCAGTCTCCTCTTTGCATCTTCATTATATTGGAATAAACTTCTTTACTCCATCTCTCACTCTCTATCTTTCCCAAGATCTCAAGATTATGAAAATCCTTACCTCTTTCAGACAACTAGATTTTAGCTTCTATTCCTTCAAATGTTGTGGTTTTCCACACCTTAAACCTTCACCTAAGATTTGAATATAATCGTAGTCTTATCTCTTGGTGGGGAAAAAAAAGACAAACATGGTACATTTTTAATATACTGTACTTGCATTAAAAAAAAGACCATAGAGCATCTTGTGGTTTCCTGAATTTGTTACGGGCAATGTGTTCCTTACTCTAGTAGTGTGCAGGAGATGTTGATTATAAAACATTAACTTGTGTACACTGAATTCCTGGAAAGATTCAACCTCAAAGCATCTCTCATCTGTAAACTGAATCTTTGATTGAGAAAACAAGCTTGGGAAAACCTCACAATTCATATTAACGGACCAATCATCCAATTTATTCACTTTCACTCACATTCCTTCTAGATAGAGGCTTTGAATGCTATTTGAGTTTTATAAAGAGTGTGATGTATTAACAGCTTATAAAGTAGTTACTGCACATTTTTCTGTAAACAGAAGCCTCAACATAACCTCAACACTTGGCTGTTACCTCATGCTTTACTTAGCTCTTTGCCCGCATTGTGGAGCTTACTGCCAATGGTTGTGCAGTGTTAATATCACAGAAAGGGGCAGCATTTTAAAAGAAGGCGTATATTGCACTTAGAATTAGCAAAACAAACAGAAAATTAAATGTGGTTTAGATTACAATATTGTATTTTTGGTTCACAATTTAATGACATCAAGTCTTGCTTACCTATTGCACATGTGCGCTTGCCTGTGTGCTGTTGCAACAACTTCACAATTTGTGCTTTTTGTGTGGGAGAACATCGACAGCAGACGACAGCTGGGCACTGGCATGCAAGTTCCACAAACTCATGCTCATAATATTTCAGGCAAACCTAAATGCACACATGAAAGCAGTCAAGAATAATGTCCACAATACCTTTCATGCAATGGTATGCCCTTCAGCAAATTTTCTGACCACTTTAAGGGAGATACAGATGCTGCATGGGCAATGGTGTATGGGAAGAGGGAGACAGTCCTTGACTGGCTATGAGGAAGCAACCATATCATATTATTGAGCATTTTTATGCAAAAAAATATTTTTATATACAGTTGATCAACTGCCATTGGCTGGCAATTATATTTGAAACTATACAATTTGAAAAAACTATACTTAAATGAATTTTCCCTTTGTTAAGGAATCCCTGATTTACCGTGATCCCTGGCTGTCCAGGGCCTTGGGATGTCCTCCCAACGTGAAAGGCGCTTTACAAACGTAATTTTGCTGTTGTTGATGAATAAAAATACAAGTGAGGGTCAAAAAAGCAATATTTTGCAATATGATTCACAATTAACTACAGCTAGTCTGTAATGGGAAATCGTGGCAATCGGTACATCACAGCTGACATGTGGAATCCCTGCTCCCAACAACTGGAAGTAAATTGCAGGGTTTCTGCAAATCAGCTGTAACCTGCTAATGGCGACTGAACAGACCGCCGCTTTTTTAACCCGAGCAAGTGGGACACAAGTCAGCAAGTATACCTAAATTTAAAAATAGGTAGTTATCTTTAGCAGGTTGCACAAAAGGAAATTGCTTTGCAAGACCACCTGCACATAAGTAGTCTTAACCAGTTAGCACCACTGGAAAAATAATAATTTTTGTTAAGTGTGAATTTAACAAACACTAAATGTTGCATTTTATCTGTACATTCTAAAGTTGGAAAGGACATGCATTCCCATACAGGTCTCCATCTTGGAAAGAGAAGGAAATATGGCAAGAGAAGTCTGTGCTCAAATGGTACGTGTGCCTTCTGGCGCAAAATCCACGACCCTAGAGAAAAAAGTGTCAACATTTCATCCTATCAGTACAGTTGTGCTATTTTAATTATGTGTCAATATGTCACTACTCTTCATTTTTATACTGATTTGACTCACCAGCCCTGCAGGACTGAAAATAATCAATACAATCCAATAATCCTAAAATAATTAGAATTGTCCAATTAAAGACTCTCTTTAAGCATTCATTTATGCCCATTGGTGCATACTTAACCTGAAGTGGCAAACATTTATGCCAATAGACAAAAATCCCCCTCATTCCTGGGAAGGTAATGATACAACTATAAATTCTGTGGGTTTAGTAGGCACTCCAATTTGGTAAAAGCCTGGCAGACTGCTTTAGGTAGTTAATAGCAATAACAAATTACATTTCTATAGCGCTTTTCATGTTAGGAGCATGTCCCAAGGCGCTGGACAGATTGTATTCCGGACCTGGGTTAGGTGTAGGCTAGGGAACGGCGATGTATCGGTTTTTCGATTAAACCCGATATGATTTTCAGATCGGTATGCCGATATGGTGATTCTAAAAAAACCGTTATATGGAGAGATTCGATTTTAAAAATATACATCGTTATATTTTTAATATCGTTCCTGGCAATATATCAATATTGTTGGTATTATCAGTGTAATGCGATCTTTTCCAGTTTACCTTGTCGCCGGCATTGCAACCTCCTAGACCTAGAGCATGGAATGCGTGTACATTCGGTGCGCGCGCACAATTAACGGGCACGCACATCCGATGCGCACGCACACTTTACTGTGTATACTCGACGTGAGCCGTGGCGTCTTAACAAAGTCGCATCGCTGAAAACTGTAGTTTGAAAATTTACCTTTCTCATCATGGGGAAAAGAAGCCCCGTATGGGACTACTTTGAAAACAATGCAGTCAGTAATGGTGTGTATAGATGTACAGTTTGCAAGGTCTTGGTTAAGACATCTGATTCGAGCACGAGCAACCTGCGACATCACATTAAGCAGCACCACCCCGCCCAGCACGCTGCCCTCAGAGCGAAATCATTGTCGACAACAGCAGGAAGTCGAACCAGTGCTTCGGAGAAAGCGACAGGTAGTGGGGCCAGTGCAGCTCAAACAATTCCTGCTTTATTTAAGAGGAGAACATTGTACCAGAGAGGGGACAAAAAGTGGCAAAGTATCACGAACGCTGTCACTTTTTGCATAGCAAAGGAGAGCTTGCCAATGGCGATTGTTGAGATGCTTGGGTTTAAGCAACTCCTAAACGAACTGGACCCCAGGTACAAACCACATAGCGAATGACATTAATTCAGACTTCAGACTACATAAAAATAAGTGGCATTTTGTGGCTGTAAGTGTTATTTTTGTGTGTGAGAGAGTTAGAAGCCAGATTATCACTGCTTCTATGTGTGTGTCTAGTCAGACACACACAGCAGTGATAATCTGGCTTCTAACTCTAACAGTCAGACTGTCTGTCTCTCTCTTTTCTATTGTAATAGATCTCATTTACACGTGGACATTACATGCTAGTTTCAAGCAAGAAATGGAGGAGAATAAATCTCTAGATTTTGTTTTTGGTGTGTGTGTGTTCTATTTTGTGTTTAGAGATGGAGGGAGAGAAGGAGAGGGGGAAAGTTGGGAGAGAAGGAGAGAGGAAGAGAGGAGAGGGAGGGAGAGAATGAGAGGGGGAAAGGAGGGAGAGAAGGAGAGAGGGGAGGGAGGGAGGGAGGGAGAGAAGGAGAGGGGGAAAGTTGGGAGAGAAGGAGAGAGGAAGAGAGAAGAGGGAGGGAGAGAAGGAGAGGGTGAAGGGAGGGAGAGAAGGAGCGAGGGGAAAGGAGGGAGAGAAGGAGAGAGGAAGAGAGGAGAGGGAGGGAGGGAGGGAGAGAAGGAGAGGGGGAAAGGAGGGAGAGAAGGAGCGAGGGGAAAGGAGGGAGAGAAGGAGAGAGGGGAGGGAGGGAGGGAGAGAAGGAGAGAGGGGAGGGAGGGAGGGAGAGAAGGAGAGGGGGAAAGGAGGGAGAGGAGACAGGGAGGAGGGAGAGGAGAGAGGGAGAGTGGAGGGGGAGGGAGAGAAGGAGAGGGGAAAGGGGGGAGGGAGAGAAGGAGAGGGGAAAGGAGGGAGAGGAGAGGGGAAAGGAGGGAGAGAAGGAGAGAGGAGAGGAGGGAGAGAAGGAGAGGGGGAGGTAGAGAGCAAACAACATTGTATAATTCAACAGACCTTGACACCAACATTACAAACTTTCTGGACCTAGAGCACGCATTTCGAAATGTGCGTGCACCGCGACTGCGCGCGCATCGTCAGTGCGGACGCACCGTCAATGCGCGCGTACCGTGACTGAGCGCGCACCATAAACGAGCGCGCGCCATCAATGCACGCGCACTTCGAATGCACGCGCATGCGCAGTATAAAAACTCGATAGATCGGTTTAAGCAGGTATGAGCAAACCGATATATCCATATCCGGAAAAATCCCATATCGCCGTTCCCTAGTGTAGGCATTGGGTGGGGTGGAGGGCAGGGGAAGGAAATTGATTGAAAGCATGGTCAAAGAGGAGGTCCTTGAGGTGGGTCTTAAAGGAGGCAAGGGGGGGGGAACGAAGCAGAGGGACTGCGGGATGGAGTACCGTCATACCTGGATTACAAAGTTGTCGGTTCAAGGCTGATGTCAGGAATTTTAGCTCAAAGTCAAGTCTAACACTTCAGTGTCTAGGGGTCAATGCCATTGTTAAGAGATTAAACATTTCGGATGAAACATTAAGCAGAGGCAGAACAGATGAATATTAAAGACCCTGACTCTATTCCAGCCAACAATGCTTCTGATGTGTTCATTCATAATAATAATCATAATAATCCTTGCATTTGATATAGCGCTTTTCACATCTTATCAACGTCTCAAAGCGCTTCACAGAATGTACTGTAAAGTGAATTGACTGTATATTTGTGGGCAAAACGTGACAGCCAATTGCACACAGCAGTGTCCCACAAACAGTCATGAGATTCATTCATTCACCTGGTTGTTTGTGAGAGCTTGCTAGAACCACAACAACTGGGGTCAAAAAAGCAAAATAGGCAAAAGAGGTTCACTACTTTAATATACTTTGTTGAAATTCTTAGTCCAGTTGCTGGAACATAAGGTGGAAACGTGACTATGCAGTATACACTGGGACATCCTGTCCCCGATTGTAGGCATTTTTGAGACAAATCTTTTGGAAACTAATCTCTCAGATGTCCAGCCTGATTAACATCGACAGTTTAATTATCTTCAACTTCTTGATTATTAGATACTTTCTGATGTTTGAAGTAATGCTAGGATGGGTAATGCTGTCTTTCAGACACTATGTGTTGACAATATATGCTGATTGATCTGCTGTGCATTTACAACATTCAATTTTATTTCAGATTTCCAGCATCTGGAGCTTTATTTGAATTTCTCAAAGCAATTTCTCTCTGCCTCTTCAATAAATAAGGTCTATTAAAGGTCTCACCTCATTTGATGTCATCTGTGTATCCGTGCATATGTATGTGCGTGTGTGTAGGCTTACAGGGGATACCAACAAGGTAATTAAGTGACATATTTAATTTTGGAAACATCTTCTAGATTTTAGAACAGATTATTCTGATGGTCTCTTTTCCAAGATGTTAGTTAGTTAGCCTCCTGGGGCGGAGGGGTGGGGTGGAATGCACTAAAAACAGTGCTGGAACATTACATTTTTCACATGGAAAAATGATCCATGCTCAACCTGCTTTATATCTGAAAGGAAATCACAGCCTCTGCAAAACGTATTTGACAAGATCATTCCAGACCACATACAGTACTTATTTTCTGTTCAAGCAGACATGACAAGTTGCTAATGAAGTCTGAACATTGAGGGCTCTATAAGGCAAACTCCACTTTAATGAATGAATTCAGCAAGCTTGCCATTGACTTTCCATGGCCCAAGTTTGGGGGGGGGGGATTGAGGAAAGTTTGACATTAAAATGTAAAATTTCCATTTGTTATCACTATCACTGAGGATAAATATCACATTATCAAAAATTATAGTCAAACAAGTGAAATGCTAAGGCACCGTTGCAGCTGGGACATCCCCATCAATATGACTTAATGGATGAGCCCAAAGCTGCCACCAATAGAGTTGTCACCTACATGTGAATGGCAATTCAGTGGGTATCAGCTTAGCTGAAATTATGAAAATGTATATCTAAATTGCTCCACAACAACTTCAGTGGTGATCACTAAAAGCTAGTGTATCAACCATGATGCTGGAGTAGGCTTGAGGTCCTTCCCACAGCTAGTTTCCAGTTATTGACTGGCTCAATTGAAATTTTCACTGAAGTGATATTTTAGCACCAGTGATAATTATCACATCACATCGTCATTCCTAAATTTAAAACAAGTTGAACAGCGTCCTGCACTGAATCTCCTGTCATTCCTTGAATGTTACTTCTCGAACAAGTTGTTACTTCCCTAACAAACACTGGGTGACCCATTTTTTTTTGGGGGGGGGGGGTGGAGAAGAAGGGGGGGCACTTGTTACTTCATACAACTTAACAGCTTGGTCTTTGCCCTTTTAATTCCCCTTAAAATGTTCCCAGTTAATGCCAAGCTCCTGGGAATGAGTCAATTACAGAATGTACCAGTGCATGAGCACTCAGTTGGTCCACTGATTTATAAATAATCCACACAGTCCTGTAAACCTTCGGGCTCTGATAAGTTGCTTCACTGAATTGTTACAGGCTGCACTTAAATTTTCAATGTTTTCCAACTTGGCTGGCTTAAATGGGCTCATCATGGCTGCTGACATCTCTAGTGTACAAATTGTGCCAAGTCTACAGTTTGCCAGATCACTAACCTTGGGAGAAACTCTATCCTAGGATGGAGAAAAATGGGAAAGCCAAATCCAATCATGCTCATGTATTTCTCCCAGACCAGGGGTTTGAACCACAAGAGCATCAGGATTTAGAATGATTTTCATCCCAGTAAAAAAATATCCAGCGCTCCCCCAGTTTAGTCATTGGTAGTGTTTTTCTCACCGTTCTTTGACTAGGGATAGTTCATTCTCAGCTCTGGAAGTCATTCAATAAGATTTAACACAAACACAATACAGTACATTGTGGCGAGTGCCTTTTTCATTGCTGTAAAGCTTGGCAGGATTCTGACAAATAAGGATGGTGAGTCAAACATAACTGCACAAGATACTTCAGATGAAGTTACTTATATTTTATCGTTCAAGAATAATTACTCTATTGTCCCTCCCTAACAGCGTCAAACTGTGGTCCCCCTCCCATTTATCCCTTGCTTGGCATCCATTCCTGTGCTCCAAGAATTTCATTGTAACTGAGCTATATAAATTCAAGTTGTTAGTTTTTAAAAGGATTCCAGCATTCTGGCCTCAACCATCATTTCTGACAAGTCATTTCATTTATTGTTACCCTCTGGGTAAAGAAATACTTCTGGTTGTCTGTGCTAAAATTGCCTTCTACAATCCTGAACATATGTCCCTGTGATCTGCTCACTTGGGTGTATTTGAAAGTACTGCTTTGTGTTTACTTTCTCTATTCTATATACTAGGGTCCAGCGATATATCGATATATCGCTAAAACCTGATATAATTTTCATATCGATACGCCGATATAGACATTTCAAAAATATCGATATATTGAAAAGTCGATATATCGAGGTAAAAAATCGGAATGAGCGCACACTGAACTACAAGACCCAGAATGCTCATCTCTATACACAATGCACAGACTGAGGTGCAAAGCCGCCATATTGTATTCATAGTCCTCGAATACAATATACAGGTATGCAAGGGGTGGGGGGGGGAGGGGGAGAGAGACAGCTGGTGGGGGGGAGAGGGAGAGAGAGACGGCGGGGTGGGGGGAGGGGGAGAGAGACGGCTGTGGGCGTGCCGTGGGGGGGAGAGAGACAGCGGGGGGGGGGGAGGGGGGGGGGGGGGAGAGAGGGATGGCGGCGGGGGTGGGGGGAGAGACGGGGTGGATGTGATAATATACAGATAGATAGAGATGGGGGGGGACGTGAGAGAGGAGAGAGACACAGAGACACCGACAGAAAAACACAGAGATGGAGGGAGTGAGTGTGAGAGACACAGAGAGACAAAGATATTTACCTCCTGAGGAGATAGGCCCCGAATGCGCGCACACCCCGAATGCGCGCACCGCGCATGCATGCGCAGTACAAAACCCCCGAAAATATCGATATTTCGGTATATCTCGATATGAGCCCGTCGATATATCTAAATCGGAAAATTTTCATATCGACGGACCCTACTATATACCTCCGCACTTTTCAAAGCTGAAGGGAACTATTTTGTCTAATTATTTTGTCTAATTATTGCTCAACTTAAGAGGATATGCAAAGCATTAGGGAGTTGCAGTCAGAAACAAAAAATATTAAACAGGTAGGCAGTTCATTTGATTCTCTGTAACATTATTTAACTTACCTATAGCCTTGGCCAATAGAAAAGTTACCCAGAATTGCTGAGAAATTCAGCATTTTGCAGGAAAATGCAGATGTTGATTGATGCTGTTAGGGTACATTTTACGAACATAATAGGAGCAGGAGTAGGCCATTCGGCCCCTTGAGGCTGCCCCGCAATTTAGTAAGATCAAGGCTGATCTTCTAACCTAATTCCATTTACCCACCCAATCACCATATCCCTTAATCCCTCTATCCTTTAGAAATCTACCAATCTGTCTTGAATATGTTCAAGGACTGAGCATCCACAGCCTTCTGGGGGTAGATAATTCACTACCCTCTGAGTGAAGAAATGTTTCCTCAACTCTGTTCAAAAAGGCTGACCCTTAATCTTGAGACTGTGACCCCAAGTTTTAAATTCTCCAACCAGGGGAAACAGTCACAGTCTACTCCGTCATGCCCATTAAGAATATTCTCGGTTTCTATAAGATCACCTCTAATCCTTCTATATTCTAGAGAATATAGGTCTAGTTTACTCGATTTATCCTCATAGATCATCCCCCTCATCCCAGGAACCAACCTAGTTAATCTACGCTGCAACCCCTCTAAAGTGTGTATGTATTTTCTTAAATAAGGAGACCAAATTTGTTAGTCACAATATTCTAGGTGCATTCTCAGCAATGCCCTGTACAATTGCAGCAACTGCCAACCTAGATTTTTTTCACTTTATTGATTAAAACTAAACATGAGGAAATAACATATGTTATATTGTTGCAAAAAATCAATTGCTTCTCTAACAAACACTGGGTGACCCATTTTTGGGGGGAGGGGGGGAAGAAGGGGGGGCACTAGCGCAGGTTACAGGAGCTCGTCATCTCCTGCCTCTCAAACAGGCACTTCACACAGCCACAGAGACCTAAGGACAGAGACACAGAGACAGAAAGAGGCATACAAACACACACTCACAGACTCAAGAGCAACACTCAAGATTCAAGAGAGACACACATTCTCAGAGACACACACACACAATCATAGACACAAAGAGTCAAACACATAGGCAGACGAGAGAAAGACACAATTTAATAAGAACATAAGAAATGTTGGATGAAAAAAGACCAATGTCCATCCAGTTTGCCATTCACCTTCCAGGCAGTCACTTGCACATGTATCCCAACTACTGTACCTATGTACTATATCCCATAAGATTATTTCCTGAAAGAAAACTGTCTTCAACAATCTCTCAGGGACTCGCCAAAGTGACCTTTATATAAGGCTGTCTTCTGACTAAGGGTTTGTTGTTGTGTGAATGCGCAAAGAAGGGATTGGTTGTTAACTGGGGTGGTTGCTGAACGGAGTGGTTGCTTGAAACAGGTTGGACTACATTTTCAAACAGATATTTCAGGGCCTTGACCTGCAATATTCCCTGAATTAATTATGATAATTTAATGTGGAAGGAGGCATCGATTTGTGCGATAGCTGATTTTTCATCACCTGGTACGGGCCAGGAGTAGGCTCAAGAGATGGAAAAGCTAGGAAAACTATTTTCATAATTAAATGTCATTAGTTTGACTCAAAAACGTGAAAAAGGGTTTACAAATTCACTGTAGCTTTTCAATGATTCGGCAGTATGAAAGTCCCTAAAACGCTGATACATATCATAAGGTAACTTCTAAGAGCTTACAGGATAGATTATCGATTTGTAGCCAAACAGTATTTTCAATTGTTTTTTAAAGCAGAAATAACATGGAGTCGAACAAAGGCACTTAGTTCACCTAAATGAACAACATAGGTTAAATTGTCCAATTATAGTAAAAGCCCATTTATCCGTGATTCGATCTTCTGGAACTTCCGTGTAACTGGTACGTCATAAAAAAAGTCCCCATCCGATTAACCCGGATGTTATCCAGCACAATCGCGGTGGCGCATTTAGTGAATCGATTGTCGCACGAGAGTACTGTACAGGTATTTTGGCCGCTATTAGAGCCTTAAAATCGCGCTGCTATTTTTTTCCCTCACATAGCGTCTGCCATTGCAGAAGTTATTGATAGACTGTACATCTCTACCCCAGCATCATGGCTTCAAACCAGGGATCTACCAGCAAAGGTGATTTTTAGGTGAATTTTTAGGTGAATAACAAAGTCTGTTCTTATCTGTTATTATTTTGTTTCTTCCAATGGCTTTTCATCAAACCCCCGCACAGTTTCCCACGGCGTCCCTCAAGGCTCTGTCCTCGGTCCCCTTCTTTTCACCCTTTACACGCTCCCTCTGGGCGACGTCATCTGCAGACATGGGGTAAATTTCCACATGTATGCGGATGACACCCAGTTGTACCTTTCTGCCTCATCCCTCAACCCCCAGACGATCGATGTTCTGACAGCATGTCTGTCCGACATCGAATCGTGGACGAGGGACAACTTTTTGCAATTGAACGTGAGTAAGACCGAGGCCCTCCTGATTGGCTCAAGCCAGCGCCTCCGCACATCGGGCGCTGCCAGCCTCAACATCCAAGGCTGCACTCTCCACCTCACAAAGCCAATCAGGAACCTCGGCATCATGTTCGATCAAAAACTTTCCTTCCTCCCCCACATCCGCGCCTTGACCGGCATCGCCTATTTCCATCTGCGCAACATTGCCAGGCTCCGCAACTATCTTACCCCCCGCGCTGCCGAAACACTCGTGCACGCGTACATCACCTCACGGCTGGACTACGGAAACTCTCTCCTAGTCGGCCTTCCCAGCTCCTCCATTCACAGGCTGCAGGCCATCCAAAACTCTGCAGCCCATGTACTATCCCGCACCCGCCTCCGTGACCACATAACCCCCACCCTCGCCCGTCTCCACTGGCTCCCCATCCTCCAGAGGATCGAATTTAAGATCCTCGTCCTCACCTACAAGGCCTTACACGGCCTTGCCCCACCCTATTTAACCGATCTACTTTCCCCCTACACGCCCACCCGGACCCTCCGTTCAGCAGGACTTGGCCTGCTCCAAACCCCCCGCCCGAACCGCCCCACCATCGGAGGCCGGGCCTTCAGTTTCTCCGCTCCCACCTTATGGAATGCCATCCCTCAATCCCTCCGTTTCGCCTCTTCCCTTTCCTCTTTCAAGGCCGATTTGAAGACCTTCCTCTTCGATCGTGCCTTTTGTTCCACCCCGAACTCTTTTACCTCCCCTTCGTGTTTCACCCCTTCCCAAACACTCCCTTCCCAGCTCGGGTCACACGCCTCTTGTTTAGCGCCTTGGGACATCCTCCCGACGTGAAAGGCGCTATATAAATGTAAATTGTTGTTGTTGTTGTTGTTATTATTTAGTCTATTGTTAGTATGGTATGTGTTAAAATACACAATTTTTTTTGAGTTGGCTTTTCGGCATCGGATCCGACCGAATATCCGGTGTGGCGTTTAACCGGCATTGGCCAGGTCCCGCGGGTGCTGGATAAATGAATTTTTACTGTACTTAAAACAACAAAAACAGGAATTCTCAATGTGATTTCACAAACACTGATAAGAGACAAATGAATTAGATTGCTTTTGCATTTTGGGGCTGTTTCAAAATAGCAAAAATACATTAGCATTTTGTGTATACATTAAAATAAACGAAAAAGCTATTTTTGTAGAATATGGACTGTGATAAATGCTGAATATCATTTAAACATTTGAAAATCTGCAAGTCTCATTTAAAACTTGTCCTGGTGCAACTTTATTTCTTAGGCTACGAGCTCTTACCTCTAATGAGTCTCCTGATATAACTAGTGTACAATCGTGTTTCCTTCTGAAAGCGTTCAACTCCAAATGAGCTTCCCCACGATTTGCAACCTGCAGGGACATTTTCTTCATTAACAAATGCATAAAATGTATGAAATATTCTTATTACCAGCAAAAGACAAACCATGTTATCAATATAAAATCTATATTTATCAAAGGATCCAAATCTGAACTACTGAATTTACAAACACAGAATAAGTGGCTTCTAAAAAAGCATTCCAGCAGTGTCATAGATGTGCTCTACCTAGAAAAGCACCCATAGCATAAAGAGCATTTGCTTTGGAGAATTATTTAACTGTTGTTTTGAATTGTAAGTCATGCATTAAAATTTGTTCAGATTATCCAATGCCTTGGGAAGTCCTCCCAATGTGAAAGGCCATATACAAATGAAATTTCTTGTTGTTTTTGTTGTTCAAATTATCAAACAACCATTTGTGCCCATTTAATAAACCATAAATGCTGCATTGATTTCTCCAGGTTTACACAAGTTAACTCACTGCTACACTCTGAAGGATTAAAGGAACAGTAACTGTTTCAGGTAGCAAGAGACAATTAGTGCATATAGTCTATCGAATCTTCACAAATGATTATTCCATCCCATCATACACATGTGCTTTAATTTCCAAATTCCCTTTTTATAGTTCCTTGTTCCCCACTTGTGTTGGTACTTTCATAGAAAACCTAATTTCCACACAGTTGGGTGGGTCCAATGTCTCAGGACCTTGTAAGCAGTAGCTAACATCTGGGTCACCAATCAAGTTATTTCCTGCATGCTGCACCCAGGAAGCCCCACTGACTTTGTTTGATGTCTTGTCACACTCCTTTCACATTCAATGGGTAAGCTAAGTTGTTAAGGTAAGGTATTTTTCTTCCCAAGAGAATACATACATGTGAAAAGTTCCAAAAATTCACCTTGGAGCAATTTTACTTACAGGTCTGAAGATGTGGACATCCTGATTCCTGGACACCAGATGTGAGCTTTTTGCAATGCAAGTCGCAGTTTCCAGTTTATCTCCAGTCAACATCCATATCTGGAAAATAATTCCAAGTAAAGATCACAGTAACTGCACATATGATGATTATAACTGAAAAAAATTGCACGTGTTCTGACTGACACAGAGCCAAGTCTCAAACACATTTAACAAAAAAAGTGCGTTATTGAAGAGCACCATTTAAAAGTTGGAATGCTGGGGAATCAAGCAGATGCTGTTATTTTGACCTGATGATCTAATCTAATAATCTCTACAATGTTCCACAGTGCACTACAACTTTTTCACTGAATTCTCAGGCCTATGCACTCTCTCAAGCGACAAACAATAGTTTTTAAAAAAATGTTTCAAGGCTGTACCCATTGCTTTTAATTAATTAATTTTAATGAATGTTGTACATTTTATACTTGTAACGCGATGGTTTGTGTCCATAAAATCAGATCTCAGTGAAATCTTGCAGCTCGGTGGTTAGAACAAGTGCAAGTGAGAGACATGGATTCAATTACCGGCTGGGTGAAACGTTGGGTAAGTTTCCTTACTGCACATGCTTCTGTTTACCGAGCAGTAAGTAGGAACCCGGTTGTTAGTCAATTGGCAGATTGCTTTTCTGGTGGGATTAATTCCTTCAAAAAGATTTGACGACTGCTTGTGGGACACTGCTGTGTGCCATTGACTGCCGCATTATACCCCCAAAATATACAGTCAATACACTTTAGAGTGTACTGTGAAGCGCTTTGAGACTTCTGCAAGGCATAATAAGGCATTATATAAAATGCAAGGATTATTATTATAGATCCCATGTTATAATATAATAATAATCCTTGCATTTTGATATAGCGCTTTTCACATCTTCTAGACGTCTCAAAGTGCTTCACAGAATTTACTCTAAAGTGAATTTGACTGTATATTTGTGGGCGAATGTTATAAAGGGGTGTGTCGTAAAAAATTCTGCTGGTCAGCACTTCTGGGACATCAGATTACTACTGATGTTACTATTTAAGAACTATGCACACGTGTAGGAAAGGAAGCTGGTAAACGTGAAGCATTTCCAGTGGTTCCTGGGAACTTCTGCTCCTGCATACACATGTCTAGTTTGCTAGTCGGTCAGTGCTTGAAGTGTTATATCACACTGACCATACCATGGATCCACAGTACAACTGCATTATAAATGGTTGTGTGGTATACTGCAGTGAGCCACAGGTATAATGTTCTTAAATTGTTGCCATCTTTGTAATTAGCTGATGCACATTTTATGAAATTAAAACACTAACCTTGATTCCAGCATTTCTAAGCATTTCTAGTGTGGGTCTCACATCTGCCTGCAGCTGGTCCTCCACTCCAGTGAGACACAGCAGTTCCATTTCTCTCTCAAGGCTCTCGACAACTGCTGCCACCTTTAGTGAGCGATCGTGAACACTTAACTTTGCTTGATTGTATCGGTTCTGTGAAAAACAAGGTATTTTAATAAGCCTGTATAGATGACATGTGGCATAAAAGGTGACTGAGGTCAAGCAAAGGAAATCTCACAAAGGGTACCCATGGTCTTCCAAACTTCACTATGTTAGCACAACGGAACTTTATGCAGACACGGCTATAAGAGAAAGAACTGTTTCTGACCAAAGTTAGTGCAGCATAACTAAATATAAGCCACCGATTCCTATGTTTCCATATAAATCAGATTAACCTGCTATACAATATATACAGTGTGAAATACTGTGTTTAAAACAGAGACAAAATCAAGCCTTAAATGCACTTCGTTTTGAACAGGAAAATAAACTTAATTTGGGGGTGTTTTATTACTTGGGAATAACCAAAAATGCTGCAACTTGTCCAAGTTTAAGTGGCTGGTGTGGATTCAATTCACAGACTGCTGATGTGATTCAAATCATATTGTTGAGAATACTGCAGTTACTTGAAGAAAAGCAGACAACTAATGCTTAGCAGAAAACTATTGGAAAACCTGGCACTGCTGGGAGATAAAAAGTGGAAATACTTTCCATGTGGAAATAAAGTGAACTGTAATCTGCCTTAAGTCCATCCATTTAAAGAAATGAATAGGCTTGACATTAGATTTGAATGCATGATCGTCTCAATAGGGACCAAGAAAAATTAATTCTTAATTATAATTATAGATGGATTTCACTTTAATAACAGGCAAACTTGTACTGTACTTCAAAAAGAGCATTGTATGAGAGCAAATGTCATCCAGCAAGAGGATAAATAATAATAA
Source organism: Hydrolagus colliei (assembly GCA_035084275.1). Lineage (NCBI taxonomy): Eukaryota > Metazoa > Chordata > Chondrichthyes > Chimaeriformes > Chimaeridae > Hydrolagus > Hydrolagus colliei. The sequence continues at coordinate 107,663,023 of CM068743.1, forward strand.
CTTGCTATTTAATATGCTTTACCACCTTATATCATGAAACCATCTCAAAGCACTTTCCATTCTCATATGTTTGCCATATTTGTACATTTTCAAACTTTCAAAGCACTTTGAGATGCCTCAAAGACATTATAAAGCACTATACCAAATGTGAGGATTATTTATTCTACCATACAGCAACATTTAATTTTCCAGAAATAAATTATTTCTAAATTCCAGAAAATACACACATAGATTCATAGATATATATATATTATATATATACAAACACACATAAACATGGAATTTTATATTTCACATTATCAGCACTGAGGTGATGATCTTATCTTTTCTTGGTACCAGTTAGTTAGGCAAAGATAACTTTTGCAAACAACAATTTGAATTTGTACAGTGCCTTTAATATAAGAGAGGGAAGGGAGTTTAGAGGATTTGAGCCCATTTGAGAGGAAGATAAGTGTTGAGATCTCCCCCAATTTGCTTGGTTAGTTGGTGTTTGGTAAGCTTTACTATTGTTTCATTGGTCATCGAGTCTTCAACAAGCTGTGAGAAAACTGTAAATACAGTAAAACTCATATGAGTTATCTTTATAAATCATATAATTGAGTAAATTGAACTTTCGCTGGAGTCCCATTTAGTTTCCTATCAAAACCACCTTGATTTCTTTATTATTTTATTATTATTTTATATTTATTTTATCTGTATTAATCACTAATCACGTCCTAACTTGTAACGTTGTTCACCCATCCTCCATCACTCCTGTATTTGCCAAATGTCTTGAAATGTGGGAAATTACTCCCGACCCTTCAACTCATAAGTACTTACAGTCTGGCTGTATTGAATTGCAGGAAACGTACTCTTGATCCGTTGTCACATGTGCAGAAGAATAGAATTTCCTGCAAATTCAATACGATTCCAATCCTTGTCAGTAAGTGCGCATGTGGCAACCGGGAAAATGTAGTCTTGACTGGTCACCACACGTGCACTTACCAGCTGTAATGACATGCGTACTTAATGGCTGCATTAGATTACGCATGTGCAGTGTAGATTATTGATTCAATCGGATTTTCTACGATTTATACAGTTTGCTCGCAACTCAGACTTCACGGAAATCATATTAGATGTTATGTTCTGAATGATACGTCTTATGTAAATTTTACTGTCCTGCCCCAAATGCCTCAATTCCATCTGGTTCACATGCTTCTCTCCTGATGAAGCAAGTACTTTAACTTAGTTTATTATAACTAGTGGAAGACTTCTCTCCTGAGGGCCTCAGAGAAGCTTCATCTGTCCTTCTTATCTGAAATAAGGAAGAAAAGAGAAGTTGCTGGGCAAGCTACTTTGCTAAGAGTATAAGCTACAATTGTTTCAATGCACTCATGTACAGAATCACTGTGGAAATCCATCACCAATTTAAAATATACAAACCAAACTTGAGAATTCCAAGACTCAAAGGCTTGGGGACCCAAGAATGTGTGTTAGGATACTGCTGGAGACTATTGATACCACTATTTGGCAAGCTTTCCTGCTGCTTGTCCACTTAGGACCACACTACCTGTTAGGATTTTGGCATGCAGGATTAACAGGAGCTGAGTGCAAGTGCTCAGAGTAACCTGCCCCCAGTGAGTGAATCATCTGCCCATCCACCCATTGTCTGCCCATGATCAGCAGTAATTAGCATTGCCGTGGAGTCCTGTGTACCCGCCTGACTCGGGCACTGGACTAGTGAGACAGCCACAGACGGCCCATTGCCAAACATGTCAATTCAGCTCTGAGGAGATGCTGCTTACCTGTGTCCAGGCACAGACAATCACTTGAAAATGGTCAGTGCAGCCAATCCAAAAATATCACCAATTAATTCAGAGGAATTTTACCATTAAATAGAAAAATGGGCAAAGGGGTGGGAGCTTACAACAACAACAACAAATTACATTTATAGAGTGCCTTTCACGTCGGGAGGACGTCCCAAGGCGCTGCACAGGAGGCGTGTGACCCGAGCTGAAAGGGGAGTGTTTGGGAAGGGGTGAAACACGAAGGGGAGGTCGAAGAGTTCGGGGTGGAACAAAAGGCACGATCGAAGAGGAAAGTCTTCAAACCGGCCTTGAAAGAGGAAAGGGAAGAAACAAAATGGAGGGATTGAGGGATGGCATTCCATAGGGTGGGAGCGGAGAAACTGAAGGCCTGGCCTCCGATGGTGGGGTGGTTCGGGCGGGGGGCTTGGAGCAGGCCAAGTCCTGTTGAACGGAGGGTCCGGGTGGGCTTGTAGGGGGAAAGTAGATCGGTTAAATAGGGTGGGGCAAGGCCGTGTAAGGCCTTGTAGGTGAGGACGAGGATCTTGAACTCGATCCTCTGGAGAATGGGGAGCCAATGGAGACGAGCGAGGGTGGGGGTTATGTGGTCGCGGAGGCGGGTGCGGGATAGTACACGGGCTGCAGAGTTTTGGATGACCAGCATCCTGTGAATGGAGGAACTGGGGAGGCCGACGAGGAGAGTTTCTGTAGTACAGCCGTGAGGTGATGTATGCATGCACGAGTGTTTCGGCAGCGCGGGGGGTAAGATAGTTGCGGAGCCTGGCAATATTGCGCAGGTGGAAATAAACGGTGCCGGTCAAGGCGCGGATGTGGGGGTGGAAGGAAAGTTTTTGATCGAACATGATGCCGAGGTTCCTGATTGGCTTTGTGAGGTGGAGAGTGCAGCCTTGGATGTTGAGGCTGGCAGCGCCCGATGTGCGGAGGCGCTGGCTTGAGCCAATCAGGAGGGCCTCGGTCTTACTCACGTTCAATTGCAAAAAGTTGTCCCTCGTCCAGGACTCGATGTCGGACAGACATGCTGTCAGAACATCGATGGTCTGGGGGTTGAGGGATGAGGCAGAAAGGTACAGCTGGGTGTCGTCCGCATACATGTGGAAATTTACCCCATGTTTGCGGATGACGTCGCCCAGAGGGTAAAGGGTGAAAAGGAGGGGGCCTAAAACAGAGCCCTGAGGGACGCCGTGAGAAACTGTGCGGGGGTTTGAAGAAAAACCGTTGGAAGAAACAAAATGTAAACGGTGGGTCAAATAGGAATGGAACCAGTCAAGGACTGTGCCTTGAAGGTTGAGGTGGGAGGAAAGACGTTGAAGGAGGATGGTGTGATCGACTGTATCGAACGCAGCAGACAGGTCAAGGAGGACGAGGAGGAGTGGAGACTGAAATTTTTTCGGCTAAACGTCCACATTACTGCTGACATTGGAAGCAACATTGAGGGTTCAGAGCAACTCAAAAGTCTCTATCGGTCTCAAGGCAACTCAACCAAGTAACCAGATGGAACGGGCTTGAATTTTGTAACAAGTCGTCACATCATTTATTCACAAGCTAGGGTTAAATAGAGGTATGTGAAGATCACTGAATAAATGGAATATAAAATGTTTTATTGTAGAAATTAATGTAAATACTCTTAACTAATGGACTACATGATATAGAATTGCTTTGAATTAAACAAGGCAGGCTAATGCTCTGCAAGAACCTGGTTAACATTTGATTTAGGTTTGGGTGTAATTCCATCTGCAACAGATTAAAGCTTTTTCTTCAAAGGAATGAAAGAAAATACAAAGTTCTACTTTAGCAATGCTAGAACGGTTTAGGATTTAGAGTACTCATTTTTAATTGAATTTTAAAACATAGTCAAACCATAAAGATGTGGCACAGATGTGCGACTTGATCCCACATTTCATCTACATAATTACTAAAGCATCCCCTTGGGATATTAAATCTACCAATTACATCAGCTTCACACGCTGCACCTTCCTGAACAGAGATTTTGTTATTTTTAAAAAGTGTGAAAACTTTGAAGCCATTCAGTGTACATTACAAAGATTGTATATAATGCTACAGTCCTATTAAGAACAAGTGACACAATGTAAATATATTCACATAAAGGAATTCAATTTACTCTTTTGAAATTAAAAATCCTCCCCCAAAAAAATTTCAAAAAGAGTTTCAGAGGTGCACAAAATTCATCCAAATTAAACTCCTGATGATGTCTGGTGAGATACAGTGTCAGGGTGGTAGTTAGCCTATTGTATTACACACAGCCAGGAAAACAGGAAACTCCATTCGCCCAGAGCTGGTGTTGACACCAAATGGTCAGATTATAGCAAAGCAACACAATTACTTCTTATTTCTTCCTCCTCATGTGGTTTTATAGATGAAGCTTATTTTCAACTTTGTAGAATTATGTTGGCAACAATTCTACAACTTTTAATTCAACCTCACCAAAGCTATTGCTTTAAATTACAAAATATATTAGCAAAAATTGTTAAATTGAATGGGGAGTGGAGAGGCAGGCAAAGATGTATAAACAAAGCCATTGGATCGATATAATGATCAGTGTCAAAGGTTAATTATATAAACAATACTACCAATTAAATTAGACTTTCATAAGTGGGAGATCCTAACCGGTGAGTGTAATCGATGTGTAAAAGAATAGTTAAATGCTTACCAATGTTGTAGTTTTTGCATGGTGTGTTTTATTCTTCGTTGTGTTAATACTGAACTCAAAAAGTATTAAATTAACAAAGTACTATCAAGCTACTTTGTATAATCTGCCCTATATGACCATTAAGAGTTCACAAATCATTACATTAATATTTGCCCAGTTACATTTAAACATAAGTATTAATATTAATTGTGTAGTTCAGGCATATCATTTAGCTACTGCTTGGCAAAAGTTTTCCTGTGACCATTATAATTATCAGCCCAGAATGTAAGATGGCATTTTGTATTGTTTCTTTCTTTATATTTTGAAGCTCATTTTTATAATAGGTTATAGCTAAAACAAACCATAAAAGAGCTCACTTCCCACCCCAACCGACTGCTGCTTGGTAGGAAACGCCTTGAAGCCACTCACAGATGGGAAATCCAACGAGAATGACTTTGTGTGCAGAGGTTAAAGGAGAAAGATGGGTGAGACCTATTAAATATGAATTATGTATCTCATTGTATTTCATTTTACCTCAAAATCCTGGTACTGTTCTTCGGTTAAGGATTTTTTGGCTACCACAAGTGTCCTCAGTCCTTCCCTTGCCATGTTTCCACACTGTGAAGAGAATAATAATTCCTGCATTTCAATAAATGTTCTATTTCAATATTGGATAGAGGTCCTCCTGATGTTCACACTTGCACAGTACCAACTGGAGCTGATGTATAGTGATGAGAGGAACTCATGCAGGAACTCTCACTCTATAAATAATGTGGATGTGGGATCGTTCTTCTATATTAACAAAAGTGTCACTTCTGAAACAACGGCCCCACCACCATTTCAGCTGAGTCAAGTCAATCAAAGTTCAAAACGTCTTTTAGAAGACAATCTCCATTTGGAGAATAGGGGCAATATTTTTAGAGGCAATTTTGCTTTTTCATTCAATTCTGCCACGTACATGCACCTTTGGCTACCCCTGTGTACTGAGGAGATTAAAAACAATGGCTGCTAGAAATCTCAAATGAGTTTTGTTGAAGTGTCATGTCTGAAATGTTAACCTTCTTCTGATTTATCTATGCATTTTCTACTGAAATAGATATTCCATTTCATATAGCATCTATTATGATTCCAAGTGTTGGTAGCCTCAAACTGTGCCTCCGTAGTGTGATCTGATACTGAAGGCAGATATGTACATCTATTTAGCTTACAAACTATGCAGATTCCAGCAAGCTTTTCCCACTTTCGGACGTAAAATGTAGTGATTATCTCTAGGACAGTGAAGCAGTTCTGGTAGAGTGGGAACGTGATCCTAAATAAATGTCCGTTTACAGAGGATTCAGTCTGAGGCCAACTGTTTGCCCGAGGCTACTCTTAAGCTAATCACTAGGTGGTGCACAGGAGTTTGAATCTGCATTATTTAGACATCTAAATGCTGGGAGATTCAGATTTAGTTATTTTTAAATAGGGCAATCACAAATACAAATGTCCTGACAGTCAGAAAAACAGCACCAAAAGAGACTTGAAAGCTGGCTGCCCAACTTCACTGCAATGGTACAGGAAATTAGGAAATTAGGAGGAGGGGAGAAATAGTACTCTAGAACACCTTTAAAATAGTCAAAATACTCTTTAAATGTTTTATTTAATCTTGGATTTCTCTCCATTTGAGAGATATTTATACAGTTAAACTGTCTGCCTTATTAAACCACAGCATATATAGTGTAAAATCACATTTGGAATATGGTGCCTTTCACGTTAGGAGGATGTCCCAAAGTGCTGCATAGGAGTAGTACAGTGACTGTAAAATACAGAGACTGTGTGTTTTGTGGCTGAACGCGGCAGCCAATTTTATGCACTACAATGAACCACAAACATCCATGAAGTGAGTAAGCGATTTTATTTGGAGGATTGTTGGCATAAAATTGGCATGGTGAGAAGTGGGGAGAAACAGAAAGTTAAGACCACCGTTTTCAGTCTACCCTAAAGAGATCAATTTTTAGGATAAACTGAAAATTGTGGTGTTAATTGATTCTATCAATTTTGATAATAAATGTGCACCCTACATCTACAAGTATTGTGCAGACATTTAAGATTTTATTCACGTGAAAGCAGGCTTTAAATTTATCACAATAGGATACTGTAATGGGATAGAAAACCGTTCGAATTAAACCATTAAGCCTTTTCTATATATCACAGTTTAAAACACCAGCAATAACTGTTCTTTCAGTTTATATTGCTGGACACTTTCAATGACATGACCTCGTAATCCTCAGCAAATTAAACTAAGGGATATTACAATTAATTGTACATCATTAACACTATACCTATGGTTATGACATTTTAATGGGTCTCCACTGGACTTAATTTATACACGCTACCAATTGAAACAAACAGCCCTACAGCAACTATTGACCAAGGAATATTGCCAATAGTAAAGCATTATGAACATATGCGTTCAGATTGTCCTATTATAAAATCATCATCATCATCCATAATCACTGAGGCAAGAAAAGGTTCTGAAAATTTTAAAATCATTACTATCTTATCAAATCATGTAGGTAATACTCAAGAGGAACATAAAACAGAACAGCAGAGACAATTCAGCTGTTCGATTTTAGACCTACTTGTGATTCATGCAGCATTCTTTTTACTGAATATTTCCCAAAATGCATTTTGCATTGTGGTGAGGAATGAGCTTTAAAAAATTTTCACAGAAATAAATGAAAAACATCAATCTTGGAAACTAGTCTCGGACTCTATTCTGTCATGCCTTTGTCACCTCTCGGCTGGACTATTCTGATACCCTCGTCGCCGGTCTCCCCTCTGCTACCATTCATAAAATCCAGGTTATTGAGAATTCTGCCGCCCGTATTCTTACCCCTACCAAACTTAGCTCCCTGATTACCCCAGTCCTTACCAGACAGCACTGGCTCCCTATCTTGGAGAGGATCGATTTTAAGATTCTCACTCGTTTTCAAATCCCGCTACTCCTCTGCAAACCCCTACCTCTCTGTGTCCTCTCTCCTCTAACCAGCACCCGTTGCCTTTGCTCCACTGGATCTGGCCTCCTCTTTGTCCCCGAAACCTCCGTTCTACCATCGGTGGCTGTGCCTTCAGTCATTACTCCCCGAGGCTCTGGATCTCCCACCCTCACTCCCTTCGCCTCGCCCCCTCTCTTCCTATTTTCAGGTCTTGGCTAAAGATCTTTCTTTTCAACTGCGCTTTTGGTCACCTTTTTCCTCCTCCCCCTGGCTCGGCCCTGGGATCCGTTAATGGGAAACGTTCTGAAATGCCATCTGGTGTGGAAGGCGCTATATAAATCCAAGTTGCTGTTGTTAAAAAAAATTGAAAGGGCTAGTCTACATTTGATTTTCGCCCACAAATATACAGTCAACTCACTTTACAGTATATTCTGTGAAGCGCTTTGAGAAGTCTAGAAGATGTGAAAAAGTGCTATATCAAATACAAGGATTATTATTATTTACATAATAAGACCAAAACACCTCCATACAACTAAAACAAACAGAATAAATGTAATTAATGTTCTATTAATCTGAACAAATAAAAAATTGAGGGACTGCTGCATAAGCAGTGCTGTCCTTCAGATAATATATTAAACCAAAGTCTGTTTGCCTATTCTGATAGTCCAGGTAAGTTTCTCAAAGGCCTCCCTGATGGGTAGAAGCACTGCAGTGTGCACATCTAAGCCATAGGGATCAGAAATCACACTCGCAAAAATCAGGGTCTATGGATCTTTAATTAGACAAACAGAAAAAAAAATGTTTCAGAGTTGCTGGAGTTGAAGGAATATCTAAATATCAACCTGGTCCCTACACTCAATTGCTCATTAACTGATCTCTGTTGGCACATGTGAATTTTGAGTGAGGACTAGTTGAGGTTTGGATGCAATGCTCTCATGCTCTCTCCCAGTGAAAACGTTTCTGATCACTCATTGTCAAATCATAAATTGTTGCCGGTTAGGTGAATTGTTGATAAATTGTTAAAATAGCACGTATTTTAGGAGAAGGAAACTTCATTTTGAAGGGTGGGGTGGGGGAGAAAGAGAGCATCGCTAGGAAAAATTAGATTTTACCTTTTTAAAATCCTGATTTTTTAAAAATACCATGCCATAATTTCAATGAAAAGCACAAATTGACTGCCGGTTTTTAAGACAATAAAAGCATTCACACTTCAAAGTAACTCCTTCAGTGAATCAATATGAAATGTTTGACCTTAGCTAATATTAAGTTGCACTTTTTGCCAGATAAATATGTGATACTATTCAAAAAGAGGAGTTTTTCACTATCTGGCTGTGGAGAAAATTATTTTTATACAATCCAGTGGCAAGTTGAACATGATAATTTTTAAGATCATGGAAATATATTAGCAAGAATAACAAAATTAGGATGTATAGGAGGTACGGGTCACTATGTAAACATGAAACTCATCAGCTTGCTCCCTGCTTGACCCTGTGCTTAAAAAAACCTGATTTTAGGATCATCAAATCACTGCCAATCTCAATTCCTCAGTGTTGCTCATATGCAAAGCAGGAAGTGATGTCAGTGTTGACCTGATGACCCAAAAAGTATTAATTTAAAATGTAGGAAGCTAAAATAGTCGAGTTCCCTGTCATCATATCTTTGTCACTTCCTGCAGAAATTGTGGCATAGGATATTTTTTAGAAAATTGTGTATACTTCATTATGAACAAGTTATTCAGTTACTCTCAGTGTTCATCCTGACCAATAATTTTATTCTAAGTGAAGACAGCTATATAAACAACAAGAATTTGGATTTATATAATGTCCTTCAAGTGGGATAGCGTCCCAGCGCACTTCACCGTGGTGGAATCTGACAAACAGCCAAGGGGAGAAGGAGGGGGTAAGGGACTGTAAGCATGATCAAGAAGAAAGGTCTTTAATAGGATTTGAAGTTGGGGGCGGAAGGAGGAGGGATTCAGGGAGAGAGTTCCAGTGTTTCGAAGAGTAATGGCTGAAGTCGTGGCCACTGAACAGAGGGCACGAAGGACAAATAGGAGGCTGGAGTCAGCTGAGCAGGGGCAGAGGGTGGTAGAGTGGGGGCAAACGGGTCAGATAGGTAGGGAGGTGTGAGCTATGTAGTGATTTGAAAATGAGTGAGAGGTTTTTGATGTCAGTTTGTTCGGTGATTGAGAGCCAGCGGAGCCCGGCTGTTTTGAAAAAATATCTTACCTCTTCTTCCAGCCAATCATTATACTGTACAATGCTGGACATTGCCACATCAGCCCCTTTCATATAGAATGTGATTTCCCCCGAAGAATCATCCTAACAACCAGGAAGTGAAAAAAAAATAAAGATTGACATTAGAAACTTTTGATTCAGCCTTTCAAACAAACTTAATCTTGCTGTTGACAATATTGTAGCCAACCTTTATTCCTTTCAGTTTCTACAATGACAATCACAACAAAATGACATTTGTAGAGTGCCTTTCATATCAGGAGGACGTCCCAAGGAGCTGAACAGTCAGGTTGAGACCTGAGCAAGGGGGAAGGGCAAGAGTTCGGAGTGCAGCACGAGGCATGATCGAAGTGAGGGTCTTGAGACCGGCCTTGAAGGAGGCAAGGGAGGAAGGGAAGCGAAGGGACTGTGGGATGGAGATCCAGAGTGTGGGGGCAGAGAGGCTGAAAGCCTGTCCACTGATGGCAGGGCGAGTCGGGTGGAGACATGGAGCAGACCGGCGCCCGCTGAACGGAGGGGGCAGGGCGGGCAGGTTCACAGGGAGGCAGCAGGTCGGAAAGATAGGGGGGGACAAGGACATGGAGGTCCTTGAAAGTGAGGAGGAAGATCTTGAATTCAATCCTCTAGGGGATGGGGAGCCAATGGAGCCAGTTGAGGGTGGGAGTGAATGTGGTCATAGAGCTTGGTGCAGGAGAGGACGGGAGCTGCAGAATTCTGGATGATCTGCAGCTTTTGAAGGAAAGAGCCGGGAAGGCCAATGAGGAGGGAGTTTCCATAGTCGAGCCTTAATGTGACGAATGCATGAACAAGGGTTTCAGCAGCCTGAGGAGTGAGGCAGTGGTGGAGTCTGGCGATGTTGCAAAAGTGGTGGAAGGCAATGATGTTCATGGCGCAGATGTGGGGGGGGAAGGACAGTTCAGGGTTAAACAAGACACCTGGTTCCTGACTGGCTTAGAGAGATGGAGTGTATAGCCTTGGATACTGCTGCTGCCAGTGCCTGAGATACGGAGCCAATCAGGAGGGCCTCAGTCTTGCTGACTAGAAGTAAGATGGAAATCACTTTCTCTTTGGCTTTTTTGGTGGGTTGTTGTTTACTACTCTTTGAAAAAAAAACTTTTCTCTAAATAGTCCCATAATTGATTTGAGATGTAGAACTTTTTGGCACACTGTACACGAACATCACCAAGGCGGATCGATCAACCCCCTACATGTATGCATTTCTCAATGTGGTAAATGTGGGGACTTGTTATTTCAGAGTGGAAAGGAGGAGGGGAACAAAAAAAGTTACTTTCCAATTATTATTTCAGTAAACTGGAAGGAAATGTTAAGCAATACTCCAAGTGGATGGAAATAATTCAAATATAATTTCCTAGCATTGTAGAGTGCACTATTATTTAGGGCTCAAGTCTTATTAGGGAATACAGTTATGGATTTCATCAATGAATCACTCCATCAGATTTAAGTATGGCTGTGGCTGATCTAGGCTACTATCCCTCTTCCATATGTCATTGGTTACCACTTAAGGCTTAAGCACCTCTGTATTCGGTTTTCATTACTTCCCCCTATTTTTTTTAATTGCCTTTTCCACCTCTCATTTTCTTCTTCCTTGATCTTAATTTCATTTGTTTGTAAGATGTTGTTTGTGCAGTTAGCTGACATATTTGCAAAATCAGATGAAATATCCTGTTTGCAGTAATCCTGACAAATATAGAGAACTTTTAAAGAAATTGCCTAATTGTTCAGTTGATAAATACAATAACATTCAGGAAAATATATGGATTGTATAGCTGACCAAAATTGAAAAAACATACTTCATTGCAGTTTTTTAGGATTCAGTATACTCATTACATATCTCCTCTCTTTCAGGAAAGCAGATGAAATATATTTAGTAAGAGCTTTACTCTTTTGTCTATAACAAGTTCCCAAACTCACCCTGACAATGATGCCCATCCTCTTGCTTTCAGATGTAAAAGGGAAAACCTGTAGAATGATGAATGGAAGGATTTGTCCACCAGGGGTCTTCAGCTGCATCGATGAAAGGTCTCTGCTCACCAGCGTCAGGCCCACACTCTGTGTCCACTGTACTAAAGCCACCTAAAAAAGATCAAAGGTCAACCACAATCCTGTGTCTGCTACCCTGAAGACACTTATGCACACAAAGGTCGAAGGTGACCCACTTTCTAGATATCTAAACGTGAGGTCAAATGTCAGCAATGCCATCATTAAGTGAGATGAACCATATGTCACAAGGTAATATAAATCAAGTAAAATGCTTCTGAGTAAATACTGCATTTACAACTGCTTAAATACAAAACCAACATAAAGTTATAATGGGAGCAAACATATAAAAAGGCACAACAGAATAGAAAAGGTCACAGAACCATGAGACTGGCTTCAAAAGTAAAATAAGGTGAAAATAATTAAAACTTGTCCAAACAAGTTACATTTTGAGTCTCTCGGGCCAGATATTTATTGCTGCAGTATAATCTGGCTAGAATAGAAAATTTAGTTATAGCTCAAAATATCATACTTCAATTAACAACTAACTTACTGTGTTTTGAACATAACCGCAGACAGAAAAGGATCTTTTGGGCAAGCATCAAAAACACGGTATCAGTCATAGGAGTATACGTTCACAGGTTTATTAGTTACATGTTCACTCAAACACGTAAAGATATCAAGTTATTGAGTTGATCGATTGGTAGCCCATCAAAATACTAAGTCGGAGCTCAGGTTTCCAATATAGTGAAACAAATGTACCATAATTAAAACGGAAAAGCATGCATTAAAACTGCTTGCTACTTAGCATTTCTTAGCTAATGCGATTAACTTCCTGAATGGTGCACTTTATGTGTCCTTCCTCCTAAAGTAGCATTTTTGCAAACACCAGCTAAATATGACAAGGTTAGAATTTTAAGCTTTACTTTCCAATAAATTAATCATTCTCCAAGCTCTAAAGAAGCATTTTGTGCTACATCACTCAAAATGCAGGTCCACAACCTTTGTTTTTCAACATTACTCATGGGGAATGTTTCAAATATTTATGTACACTCATTCCCTCTTTTAAAAAAAAGTTAGTCATTAAAATTATTGTAATTACGATACTATCATTTTTTTGTGGTAGAATAACTTTTGTGCACGATGTTGTCAGCTGCAAATGATTCAATACTCAGATTCATTTCTAATTTGTTCCTTGAAAGGTTACTATTACTACTTGACCTGCAAATTGTATCTCTGCTAATACACTATCATTTAATTTTATGCCCCATTGTCCTAAAGAGTAAAGCAGGCTATATTTGGTGACTCACATCTGTTTATTATTGAGTTTTGCTTGGTTTAACAGCTTGTCTGAATTAACAGCTTTGACTGCAATGATTTTGCACTGGTTCACCTGTTCACAGGTCATGCATCATTCTGCTTGATCCACAATTGTTATATTAAATATACAAAAGGGCACAGAAAGTAAATATTCAAAACTGATGGTACCTAATAAAAACTGCAACATGATACCATGCAAGTTTACTTGTAAACAATACAATTTTAAGCAAATCACATTGATTCACTCTTCTGAGGTGAATCAACAGAGTTGAGCTTCAATAACGTTTAGAAATACTGTACATAAAAAGACTTTGAGATTGCACCATATTTCCATATCATTTCCATATCTTGGAAATTTTCAAAGCAGTTTATTCACATGGTGAGTGGTTCATTAAAAAAAAATGCATTTTTCCTCTCACAGAAAGCATTTCAAGTAAATATTGTCAACTGTATTTTTAGGAGGCAAACACAACATCAAGACTCGCAAACAACCAAGGTGTCAGCCTGGCTGAGAGGATACAACGCTTGCCTCCAATTCAAAAGGTTGTGGGTTCATGCCCATGTCGGGATGTTGAACTCACAATCCAGACTAACACTCCAATACAGTGCCAGAAGTGAACTGCATTGTTGAAAGTGTTGTCCTTGGATGAGATATTAAACCAAGATCTCATCTTCCTGTTCGTGTTAAAGAATTCTAGAAAAGTTTCAGAGCCCGAAAAGAGTTTTGTGGAACTTACTGAGCAACAGTTTTTGCAATGGCTCAGTTGATAAACGCAGTGTCGCATTTCAGTTGCACAAACCCAAAACATCCTTGGTTTGATCGCTTGCCTGTTTGAAGGAGTCAACACCCACAACAACAAAGTGCCCAAGGCACTAGACAGTCAAAGGTTTGCACTTGAGCTGGAGGTTTGAGTCGAGAGCGTAAAAGTGGAGAAAGTTGCCAAATATGCAATCAAAGAGGAAGGCCTTCAGATGGACCTTGAAGGAAGTGAGGAAATGGGTGAGATGAAGGGATTCAAATGGAGTTCTGTGGATAGTCAGCAAAGTCCTGTGGGTAGTCAGTTGTCCGCCTCCAACGTATCTTACCCCAGACAGAGCCAAAACACGCGTTCCGCACCTCCCAACTCACTTTAGCAAATGCTCTCTCCCTGCTCTACCATGCACAGGACCTAGATGATTCCAAACTCTGCTGTCCACACACTCACCCGCACTAAACTCCGTACCCCCATCACACCAAGTCAAGCCAGACTCCACTGGCTCCGTATCACCGGATAGATTTCAAGATCCTCACAAATCCCTTCATGCCTTGGCACCTTCCCTATGTGTCTGACCTGCTTATCCCCAACCCACAACCCACTGTGCATCTTGCTCCTGACTTCTAATCAGTCACCCTGATTTATGGATTATCAGGGGAAAATATGACTGGTGTCAGCTGTCACTAGCGCTCAAAGCTGAACACCATTGCCACTGGAATGCATGATGAATGATGACCTCATGGTGGGTACCATGATTGTGTAGAACATTGAGTTAAAGGTACAAGAGAAGAAGCTTACTGCAAGAAAGGTGGAGGGAAAGGACTGAGACAAGATACCTCAGGTGGACTAGAAATAAAAAATAGGTAGATTGGTAGTTCAACATGGGTAGTTGGATTCAGGAGGTCAAGTTTGGAATCTACTTTTAAAACTTGTTTTTGAATGAGTAAAGTAAATGAAATAAAAAATATTGCCATAATTGTCAAATAAAAAAATTGGTTCAATAATGTTATTCTGCAGTCTGAACTTTGAGAATTGCTTTAAAGTACTTGATATATCACTCACTCCATTTGTCTGTATACAAAATAATTTGTAAATATTACTTTTTGTAACAAAAACGGATTACTGCAAGAAACCATTAAAAAGGATGTACTGTCATGTACAATCAAATAAGTCATATGTATGACTTTAATGGATATTACACAGTAAATAAATAACTGCTATTTGGTAATAGACCAATTTTCTATATAAATAGGTTCTATTTCATTTTGTTTCCACTTTTTCTAAAATTATTGAATTATGCAAGCATATTAGTAACGGCAGATACACAGAAAGCTCATTGTGCTTCTTATCTTTGCTACATCTGGTGAACTCTTGTGAATGGGGAGAGGGGGGGAATCAATTACCTCTTATTTACAGATACCACATTTAAACATTCCCAATTTCATCATGTAGATTGCATTTTTATTATTTTCATCTTTTAATTGTATCAAATTTTCCTTATTTGAGTAGAATATTCATTACATGGAAGCACAATAATGATAATAATCCCTGCATTTGATATAGCATCTTATCACATAGTGCTTTACTCAATAAATTCAAATGGGGAGTGTGTGTGTGTGTGGGGGGGGGGGGGGGGGGGGGGGCAAGGGAGAGAAGCCGAGAGAATGTGAGATGCGCTTCTTAATTTTAATCCCAATCCCTTTGTTGAGTTTCAATCTTAGTTCGCGAAAGAATACAATTATTTGTGGATCTCTAAAGGATTGAATGTTGGATAAGAAATAATAGGAGTCCACTTGGCTGCAATGCCAATGTTCATATACAAAATAAACAGTCACAACACTTTGTATTAAATCTCGTGAAGCACTTTGGGAAGTCCTCCAGTTGTCAAAGGCACTATATCAAGATAATGAAACTATGCAGGGGAAATCAAAACATGTTGCATGAAATCTTCAATACATTTCACACCTGTTTGTTTACTGTTAGCTATTATGTTTACTGTTAGTGAGCATTTCACTTGTTGCAAACAATATGCAAATTATGGTTTCAGATTAATAAAATAGTCACACACATACAATTTATATCACGGAAAAAACTAATATTATCCACACAGCTACATTTTTGGATTATACAAATTAGTTAAACATCAAATGCTCAGTTTGGGGGAAAATGTAAGCAGCTTCAATTAGCAATGTGGGTTTTAACAGATAATTACGTAGATTTCCAAAACTCAATTGAAGCAAATTTTTAACAATTTCCATTGGAGACACTAGATGGCGACTTTATTGCAGTTGTGCAAAGTGAGTGTAGCCTGCTGCAAAGGACACAAATTAATATCAGCCTGTGCTGAATAAATGAAGTAAAAGAAAACGTACGAGTGCCGTAAGTATGATACGATTATCAGATAAAATATAGAATACAGACTATGAAGCACAACTGGAAACCTAAGGATTTACGTCGCCAACATCAATAACTCGCATGATTGTGGTTGCAATTCAAAATTAAACACATTATATCGATAGGCACCCCTGAACCTACTTTGAATTGCAGTTCAAATTTACATAATTGGGTACAACTAATCATATGACATTAACATTTGAAACAACTGCACACTGCTTTATCCCTTTTCAATTTGGCGTCAACTAAACCATGTGGGTGCACAGGCTCAGACTTAAGATATTTCCACTCTTCACTACTTATGCAGAGAGAGAGATGCTATCAACAAACAGCTGTGCTTACTTTACACTTGTACCATCACAAAATTAATGAACAAATAAAGCTTTTCAATGAGGTTTCATTAATTGTGCTAACATTGGCCTTTTCAACAAGAGTTCAGATATATTTCAAAATGCTGCATAACTAATTAAAAATTAAATATATTTTGAAATATTGCACCTCTCTACAAATATTAAATTACCATGGTGTCAAATGGTCAACAGTATATTGTTTTTAATGTCAGAATGTTGTTATAATGTCAGAATAGTAAAACATAAATCAGTGGTAGTTAAGTCTATCTTTTGATTGAATGGTAGGGAACATTTTCATCTTAAACAAGCTTTATTATCTATTATTCATCACATCAAGGCTCGACTATGGAAACTCCCTCCTCGTTGGCCTTCTTGGCTCTCCCTTCACAAGCTGCAGGTTATCCAGAACTCTGCAGTTCTTGTCCTCTCCGCGACATCACTCGCCCTCGCACGGCTCCATTGACTCCCCATCTCCCAGAGGATTGAATTCAAGATCCTCATCCTCACTTTCAAGGCCATTCACCACCTTGTCCCCTCCTATCTCTCCGACCTGCTGACTCCCTATGAATCTGCCTGCCCCCTCTGTTCAGCGGGCTGCGGTCTGCTCCATGTCCCCCATCCGACCTGCCCTACCATCGGTGGACGGGCTTTCAGCCTCTCTGCCCCCACACTCCGGAACTCTATCGTACAGTTTCTTCACCTCACTCCCTCCCTCACCTCCTTCAAGGCCTATCTCAAGACCCTCCTCTTCGATCGTGCCTTCCGCTGCCCTCCCAACTCTCTCCCTTTCTAACTCTCTCCCTTCCTAACTCTCTCCCTCCCTCCTACCCCGCCCCTCCCCCTTGCTTGGGTCCTGACCTGATTGTTCAGCGCCTTGGGACGTCCTCCTGGCGTGAAAGGCTCTCTATAAATATAATTTTGTTGTTGTTGTATTCTTTTAGTCAAAATGACTGAGTTTGTGATAGTTTAATAAAGAACCCAATTGGCTTTACTGTAATGCTTTACAAATGCTCCAATCTGTCTTTATTTAAAAACAATACTTTTGTTATTGGCAACACAAAAAGCCCTATATCACTCCACCCAAAATAAATAGCTGGTTTATGAGAAGAACCAGTCATTAAAGACCATGACCAAATGTTCCCTTCTGACCACAAAAGATCAAAGGTCTTCAGAGGCCCTGTTCAAAGCATGCCCTTGTATTACTAAGCTCATGACCTTTGCACTTCATCAACCTATCCACTTAGTTTATCTCTTTTTATGCTTGTCATTTACATTAGGTCAGCATAACATTCTACAGCTGAAGAACATGATGAATTTTACTCAATGGGCATATACGTATGGCCACTGACATGGCCCAGAATATTGTTTTGTCAATGCTTTGCTAGGTCACTTGGGGACACCACATGCTCAGTTCAAACCACCACAGCACTATAGCTTCTACTGAGCAAAATGAAATATTGATCGATTATCGCAAAAACTGAGCACATCCTGGTTGTATATTAGAAATAAGATGCCAATCTAAATCCACAAAATTACATCATTATGGCAATAGCCACATTGCTATACTCTTTGTGCTCAAAGCATGTTTTTATTCCAGGTCACATTAAAACTTGCTTTTTCTCTATTGTTCTTGATTGATTCTGTTATCAAGTGTTTGAATATTAAATAACCTCAATAATTGTTGCATGAACTTCCATTACTCGAGTTCTTAAATATGTTAGCTACTTTGTAACAATTACTTTTGAAGGACGTGTTCCAGTTACCATCTTACCCGATGGAACTATTCAAATACACACATCATGTTGCAGTTTAAAGGTTATTCTCTTTTGGTGTTTATATAACTCATAATTTAAAATAACCATTTCTATATAAATGCTTTCGAGCCATCTCTTTTGGTTAAATTTTTTCAACCCTGATATATTCTCCTTGTGCATTCTTACATCCCTTTCTCTGTTATCAAATTTTAACTGAAATTTCCAATAAATACCTATCCCTACAGGACAATTCTAATGCAGAAACTGATACAATTTCATCCTTCAGCATAATCTTGAGGAAGAAATAGATTAACAAACGTGAAAAAAGGAATATTTAAAAAAAATGCATGGTTGAAATAAATGAAAAGGGATAGGAATTAAAATAAATCAGAAAAAGAAAACAGCATTGTAAAAAATAAATTTGATAAGAATTGGTTAGATTGAAAGAAAACTGGAAAGCAAAAGCAAAATGCAACTCGTGGGTCAGGGAAAGGTGTATTTTTATATCATCTTATCCCATTAATTTATTACATAAATATTGAATTGAAATTTGTTTTAAGTCTCAATTTGAGCTCACACCGCAATAAAACCCTAAACTTCACACAAATTAAATGAAAAACACAATGTATGTTTTTGCCACCCAGAAAGCATTTTGCTTAAATCTATGTATAGGTTTACAGCACTCAAGGAGTTATGTTATATCCGCAGCTCATACAGGCTGTGCGTTGTTCTTCATTCAACATTGGAAATAAAATGTGTGACAATGCTTTCCCTGTTGAGATATCGTTTACTTACAAAAATCTTTGGTCAGCACTGAATGATTTAAAAGGGACACATCAATTCAACAATTTTCCTAGATAAAATTCCAAAGCACAATAGTCAAAGCACTTTCTTCAATAAACTGTTTTTTTTAAATGGTGCTTCAGTGATTGCAAAACACTGGCATCATTTATCACTCTAACTGCAGAAATATTCAATACTCTAAATAACCCATTTGGATGATTTTCATTGCTTTTCAGTGCTGGTGAATAAAAGTCCTTAAAAAGTATGACAAACCACCCTCTCGTCTTTTGTTTCTCTCTCAAGTCCACATCAAAAAATACACCACAGAATGTCTGCAGTGCTTTTTTTCCCCCAATCAGTCACCGACTCACAATTTAATTCAATTTGTTTTCCATATTAAATGAACCAATAAAAGGTTTACTGCAGCAAAACTGACACGGCACAGGTTCATTTAAATAATTAGTCACAATGAATTGCATGACAATAACATTTCTGGCTAATAACACTGCTGCCCGTGACTCATAGACAAGTGTAACATTGTGACACAGGGATGTTATTGTGCAATCCTGTAGCTCAGTGGTTAGAGCACTCGACTCACAAGCGAGTAAACCCGGGTTCACTTCCTGGCAGGGCAAAACCTTGGGTAAGTTTCCTTACTCCACACGCCTGATAATAATCCCTTGTGAAAAAAATAAATTGGTCACTTCAATCCACGACTGTTTGTGGGACACTGCTGTGGGCAATTGGCTGCCACAATTCACCCACAAATATACAGTCAATTCATTTTACAGTAGATTCTGTGAAGCGCTTTGAGACGTCTAGAAATCATGAAAAGCGCTATATCAAATGCAAGGATTATTACAACAACAACAACAGCAAAAACAACAAAATTACATTTATATAGCGCCTTTCATGTCGGGAGGACATCCCAAGGCGCTGGACAGTCAATCATGATTATTATTATTTCTACATCCTTATGAAGATTATTTTTGTAAGAAATATTACGAACTCACCTCATCAGGACTGGATGCTTGGTAGGTGCGATTTTCATCACTGAAGTCCTGATCAGCCTCTGCATATTCCGTTTCTCCATTCACCCCTGCACGCGACTCATAGACAGGTGTGACATTGTGGCACAGAGCAATAGCTTTTACAGCTTCATGAATACGACTGTGGACAGACTTGCGAACTTTTGGAGCTGAAGTTGCTTTGTTCGATGAGGTGGTACTACTTCCAGCTGATTGACCATGTGAACTGCATCCCTTAAAGAAAAACAAAGTAGAAAAATAAGATTACAATTTTTTTTCAGAGCATCCAATCCAATGGTAATTTCCAATCCTTCATAGAATGTTTTTTTCCAGTCTTAATGGGGTCCAATTAGTGTTTTTTACAAATGTTCCTGGTTTTTTTTTGGCTTTCGTTATTTGTAATAAGCTATTTTACAAATTTTGAAAATTCAATAAGTTCTCATATTCGCAGACCAGATGTTGCGAATAACACATCAACTCCAGTTTACGATCACTACTAATTAGACCCTTGTGTATTCATGCACCATACACAGGTTGCTTATCAAACTTTAAGCTCAAGATGTACATCTCCAATAATATTGTGAACACGCAGTACATCTGGGCATGTACTTGACAAGTGACTAGAAATAATTATTTTTCCATACTATACTATTGTATTTTTTTGTCTTTAATGTATTTAGCACACATTAAAGCAAACCCCACCGAAGAAAGCATGAATTAAAAATTGTGTTTTTTTTAATGTTAACCCCGAGGTGAATATCATTGAGCTACTTTCTGTATGTTCTTTCTAAATTCAACAACCCACCAGCAACCCAATTCATAACTGCCATTTTTGGTAGGAAAACGGAATGTCAGACCCCCCAGGTCTTAAATCTACAAACACATTGGTGGTGCTTGACCATCAGCCTTCTTTATTACAAAGTTCCTTTTGCCATACACTTCATTCTCCCATAACCTTTTAAATGGTTAAAATAATTTTGGAGCATGGGAATACAGACAAGACCTTCTAAAACTTGATTCAAAATGTGAACAAGATTAAAAATTAGTTACGCATATCGTGGTTAAAAGTTGTAAAACATAGTATAAACACAAAATAGAATATTGTGAGCAGTAGACTAGTGGTAGAAAACAACACAGATATTTAGAGGGAACCATTTGACCTCAGCAGTAACTTGCATACTTATCAGCCGGTTTCACTGGGCAGACGTTACAGTAGTTTTCCATCTTGATAAGCGAGGGAAAAAAATGCAAGATCACAGAATCATAGAATTTTTCAGCACAAAAAGAGGCCATTCGGCTCATCGGGCCTGTGCCGGCTCTTTGTAAAGTGCTATTCAATATCAGCCACAAACTTTTCTTTCTCCACAAAATACACCTCATGTTAGCTGCTGAGAAGAAGCTCGGAAAATAAGTCAAGACCTCCGTTTCCTGTCAGCTAGGCATGCAGAAGTTTTTTTTAATAAAAAATTACAGTAAATGAAAATGCCTTCATCAGCCAGTCAGTCACTCTATATAAGCCTATTTAATATAAAACAAGTCTTTTTCACAATACTTTGGCGTACAGTGCACAAAAGACAAAAATAGCATAAATGACAACCACCATAACAGCTCTGTCACATTAGATAGTTGGAGTCGTGCTGTGTCTGTTGCAAGTACCAACTCCACACTGTCATGTTTATAAGCTAAAACTCCAAAAAGATACAGCTGCTTCTGACTGAATTTATCTCCTCCACTGAAGCAGATCATTTTCCATTATTAACCTCCTACCCAATGAAGGCCTTGAGGCCAGGATGTGAAATGACATATACTCCTGATCCCACCATCTCCATCAAACACTTTTCTGTTAACTTTAAGCTGATCCTACCTCATTCCACTTTAACCACTCTTGTGTTGCCTGGGTGTGCTAAATTACTGAAGCATGAGCTTTCTGCCCATCAAATTACAGTGTTGCCTAATAAAAGGTTTAACTTTTCTAGTCATCTGACAGCCTCTTCAGCTACTGGGATAATACTGCATTTGCATTCTACCAGCGCAGACACCATTCCAACAGCAAATAAATTAAGCTGATTTACTCCTTCTATGTTATGTGTATTGATGCTTACATAATTTAATTTCACACAAATTCCATTTAAGATTATGCTCTGTGTCACAAAATGTTTCCAATGGGGAAATATAATCAGTTTACAATAGATTTGAATGTTGCATTACTGTAGACCCACTAGACTATTATCATATTTACATAAAGAAAAATCAACTGGATGAAATCAATGTCAAACAAAAAACACCATCAAGCTGTGCTAACTGACTGGCAATTGCATTAGGGATTACATATAGTCTACATCGGTTGTTCCTTCTCATAAACAGCCATAGGTTTATACAGTAATCTGTGAGAAAAGTGTCGCATTTAACCCAAAACATTTTTTTAAACAAGCACTATTAAAGCACGACATGATTCATTAATCAATTCACAACTCTTAAAGTCGCATAATAGATATTTATGTACAAAACCTCTAAGCTCCATATGTCACCTCTGCCCATTAAACTACCCACTTCAACCAGCAAACTTTATTGGAGAACCTCAGAGATTATAGCTCCTTCAAAAAGAATAACACTACTGTTCAGGTGGTAATGGTGGGGAGGTGGAAGAGGCAGCTATACACTATTCTAAAAAGTACTTTGTCACATTTCATTAATTATAGGTTGTAATAAATCTTTTTGAAATCCTTAATCATTCAGAGAATCTAAAAATAAACTTTGAGAGCTGTTGAGAAAAGCTAATCTTGGACTGCAGTTTTAGAAAGCTTGCACGGTTTGAAACATAGAACCACAATTTCCTGATGACAAAGACAAAATAAAACTAGATGAGACCCAATTCACTTTAAACAATCAGATGGGTTTATATACATAGTTCAAATTTGGTTTTCTAAAGATGAAGGGTGACATTTAGCCCAAATGTTTTGCTACAAAATGAAGATCCACCCCAAGTATCTGTATAGACAGAGAATTTGAGTATTATACACAATTTTGTTTTCTATCAGTTTGGGAATATTTATTCTGTACATTTTTCCTTTGGCTGCAATGCAAGATCACTTCCCTTATTTATACTGTTCATCCTGCATGAAACAGCATCTCCCTATCTATTTCAGTTGTAATACTGTAAGCCATAACAGCTACAAGAACTGAAGACTCTAAATGTTGTAATTGGCAAGTGGTGTCTGTTTTATACAGCAGATCCTACTGCAGCTCAAGATTTGATATAACTACATTTCTCATTCTCTTCTACCTTTTGGAATCAGCCTGTTATTATCACTGGTAACTATGGAGTGAAATGCTTCATTAAAAGTAAAATAATCATACATGTGATAGCCCATATAATAATAATAATAATACTTGCATTGTGTCTCAGATGAAATTGTTAAAAATAACCAGCATTTTTGGTTAAGTTGTCCCATATAGTAATGACATAGTCAGATCAAGAGAAGGTTGTAATCTTTACCAATACCTACTGAAAATAGATTATGGATGTCAGAGATTTGAGCAAAAGGTTCAGTTCTAAAAATACCGATCTCTTTGCAAAATTGATTTTCTATACCTTGCCAATAATTTTTTTTTAATTCAATAGCTGTAACTAAGCACTATTTCAACCCATTTAGTGAATTTTGTGCTGTGTATTAACTTATATAAAATTAGTTAGATGATTTCTCTTAATCCATTAATTAAAATTTAATTCAATAACACTGAACCAATTGCAATTTTGAATCTCACCAATAAACAGAGTAAGGATGATTAATTCATTTAAAGATTCATTTAACAATTGTATTGGCAATTGGAAGCATTCTTGTGACAGCCATTAGGTCTAGTAGCTCCATTACTCATGTAGCATGACATAAAGCAGAATTAAAAGAGAAGAAACTTCCATAATATGATATAGTTAAAAACAAATTTAACATGAAGCTTGAATACTGGCTTTGGGCTGGCTAATTAGACTAAAGGTAAAGATTAAATAATGGTTTGCGATGAACAAATAAGAGATTATTTTAATATAATTGTATGAACAATATTCTAATTATGTATTTCCTAAGCAAAAGACAATTATTTCAACTTGACCATAGGGCAATATGCAACTCAGCTGGGAAATTTATTACACAATATTATTTTGAAAACACTGGTAGCCAGTTTATGCTCTTATACCTGAAAACCATGATTTGGTAATACATACATACAGTATATGGAGAGAGAACAAAGCCGGATGGAAGCTAAGTTTGCAAATACAAATTGGATACAGGTATGACAATTTTTGAGCAATACAATTGGCAGAATAATTTCTTAGCAATCAATTGTTAACTTTCTTCAGTTTGATTATATAGTTGCAAGTTTGTTTTATTTAGCATAGTGCTGCTTGTTTCGGCACACACACTTCATGTCACTCTACATACATTTTTTTTAGGATCGACACTTTGTGACTTCCCAACACTAACTTTGTAGTTATCAATCCAAAAGAAACACACAAAAGCAAAATGTACGTGGTGAACATCGAGTAAATGGAGCATATGCAGGATGCTGCAGATTTGCCAATTAGGCCATATTTAAAATACTTTGCAGGTCATGTGTTTATCAGGCCCCACAGGGGAAATGCTTCATATTAAATTGTTATACAGTATTCTATTCATTTCACGCAAAGTCTTTCATAAATGGAATAATACCCAATGGTGTCATGTATTCAAACATGCTGTTATTAGATCTTAAAGCAGGTGACTCATAATATTGCATTGAACAGATGTTGTTCCACCAAGACACTTTCATGGCTAAACTACTGTAAATTCAACAAATTACCAATGTAGTCCTTAAACCTGTGTAAAACATTTGTGCCTATTTTAAGAGTCCCCAAGTATAGAGAAGCAAATAGGTAGATTAAGGCATTTGCTTGACAGAATGATATATATGAGATATTTTGAAAGGGAGCAAACAAGGAATAGTTACATCTGCTGAAGAATCTGTGCATTTTATTATGCTGCTAAATGGGGTGTAGAAAAAAGGCAGGCAAATGGGACTGAATGGAATGTTCTTTCAAAGAGCTGCACCTACACAATATGTTGAAAGGTAAATACAATACAGTTTACATGTATACAGTGCCGTTCACTTTGGGAGGATATTGTGAAGCACTTAACAGTACTAGATGGGCATCCAAGCTGGGGTGGGAGGGGAGGGGAGGCAAGTCTCATACTTTAGACTTTGAACGAGGTGAGCGGGTCAGTGTGACTCCAGGAAGCAATTCGAGAATGGAGGCAGAATTGCTGAAAGCCCACCCACCATTGGGAAGGTCGATGGGAAATGGGACACGAGACAGGCTGAATAGGCTGATTGCTGAACAAAAGGAGGTGCCGAGTCTGTAGAGTTAAAGGAGGTTGCGGAGTGACAGGAGATGGTGTGTGACTGTAGAGGGATTTGAACACAAGAACATGGATCCTGAACCCGATCTGCTGGGGGATGGAGAGCCACTGGTTGCCTCATTTCCCATGGTAAATGTCTTTGGTTATCAAAAAGTCTAAAAATCAATCACTTTCTAATTATGGAACAAACGTTCATCTATTTACGCAGTTTTTTTGTTGTGAATCAAAAATAGCAAAAGGTACTTTGGTAACAAAAATAAAACTTGGCTTATTCAAACATTGTCCCAAAAGCACAGTAAGTAAAGCTATAATGCATATGAAATAAATGTTAAATTTCAAAAAATCCTCCCACTAGGTTATGAAAGCTGAAGATACGTGGCAGATATCTTGCATGACTGCAAGAATGCAATTCATATGAAGACTTGAACTATATACCTGTGCATAGGAACCAATAATATGGTTTTGAATTTCATCCATTGTGTCTGTCCCATAAGAAACGGTGCCCAGGTGGAGGCGCTTGAATACCATCTCATTTTTAGTGAGGGTTCCTGCAAAAAGCACAACAGAAAATAGAACATCGATACAACTCTTGTCTAAATTTACAACACTATCATATATAATTTTAAATCGGAAAATCAGCGTTAGACTGTATAGACCCCACTTACATTCACCCTTACTTGGTAAAATACCCTTCAATCCGAATAACGTGTTGCTTTCATTAAGAAAGTCCATGTTTCGACATAAATTGAATGAGAGGTTACTGTTACTGACAAAATGCGGATTGATCCATACTATTAAAATATTTAAATAGCTTTCTGTGGTTCTTATGAACAAATTCGATGTCAAGTTATACATTAAATAATTTTTAAAAAAAGATCTCTTGGATGGAACCTGGTTGATTGAAGTAAAACAATTAAATAAAGCTAAAAAGGGACAAAGGAAATGAGTTTGAATGAAAAAAAGCCCCACAGGCAACATCCCCCTCAGGCAGCACCAGCTGCAACACAGCAGAACATAATTTCCTAAAACACAGGCAACACAGCTACAAAACTTTCCTTCTTCAATATAATATCCCATGCAATTCATGGAAGTGAAACAGTAAATCTGTGGAGCAAAAGTAGTGAAGCCCAAATATTCAATTTATTAATCATGAGTGAATAAAGTGGATTTGCCGTACAGCTAATAGGACCTTCCATATTGAACAACAAAATTACATTTGTGTAGTGCCTTTCACGTCAGGAGGACGTCCCAAGGCGCTGGACAGTTACTTATAATGTTATTCAAAATGCCAAATGAAATGTTATTCCTAAATCATATATTTATTTTCCTTCTTGGAATGGGGAAGGATGGGGTGGGGGAGAGAAAGAGGAGAAGGAAACAGAGATGGACACTGTTTCACTTAATTCAGACAAAATTGTAATTGTTATAAGTCTAACCCACTAAAAGCTCCACGTTTGCCACCCAGGCCACCCAGACCACCCTGCCCATTAGAGCTGTGGCTTGTGAGGTTAATGGGATCAAGTGGGAAAAGTCCCTGCCCCATTGACTGGTTTGTACTTCCAAGTCCTGCTGAGGAGCCAGGCTGGGCTATTGTCATAATAATCCTCGCATTTGATATAGCGCTTTTCATGCCTTCTAGGCGTCTCAAAGCGCTTCACAGAATATACTGCAAAGTGAATTAACTGTATATTTGTGGGTGAAATGTGGCAGCCAATTGCACACAGCAGTGACCCACAAAGTCATGAATGAAATGACCAATTTATTAATGCATAATTTATCTTGAGGGATTATTATCAGTCGTGTGGAGTAAGGAAATTTGCTCACGGTTTCGTCCTGCTGGGAATTGAACCCAGGACTCCTCACTTGCGAGGCAAGTGCTCTAATCACTGTCATCAGCATTGCCCTGGAATACTCTAGACCAGCCTGGCTCAGGAACTGGTCTACCCCACAGAGGGTTGGCTGGATTCTGACAATCCTTTGCCAAACATGTCACTTTGGAGCCAGTTCAGTTCCAAGGAGACCCTGCATACCTCATACTGCAGGTAATGCCTTCCAGCAGCTATCACTCCAAGTCAGTTTCCTCATCAGCTATCTGACTTCAGTTGTGGTGCAACGACTTTTATAGGACAGCTTGTGACATGCCAGCCATCTTGTTGTTCTCAAAAGTCCAATCCAAACCACATATCAAATCCAAGTGAAAAATATACAGTAAAACCTTGATAATCATGTACGATTGGGCCCATTCACCTCCTGGATTTTGAAGTTCGCCGGTGTTTAGAAACCAACCTAGAAATGGCTGGGGAAGCCCCGCCGCATACTGTGCTGTAAACACAGCACTGAAGCCAAACAATGCTCAAGCTCCACCCACAGCGCCGGATGACAGAGCGGCCACGCTGGGAACTGCAAGCAGCTGTTCCCAACTTCAGGAAATTTGCCGACATCGGAAAACAAATCTAATACCCTAAGTAATTTGAAATCTTGCCAGTTTTAGGGAGTTGCCGGCTTTCGGAATGTCAGATTATCAAGGTTTTACTGTACACCAACTCCTCAATTAACGTTGGGGATGTGTTCTTGAAAAATGCGATTTTAACTGAAACGACTGATAATGAATCCCAAATTACCATAGTCGTAATGATATAAATAGGGGTTCCATTCCCACGGTACATTTCTTGTCTAAACATTCTTACACAAATATTAAATATAGAGTAAAAACAACACAACTACTATTGAGAATTGAAATAAATGTTTAATAAGTACTAATATATCAATTAAATAATAATACAACAAGAAAACTTATTGAAGATGGTTGACGCGGTAGTGGGCAACGGTGAGTGGCGGGGGCAGAGTCATTCAGATGAAGGTGGGGATGGCCGTTTTAAAAAATCTGTCCAATGTTTGCTGAACTGTTTTTTTTCTTCTTGCGTTGTATTATTATTCTTGCTTGTTGCAGTCATACCAGACTGGTGCAGCCAACAGGATAATAACGAGTGGCTTCAACAGTTGAAGCAACTCGTTATTATCCTGTTGGCTGCTGAGCTGCGTTCCCCACACAGCTGATCACGTGGTTGTGCACATGGTTTGCGCACATTTTTCCTAAATGGTTGTCGTAAAATTACCGCATTTTGTGATTATTTTATCAACAATGTATAATCGCAATAATGGACAATGGGACGATGAATACCGAGGAGTTCCAGTACAGTAAAAAGTCAAGTATCCTAACAAAGTGTTACTATTATTCCAAACCATTATATAATCACCATGGCCAATAGTTTAGTATCATGGTGCATTGTATCAACAACTGTCACCTTCCTCTGATTTAGAAAACTGAAGCAGATCTCTGAATATTCCACAGGAAGACTGATGACACAATATTTATTTGCTTGTATAGCAGTACAAAAAGGTATTAGAATTTCAATGCAGCTCTGTTTTAGTACAGGGCTATAACCAACTTATTCACAAAACAAGTTTTATTGCATCAAAAGTTTGATTAGATGGAAGTGTTTATATGATACATCTCGCTTCTGACCCAGAGACAAGTGTGCCACCAACTGAGCTAAGATGCCACTATTATTGCAACCACCAGAAAGGCATTATTATGACACGATTAACCATGCTGAAGATTAGCAGCTAGAACGATTTACTGAGTTATTATTACATTGATGTAAACATACATCATATGGTAGTTACAGAAATGAAAACCAGTTCTCAAGTAAAATGACAAGTCTGTGCTGTTTGCCAACCACCAGATTAATTTTTTTGGATTGAAATCATTTAGCAGACTACAGTATTTGAATATCGCATTATCAGTATTCAACCCAATGAAAACATTTACCGATGTCCCCATCAAAAACTGTTCAATCTTCTCATTCTAAGCATTCAGTTAACATGTGATTCATACATTTAAAAAAAACTAAACTAAAAATACATTTTTGTATTCAGATTTATGAAACACTCACGATGGAAATGGAAACCGGATTTACAGCTATTAAAATATGTGTTTTACCATATCATAAATGTTTCTATATAATTAATGCTCATGATATTTATCAAAAGAAACAGTTCCAGCTGTTTGCATTACTAATTCTTTCATAATACAATGAAGATAATATCCAATTGACACTGGGATTAATTTATTACATCATTAGGGTGTACTCAGACTTAGTGTTCAGAAGTTATGAGCTCTTCACTGCATTGTTCTTAAACAATGGCGTCATCAAAAGCAAGCACTGGGAAGATTAAAGCTCTACTTGCAGATTAAGTACAAATTATCTGTCCTCCTGTTTCAGCACCATTTATTCATTTATCACATAACGTCTAGTATTTCTGGTCAGTGTCAATATGCTTCGCATCCTCACAGTTAACAGATGTCTTCTCTTGTCAAATGAATTACTTTATGTTTCACGCACTGGTGGTCGCAGATGTGTCACTATAGCAACATCATTAATTTCAGATCTTACCGGAAACATGCTCTCCAATCAAACCTAATTATACCACATTGCTTTCTTGTCCCACAATAAGGAAACTATAATGTAATTATTGGGACACTTCATTTTCTATTCTGTCGTGGCAAATGAGCAAGCCAAAGTGATGGACGCTTCTTGTCAAAATGCTTACTGATGAAGCGCAAACCTAATTTGCAGTCGTACAAAGGACTACCTTGCAATTAAGATAGACTGCAATGTTCCTCAGACCCACCAACTTAAATTCTGTTCAGTTACTAATGGTTCCTTTTGGAGGTTTAGATATACGCAACAACAACAAAATTGCCCTGCAAGCACACTTGACTGTTAAACAGGAACATGCCAATTCATTTTCCACCTGAAGTGGTTTAATAATTTGAAATGGAAGTTTCAAGACTTCTTTAGGATTTATAATCTCAACCAATTAGTATGAGGAAGATAAACATTCAGTATATATTTGGCCTTTATGGGGGGGGAAAAAAAACACGCATTTAGAAATGTAATTCAGTACATATCTCACATCCCAAGAAATATTAAAGTTCTAAATTTGGGATGTTGACATTCATATTCTTCAACCAAAATTAACATTTGCATTGTGAAAAATCACACAGTTAATAATAATAATCCTTGCATTTGATATAGTGCCTTATCACACTGTTGCAATGTCTTAAAGTGCTTCACAGAATACACAGCCACTGGATTGACTGCATTTTGTGAGCGAAACACAGCAGCCAAATGCACACAACAGATCAGTTTAAATCATTTGTTTATACCATATAAGGAAGTGAAGTAGAAATCACAAAAAATATATAATTTGGCATCGCTGCATAGGAGAAACTAGCAATTCTGAAACAGCATTTACCAATCTGCTGAATTAGTGGTTCAACTGGGCTGGAATATAGTCTCTTAGCTAATATCCCCAAATATGTGCCCAGGATGAGAGAGTTTCATACTAATAGAAACACAACTAACTCACAGTTGCTAGCAAGAGTGAAACCATTTTATATAATCATTATAGTTCACAGAGCAGTTTCATGCTCAGTGATCTGCATGGATAAGAGCTGCCATCATTAGTATGCAACTTTCACTGAAAGTATTACTGAACAAGCAGACAATGGTGGGGTGGGGGGGGTGGAATAAGCAGTAAAGAGGAAACAAAAGCCAGCACTCCCCTGAGCAGGTGGTAATAGCTGGCTAGAAACTAAACTAAATCCTTACAATTCCTTACAACCTAAATACCATTTTCTTCAAACAAAGATCTGGGACTCTTGTGCTGCCCATCTACTTTCACCACAAAATGTAAATGTTTACTCGATATTATAACAATCCTTGCATTTGATATAGAGCTTTTCACGTCTTCTAGACGCCTCAAAGCGCTTCACAGAATGTACTGGAAAGTAAATTGACTGTATTTTTTGTGGGTGAAAATCAACAGACATTTGTGCACAGAATGTTAATGGAGAACTCACACTGCCTTTTATTTACCTAATACAAACTTTTCCAAATATGTAGATTGCATTTTTTAAATATTCATGTTGGAAGAAAAGTACCAGTGGAATGGTTCGGAGGAGATTCTAGACTCTTGCAGAGAAGATGAGGGAGTCATTTGAATCAAAGATTATATATTTTTTGAAGTGTAGAAATTCTCCTTCCAAATCCCCTCCCCTCAGCAAATTCTACTTTAGCTATTGAGTAAAATGCAACACTGTCTTGTACCAATAGTATACCTACAACAATCTGGCATTCTATAGTAATTTTGTTTTAAAAATGTACAATTGATTTACTTTATAACTAACATTTTAAAGGTTCACCAGTGATACAAACTAAATTTTGGAATGTCATTGGGATAATTTAACAGTGATGGGTCCCATCCTGAACTGGGTATAACGTCACTTTCCATTTTAAAAGAAAAATATGAACTTAAACCATGCAGGTGTCCTTGATTACACAGGTTGCAATATTGCCACTTAGAAAAGTAGTAAAAATCAATCAAATGGAAATTCTGAATGCTAAGCTGATCAGCATCTAAAAGAGAAAGAAAACTAGATAAACTGTCAGGCATTAATGCTCAGATGTTGCCCTTCACCAGAAGCTGAACAATTCAGCAATTGTGCATATTCCCAACTCAATCCATCTATAAAACAAAATATCTTCAGCTGTTTTTACCCCAGCAATTTAATTCATTCCATCAATTTAAAACAAGTGGCAGTGTTTTGAAGCAATGTGGAGATTTGTCCTAAAAAAACAAGAAAATGAAATGCACACCATGTGCAGCACATTACCTGTTTTATCTGTTAATAAATAAACTAAACGTCCCAGTTCTTCAGGTATTGTGCTTGTCCTGACCACTGTTCCAGGAATATTGTCATCTCTCATGATCATCCAACCGTAGGCTGCCTTTCCCATATCAAGGTTTACACGTAAACTGCACAGAACAAGCAGAAAATGGTTACAGAGGTTACCTCTTCCAATTAACCTAGTGCCTGCCCAGCCTTAAATGCTATTTAACATATTTAATATGTTGTAAGTTTTAAGCAGTACAAGTTATTAATGAATTTTATAAAATTGTTAAAAATGAAATGAACTATATAATACCTGCTAGCTGAGGGGAAATAAAGTCTAGGGGTTATATTTCAGTTCAATAGACACCGTTAGATATAGAATAGTTTTTCACAATACATTAATATTATTTTAATATGTATATAAATATACATCAAGGACACCTTTCTTAATAATAGCTGAGATCTCTCTCCTTCTGTACCAGTTTGCTCTTAAGACATTTACGGGTAAGAGCCAAAGAAGCTATGGAATATGGTGAGGGGTAAGTACTTTGTACTGAGGCCAGCCAACCCCAGGAAATTTAAGTACTGTACTGCGAGTACATCACACAATGTGTACTGATCTTTCCTGATGTCGGGCACTTTGGATTAGTTCTCAGGCATGGTCCCTGCTACCCTCAACGGAACCTCTCCAGGACTCATCTTCAAAGTGATTCACCAAACAGCATACAGGAGGCAAGCCTCAGGGATTATGTTAAACTTAGTGTTCTTCACTTGGAAAAGTGCTGGGTTATGATCCATTTTTATATCTAGTCATAATCTAAAGCAGCATTCCCCATTAATGTGAATAAGCATTTCAATTTAATCTTTAATTTAATTCTACTGGAGTCTGTTGCAGTAGCAGAAAAGAAGAAAGATGATCAAATGGACAATATAAAAAGCTGAGTGAGTTATAAAATATACATTAATAGTGTTGGATCTTCCATTAAATTAAGCAACATAAGAGACAGGCACTGAGCAGCACTTTTCACTTAAATTATTAAATTACAATTCTATTCTCAATGTATTGTTTTGTCTGTTGTTATTTCAATAACTGCTTTATATTAGTTGTTAATACAGTGAAACTAAAACCACAGTCATGAACTAGGGACGGCAAAAGAGCAAGTAGCAATGTTGTTCACAGCAGTATGATCCTTCAGGGATCAACATTTCTGCTGCTCCGGCTACTACAGTTTCCTGATAAAGATCAGTTTCCTTCACAATTAGCAGCAGGTATAAATTTCAACAGAGCCACATTCAATGGCTCTGGGCAGCAACTTTCAAAAATGTTTCTTACCTGATGGGGATGATATAGGAAAATAACAGGATGAACCGGAATAGGTAACGATACCAAGGCCCTATGAATCCTTGCAGGGCAACCATAACAACTGAAAGTACAACTAAAGCTAAAAACAAAGCTTTTGTCAGTCGATTTAATTCCAGGTCCAGTAAGCCAACCTGTAAAAAAAAAGCAAGAGAAATAACAGAGTAAAAAATCTGGTGCTGAAAATTAATCTGTTGATTACTAAAAGCTTGAATAAACTTTGATGAACTTCCATGAACTTTGTTTCAATCCATAAAAAATGAGTTATTTTCATGATCAATTTTCCACATTTCATTATTGGGTCAGACAGACTAACTGAACCTCACTAAACTCAGGCCAGAAACCAGAGCAACCAAACTCAGGATATATTCACCTTTGTAAACCAGATTTAAATCCTATGATAGTGTTATTTGGTATCCATCAGAAGAATTTTCCATACATTTTCATAATGTCAAAATCAAGAAAAAATGCTCTCAGAAAGAACTGGGTGACTTTTGCAGCAAATGGTAAAATATACAAATATCAGTCAACCAGACACTGCTGTAAGCACTGCACAATCAACTCTACATCACAGGAGATGCAATAGGCTTGCCAAGTACCACTGAATGATGTGTTCTTATTTAAAGTTAGATCCTCGGTTGTTAGTAGGTTCCAAGCTCTCATAAGTATCTAGCTGTACCACTGCAAATGATAGGTTTTGATACAGCAATCACCCTCTCCAAACAAATGTCTCAGCAAAATTGAGCGTTAACCAATTATCTTCATACCATTGAATGTGGCTCTGCATCAACCCAAGAAACAGAGGAAGCTTAAAAATGTAAACATCGATCTCCATTAAAAGTGAACCATTCAGCTTCCAACCTGCATTTTGTGTAGCTATTCAGTAGTCCATTTCAACTAGGATTGAGCTGCAATTTGCATACCAACAAGGCATTTGGATTGTATTTTGCCAGAGACCTCGAGATCAGACATAGCAATGAATCACGTGGAGTTGGATAAGTAAGAGGTGGCCGCAATACACCTGCTTGAAAACATTGTTCTCTAGGGACTCAACTTTAAATCTAATCCGACTGATGGAGTTAAAATACACAAGCAAGAAATGGATTACCAGAGGAGGAGCAACCTTCATGGAGAATCTCTTCATGGAGCAACAAAGATGGCTGCAACCATTAGTCCAAGAACAAGGAGAGTTTCCTGCTGAGATCAAGGATTCTCTGGACAGAAAGATTACCAAACTTGGAAGACTGCTTTACCCCAGGAGGTAGCCTGCTTTACCCAAGTTTGTCCAGGATTCAAAGTTTTTCAACCATCCATAAAGTGCAAAGTTGTCAGTGAACAGAGCCTTATGTACAGAGATCTTGTCTTGTGCATGGGTAGAGAAGATCTCAGTCTTACATTGTGTGGAGAAACAAGGGTCAGGAATAAAAACTTGATTCTTAGCAAGAGTCTACTTATACTGTATTACCAAGGGCAAATATTTGGTATGTATTGAAAATTTACTCATTTCATTAAACAATTGATTTTGAAATTCTAGACTGATAACATTATTATCTGAATTCGTTTTATATGTAATAAATAAAATAATAATAATTCTTGCAGTTGATATAGCATTTTTCACATCATCTAGATGTCTCAAAAAACTTCACAGAATACACTGTAAAGTGAATTGACTGTATATTTGTGGGCGAAACGTGACAGCCAATTGTGCACAATAGTATCCTACAAACCGTGCTGTTTCTTCCATCATATATAGTACGGAGCTGCAAATATACTTAAGCACAGATACGAGCAACAAACTGATCTTTTATATTTAAAAAAGGACAGACCTAAAACTTGCAACATTATGCGCCCATTAAATTCCCTCTACATTTACCAAGATAATCACAGGGACAAGTCTCTAATCTCTGACCTAAAACTGGAGGACAAAGATAACTCAAGAGTGACTACAGGTCAGTAATCTCATCAAGGGATCCAGATGATGTCAGAAACCACAACAAGAGCTTTACGTTTTGGATTTATATCAAATCCCCTTCGATTGAAGTTCTCCCTTCCTAAAATGGATGAAAACATTGCCTTGAAATCCACTCTATGTCCCAATTAGGGTACACAACATTTATTGTGCAGTTGGTGGGAGAAGTTTGTTTTTGTTTGTCGCTGGCAGCAGCACCACCCCAGACATTGAACACTCCATGCAGCTGATGCCCAATGACAGATTGTGACATGATCACTGGAAGTACATGAAGTGATAAGTGACAGCTGGTTAATTAGGAACAGTCAGGGAATATAGTATCACAATCTGAAAAACGCTCTGTAAGAATGTGTAATATGACAATTCAAACCTTTTTGACGTGACAGGAAAACAAAAGGTAAAACTGGTTTTAAAAACAATTTCCCTCCCTTCCTGACATTTCAAAAAAGAGGGGAAATAGAGAATATAAATGTTACAACCCGAGCTGCAAAAGTCAATCTTGCATCTGTAGCAACAGTTGCATTTGTACACAGATCCAGACAATTTAATTATAAAATTGCAATTGAATTTTCAAGGGAGTTATTTGGATTCTTTCCTCTGATCTTTATTTTTAAAAATTATAGTGAGGAAGTGCTGTCTGCAAGTACATCACGACATCCAACATAAAAACCTAAATTACAGGGCTTTAGACAATAAGCAATTCCTGGTTTTGTGCACAGCAAAATCAGAAACAAAAACTTCATTTATTTAAGTGCTTTTTCAGATCATTCATGATCATAATTATAACTGAATTCCCATTTAATATCAATTGACCAATTTGTTTCTGTCCAGTTTAAGTGGATGTTTTGTTTATCACCGTTACTCTCTTTCAAACATTCCAATGTCTTACACTTAGCCAGATTTTTGCTTTTTTCCCCTGTTTATTTTGTAGTACATCGCAGTCAATAAAAGTGGCAAGAGAAAAATGGGTACTACAAAGGAATTCCTCCCAAGACCTCATGAAAGCTCACTTTAAATCCTGCTTTCTGTAAAGGGGTAAATAAACTAACACAATTCCCCAATTAAAGATTCAGAAAAGCTCTACATTTAAACCATTCAGAAAAATTCAGAAATTCCAAAAAGAAAGATCAGGGATCTTTCTTATCCCCTGATAACTAAGATTTTGTGGACTCTGGCAAACTGATTTATTAGCCACGCTCAAAGCCAAAGCAATTTCCACAGCTTCTGCTAATACATGGTTTATGCTTGAGTTATTGAGAAAAAATGGGTTTGGGGATTAAAATGAAGAAAAATCAAACCAAAGAAGCCGAGCATGTTTCAAAGACCAGATCTCTTTGGGTTCACAATAGCAGTCTAAGTTTCAGGCCTCACTGCGGATAAGATGAAGTCATTATTCATTCAGTCAAGGAAAAAAAGACTCAATTACCTCAACCTAAAGATGCTATCAATGAATGCAAAGTGCATATTTTGCTCTATTCATCTAAATCCCATTAAAAGTGAAAGGAATGATTTAATCTGGCCGTCTAAAGTTGGTCTTTTTTTGTAATAAAATAAAGAATCACTGTCTTGCAATATGCATAACCACTGACTGAGACTGTTCCCCTGCATCATAACAGCGGAAAAAAAACTGTGAAACTCTATACAAGAAAATGCAGCAGAGAACTACTGTTCCCTTGGAAAATAAAGTCACTGCTTCAATGAACTGCCACCTCATAAATATGGTAAATTCTACTCTGCTCCAACAATGAAAAACAATTCTTGGTAAATAAATGTGTTGCATAACATTTTCACTTTCCCACACTGTGTAGCCATCGCTTTCAATCTACACACAAGAAACATCTGATTGGTAATTGGTTCATCAAGAAAAAGAATGAAACACAAAACGTAAATGGAGGCTTCTATGACAAGCCATACTCAAGTCAGCACTTAATTAATAGGCAACTATGATAATCTGACAAAAATATAGTAAAACATCATATTAGATAAATAAAAACAATACTGTCTGCAAACAAAAAGTACTTTACACACAATAATAAATCCTAATGTGTTACTAATTACAATTGTACATCACTGGCTACCATTTCCTGAACCCTGACTGTGATACATATACTGTACTGAAATGTATGGGAAAGTAGAGTTAAAAGGACACAAGTGTTATACCATTAACTGCATTAACTTTTTGCTTGCGAATTTCACTTTTATATTTTGCAACCTGAATGAAAAATTGAGAAACATTTACAGAATTAGATTTTGTACATTTTAGGTGGAAAATAAAGTGACATTTTCATCGTGCAAGTAAATACTGTTTGAACACTAACATTAGCCCCAAACTGTGAACCACAAGTACTGTAAACTCGCCACTTTCACATACGTTACATATTCTGGTGTGATGCAACATTTCAAAATCACACCTTCAGTGTGCATAGGACAAATATCCATTGTGAATGCAGGCTGCTGTGCCCCCTCCCCACATAATACACATCTTTAAAAATCACCCACAAAAATACATATAGCAATTTTTCTGCTTCACAACAGATCATTTTGTATTTTAAGATGGGAGTTATCACTATGTCTCCAGCAGTGTGGCAATGGCAATGGTGATCATACAGTTGCAGTATAGGAGGAAAAAAAAAGTATGACATTTTCAAAAACAAAATTTGCCTTCCAATGAGTGGTGAACCAATTAGAGAATATTGAGATCTAGCTTTAAAAACTTTTGAATTTTATAGCCTCCAAAACAGGAAAGCTCATTGCTGCTTGTTACAATGTGTAATTGGGTTCTGAACCAAATAGGTAATAAGCACACATACCCTAAAGCTCAGAATGGTTTTCTTCAAAATACCCTTTATTGATTTTGATAGTGTGAACAATGGCTACACCTTAGTTTTTATGTTATTATGTACAAATTTTAATCTGTGCACGTCTGCAAATCAATGTTGCCATATTAAGGAACAATTACCTTGTTATCTGGTCAAGGATTGGTTTTTATTTCAAAAAGGTGATTGAAACTTACTATGTCTATCACATACACAAATGTTGCTGAACAAAAAAAAGCATGTGCTAAGTATCAAAATGAGAAACCTGCTGTCCTATTATTCTTAGCAAAGAGGCTGATAATAAATCATCCTTTATGATTTCAGGAGCACCTATCATGTAGCACTGTCAACCCAATGTACCCACTTCAAATTCCACACCACTTATTCTGCTAATTTCCTACGGCTAGGAAGTTATCAATTCTAAGAAGTATTTACTAGACCACCCAGTAGCACCAAACCATCGAAGAAACCACTCACTCTCTCTAATACTTTGGGAGGTTCATCCTGATCCTCAAATCCTTGACTTAATAAAAAAAAGTATTTTAAAAAGTACACGTTAGGAAATAAATCTGTGCAGAATTGTTTTTCTTTAATTGCATTTTACATGCAACAAAGGCTTTTATTATTATTGCATAAAGTCACTCACATAGTATTGCACGTTCATTTCTATAAATTTTTCAATTAGGACTTGCAAGATATAACTAACATAATTATCTGGATTTAAAGCTAAAATACACTGAACACGGGTTCCTGCACAATCCTTTGGTGTCTTTGTAAATCTGACTAAATTTAGTGGATTAGATCGTGCAACTGGAAAAGAAAATCATATAGTTGAATTATTTAAGTGATGGCATAAGAGTTCTTTAATAGTCTCTCATCCAATCCTCAATCGTCAAATAGTCTAGAAAAATACATAATGTGTTCAACCATATCTATGTCTGGACTTTACGAATTCACTTCACTATTCAAACCATGTTCAAGCTTCATATAATTACAACATCCTTGACTTAAACCAGTTCATCTCACTTCTACAGCAAGCCAATTTATGTAGAAAAGGTTTTAAAACGGTCAATTTTCAATTACATTGTTATGTACTAGAAACAAGTTTCACTTCAACTTTGGTTATTTAATGCCCTTATGAAATATTTCATTATCAATTTCATACTTCACGGCTTATAAGAAATCCCAACAGTTTAGACTTGTGGGAAAAGTTGCAGATTGACAGATAAAGGAAAAAGGTCTGTATTAATTTCCAAATAAAGAAATGCATGGAGTGGTATTTCACTATGATTATACTCCAAAGTACCAATTACTACACATCAGAAACTATAGCTGGTGACACTCTACAATAAAGGAAATAATTTCCAGTTGGAGAGACAGAAACTGTTAATATGCAGGGTTCGAGTCTACAAGAATCTCTGCAAAAGGAAGTAGCTAATAAGGTTTAATGATGCATGTCAGGAAGCCACAGTATGTAGGGAAACACAGCTGGCTTCATTTTGTAAACTCTTCGGTATACACAGCCTTCCAGTTCGACTGTCAGCTGTGCAAGTGCCACCAGGGACAATTTAAATCATAAATCAGATAATCCTGCATTTTATTTAAAAATCAGAAGAAACTACATTAATACTGTATGGCATGCCAGAAAAAATTCCCTCAATAAAGTTTACCAGATATACATAAGAATAATGGGGCTCATATACCCATTTGAAAGGATTACTTTTCTTTGTCAATCTGCATTCTTCAACCAGCCTCCAGGGAGGAGGGGGGAGAATCTAAAACCCCTGGTTCTACACAAAACCAACAATTTATATGCATCACTGTTTCTGCTGCAGTAAAGATCTTAAATTTTAGTGTGAAGTCTTAACTTTTTTTGGGGGGGGAGAAACTGTTTAGATAAACAGGGCAATAAATTACTCATTGAAGTAACTAACGTAATATCAAAGTATTGTGGTGAATGCAATGTGCAGGTGACAGTAATTAGCAGCAGATGACAGAAGTACTCTGAATTCATACCAGATGGTGGTTAAGGGTCAGTGGAAACTCGCAAACACACCACAAGGAAACTGTTGTAAAGTACAATAACTATCAAACTTCCAAACACTCAAAAACAAATTAGTTATTCTACCACAGGAAGAAAACAACATGGCTATAATATTAAACTGTAATAAATTGGCACAATTGCAGTCGCTTCTTTCAAATCATCTTAAATAATTTAACAAAAATACAAATTCAAATACAAAAATCCTGAATAAAAATAAAGTGCCGGGGTAAATGCAAGAGGCTCTCAAATGACACAAGATTAATCTAATTTGAACTATACGACTGCATTTTTTAATGGGCAACAAGTGGCTAAGTGTAACTATGATATATTCTGTTAGGCAGAACAGACGATTCAAAAACAAATGCTATGTTGACTGCGATCCCTCTCATTTAAAAAAAGACACCATTCATCAGCGGTTTCAGCGAAGTTCTGACATGCTATAACTTTTAGAAGCTGTTCTGAAGTGGTTACTCTAAAAATTCATGTTACTAAATTATAATCAAAAGACAGCATTTTGCTGCTACAACTAAAAAACTCAATTAGTGTCTTTTTAAAACTAAGGCTCAGCGCCTTGGGACACCATCCCGACTTGAAAGGCGCTATACAAATGTAATTTTGTTGTTATTTTGTTGTTGTAGTCATAGTGATAAAATGTTCCACATCTGCACATACGCTAACAGTTTTGACCAATTTTAGCACCTTGGACTGAATTCACAAAAGTAATTATATAAAGATTTAATTTGTGCAACTGCCTAAACATAATAGGAGTCTTGACACTTAACACAAGATAA
Organism: Hydrolagus colliei; assembly: GCA_035084275.1. NCBI lineage: Eukaryota > Metazoa > Chordata > Chondrichthyes > Chimaeriformes > Chimaeridae > Hydrolagus > Hydrolagus colliei. The sequence continues at coordinate 107,704,181 of CM068743.1, forward strand.
ATATTTGCATAAATGAGCCCAGTGAAGCATACAAGTTGCAACCAAGCAAAAGTCATAGGGCGGGGGCGGGGGAGGGGTGGTGGGGAGACAGATTTAATTCCATCCAAATGTAATTTAAAACAAATCTTTATGGCTCACTGGGTAAATGCACGACATGCCAAAATGCTAAAATTTGAACTCAGATCTGTGGTGAGAGTCAATCTCAGAGCGCTGTGGGAAGCACCCAAGACTAAGTAAAGTCGACCCTCGCCAAACGCGGGGGTTAAATTACCGGAAAACAGCGCCCTGTAAAATCTCGCTTAATAAGTAATGGGAAGAAGAGGGTTAGGGGAATCCATCCACAGGCTATCCAACCTCAAGCCTCCAGGCACATCCATAACCGACCAACACAAGGTATGTACTGAGGCGGCTACAGCCAGCTGGCCCGCTCTCTCCGCTCGTCACTCTCCCCGCTCTCACTGACTCACTGGAGACAATAAAACAGCACCTTACACTACCACAAATTGGCTAAATTATTTTACCTTTGGTCCTGGAAGTGTTAGGAGACTCTCTCTCTGTCTCTTCTGTTTACTATGCAATGCCATCAGGTTGCTTTGAGGCCGAGGAAAATGTGTCCTCCCAAGTGTGCATTGCGCATGGGGCCGGCGTCCTCCCAAATGCGCATGCGTGCGGGGCCAGCCAGCGCGTATAAGCAAATTTTACTCACATTACGCAAAAAAAGTGCCGCATTTATTTCTTTGCCTATAGGCGAATCCGCACTCGAGAAAATCACGAGAAAACAAGGGTTGACTGCACATTTCAGCACTTTCTGGAGGTGGAGGGGGGCAAAAAAAAAATTGTTTTGAAATGATGATGATTATTATTATAGATTTTTGAAAAATAGAGGGATATGGGAATAGGGCAGGTAATCAGAGTTAGGTGAGAAGATCAGCCATGATCTTATTGAATGGCGGAGCAGGCTCGAAGGGCCACATGGCCTACTCCCCCGCTCCTAATTCTTTTGTTCTTATGTTCTTCTTATCATTAATAGTGATCTGTCTTCACAAAAAAACACGTTAGCCCCAATTAACCTTGTGCCAAGGACTATAACTTCTCTATCCTGGCCAACAAGAAAACAGACAAATACAAGCAATAAGAGGCCTGCTCAGAGTGGTAGGCAAGAGGATCGGGAGGATGTCCCAAAGCGCTTTCATATTTCAAAATATCCCATAGTATGTTTTCACTACTTTGAAGATGAAACAGTGAACAGTCAAATAGTCTCAGAAGTTTGAATTAATTCTACATCTCTTCCAAATGTCAGGTAGGCAAGCAAGTGGAGCAAGAACCAAGTCAGGTAAGTAAACAAAAGTCTAAGTGAATAAATCTGGTAAAAGTAAAATTTCAACTATAGTTCTGCACGTAAACACAAACAATTTTGAACCTTAAATTGTAACAATAAAACTGGAATATCATCAGCAAAGTCATCAGTCACCCTCAATGAACAAGGATCATTGGATGCATGTATGTATATATAGATAGCAAATCAATGGATTAATGCTGATGAAATTTATATTTAGCTGCACTGAAAATTAATTGAAATGACAACTATTTATATTAAACGTTTTTAAAAAAAAACAGGTAAGCTTCAATTTGATGATCTGCTAAAGGATAAAGTTCCTTGTGTTCTTAGTTCCCTCAAGCTGAAATAAAATTACCTTCTAAAGCTGTAATCAACCAGCTTTGGTTCTTTCTTTTTGATTTCCACTTGGTTTGAATTTGCTCCAGTTTCACTGATCGTATCCTTTTTTCATTATTAATGTAATGTAGATGGTATGGCCTGCTCTATGTACCCCGCCCAAACCGCACTACCCTCGGTGGCTGGGCTTTCAGCTTCTCTGCCCCGACCCTCTGGAACTCCATCCCGCAATCCCTTTCCTCACTTCTTCCCTTTCCTCCAAGGCCGGTCTCAAGACCTTCCTCTTCCACCGTGCCTTCTACTGCCTTCCTTTCCTATTCTCCAGCCCCCTGCCCCTTCCCCCACCCTGCCCAGGTCCTGACCTGACTGTTCAGTGCCTTGGGATGTCCTCCCGAAGCGAAAAACGTTCTATAAATGTAATTTTGTTGTTGTTGTTGTTGTATGAAGATGAATTTATCCCCCAAATCAAAGCCTCAAACTGAAATTTAAGTCCAGGTGTCCGGAATTAAAGCCAATCAGCACTAGGCCACAAATGGAAAACAGAAACATTCTCCACAGGCCCACCAGCTTAAGAGTCCCCCCAACCTACTTTTCTAGCAAGCGCTCCCGCTTGACCAAGCGTGATGGCCTGTAATATGCAAGACAGTTAATTCGCTATCTTCTGCTGATAAATGGCGGCATTGTAATTGTAATTACACTTAGTGGGAAATTCACAGTTCACCTGAACCGATCGTCCTCCACCCACACTGGTCCAGCTATGCGGTGGTTTAACATATTATTAATTAATGAAAGGAATACATGAATACAATTTTATTTTTGGTTTGAAAGATTACTTCAGTTCTTGTAGGAGGGGCATGACACTCTCCAATGAGGGGATGGTGCTGTAAACTATATGTCATAAATAAAGTTAACCACACACACTATCATCATTTTACAAACCTACAACTATTTTATTTACGGTAACAAAATGTAGAAAATAGAAAATGTATTAAAAAAAAGTACTGCAGCTCCATCAGAACAGGAAGCAAAACACTGAACTGTCATCCATATAAATTGCTCCCAAGACAACTAAATTTCCATCTAGTGATTTACTTATGAGTGTATTTTCTCAGAACGTATCATTAGGAACCATTTAGAGACAGTAAAATAGAGTTATTTTGTATTGTCTGATGGACACAGATAACTACGCCCTGTAGGAGGCAGTCAAGTTTTGTCAGTAAACTGTAATCGTTCCTCTTAAGAATTCAACATCTAAAAAGGTACATAGCAATTTTAATAAAGCTAACAGTGCTGTAACACTGTAGCAGATAGCAAAGGGTTGATCGACACATTTTATATGATAAAATATTCAATAAAAGCAATGCAATCATTAAAAATAGCACTTTGTTGGAAAGAACATCATCACACATGCACACCCAATCCATATGCAGGATTAGCCAGCTGCTGGTAAAATGTCACTCCGTATTGCTTAAAAAACTGCTATCCCCTGTTGGTTAATTAAAATCTGCAATTGACCTTTATCAATGGCAAGCAAGCACAACTTTATCCAAGAAATTTCTATCTAAATTCATTAATTACTGGCTGCACTTCCAAAAATACAAATAAATCACAAGACAAAACGGAAATCAATATAAAAAGTTTAATTTAGCAAATGCACATCGTTCCTTCAATTTAGAGAATATCACAAGTTTTTGCTTGATCTTGCTAAACCATTGATTTAGTAACTGTCGAAGTATACTTTACAAATTTTATATTATGTTATTATAAATGCCCATTAGATCTCACTCAAGTACATTGAGCAGCCAGTACAGTAGTTCATATATAAATAAGAAATGATTGTGTACACCATCAAACTTGCTTCTACAAATTCAGAAATAAAGTTATGAAAAGGCTGAAATGTTTGGTTCAAATTGCTAATTTAATTCCTACAATGATTGTTACTAAAATATCAGATGGTATTAAAAACAAATTAAGTCCCCAGCAAAAACTGCTTTAGATGTAGTACTGTATCCAATTTATCACCATTCATTCTAGCAGGTAGAAACCAACTGTAGTGTGATTATCTGCCAGGCAGAAACACAAACCCTCTTGTTTAATTGTTCAATGTGGAGATGTGAGAAAAATCTCAAAGCATGACAAGCTGTTCAACTTGGGTAAGCCAAAGTTTGGAAATGCGCAACAGAATTCATTATCTATTCTAAGTCAATTTATCACTGATTGACTAGTTTGCCATTTAGCCTTTACAAAGACTATGGTTGCTACAAAGATATTCTAGACTTTGCAGTAATATCACCCATAGTATTTACAATTTTTTAGATAGATATTCACTGTACTATTTTCTTTCATACTTCAACTGATTGACGCTCCATTCTAGCGGAGCAGTCAAAACATCCCACTAGGATCAGGAAGCGATGGTAGTCAATCCAAACTCATGACCTATTGGCTGGGAATTAAGTGCTCAACAACTTGAACTATTAGGCCTTTTGAAATCCATATTTCTTGAACTTATGTTCACTGAGATTACGGTTTCTAACTCTACTTTATTAGTGTGAGTGACTAAAGATTGCCATTTAGCCTCTATAATACTAATAATAATAATTCTTGCATTTGATATAGTGCTTTTCACTCCTTCTAGATGCTTCAAAGCGCTTACAAAGACTATGGTTGTTGCAAACATATTCTCAGTATTTGCAGTAATTTTAAATGTATTCCCCAATTTGTATCAGATAAGAAAACAATAAAATGGTACATATTGTGCAGATGGATACATAAATGAATTGCTATATAGTCCTCAATTTAAATTTGAGTAATCCAAGAACTGGAATTAACTGACTAAAACAATAAATGTTTGTTGCTGCATTGATTTATAAAAAATGCCCACAGCCTTTTATATTTTTGCTGATAAAATTGCTTTTACACATTATAAAAATCAAAACTTCTATTATGAAAGTGTTATGGGGGATTTGCTGTTACAATACTAGAATAACATTTACAAGTAAGGAGTCCTATTCTAATTTTGAATCAAATCAGTGTCACCCTAACCTGGAGTACAATGTAAGAGGCTAAACCACCAGGCAGATTTCAAAGCAGGAGAGATATTGGCATTCTATATTGAGTTATTTTCAATTGATGTGAATATTTAGTCTTTGTTTCTGAACAGTAAGCTATTGTTAGGGGTAATCTCAGAAAAGCCATTACCAAGCATTGAATGGTCAGCGGGTTTGAATAATAATGCTCAATTTATTAATTACTGTATATGACAACTTCTGATGTAACAGCTACAATTCTGCAGGTTTGTAAAGTTTACGTAAGGTTTTCCAAGCTGTCATCCGGGGGGTAGTATTTTGCTAATCAGTATAAATATAAATAGCTTTGTTTCAACAGTGAAATGCATTAAACATATTAAACTTCTCTCAGCACTTGAATGTTAAAAAGGGTTTAGTTAGTTCTATTATGCTATGCTCAATTTTAAGGAAATTGAAATCATTATCAGAGTTAACAATTGATTCTGAAGGAAAACATAATGGTAGAACCCATTATTATTCCGACAATGATTCAGATCACCTTCCTCTATGTCACCAAGACATTTGAAAGCATCTTTTTATTAGAAACACAAATCAATATGCTCCAGGGTTTACAATAACCGCTGCAGGCAATTTGTACCATCACTCCTTTCACAGAGATCCTACTCTTAGAATAACTTAGGACAATGAATACTATGAAATGACTGACTGTCACAATTGACTAGTTGTAGTGTCTTTTTTGATAAGCTCTATCATCTAAGTCCCTATCAACTATGCTACATAATGTAGACTTCTCAAGGATAAATACAATAATAATGCCTGAGACATCCTAAATTACATTTACATAAATGTGTTAAGTGCCTATTATTTATAAAACGTAACCAAAACTAGGATACAACCTTTTGTTTTCTAAAACTGCATTAAGCAATCCACATTGTGAAGCATACCTTAAGTATTAGGATCTAGGTTCCAATTTGTTTTAAAAAAAACATCTGTCTGATTACTATTTAAAGTTGCCCTGAATGTTTGTCATCAGAAGAGAGATACAGTGTAATGTTTTAACAATTGGTTAATTGTTTTTTAATGTACAAATAAAGCTTTTAGGGCAATGACAGTGCATGGAACAATGCAAATATTAAGTGAAAACATTTTGATTAACTGAATACAGAACAGAAGCACTGCAAATCCAATAACAGCAAAAAGGAATGAAGTATTGATGCCAAAGGTCTTTAAAGCGATCACTGAGCTGGCCAACATTCTTACTGAGCTGAAATGCACTTTATAGATTAGGTGCACTAAAACCATTTTGATCAATTATGTTAAGCAAGACCATTTTTAAGTAAATTTCATTCAGTGTTGTATCCATCTGAATCATTTCGATCAGAAAGCCCATTTAAGCAAAAAATTTGAAGTACTTTAAAATGGTATCCCATAATAAAAAGAAAATGATGAGACTCCTGAAATTTAAGATTTGGTCACCTTTAGGATACATAATGAATTATAGAAAATTTGAAGCCATGGCTTTATCTTTTTTTCTTTTACATATGGACTTTTGGTACTGACTTGCACATGAAGAACAAACTAATCAGATGAGCACATTCCTCCCATCTTCATTCAATAGGACAGTCTTCCCCAAATCAATATACTTGTCAGGCTTCTTCATTTGTCCTTTCTATAGCTCAGAGAAGTTTGATTTTGCTTTTGGCTGTGAACTGGAGCTTCTTTTTCAGTCCATCTGGGATATACAAGTGTTGAAAGTGACCCAACCATTAGATCAAACATGTCAGTTTGGCTCAGTTGATACCACCCTCACATCTGAGTAAGAAGGGTGTGAGTTGAAGTCCAATATTGGGACTTTAAATACATAATCTAGGCTAACAGTGTAATATAGTCCTTGGAAAGGGCTGCATTGCTGGGGTTGACCACTTCTTTCCACCCACTATCACGTTGGCTGCTCCTGTCCATGCCAACAACCAAACCAGCCAAAACCCTCATCCACTGTCATTTCCCTGGACTATTCCAATCCTTCCTCGCTGATCTCCCCAGCTTCATCATACATAAAACTCAAACAATTGGAATCTCTGCCACACGGATTCTCACTTGCACAAAACTCTATAGCTCCATCACACTAGTCCATGCCATGCTCCACTGGCTCCCAATTACCGAATGGATTGATTTCAAGATAGTCTCACTGATTTTCAAATCCCTTCATGCCCTCACACCTCCCTACCTATCCGATTTGCTTACCTCACACTTCACCTAGCTGGTTCCGGCCTCCTGTTTATCCCTCCTCCCCTCCGATCCACCATTGATGGCCGTGCCTTCAGCCACTGCGCCCCGAAACTCTGGAACACTCGCTCAATCCCAGAGCCTTGCCCCCTCCCTTCATCACTTTCAAGTTCTGCCTAAAGACCTTCCCTTTTCACTTCTGCCATTCCTCTCCCCCCTGCGTCAGGGACAGACTCCGCCACTGTCAAATGCTCTTAAGCACTATGCAGACCGCTATATGAATGCAAAAGTTGTTGTTATTTTGAGCGTCTTTTTGTCTATTTTATTTATTTAAAATTAATTTCTATTGAATACACTCAGCACAGGTTACTGCTCTGAACTTTGCAGCCTGTTACCATCCTTAAACATCTTTCTCCCTTCTACGCAGGAAGTGGCATCAGCAACTGGTATTCATCAAAAAATGGCATCAGTTGGGCTTCTTGCAGGCAGCGCAGCACATGGGAAGTGATGTCTTGGCAACCATTCTAGCTTTGTGCCCCAGTAGAATGCTACTCGTAGAGTCCTGTAGCTCAGTGATTGGAGCACTCACCTCACAAGCGAGGCCTAGGTTTGATTCCAGCCAGGGCAAAATCTTTGGCAAGTTTCCTTTCTCCACATGCCTAATAATAATCCCTCAAAAAAAGACAATAATAAATTGGTCATTTCAATCCACGACTGTTTGTGGGCCACTGCTGTGCGCAATTGGCTGCCGTATATTGCCCACAAATATACTGTACAGTCAATTCACTGTACAGTATATACTGTGAACTGCTTTGAGACATCTAGAAGATGTGAAAACCACTGTATCAAATGCAAGGATTATTACTTTGGAGATTATGCACTTGAAAATGTATTTTAGGTTATACTGTACACATGGAGTGATTGCCTTAATAGTAATATTGATACAATGTACTTCTTAGTACAGTATATGAATGATTATTAGCTAAGATTCTCGTTGCACAACTGAGCCTCTGCCCCTACTTTTGCTTTTAAACTGTATTTGGCAAATTTGATTCTCATTTTAGATTGATCGGATATACGCATTAAGATCTTGTTCTACGGCTCAATAAGTTTCACAAAGTGCACAGTTTCTGAAACAGCTTCTGTTTCAGGCAAACTTCACATTTAGAAATGTGGCTTCTGATTTTGTAGTAACTTGTGCTCAAAAAGCTAATGATTACTTCACGAGTCTTCCAAGTAAATACAAGAGAGCAATTTGAAAAAAAAATGCATCATAAATAGTAGCATTGACAAATACAGGTATTAGCAATTATACATTTAGAAGAATAATGATGATGATACAAGAACTTGCCTTATTTTTGGGGTTGGAGGTATTCATCACACTGCGAGTTTCTTTGCCCGTGTAAATTACCACACCTATCACTGTACCTGCAACGATAAAGCTAGAGTAAAAATATATTTTTTGCAATTGGACAATTTCCATGTGAACTAGATGTGCAACTTCACAAAATTAGACTTTGGATTGTAAAGATATGAGTAAAACATGGTATGCATGACATCCACTTCCCAACATCAATACAGTATCCCTCAAGGGGCTCTGGGTATCCCAAATTCAGACCTAGCCGGATCTGGCCTGAAACAGAAAAATTACAAAGAATTTCCATGCAACCGTCATGTGTAGACTCTCACCAGCCGTCTCTCCTAGCGCACACTTATGCCTCACCATACCTACTGGCGTTCAGGGACCATGGATATCGAGTTAACTCTGTTTGAATCCCATGATAGCTTATTTGCTATTTTTTGCTTGTGGAATTCAAACAATTACAATGCCGATACTGGCAATTTTCGGCAATGAATAAAGCCAGTGCCACAAAATGGCAGCACCAGCATTGTAATTACATTTACGGTTGATCGGGTGCATTTAGCTTTGAAATCCACCTCACTGGACTGGATCTCTTCTCCATTTGGCCAGCCAGCCAGGGTATCTAAGAAATATACATTACAAACCCGTTTATCCGGCACCCTCGGTACTTGGCCAATGCCGGTTAAAGCAGGTGCCGGATATTCGATCGAAAGCACAAAAAAAAAGAATTTCATGCATTTTTCCGGATAAATTCCGGTTACCGTAAATCTCCGCGTATAAGGCGCACTTTTTTTCATGTCGTAAAGTCTCGAAAGAGGGGGGTGCGCCCTATACACAGATACAAGGAAATGTATCAGCCCCCAGAGGTAAGTCATCAAACTGCGCCGCCAGTACGACTACCCGCTCTCCAGGATCGGCAACACAGACCAGGCGCCACTCACCTTCGATGTCTGGTAATTCTTACTTCACGGTAATGTTGGGCTGCACCGCCGATGGATGTTTTTTTCGTTGGAAATTTTTTTCTTGATGATTTTGCCGGCGGAATTTTTTCCCCCACCAGCAATATCATCGAAAATGCTTCCATTTTTTTTCGCCACGAGGTGGTCAAAAGTGGGGGATGCACCTTATACGCGAGTGCGCCTTATACGCGGAGATTTACGGTAATTGAATGCGGCTCTTTTTTTTGCAATGCCAGTTATATGGAAGTTACGGTTGATCGGGTGCCGGATAAACGGGCTTTTACTGTAGTTAGATCTCAAAACCAGGGATTGTGGTTCTTACTTAATAATAATCCTTGCATTTGCTTGTCACATCTTCTAGATGTCTTAAAGCACTTCACAGAATATACTGTAAAGTGAATTGACTGTATATATGTGGTACTTCTATGCCATTCTCAGGTATAGCCTCATACATGATGAGTAACCAGAGGGCAGATAGCACTGACTCCAACATGAGTCAGTGTCTTTGAAAGATGAGGAAGAAAAGGGGTGATGAGTGACAAAACAAATTGGGGAATCTATAAGCAATAGATTTAAAAATAAATCAAACTTAAATGCAACAATTTTTCATACGGCACACTTGTTTCTGATAAAAAAAGATTGCATCTAAAAGCACTCCTTTTTATCAATTCAATACTTAGGTTTCATTCATAAAATATCTAGTACTAAATTTTAAACAAAGTACAGATTTATTACACTACTTAAAACAAGGACAGGAGGGAGAAAAGAAACACAACATAGTTCTAAAGTTATTGGGACTATGAACATTTTTTATGACATTTGACACAGCTGTCTCCAAGGCAGAGGAGAAAAAATTAGCAAGCAACTCATTAAAGGTACTAAATTACAGTAGAGATTTACCAACATCACAATGAGCATGCTTAACTGATGAGAATTTCAACCTTCTGACATGAATCAGCCATGAAACACAGCAGCTTCTCTGACCTACACATGCCCTTTCAACATTAAACACCCATTTATCATAGAATGCAACAGAGATGGGTCAGCGCTACCGTGCATTACTTAAAAATTTATATACTTAAAATTAGAAGACATCTAGTTTTTCCAACCATGTTACAGTATTAAAAGTAAGGATGAACAAAGCATTTTTTTTTAAAAAAATGCTCACTTAAAATAATTTTTCTTTATGGAGTGAATGTCGAAAGAAATATCAATGTGCTGAGTACTTGTGAATATCCCTGTGGTCACTTAGTTAGACAAAATCTTGTTTAGACACGCAGTCACTACATGTCGAGGTCAATCTGTGGGTCAAGGTCGGGCGAGGAAGGAGTGCTTAGGGAATTGTATGGGGAAACACCTCAAAACCTTCAGCTCCTATTGCTACTTCACTGACAATTACAGAGGAGACAGGCCACAGATCGATACTGTGGAGGATCACTAACAGCAGATTGATGCAAGTATATGAGGGTTCAATGCACAGTGGAAAATAAGATGCAATAAATCCAGACGATAAGTGTCCCATTAGTATTTTTATTAGTTGATGCCATTTCTGAAAGGTTTATTAATAAGGTATAAGTGGTATATTGATACAAGAAGGTCCCTGTTGGATATTACAAAACAAACCTTAGGGATAATATAGCAATGTACTGGGGAAATGCATTCGCCTAGCATTTGTTTCAACTAATGGCTTGTAATAAACCATTCTAGCAGCTATTGCTATCCCAACAGAGGGAAAAAGTCAATTTTCCCTTTCCCTATATTTTAAATTACAGAGGATCCTGATATATACTATAGGTCAGCGATGTTGCAATAAATCAACAATGGTCCAAACACGCAGCAAGCAATCGCATGAAAAAGAGATCACAAATTGTACATTTGGTTTATGACCATTTGTGGGACACTGCTATGTGCAATTAATTGGCTGCCACGTTTCGCCCACATATATTCACTCAATTCACTTCACAGTATATTCTGTGAAGCACTTTGAGGTGTCTAGAAGACGTGAAAAGCGCTGTATCAAATGCAAGGATTATTATTGTTATTGCGAAAGAGCAAAAAATTCCATATAACTGTACTTGTACAATTTTGATTTCTCTGTAATTGGTATCTAGATTAGGCCATTTCGATGCATTAAACGAAACATATCAGGGTGGTAGAAGCATGCATAGAATACATAAAATAAATTTTAAAATAGTGAAGGAGAGAAAACATCTGGTTCAAATTAATCAATATCTTAAACTGTGTGCATTATGCATGGTAACATCACATACTGTATAATAACTTGTATTTATATAGCATCCTTCATGCCGGCAGCGTCTCGGAGCACTTATATTCATATAAATGTAGATTTACATCAGTATTAAAATTGCACCACTTACTGCTACAGTGATTCAAACAGCTGGAAATTTTGAACAAATTCAAGCTAAAGAGTTATATGATGATCATGTGACAGGACTTCAAGGCGGCAGGATAAGAGATTTGGGATTGTGAAGGGCACATTTAAGAGTGCAACAAGGAAATAATCAGAAAGAAGGTAAAAATAGCTGGAATGAGTTACTGGGAAAGATGGACAAGGCCAACTTGAGACTGAATTATTTTAAGAACCATCTTTTACAATGCTGCAATAGATGGATAAATAAGGTTGGCACTAATTAATTGGTTTTAAACCAAAGTTTGGGAGACACAGTATAAAAGATAAAGCTGGACTCTTAACATGTTGAAATAGGCAAGAAATCCACAACAAGGGGTATTGGCCTCCAGGTCAGAAGCGGGAAGGAAAACCATTTGGAGAGTGCTGAACGCGTGGAACATATTGTTTATTGCTAGGGAGGGTAATGTGTTGGAAACACAAACATCTCTTACCTGCCTATCCCTCAAACCTGCTCAAAGCCCAATCCTCTGCCCACCCCTTTGCTCAGCTGACTCTAGGCTTCTGCACGCCCCTTGCCCGTTTTGCTCTACCATCTGTGACTGTGCTTTCACACCTGAAAATCTGTCTTTTTACCATGACTAAATGTCACTTTCTCTTTCACCCCTGCTTGGTATTAAGTTCCTCCATTGTTAATCACTCCAAGATGCTACCCTGCATGAAGGGAACTATATAAGTGTGAGTTGTTGTCGCTGTTGTCAATCCATAATAAATTTGAAAACCCAACAAAAAGTATATGAAAAAATGAAAATATTAATGATCAAAATAATTTGTAGAAATTCACAACAATCTACAAATCATTCAGAAAATGTATAACTTAGAATTTAAGGTCTGAAAATAATGACTGACACATTTGGAAATGACTGAATAGATTTGGAAAAGTTAATATGATGAAATCACATGTTACAGTGAGAAAAACAAATGCTCAAATGCACTCACCTGAAGCTACAACTGTGCTGGCCCACAGTGAGTTTTCTATGCCTAGACTTTCATGGATGGATGGGTCACTGTCTTCCTGAAATTGAATGCATATTACACTCTTCATTATACAGTAGTTTGAAAAAAAACTCAAGGTTTTGTAAGAAATGATTCCTTTTGTTATCTGTGCTACTCACTACAAGCAGAGTTGCACACAATAAATGATATTTTGCATTTCTTGACCTTTAATCATGCTAATATCTTTGAAAGAAAGTGCTGGAAAGTATTTGGACTGTAGGAGGCACCATAATCAAATACCATTCCTGTCTCCACCCAACATACAAACGTGTGCCACCCTGCCGCTCTGAATAACCAATTTATTTGGAAAAGTGTTGACAAGGATTGAATCATGGTACCTTAATGTCCACCTGAATTGGCAGACAGAATCTTGGATTCCTGTCTCATCCGAACAATGGCATCTCCATTAATATTTTATTCCCCAATCCTATCCAATGGCCTCAGCCCAGACTCAAGGCCCTGATGTGGGGGCTTGAACCCCAAACATTCTAACTCAGAAGTAATAGGTGAACCAACAGAATCATGCTTAATTAATAGATTGATTGAAAGTCATGTATAGCAGAATAGAAAAGTAAATTCGCTGGGCTACAATATGAGTTTCTTAAAGGACTTGCACCAGAGATACTCTTTTTTAACCATGACAAACTAGTCAAAAATCACATAATTCTGCAAGCAATATTCTCAGAAGTATAAATGATTCATGAAAACTATCGGCTCATATGACTCACATTTTTACAAACAAGGCTAATAATCATCAGGACTATATCATAAATAAAGTCTCTATATAAATAACATACATATTTATATAACAGCCTCTCACTGTAAACAGCCTTTTTTTTAAAATTCCAGTTACTATTCAAATCACACAAAAACTGAAACTATTCAATAGTGATAATTTTTTTCAGGCTCAGGAGTTCAAACTTTCCTCAAATATGTTAAGCATGTGAAGTAATCCCATATATCTTTATAACTCAGGAGGAAGAGCACTCTCACAGATAGCTTTAATCTGAACCAAAACTTTCTTAAATTCTGAACCATACAATGCACTACAATTTACACTTCTGCAGCAAAGTTTACATCAGGGGGTCGTTCCAAAGCGATTGACAATTCTGACTAGCACTAAAGCTGTGGGTGAAAGCGGAGGGGAAAGATGACCGAAAATACAATAATGAGGAACATTTTACAGCATACCTTCAAAGGAAAGGAGAGAGTTGGAGGAACCTGTAAATGGAGTTCCAGAGGGCACATGCCAAGGGGCCGTTATGCTTAGGTAAATCCCAAAGGAATGTCTCAAACTTTTTTTAATTCAGAGCCTAGATGAATGGCTGAGTTCCATAGCACAATACAGCATTAAAAAGCAGAAATAAGACCAATAAGATCAAGTGGTTAACAGAAGCGACGCTTTGGTTTTGAAAAGCTTGCAGGAACCTTGCACATTATAGGAGAAAAGGAAGACTGAATTAGGAATTATGTAATGTTAATTTCCTGGGAAAGATTAATTAGTCGGTGACTTCAACGCAACACAATGTACAATGAGGAACGAAAATTATGTACAATATTATTATCAGCTGCTGGAAAGGAACAAGTGGCCAAAGTTGCACAGAATAGTCACCCAAAGAAACATGAATAAAACTGAGATGGCCAAAGAGGATACAGGTGAGAAGGATCACCTGTTGAATGAGCAGCTGTTTCTGGTGTCTTGTCCACAAACTTAAATTAAATAGTGGAACAGTTTCCTTAGATATGCAAGTATTATTACATGGAAGAAGAGAAACTGGGAATGGGATATCGAAGAGGCAGCATCTAATGTTTAGGCAAGATATAAATAAATTATGTCGACAAGAAGCTGAAAGAAACAAGATTGTTTGGCGATGAAAGTAATGGAATGCAGAGTAAACGTCGATGATTTAATAATAATAATAGTTAGATGATTTGGCTACTTCATTGTGAAAGGTATGAAGGATTTACGCACTGAGGTAGTGCCATCTGAAGGAAATTGATGAATGCAGAGTGGAATTCTCAGTGTGGATAGGCTAGATGAAGAAATCATAAACAGGGTGAACCAATCAAGTGGGAAAGAGGAGTCATGGAAAAAACTCCATAATTGAAAGAAAAGTATCACATATGGATAATTAACTCGAACAACTTAAGAGGACAGGACATAACTTTGGTGGAAGACAGAAAATAGCTTGCTTAAATAATAGTAATAATCCTTGAATTTGACATAGCACTTTTCACGCCTTCTAGATATCTCAAAGCGCTTCACAGAATATACTGTAAAGTGAATTGACTGTATATTTGTTGGCAAAATGCAGCAGCCAATTTTGCATAGCAGTATCCTACAAATGATCCATTTTTATTATAGATATTTTGGGGATGGATTATTATTAAGCGTGCGGAGTAAGGAAACTTGCCCAAGGTTTCGCCCTGACCTGCCTGGATTCAAGTGTTCTAACCACTGAGCTACAGGACTCCACAAATGTGCCAGACTGATGTTGTTTGTCTTGCACATCTCAAAAGTAATCGCTGGTTTCAGAGCTGTGCAATGTAGGCAAGCGATTCACCAGTGGGGCAACCATGCTGAAAAAATATACTGAGAATTAGGCCAGATGTTTAAGGTGATGGTTAATTTAAGACCTAGCAAAAGTTTCTATGATACCAAAAATAAACACAAACATGAACTTGCATGCAATGAGTTGTTGGTTTGAAGAGCAAAACAAATTCCACTTTGAAGATAAATGCAAGCATATTTTCAAAAGGAAAAATGGACTGGAAATAGGAGAGACAAACGACAGAAGTAAATTCAGAGGTACAATACTCTACCACTGTATTCATCAGAGCGAAGACACAACACATTGCTCAATGAGATTAGATTCATATTAATTTAGCATTATTCTATTTGCCACTTCAGGACAAAAGCACAGAAGTGCTTTTTATTTAGATCAGAGCTCCATCATTCAATGCAATCGTTTAAATGTACAAAAGAGGAATATTGCAGCTTCTGGATAATGCTCTCACATGTCAGATCCACCATTTATTCTATTTTCTTTGTAAGAAAAAATGAAAGCTATATTGAGAATTCTTGGCTCAGATGTTTTCTGCACTAAACTGTTTGTTTTCTTGACCACTTTCTCCTCTCCCAGATGCATTTGATTTCCCATCCCTCTGCTGGGAGAGAGAAAAAACATTGTATAGCAATCAAGAAAACAATGATTGCTACATTTTCCCTCCGTAACCTCGGGTCACTAAGACGAATTTCAGGGACTGACTGCTGCATTGGCTGAGATCAATTAACCACCACTAACAGAGTACAGTAAAAGCCCGTTTATTCGGCACCCTCGGGCCCTGGCCAATGCCGGTTAAAGTGCCTGCTAGATATTTGGCCAAAAACGCCCCCCCAAAAAAAATTCTATGCATTTTTCCGGATAAATTCTGGTTAATCGAATGCGGACCTTTTTTGGGGGCGATGCTGATTATACGGAAGTTACGGTTGATCGGGTGCCAGATAAACGGGCTTTTACTGCATTAAGTCGTTCCCAGCAGTTGTAGTTACTCATTGAGAAAAGTTGTTGAGCACCTGGGTGAGGGGGTGGGGGGAGGGGGGGAAACCTCTCTTTTTGTTTTTCAAATAAAGTTAATTTGTTTACAACATCAAAGCTGTGGCAATTGGAGTGATAAGGAGGACAGGCAATGTAAATGCTATTTTTGATATAAATAACTATGGTGACGCCTGCCAGAGTGTAGCAAATACAATTCAATTATCCCCATTCCCACTAAAGCTAACAAACACAATCAAAATGTCTGATATATATAAACCTGGAACAGATTACAGAATGAAGTCAGCACAGAGAAAATCTAAAATATCAGTCATAAGCTTGACAAATCTTCCAGCCCCCAAATAGTCTTGTGTGGTGTTCCTCAGAGTTCAGTCCCCTCCTTTTCAACCTCTACCTGCTCCCACTTGTTGACATCATCCGCAGACATGGGGTAAATTTCCACATGTACGCAATGACACCCAACTCTATCTCTCTGTCTCCACCCTCAATTCCAGGACAACTGATGTCCTAACAGACTGGCTTTCACAAATCAAGTTCTGGATGAGAGACAACTTGCTACCGCTGAAGCCATCCTGATTTGCTCGCACCAGCGATTCCTCATCTCAGCAGTGGCAGCATCAGCATCCACGGATGCAAACTCCCACCTCAAAAAGCCAGTCAGGAACCTGGGCATCTTGTTCGACCCCCAGCTATCCTTTCTCCCCCATATCCGTGCCATGACCAGCACTGCCTTCACCAACCTCTACAACATTGCTTGATTCCTCTACTGCTTCACCACTCAGGCTGCCGAAACCCTCACACACGCATTTGTCACCTCAAGGCTCGACTATGAAAATTCCGTCCTTGTAGGCCTCTCCAACTCTTCCCTCTAGAAGCTGCAGATCATTCAAAACTCTGCAGCTCGTGTCCTCTCCCGCACCAGGCTCCATGACCCCATCACCCCCACCCTTGCCTGGCTCCACTGGCTCCCGATCCCTCTGAGGATTAAATTCAAGATTCTCGTCCTAACTTTCAAGACCCTCCATGGCCATGCCCCTTCCTACCTCTCTGACCTGCTGACCCCCTATCAACCTGTCCACTACCTCCGTTCAGCAGGCTCTGGCCTGGTTCCTGTCTCCCACCCGACCCACCCTGCCATCGGTGACCAGGCTTTTAGCCTCTCAATCCCTTCGCCTTGCTCCCTTCCTTGCCTCCTTTAAGACCATTCTCAAGACCCGCCTTCAGCCACCGTCCTACCTCTCTGACCTCACACATCCCAACCCTGGCCCCCTCCCCCCACTCGTGTCCTGTTGCCTGACTATTCAGCACCTTGGGATGTCCCCCCAACGTGAAAGGCACTCCACAAATGTAATTTTGTTGTTGTTATTGTAATTGTGAAATGGCATTTTGTACTTACAGATCATTGAATTACAGTGCATTACTAATATATAGCTTACATCAGATGCTAATTCGCTCAATTGCTCTTCCTAATGCAAGGGGGTGCAAAACGACTAGTTTATGAAACAATTAAAAATAGACAGTTTACAGTTACATTGTGTTCGTAGACTGTAAGATTACATAAGTCGGTCGGAATATATTTATCTTCAAGTAAATTATTAGTTGCAATATCAAGCACAAAACCTCTTTGTGTTTTACTAAAGCATTTCCTTTAAATCAGGATTACAGATTGCAACTGAAAAATGAACACTAACATTTAAATGCAATTAAAGTGATCTGATATTTGAATGAGAATAATACTATCTTTAGCCAACATTTAAGAGTCATATTTCAGATTTCAGTTTCAGAAACATTCGTTTCAGTTTAATAATTATAATTCTTAGTTAAGAAAGCAATTAATAAAAACATAGTTTTTAGATGCTGAAATATGGCAAACTCCTTTTAAAACTAATCCATGGAACTATTTCTATTTAATGATGCACCAGTTTACCATAAGTGAAGCATTTCTTAA
Source organism: Hydrolagus colliei (assembly GCA_035084275.1). Lineage (NCBI taxonomy): Eukaryota > Metazoa > Chordata > Chondrichthyes > Chimaeriformes > Chimaeridae > Hydrolagus > Hydrolagus colliei. The sequence goes on from CM068743.1 coordinate 107,722,359, forward strand.
ATGTAACAGGTAGAATTCCTTCTAGAATTACCATCTTTTATTGAGTAGGTAACTGTGCACTAGCAGATTGCTCATTAACTGAAGTGCAAAGTAATGGGGTTTTGTACTTTTTCATAAAAGTATGATCTAGTTAGGAACATCTCATCATTAGAGATAATCTGTCTGTTATGGTATAGTGTATCATAGCATGGCATTTTATTCAATTTTCTGTTTTTTCAAAGAACCATTATATTTTCCAACTGATATGAGTGATGATCATTTATTGACAGAATGATTATCATATCTGTAAACTGAACCGTGTACACAATCAAAAATAGTCCAATAATTTAACACACAAGTTAAAACATTGAAATAAAGCTATGTGAGAATGAATTAGAAAGAATGAATCAGAACAGGAACTGCTGTTTTACTTAGCCTAGTGTGTGGCCAGGAATGAAACCAACAAACAATGATTGCTTTTGTAACATTGCATTCTCTACAGTCACATTTTCAGTCACTCTTAATCCGCTATTAATACAAACTCAAACCATTGCTGCTTTGAGGAAAAATTGGTCAGCAATTATTCAACTGATGACAGTTCATTCATGGTCAACTCTGGTAATTATAGTAACAGTTATGAGTTTGCCTTCCTATAAGTTGCACTGCTGAATTAGAATTATAAAAGAAACAACCTTAAACAATCAAGTTTTCGAACGGCATCTTAAAAAGCAAGTAGAAAAGAAAGAATATAAAAAGCTGAACTTTGGCCTTTAGTTTAATGAAACACATTGTTAATTACTTAAAAATAAATATTAAAATTACACTTGAGCGGTTTCAGCTTCAAATTTCTTAAGCAAATTATCAGTAAGCCAATAAGAGCTTCAACTCACCCGTGTGAAGGTCCCTTCAAAACTATGAATGTCCATTTGTGGCTTCTGAGCATAAACATGAGCACTGATTGTAAAAAGATCCTGTAAATTAAAGAGGGCACAGAGTCGAAAGTGAAAAAAAGTTAATCAAATATATTCAGAATCTGCATTTCCTCTAAAACTACTCATTTAAAAATGACATGTACATTCACGCCAGAAATTAAAGATTTTTTTCTACAATTTATTGCCAAAAGTAGCACTTTTCACAGAGAACACAGTGTCTGTAGCAATGTTTTACCACCTTTAGATTGCCTCTGCTTACTGAAGATCCAACTCGACAAATGAAAAGTTGAATATCTACAGTGCTTAAGACTTCTCAATGCAGCAGTCTCATGCAAGCCTAGGCTACAAGCTCAAAATCCCAGCTTTCTCAAAAAGCCCATCAAATAACTTACTTTATAACCATAATTCACAACAATTCAGTAAAACATACTGAATCATTGAGAGAACTGTATGGATGTTTCACATAATCTTGTGAAACATCGTGCACAACCTAGGCGTCAGGTTCAACTCCCAACTGTCCTTCCTCCCCCACATTCGGTCCCTCACCAGCACCGCTTTTTTCCACCTCCGACAGATCACCCGTCTCCGGCAATATCTTGCCCCAAAAGCCACTGAAACCCTGGTCTATGCCTTTGTCACCTCTCGCCTGGACTATTTCAATGTCCTTCTCGCTGGTGTTTTTCCGCTCCCACCTTATGGAATTCCATCCCTCAATCCCTCCGTCTTGTTTCTTCCCTTTCAAGGCCGGTTTGAAGACTTTCCTCTTCGACCGTGCCTTTTGTTCCACCCAGAATTTTTCGACCTCCCCTACGTGTTTCACTCCTCCCCGTACACTCCCCTCCCAGCTCGGGTCACACGCCTCCTGTGCAGCGCCTTGGGACGTCCTCCCGACGTGAAAGGCGCTTTATAAGTGTAATTTGTTGTTGTTGTTGTGTTCCCTCCACTACAATCCATAAATCCAACTCATTCAAAACTCTGCCGCCCACATTCTCACCTGCACCAAACTTCACTCCCCCACTACACCAGGCCTTGCCAGACTTCACTGGCTCCCTGTACAATAGAGGATCGATTTCAAGACCCTCATTTTTGTTTTCAATTACCTCCACTCCTCTGCACCCCCCTACCTCTCTGACCTTCTATCTCTTCAGACCAGCACCCATTTCCTTCGCTCCACCATGTCTGGCCTCCTCGTCCCCCGAATCCTCCGCTCCACCCTTGGCGGCTGTGCATTCAGCCACTACGCCCCGAGGCTCTGGAATTCCTTTCCTCACTCTCTTCGCCTCACCCCCTCGCTTCCCAGTTTTAGGTTTCGGCTAAAGACCTTCCTCTTCAACAGCGCCTTTGGTCACCTTTCTACCCCTGCCCCTGGCTCGGACTTGGGATCCGTTATTGTGAGGCCCTATATAAATCAATGTTGTTGTTGTTGTTGTAGTAATCAGTTAAATGAGCCTGAATTTACTCAGAGCTGCCAACAGATTTTGTTTTCCAGGTTTTGAGTATACAGATTAGCAATGAAACAAACCTCATTAGAGTGGTTACCCACAGGCCAAAACCAGCTTTGTAATTGCAATACCAAGTTATAAAACTTGATCAAAGAACAAATTCAAATAAAATTACAATTCCTTTACTTCTGCTTTTCTAGCCTTGCTCTGTCCTTTCTAGCCATTCCCAGTTATGTTATTTTCCCAATTTTGGACAGATATGAAGACTGAAGACAGGCAGAATAAATTTGTAAAAGGTTAGACTTGCCTGAAGAATCCAAGTTTTTGACAGAATAACCCAGAAAACATATGAAACTAACATATGAAACTCTGGTATATATGGATTTTCAGAACACTTTTAATAAGGGCCGCATAAGAGGCTTATTAAAAAATTAATTAGCTGCATGAAGGTAGCTAGAAAGTTGGTTAAACATTAGGAAACAGAGGGTGGGGAGTACAGGGTTGTTATTCCCTATGATTATGTATAAGCAGTGGTAAAATTTGCTGGTGAAATTCACGTGAAAAACGATTGTTAGTTGTCAGATAATTAGCATCATGGATGTTACCAGAGAACCATACAATACACATTTATACACTGCCTTTCATCTTAGTAGGACGCATCTCACTGCTGGCTGGGTACCCGAGTCGGTGGTGGGAGGCAAAGGGGGTAGGAGGGGAAAGATGATCAAAAGCGCGGTCAAAGAGGACCTACACAATCCACCAGCCATCACAAATGGTACTTGGAAATACTTGGAAATTATCTGCATTGCAGTCAGATAATTTTATCTGCAAGATTCCGTATGTTGTCTGCAGCATTTAAGATAAATAATACAAACAGGAAAGAGACATTTTCTCCATAGTATACTTGAGTTTGAAAAACATTGCACTGAGAAGAATCTGTTTTAACTATTAAATACACATCAGCAAAAATGAACAGTCATATTCATATTGCAATCCATATTCTACTTCAACTATCAGTGATTTTCTATGGAACAAATTTTGATTACATCTTAATGATGTCCATATTAATTGGTGTATCAAAAGTCTGAAAGCATTTACTGGTCTCTGTAGATTGTACAGATGATGAGAGGGTTTGCTATCAAACACAATAAAGTCACGTGTGGAGAGGACAAACGTTGCAGGTTTTACAATGATTTACATCTTAGTACCCAAGAATATGAAAACTTTTAACTATTTAATAACAGTAATCTGATAACAACTTTTGTAATGTAACAATTCCCTAACTAAAACATTCCCTACTTAATTACAATTAGCAACAGGGTTAGAGGTGCAGGAAAGGATTTTCAGATGTTTAATTTATTGCCATTTCAAGCACATTTGTTTTGGTTTCATTATTAGACAAAAAAGTAAAGAGACATATACAGGAAACATGTACAAAAAAGGTTGTTCCTTAGTAAAATTGGAAGTAAAATGCATGAGAATATGATGAGATTGATCATTCAGTGAAAGTTTCCAGTCAATAAGAAGGGTTATCAATAAAACTAATCAAATACATCTTGAGGGCATTTCACTATAAGTCAAAACAAGTTATTCTAACCTTGTATCGATCACTGATGAGACCATATTATTTATATGTGAAGGGTTGAAGTCTAGGAATTAATAGTGGAGTTGTGGGAATGGATGATATTCTGAAGTGTTGGTTCCTTGGAGATCAGAAAGTATCTTTGCAGAACTGTCCTTTTGATCAAGGTGCAGTGACCGTTACTTTGACTGTACTACATCAGTGGGAGATAAATTTGGACTGGGCCTCTCATTGTTCCATGCTTTAAAGTACTGTATTTATTTAACCATGGAACCTCTTCTTAGTTGGGTTAATTTAGCCGGTTAGAATGTCAATTTACCCATTCAGACTATGACACTTTCATAGTCAATAAATATGATTAATTATGTACTTTCAGCCAGAGGTATGGGGGTAAGAGAAAGGCAAGCTTCACATCCAGATTTGTGGCCGGTTCAAAGTGAGGCTGGGCAGTTCTGTAAACTTGCGATCCGAAATAAATTTGTGCATTAATAAATCTACAATATTTCAGCACTAGTTTACCACTGTATATTTGGAACATTGAATTATTGCAAAACTGTTCAAAAATGTACTAAAATTGGTTTCAAAAGAAACGTCCACAACGTAATGTGTCGGACTGACTAATCCTAAGCACTTGAAAAATGTTGCACTATTGGAACAAACTGAAGTGAGACAGTTGCAGAGTAGAAAAGCTACTGCCATATTCTCAACTTTGATAATTAAAAAAAACTAAATATCTTAGTGCCTGCCAATTCTATTAAATGCAATGAGGAACTACAGTAGAAGCCTGTTTATCCGGCACCCTCGGGACCTGGCCAGTGCCGGTTAAAGTGCCTGCCGGATATTCAGCAGAAAACCCAACACAAAAAAATATTTTAAAAATTGTGAAAAATAATTAGATTTTTTAAAACATAGCATATTAATAATACACAAAATAATCATTTATATGATTATTCTAGACCAGTTAGTCTGACATCAGTGGTAGGGAAAATTCTTGAGTCCTTAATTAAAGACATCGTTATGGGATACCTGGAAAACCACAAGAAGATTAGGCAGAGCCAACATGGCTTTACAAAAGGGAAGACATGCTTGACTGATCTGTTAGAAGAGAGGAACTAGTAGATGTGGTATATTTAGATTTTAAGAAGGCATTTGATAAAGTGCCACATAAAAGGCTGTTTGTTGCACAAGATCAAGGCCCACAGGATTAATGGGAATATATTAACATGGATAGATGAGTGGCTAACTGGTAGAAAACAGAGAGTAGGGATAAACAGGACATTCTCGAATTGGCAAGATGTAACTAGTGGAGTGCCACAAGGATCAGTGCTTGGGCCTCAGCTATTTACAATTTACATCAATGATCTAGACGAGAACATTGAGTGTAACGTGTCTAAATTTGCGATGACACTAAACTAGGTAGGTGAGCTCTGAGGATAATGCAAAAAGATTTCAACAAGATATAGATAGGCTAGGGGAGTGGGCAGGTAGGTGGCAGATGGAATTTAATGTGGGGAAGTGTGAAATTATTCACCTCGGTAACAAAAATAAAAAAATGATTCTTTTCGAGAAGGGGAGAGATTAGATAGTGTTAATATTCAAAGGGATTTGGGTGTCCTTGTACACCAGTCTCAAAAAGTTAGTTTGCAGGTGCAGCAAGCAACTAAGAAGGCAAATGGCATGCTAGCATTCATTGCAAAAGGTTTAGAGTACAAGAGTAGGGAAGTCTTGCTGAAACTGTACAGGGCTTTGGTGAGACCGCACCTAGAGTATTGTGTGCAGTTTTGGTCTCCTTATTTAAAAAAGGACATACTTGCCTTAGAGGGGGTGCAGCGTAGATTCACTAGGTTAGTTCCTGCGATGAGGGAACTGACCTATGACGATAGATTGAATAAACTAGGGCTGTACTCTCTAGAGTACAGAAGAATTAGGAGGGATCTTATTGAAACATATAAGATTCTTAAAGGGATGGATAAAGTAGACACTGAGGGACTGTTTCCCCTGGTAGGAGAATCTATAACCAGGGGCACAGTCTTAAAATTAAGGGTCAGCCTTTTAGAACAGAGTTGAGGAAACATTTCTTCACTCAAAGGGTAGTGAATTTATGGAATTCACTACCTCAGAAGGCTGTGGATGCTCAGTCCCTAAACATAGATTTTATAAAAAATAGAGGGATTAGGGGATATGGGGATGGGGCAGGAAATTAGTAGGTCAGAAGATCAGCCATGATCTTATTGAATGGCGGGGCAGGCTCGAAGGGCCGAATGGCCTACTCCTGTTCCTAATTCTTATGGTCTTATATAATGTATAAATAATAATTAGAATAATTTTACACACAGCAATCAGGCAGTTCAGAGAAAGATCTTTAAACTTGTGCAAAAGTTACACGTCTGAATGACACTGTTCTCATTGGGAGCAGAAGAGAGGAAAGCAAACATGTTTTTGAGAAAGCAGCCCCGCTGTCACTGTTCAGTTAACTTTCCTTCTAAATTATCCAAGAATCAGCATTGAAAGCAAACGCTTTATTTCACTTTTAAAGTTAGATTTGTTTTTAACATCAGACTGGGATAAGGGGAGGCACTGAGTGTGTTTCTGATATACACTGCAGCTTCCCAAGCTTAAAGATATTTGTAAAATAAACCAGATTTGAGATGTGTTGCAGGGGTTTGTGTTTTTTATTAATTTATTAGATTTATTAAGTGTATTAAAATAAAAGCTAAGGCTGTGATATGCATTGATCTGCAAGCTTTGCTTGTGTGTGTGTTTTTGCTGCTTTGTGGCTAAATTAATGAACTCACCCTCGCTCTTCCTCCTCTCTCAAACCCGGAGAGTGTACCTCTGTACACTCTGCAGAATGCTGGACTGACAGCATTCTGAGCTAGCACCACCATCAGGCACTTAATAGCAGTATTCCAAAATACTGATGCAACACAAAACACCCCAAAAATGCATTTTTCTGGATAAATTCTGGTTTATCGATTGCGGACCTTTTCCTTGAGGTGCCAGTTAAATGGAAGTTACGGTTGATCAGGTCACGGATAAACTGGCTAGATTCTACTGTACTTTTTACGATTTCAAAATATTTATTATTCGATGTTAAAAAAGATAAACTCAGTTTATATATTTATATATATAAACTTGTGTCTGACAATTGGAGGCAGGCAAAATGATTAAATTATGGGATTGTTGAATATGACAAAGGTATCAGAATACACTTAATCCTCGCTTAACATTAATGCAGTTGTGTTCGCGAAAAGTGCAACTTTATGTATGTAGAGAGTGAAGACGAGGGGACAGAGGACAGAGCCCTGAGGAACGCCACACAAGATGGTGCAGGGACTGGAAGAAAAGTTGTTGGCAGACACAAAGTGAAGACGGTGTGAAAGATAGGACCTGAATCAGTCAACGACAGATCCTTCAAGGTTCAGGTGGGAGGAGGGGTGGTGGAGGAGGATTGAATGGTCCACGGTGTCAAAGACAGCGCTTAGGTCATGGAGGACAAGGAGGCAGAGGGAACCCTAGCCACAACTGGTCAGGATATCATTTTTGACCTTGACCACAGCATGGAAGCCCAATCGAAGGGGCTCGTGGAGGGACTGGGATGAGAGGAAAGAGCGAAGCTGGGAGACAATGACTCTTTCAAGGACCTTGGATAGAAAAGGGAGGTTGGAGTCAAGGGAAGGTTTCTTCAGCATGGGGGTGATAGTGGCTGTTTTGATGGGCGTAGAAACAGTGCCAGTTGCAAGGGACAGGTTGATGGTGTCGGCGAGTAGTGGGGCAAGGAGGTGGAGCTGGGAGGTAAGGAGAGGGGTGGGGATCGGGTCAAGGAAACAGATGGTAAGCTTCATGGTGGATGTGGTGGTAATGACAGAGGAGGGGAAGACAGGTCAGAAGGGATGGGTGTGGAGCATGGGAGGGAGATGGGTAGGGGTGGAAGTTGGAAGGGCGGTGACAGCTGAGCGGATTCCCTCAATTTTGGACTCAAGGAAATCCAGCATCTCCTCACAGTGAGAATTAGAGAAAAGAATCAGGGAAGCTTAGCTGGGAGGGCCGAGGAGCCGGTTGGTGGTGGAGAACAGGAGCCTAGGGCTACCCTTCGCCTCAAGGATTATCTTGGAGTAGAAGAACAATTTGATGGAGGCGAGAGCGGAGTGGTAAGCTCTGATGTGGTCCAGCCAGATGTGCTGGTAGACCGTTTGGCTGAATTTGAGCCAAATCCATTCGGCAGCCCGCACTTGGCCCTTGAGCGAGCTGAGATGGCTGGTGAACCAGGGTAAGATCGAGAATAGGAGGTTGTTCAGGAGGTGAGGGGGGCAAGGGCGTCAAGTCTTGTGAAGAGGATGTCGTAGAGGAGAGTAGATGCAGAAGATGGGTTTGTGCAGATGGTGGGCCAGAGGCGGATGAGTTCAGAGGACTCCAACGCATCGGAGGGATTGTGGGGAGATCTTCTTCCGTGGGCGGTCGAAGATGGTGGTAGGTTTGGAAGCAATAGGGAAAGAGATAATAATAAGCCTTGTATTTGATATAGCACTTTACACATCTTCTAGATGTCTCACAGCACTTCACAGAATATACTGTAAAGTGAATTGACTGTATATTTGTGGGTGATACGCAGCAGCCAATTGCGCACAACAGTGTCTCACAACAGTCGTACAGTATATTCAAATGACCAATTTATTATGTTTTTTGGGGGACGGATTATTATTAGAGGTGTGGAGTAAGGAAACGGTTTCGCCCTGACCTGCCTGGATTCAAAACACAGGTCTCCCGCTTGTAAGACGAATGCTCTAAACACTACTGGACTCCACAAGAATTGGAGGAGTTGAGGGCGATGAAATGGTGCTTGGAGATTAAGACAATGAAAGGAAAGAAGACACTGAAAGGAGACAAGGAAATGGCTTCTGTCTTGTCGAGGTTCAGCTGCATGAAGTTCGAGCTCATCCAGGCCTTGATGTCTGACAAACCAGCTGACAGGACATCACTGAACCTGGAGATGCAGCTGGTGATGTAGCGGGAGAAGTAAATGTGTGTGTCATCCGATTTATGTGGATGTTGACCCCATGTCTGCAGATGACATTTCTGAGAGGGAGCATGTAAATAAGGTTCTTTTAAAAAAACGGCTGGAGCCTTGGAGTATTCTACAGGTGACCTGGTGGGGGCGAGAAAAAAAAAATGTTTGCGGAGATGATGTGATGGCAGTTGATTAATTCGGACTTGTACCAGGCAAGTACGGTAGAACCAAGGAGGAGAGCTGGTGGAGGAGAATACTATGATCGAGGAGAACAAGGAGATAGAAGGGGCCATGGTCACAGTGATTCAATGCAGATGCTGGAACATATGATGCAGATATGTAGTTTTTCAATTGTCCAATTTTCCAATCCTTAAAATAATAATAATCCTTGCATTTTGATATAATGTCAAAGCGCTTCACAGGTTTTACTGGAAAAAATGAAATGACAGAATTTCTTAGTCAGCATTGCCAATAAATTCACATTTCTATTGACACATAATTTGTATTCAAACATAAGCATGTTAACAAGGCTGTGTACACTGCGCATTGCACAGCCCAAGTGTTTCTGATGTTACCTCATTTCCTTCACAAGTTAACACGCATTAACTGATGCTAGTTTGTTCCGCCACGCAGGAGGCCGACTCGGCCACAATGGAAGCCAGGTGGTCGATGCTTCTGGATAGAGCAAGTCCACAGGAAATGCGTTATCCTGTAGTCAGTCATTTATGCTAGCTCAAGTCTACAAGCATATTATGATAGGCAACTGAAAAAAATGGCTCAAGTTAGGAGACTTAAATTTTATTGTTCTAGAAGATTATAGATTGCTTTAATTTTTCTATTGTTAAAGGTTTTTTAAAACAATTTAATAAGGTAATGAAAGGTTGAAGCTGACCACTGCACTGACAACAAACAACACAGTAGCCATTTGACGAGTTGGGAGAAAATATTTAAAAAATTGGTTCAACTGATTCTCATGGTCACGTGCAAGGTAAAAACAAGTGTATGTGCAGTATCATGCCAGGTAACTGCATGGACGATTGTTAATCAGAAGGGGGAAAGAGAGGAGAGAAAGCAAGGACAGAAAACTAATCAACGATATTCAATTATTTAACAAGGAGTTCCCATTTTCGCCACATTTGCCTTCAGTCTTAAATTAAGACTTGAATTAAGACGAGGGAGACAATTTGCAAGACTAAAGGCAGTATAAATTTGCTTGCCTCATGAATAAGAAAGCAAGAGATGTTTTCTGATGAGTTAAAAGTATAAGGGAAACCAATTATATGGACAACTAATATGAAAATTTTAGTTAAGGGAAGGTTTAAAATGGTCCTTATCAGAAACTATTCAGAAATCCAATTCAGTATATCTGAAGCAGTTGCCGTTGGAAAACAAAATCGTAATTCTCATCTCAAATCGGTTTGTGATTTGATTTTTTTTTAAAAAAAGCATTCACACGACATCCATTCATCACATTTTGTCTTCCAGAGCAAGCTTTCATCAGTTTCACAAGAAATAATTCATATGATACTAATAGACAAGTGGTGTCCTATATCTTCATCCTTCACTTCTTTCCCATCTGTTATCACCTACAATTGAGATAATCTAGGCCATTATATGAGCTTTGTGTGGGAACAACAGCAGTCTCTAACAGCTAAATAATACAGTAGAAAACGAATACCAGATACCAAGAATTATGACGACAGTTTGTATTGTACAGCAGGGAAAACACTACCTCCCTCCTACTTCAATCACCATAGGTGTTTGTTTTAGATTCCAAACTTCCCGAACAGAGTAAATTCAAATAATATGGTTTCTGTAACACTTTTATTGGGCGTAAAAATGTACATATACCTCAATGTTACATTTTAGTTTTTTTGAATAAATCTGCAATAAATATACACTTTTTTTAAGCATATACATATTACACACGCTGAAGTCCAGATAATGTGCTACTGTCAACCATAGAGTCCCTATCAAATTTAACATGCGTCACTGGGGTAAGGTTGCAGAGTGCCAGAAACGGACAACTACTGTGACTAAACCTCGGAAACTACATCTCAACCTGCTATACTGTTCCACTGCAACTTGTGGTGTGGTGGTAAAGGACATTTGATTCTGAGAAAAGAAATGATGTGAGCAAAGTTGACCCTCATTCTGCAAATGCATCTACAACTAGTACCACAAATGGAGGAAAACGTGTACAACAACAAAATTACATTTAAAGAGCGTTTTTCACGTCGGGAGGTCGTCCTGTTCTAGAATTATGTCAGTTATTCTCCGCTAGTTTTCAATATTCCATGTGCATTCTTGTACAATTACCCTGGTTGATGGCATGAGCTTGGTTTTACAAATCATGCATGAAGGTTTATATTCTAATAAACACATTAAATGTCATCCTAAGTAGCCAAGCAAAGACGGGCCTTGAAAGAGGGGAAGCACCTATCCGAGTTGAGTCAACATTCCTGGTTCGGTTCCTAACCTGACTTTAAAAACATGGATCTCTAACAAATCTAGTTGTGAAAGATTAGTAGTTTGATGAGGTGATATACAAATGATGAAAATGGCTTTGAAATCTTTTGAAGTGTCTATGAATAAACTCTTGACTTAAGATTTTCTTAAGAGTGCTACAAAATAGTTTTTGGGACTTAAACAACAACAACAACTTAGATTTATTTAGCACCCTCCAATCCAGATGGCGTCTCAGAGCGCTTCACGATAGTGGAGCCTAACGCCAAGCCAGGAGGAAGGTGACTGTAGGCACGGTCGAACAGAAAGGGCTTCAGGCGTGATCTGAGAATGGAAAAGGAGGGGCTGAGGCGGAGGGATTGAGGGAGGGAGTTCCAGAGTTTTGGGGCGTAGTGACTGAAAGCACTGCGCAGATGGTGGAGTTGAGGATTTGGGGGACAAGAAGAAGGCCAGACCCAGTAGAGTGGAGGCAGTGGGTACTGCTGTGAAGAGAGAGGAGGTTAGAGAGGTAGTGGGGTGCAGAGAGGAGGGATTTAAACACAAGAGTGAGGATCTTGAAATCAATCCGCTCTGTGACAGGAAGCCAGTGAAGTCTGGCGAGGACTGGGGTAATCGAGGAGCAGTTTGGTTTGGGTGAGAATGCAGGCAGCGGAGTTCTGTATGAGCTGGTTTTTGTGAGTGGTGGGAGGGGGGACCAGCAAGGAGGGCGTTGGAATAGTCCAGCCGAGAGATGACAAAGGCATGGAGCAGAGTTTTGGCAACTTTTGGGGTGAGATATTGGCAAAGAGAGGCAATGTGGCAGAGATGGAAGAAGGTGGTGCTGGTGAGAGACCAGATGTGGGTGGAAGGATAATTGGGGGTCGAACCTGATGCCTAGGTTGCGTATGGGTTCGGAGAGTTTTAGCGGCAGATTGGGTAAGTGGAGGAGGTGAAAGCCGTGGGACCGAAGACGTCGACAAGAGTCAAAGAGAATGGCTTCCATTTTGTCAATGTTTAAAAGGCACTAAAGTCATATCCAAAATATTTCCTGCATATCAGTATTGTTTGAGTGATATATACACTACAATAACAACTTGCCTTTATATGGCACCCCTCACCCAGGGTGGTGTCCAAGAGCGCTTGACAGTGACAGGGCACGTCGCTGAGCCAAAGAGAGGGGAGGGATTAGATATGGTCAAAGCTCTTACGGTGTGACCTGAAGATGGTGAAGGGTTAAGCAAGGCAGAGGGACAGAACGTGCTCCAGAGTTTCATAGCATAGCGGCTGAAACCATGCGACCAATGGTGGAACAGAGGGCATAAGGGGCAAACAGCAGGGCGGAACCAGTTGAGCAATGGACTGTGGGTTGGGGAGTAAACAGATCAAAGAGGTAGGGAGTTGCCAGGACATCAATGGATTTGAAGCCAAGTGTGAAGATCTTGAAGATCTATTAATCCATTTGGTGATAAAGAGCCAGTGGAGCCTGGTGTGATAGGGGTATGGAGGTTTGTGCGGATGGACATGCAGGCAACGCAGTTTGGGATTAACTGGATTTTGTGGATAGTGGAGCTGGGGAGACCGGTGACGAAGGCATTTGAATGGTCGAGGTGGTAGGTGACAAATGCATGAACAAGTGTTTTGGCTGCGTAAGGTATGGTCGGAGGCGGACAATGTGGCGGACAAAACATATCCATACAGATTCACTGATTATCTTGATAGAATGCAGTATCAAAGTTACTTCAACTTTAAACACTTGGAATTCTATAAAAGGGTTATTAAGCACTGTGCAAAACTCATTTTCTCTCACTATCCGCATTTTCCTTTCCATTACAATAACAATTTAAGAATCCAAATACATCTGATAATGAGCTATTCTCATTCATAACAACCAAGGCTATAGCAGCCAGCTTTGCAGACTTTTCTAAAGACATGATGATTTTTTTTTAATTCACCATAGGCTCCATCTCCAGTATTCAGTCCTACCAGCTGCCTCAGAACAAAGAACAAGATTCTCCAATTCTTTTAAGTGCGTGGTCAGCACAGCAAAAGACCAATTTTGTGTCTTCACATAAGAATAGTATTGTTCGAAGGATTATTTTTGCTAACATTCCAAATGCTATCTTTACAACTCCAAATACAATATTAGTGTTACTGGGCCCTGATTTTGTGCTCAATTTTCTCTCAGCTTTTCATTTGTGCTGAGTGTTATTTGGATTTGCATTATTGCAGTGGAATAGTGTGCTTTATAGGAAAACCATCTCAAAATTTGAACATTTTTATGCTCTGAAAATTTCCAAAAATTAGGGAAATAGTCATGTTTATTCATCCATGAGAAAATTGAAGCGTTAAATGTACACAAAAACGACAAAATTACATTTGTATAGCGCCTTTCACACTGGTAGGACGTCCCAAGGCACTGGATTATATTAGACAGTACAGTATTATATTAGAATGCTATTGCAGATCTTTCAGAAGCATTCAGTGAATTCTTGCTGGAACAACTGTGAAAGGCTCAATGGTGATGCAACAAATCACAGGGTTAAATAAATCAAACATGGTTTATGAATGCCTAACTTGATATAGGTATCCAGTACAGATCCTGAAGCAGTTACTCAACATACACACAGGATTCCTCAACACTTACTAAAATTTGTGAAAGTTATTATAATAATCCTTGTATTTGATATAGCAGTTTATCACAATTGGCTGCCGTGTTTCGCCCACAAAATATATAGTCCATTCACTTTGCAGTATATTCTGTGAAGCGCTTTGAGTTGTCCAGACAAGTTCTGAATCTTTCCAAAACCAATGACTAAGGGTAACCATGTCAACAACAACAGCAACTTGCATTTATACAGCACTCTTCAAACAGGTGTCAAGACGTGATAAATCATGTAATCCCGTGAGACCATTTTAAGAACAGTGAAATGTAAAATTTTGAAAGGAATAAATTCAAAGCTTCTTGCATTTGGAGTCCTAAAGGAGATATGAATTGGAGAAAAATTAAGAAAAGTTAACTAAAGCTGTTTTCGCCAAATATTATAGAAAATTCATATCAGTTGCAGCTCCCCTGAAGCCTTCACGTGTAAATCCATTGCTCTATATAGTACTGAGTCAAACAAACCTTTGGAACAATTTCTGGTCCGAGATCACCATCTGGGTGCTCCAATTGAAAAAGCACTTGGATAATTGTTGCATTTGACATTGTTGAACGTAGGAACAGGAGTAGAAGTAAAAGCTTGTTTATCCGACACCCAACCAACCGGAACGCTCAACCAACCGGTTTATCTCAATACAATTCACCATTCTAGCAAACGGATCTCATACCGGAACCTTCCGGGATACTCGCGACTATGCTCACTTTTGCGCATGCGTGCCATGCGTGCACATGCGCACTTATTCAACTTAACAAACACTGGAATTTTTATTTTACTGATCATTTTACTGAGTGTGCTGGAATGCTTTATTGGTAAGTATCCATACAATATTCCATTGTTATTTAGTCTATTATTGACATGGTATGTTTTAAAATAAGTTAATTTTTTGTGTAGGATTTTCAACAACTTGCCACTCGAATATCCAGTATATTTGACTAAACGGCAACCGGTTAAATCCCGAGGGTGGCGGATAACCAAGCTTTTACTGTAATAGGAACAGGAGTGGGTCATTCAGCCCATTGAGCCTGTTCCGCCATTTAATTAGATCATAGCTGATCCTTTCAATTCCAATTTCCTGCTTTCACCCCATATCCCTTAATACCCTAACCTACCAAAAATGGCATCTCAAAGTGCTTCACCTGATTTATTAATAAATATAATGATTGTATATTTGTAGTCATTCACCGTAGACAATTTGCACACAACGTCCCACAAACAGTCATGACATGAACGACTAGTTTTTATTTGGGAGACTGTTTGCTGGGGCACCAGGAGAAACTCTTGTTTCTGTTTGAATATTGTCTTGGGATCAGACTCAGATATGATCCTACAGGTTAACATTCTGCTGACACTCATGGTTGAGATCCACATAAGCAAAATTGCAACAGAAAACTGTAGGAGAAAAACATCCGCATAGGAATACTATCAGAATACTAGAGGAGAAAGGGGAAAATAAGTAAAATTGGAAAAGGAAAACTTTTTTTTGAGGTATTTCAGTACATTCTGTGAAAATGTGCAACACTCATTCCTCTGTCTATTGAGGGTTTATCAGAGCTTCAGACATTTAATCAACAATAAATGGATTAAAGACAAAGTTAAAGTTTCCCCTTTCACTAAACTATAAAACCAGTAACTTCTTCTACTTTGCAAAAGTTAATAATTTGGTTTACAAAGATTGCTAATATAATCTATTAACCTTTGACTCCAATTATTTTCAAATTTAACATTTCTGGTCAAGCCACAGCTAACTGTTTCTGCTACAAACTAAATATGAAATGCAGGCTACTCTACTTAAATCCAGGTTACATATGAAAAATGATGATTTATGTAGAGTTTTTTTCAAGCAATTTAATACTACAGCACAAAATTCTTGTTCAGAGCAAATGGTTTCATTCATTCAATTGTTTTAAACTGCAATGCTTAAATAATCTAAGGTGACCTTGCATTTGTTTTCTGCCGAAGCCTGCTCAATTAATGGACCTTAGTCACACAACATAAGGCTCAGAATATGTAAATAACCTATTCAAAAGAACATAAAAACGTAGGAATGTAAAATGCCAATTAGTCCATCCAGCTCATTCCAACAATTTGATCTTGCTTCCAGTCAGTCTAATCATTATTCATAAAAATGCATAAATGTCACCTCACTTTAGCTGCATATTGTTTAGATGAGGAATTCTCTGAATGCAAGTTAAAGTTCCTTAAAACATGCATTTGAAAATGCACTATTTGAAATATGTCATGTTAATAACAGAAAGATGCATTCCTGATTATTTCGCCACAATAAACTTGGGCTTACTGGAACATACTAAAATATTTCTAGGCTGCCCAACAATTTATCAGCTGTAGTTTTAGATTTCTATCTAATTTAAACCATAAATTGCTCTTCTAGAAATGAAATTCTAAAAATGCGAAGGATTAGCAGAGAAAGACAGAGGTTTGCTTTCTGGCCAAGAAAGGTTGCTTTTCCTACTGAATACTGCCTTTTATTTTTGTTTCAGAATGAAGTAAATTTACAGTTGTGAAAATCTCTCCTGGTTGAAATAATATTACATTACAAAAATGAAAAGGAAGCACTCAAACATAATTGAAGCCTATAATTCCACAACTGCAGCCAATAAGGTGCAGCTCCTGAACATAATATCAGTTGGGTGGTCAATAAAGTATATTAGTTGGAGAAGTGCTGTAAATGATTACTGGTTTACTGTGTAAGGGGTGTGGAAGATGGGGAGGAAGAAGAGTCTTTGGCTAGAAAGAGTAACATTTAGAATCATGAATAGTTTTAATCATGTCAAATGAATCTGGCAAATGTGATACTGCATTTCAATTATATCAACAACCATCTTAATTGAAGAATGTTACATGTTACAACAGTTAATATGAAAGCATGCATTTCTGCATGTAACATTCACAAATCATTTTTCATAATTTTAAAAAGCACTCTAGAAATAAACAATAATCAGGTCAAGGGCAACTTCTGTTCATCATACTTACTGCTCATTAAAACATGTCTTTAATCATAACATGGGAGTTCATTACAAATAAAATGGTCCCTAGTTCAATAAAATTAATTAAATGTAAATGGCATTGTTTACTACTGTATAGATCTTTTTATTATAAATCAGCGCATCAATCATTGCAAATTACAGTGACTTCATACAAGTAATAAATTCTCCTGATCACACAAGATGAAGAGAATGTCCCGGACTGGGCATGCTGCCAGAAAATGCCCTGCCCTAGAAATGACTGTGAAACCACAAGAAACCTAACCTGGGTGTTACAGTCCTCACAGTGCAGCTATCATTAAATGACTTGTTGAAATTTTAATTCTCTGATCACATTAAGTGGTTTGGGAAGACAACAAAATCTGAACTGATCATCTCCAGTGGTGTCATCTCTTCTTTAAGAAAAGCTCTAAAGGTCTGCAGGTTTATTTATTCTGGGTGTCACAGTGGATAAGGTTACAATACTCAGCAGATGATGGCACTGACAGTTGATGTCAACATAAGATTCCACAATCCATCACATCAGATAGATACAGAAATCAGAGAAATGACTGTCAAGTAGCATATGGGTAGCATATGTTGTTATATATTTGGTTGATTTATTGTATCATATAGAAAATGTTGAATTGGTAACTACATGTATAGGATACCACTTCTCCAGTACTTGACCATTAATCCTTCGGAGTATTAGAAATATCAGAATATTTGTTCTTGGTATATTTTAAATTCAGGGGTCGATTTTGCGTTAGCTGGTAAATTTACTGACCTTGGCGGCATGTGCTCATAATGTAAAAATCCATTATACATGCTGCGAAGGTCAGTAAATTTACTAAACGGAAAATCGACCACTATACCCTCTGTGAGACGATAAGTTAATCTTGCATACTCATAATTAGGCATGGACCGCAAATGTTTTGGTATAAAATGCCAAAGGTACAACTTATCTTGATCAATGTGGTTTCAATCTGTTTTGAAGAATAGGACAATAAAGTTTAACACTTGGAGCACAAGAGAATGAATCTGCGTAAATGTAAAATTCATGCTGTTCTGACAAAAGTCCAGTAGGTGGCATTGCATTTACACGAAACAGTTACTGAATGAATTGAACAGACCTAGTGTTTGCAACAGGAGCTTTTAATTTACTTAGCTCTCCATTTTTAAACAGCAGTTAACTTCTGTTTGTTCAAACATTTATAAAAAATGAGAATGCCAAAATTAATTATGCAACTTTAATTTTGGAAGTAAAACTACACAATTGGAAGATTAAGTAGTAAATTTGATGTAACAAAATATCAATGCTAATGCACACTAATAAATATGAATGAGTAATTTGCATACACATTCTCGGTCTAAGTTGCCCAAATGCACCTGCAGGGGTTAGTCAAATAAGAATGAAATAGAAACCATTTGTGTCAGCAGCTTGGTAGGTACATAATATGCCACAACATTTTTTAAAAATTTGATTGTCTAGAAAGGATGAAAAATTGTGATCTAAAAATGCTAAGATATGATTTTGGACATTATTACATAAGAACATAAGAAATAGGAGCAGGAGTAGGCCATTCGACCTCTCGAGCCTGCTCCGCCATTTAATAAGATCATGGCTGATCTTCTAACCTATAGATAGGAGGCTAAAACTTGCAGTATTACAGCAGACTAAGAAAATTAAAGATAAAACACAATATTGTTCAGTTAAAATATCTAATGTGTTAAACAATTGCACCATCTAAGTCTATAAACAAAGATGCAGACACAGTAATTCCTTCTCCTTTCCTTTCTCCCTCATGGTCCAAAATTCAGTCCAAAGCTTTACAGCGCCACCATATTGATAAATGTCTATTGATAGACGAGAAAATACAAGCATACTTTTTTTTTATTACATCACTAACATTTGATCTCTAAAACAATGTTGAAACGTGTTATAGGGGAAGCAAGATTATATGGAAACTGGGAAGTTACAAAGGTTTTTCAAATTCACATCTTTAGAAATGATCTACAGATTATGAGGTTCATTAAATCATCACTTGGACTCAATTAGAAATTTATCAAGTAGTCACGGAGAATTACTTTAACATTTTGGTGCCACATGCAATAAAATACATGGTCTTCTGAAATATTTTTTTTAAATTAAATTCTTCAGTATCAACAACCTACCCTTACCACAGAGCAACATTGGAGCATCTGTCAAATAGCGAACCTTGAGACCCAGACAGGTAGAATGGGGAGGTGAAAGCCTCAATTCTATTGATTCCATATGAAAGAACAAAATAAGGTTTAAAAGATAATAGTCCAAATGATTGTTATAATGCAATAGTAAGTCAGTGTTTTTTAAAGCAGCACATGAACCCTTTAATTACCCTGCTTAAATTGATTATTCTACATATTATGATAAGCAAACACCTGTTAGGTACACAAATTTAACCTCCACTTTAAAATTAAACATGCAGCAATTTTGATGTGAGTGTCATGTTACATTTTATTTTCTACAATTTGCATCATATTTCTCAGTAGTTCGTAGAGTATGCACCTTCCCCTTTACTAATGATATTAACTTACAGCCAAATGACTAAATGCTCACATTTCCATTTCTTAAGTGGTTCCAATTCAATTGCAGTAACTGAATGCAAGCCTATTCACTTATTTTACTCCATTTGGAAACTACCAGTTTTCATTGATGCTGTATATAAAAAGTGACTCAATTTAACCTCAATCTGTAATTATACTCAGTTTTGTGATTCTTAAAGAAAAAACTAACACATGTTCAGTAGCTTTGTAAAATCAGATTTAATTTTGGGGGGCAAATTGCAAATTTAATTAAGGTCCATTTGAACATTTCGGAGGCTACATAAAACCAGCTACTTGATTTATTTAAATTCTTAGATCAATATGTTTTTGCGAAGCTTAATTTATCATTTGCTGCAGTTTTTTTAGCTTTGTTGTTGGTTTTCGTAGGATTAAAGTACATTTTCTAGCATTTTTTTCACAATAGTTTTCATCTCCATGTAACAAAAAATCCATAGATGGATAACATCCTTATGCATGCTTTAATGCATTTTAAGGTTTTATACTACACCCTTTAAGTATTTCGCCTGAAGCATATTCAATGACCAAAATCAAAAAGAGTAAATAGCTTGATTAAACTAAAAATAATTCAATTTAAATTTGATTTGAGTTTATTTTCTTGGCATTCCTTTCCATTTTGAACAAAGTTCAGTAAATTTGCTTGTTACATAAAGAAACCCTGCATTCCACTGTTGCATCATTACGTTTATGAATCAAGTCCAAATCATACTTCACCTATAATATTTTGGAAACAGCAACTTGTATTTATATAGCATTTTCCACGCGGGGTAGTATCCCAGAGCGCTTAGAAAACTAGTTTTTTTTAAAAAAAAAAGTCGTATCAAATGCTTACATGCTAAATTTAATTCAACAAAATATTTATTACTGCGATCTTCAGTTTAACTACTCCAAATGAATACAAGAACACAATTATAGCCTATTAAAACAGCCATTGCTCTAAAGTAAATCCTGTGAAATAGATTGAGCATCCATTTGGTGATCCAGTTTTTTTTAATGCAGATAGCCAGCCAGTGTTTGAAGTGCAACAATGTATTTTGAAGTGAGTTAGCTTTGGTTTTCGGTAAGTAAATATCTGGATCCATCCCCAATCTTGTTGTAAACAAACCCATGTTATAATGGCACGAGCGCAGTTTGCTCTTCAACTGGGATACAGTTCTGCACATCTTTCAGCAGAAGTACAAGTTGGGAGAGACTATAGAATCAGAGGAGGCAGCGTACAGAAAGAGCCTGATGGGGTATGTACAACTGGCAAACAAAGGTCAATATAGATAAGTTCAAGGTAGTTCATTGAGGAAGTTAAAAAAAATGGAGGCAACATATTCTCCATGGCTGGAACTTGCCAATGGAGAAGCTGAAGGAGACCTAAGGGGTGTTAGTTGACTCAAAGCTCAACATATCAAAATACTGTGAGGCAGCAACAAACAAAGTAAATAGGATATTTTTTATTGCCAAAATACAAGATCATAAGGTTTGGACGACGAAACCTTCAGATTATTTCATTTCATCCATCTAAAATACTCATCCAACAGTCCTCCCATCAAGTTCAAGCTCAGTTGAGTCTACATCCAGAATTTATGCACAGTTGTTCTAGTCAGACTACCTTATAATCCTTGCATTTGATATAGTGTTTTTCACGTCTCCTTGATGTCTCAAAGCGCCTCACAGAGTAAACTGTAAAGTGTATATTTGTAGGCATAACGTGGTATCCAATTGTGCACAATGCATACCTTAACACATTTGGTCAGAATGTCACCTTATTTATTAACACTAACATAATGAAATGTAGCCTGGTACATTTGCAATTGCATATCTTAGATGAATCACTTACTCTTCTAAAATGATGTGATGGATTTTCCAAGTGCACAAGTTACAATGCGGTTTACAATTTACAATACAAGATATTCTTTTACGATTTGGCAGTTTTCACCTTTGTTCTCTTGCAGATCTCAGGAACAATTTGCAATTAATTACACCTATTGTTCCAACTATCAATGAATCGTCTGCAAATCAAAATAGTTCAGTGACATTTCCAGAGAATTACTGCATTCCTTTAGCCAGAAATAATACAAAATTCAATCCAAGGTTAACCATTTGCTTTAATTCAACTTGTCTGAGATTTCATTTTGACATGCCCTACTGTGCAAAAATAAATGAATCAACAATATTCACAAGGAAGGCAGAACTTAAAAACTGATAGTAAATCCTTTGAAGTGCTTGGGGACATTTCAACAACGTGACAAGGCGCTCTCTCAAATGCAAATCAATTATTATTATAATAGTAATAATCATCATACTTTCAACTAATTTATTTTTAATTCTGAAAATAGAATGTGGTACTGTAAAACTTAAAAACTGGTAGTTGTGTTACAAGTGTTACAATTTTTCTAGCCTCAGGACTTAGGGATCCTTTAGAATTTGCAGAACACATTGGTCAGTATGAAACCAAAACCACAAATATAATAATGCCTCAAAGTATTTCAAAGGTTATTGTTGTCCTAAGCATAATAAGGATTATATGGTATATTTGATGCAGTTCTGTAGTGGTACATTGACTAGTATGCTGAATTTAACCTTTGCTGAACAGCACTTCATACTATTTAATTGTGTAAATACTATCTAGATGAGGAAAACATTTCTTTTAAAACTACGTTGGGTACATCATGGCTCAGATGAAAATCGCAAGTAGACCCATTGCACAATTTGATCTTGCTTCACTCATAGGATTTATGCTATTTCTTATGTAGGAACATGAATTGGCTATTCAGCTCTTCGAGCCAGTTCCACCATTTATTTAGATCATGGGTGATTTGTACCTCTACTAATCCTTTCAAATTCAAGCTTTCTCCCCGTATCCCTTAATACCCTGACCTACCAAAAATTTATCAATCTCACTTTTGAAGGCATAGATGGATCAATCATCCACAACCTTTTGAGGGAGAGAACTCTAGATTTCTATCACCCTCCGAGTAACAAAATGCTTCCTGATTTCACTCTTAAATGGCCTGGTTCTAATTTTATGACTATGGCCCCCTTGTTTTGATTTCTAGGAAATAGCTTCTCTCTATCTACCCTATCAAATCCCTTTAGCATCTTAAATACCTCAATCAAATCACCTGTCAACCTTTCAAACAAGGGACATTTCCAATTATATAAACAAGTTAATATTTACATCTACTCAGTTTGTAGTATATCAACTGCACTTAAATATTTAAAATACAAACCTCTGAATCACTTTTTGATTAGCAAATAACCCACAAAGCTGCTACTATTTTGAAGTTACTAGTGTTACGTAACTTGGGATAATAAAGGAATTTTTTTTATTTATGAGTACAGATTATAAAGCATGTATCACCTAAAACATTTCAAATGGTTGATCTATAAAGTACATGTAATCAATTATCTTATTAGATACACATATTTGTTTAGCAAAAGATGAGCTTTACAATAGGAAAACGGTCTATATTTAGGCTTCAGAATCTGAACCCAAATATTTGCCTGAACCTAAATGTTAGTTACATGATGCTTTAATGATAGCGAAATGCTTAAAAACAAATCACTTCTCAAAAATAATGAAAGTTAAAATGTTAACAGCTTAGTGCTAAAATTCTGTTTTAACTGCAGATATTTTGGGACAGTCTATCTTGCAATATTGTACATTCTCAATACCAGAAGGATACCATCCTGCAACACATGCTTATATAGTTTACACCATTATGGGTGGTTTATCACTACAGAAGTCTATTGCAGAAGCATTGCAATTCTGCTTTTGGTTTTCCAAAAAAATAAGCACAAAGGACATTCAGCCTATTACGCTTCCACAAACCACACCAAAAAAAGGTCCCATGGATCCCTCAACAATTAGGGAAACATCTGCACTGCAATTGCTGGATTCTGAAAAGTAATGGGCCCATCCGATTTGTTATTTGCAGAAAAATAAAATGCTCCAGGTTTCTTTCGCTCAGCATTCTTTTTTTAAAACAAAAACAAGCATGGAGTCCCAGAACCACAACTTTAATTAATCTCATCTTTCTCTCTTGCTATTTTCTTGCTAGGGCTACCTTGCACAGTGGTATGTAGCTATTTAGTCACATATCACAGATATATAATAGATGAAGCAGTTAAAGATCCCAGCCAAAGGACATTGATGCCATTTACATAGACTTCCTCAGTTTTATAATGCTCTCACGGCTATATAAAAACATGCTAAAGTAGTACTGTCATTTGATGTATTTCATAAACAAGAAACAAATAACAGTTACTTACACCCAAAGCTGGCAGTCTTTGTGTGCAACAAACAGCTACCCTCAGCTTCCAATCTGTTTCACCATCAAGTTGATCCGTACGAACAAAGCAAGAGCCTTGAAAACAAAAAGCATGAATTACATATGAATTTTAAGACACTCTATGCATTTCACATTTAACTTTATCTATCAATACTTTTCAGACACTTACAATTCAATGGAGTACGGTTTAAAATACTATTCTAGCATATGCTTTATAAAAAAAAGTGTTCTCTTATTTGTTTTCCCAGTTTTAAGAATTTACATCAATACTGTATCATATTTCTTCTGGTGATTTATAAATGGACCAAACCATTCAAAGTACAATTCCATAAGCAAAACAACTGTCTAATGCATATCTAGAGTTGGTTTCTTTTCAAGCACATAAGCTTCAACTTATTCTGCTGTAAGTGTTTTTTGAAATCCATTTTATATGCCAGGATTTCTGGCACATCCTCTGACTGCTATATTGAGATGTTGTATTGATGTGTGTTATCCCTGAAATAAATATTGAAAAGCATAATGTATTTGTACATTGGTTACTTGCTAAGTAACTGAGTTATCCTGACATCTGACATTTCATTTTGCCTTCATTTGAAATGTGATTCTTAAACTAGAAAAATAATCATTATATGTTTTATTTATATTTCCTATGGGCTTGATGGCAGGATTGAAAGCAATTATTAAAGCTTCATTCAATATATATTTTTAATAATGATCTTTAGTTGAAACATAGATCTATTGTAATGTGTGAGGACTGTATGATATGGCAATAACTTTTGAAATTGTGTTTTAAATGGCTTAAATTTAAAAATAAATGGATAGCTCGACAAAATTTGACTTTTTTTAAAAAAAAGTTCAAGGGGGAACTATAATTATAGAAGTAATGATTCAGATTATTGGTAAACTCAAAACTTGTCAAGTTTGTTTCAATTGAAATATACATTATTTCAACCGCACCATTTTAAATCGATATATGTTGAGGACATCGATATCGTGTTGGTTTCCACCAGACATTTACCCCAATTCTCCAGGTATCTTTTTATATTCAACACGAAGATAGGACAAAAGGAGACTGGGCAAAGGCATTGCAATAAATTAATAAACATTAAAATGTTCCCCTTCTAATAAATGCAGGTCCATTAGTCAATCGTTTAGGCACTAAAATGAGTTTTGGAAGTAATATGCCACATGATCAATACATTATCACATTGTCTCAAAGCACTTCATAGGATTGTACTGTAAACTGTAGTGACTGTGTATAGGAATAAGCTTGCAGGAAAATGAACCCAATAAAAATAGTAGGTAAGTAAGGCCATAAACACAGATCAATAACCGATGTAGCATACTGTGAGGCGTGAACTCACTGCTGAAAAAGCATTGCAATACAATGCATTTAATTCATGACACAATGGGAATCATTAATATTTTGATAGTACAGTGATTCTACTGGCATACAAAAAATTTGGAACATAAAATATCTACCTACTTATGAAACATTAAAAACTGCTGGACACTAATCCTGGATTGTGACCAAACCTACCATTGACTCAGCTGTAGTTCAAGGAGTTGAAGCTGTATATTACTGCAAACCACCCTGCTGCCTGACCCCGTTTCCATGGTAGTACATGCACAAGAACACTGACATGATAGGCTCACTATTGTGTGTGTCCCTGGGGAGTGCAGAAGACACCTAATTGAGGATGTGCTACTCTAATTGTATTAATATCAGACATAAAATACAAAGAAAAACACCCTGAGGAGGGATGAATGCAAGTGATAATTGAAAGAATATTTAACACAAAATTTGTGTTAACTGCACCTTTAGCACTATACACAGTTGACATCTGCCAATTTACCATTGCGTATAATGTGGAGAAAAGACAAATACCATCTGTTAGTATTGTCGGGTTTTATGCAGAAGACTTTGTGAGAGACAATGCTCCTAAGTAACTGGTTACATTCACACAAAATATGACGTTGGGTCAACTAAAGACGCACTACATTCAAACTTAGCTTCATAAGTGGAAGACGCAATTAGAAAGAGGGTGGGGGGAGTTGAGCTGCATGGAATATGAAGGTAAAGCTTGACGATAAACAAGTCATAAGACATTTCATTGGATTTAATTTATACACAGATGTTTTGTTATATTGTAGGCTGTGGTTCACACAATCCAAACGGTACGGAGGGAACACTCCATTGCCAGAAATGCATCCTTCAGATGAAATTTAACCAACAAACAGCCATGTCGTGAACGACTGATTAACCTCACTGATTATTGTCCAAACATTGGGAGAAACCAATTTTTAAAGTGTCACGGAACTTTAATATCCACTTGAAGGTAATACAATTTCAATATGCATCATTTGAATAAAATTTTATTCTCCAACAATGCAAAATTTCCTCTCAGTGCAGAAGAACATAATCTGTTATGAGCTCAAGTTCTTACATGGGCCAGAGACGGGAAGACAACCGAGGCAAAATAACACCTAATCCAATTGATGGGATTCAAACAGGAAACACAAGGGGAAGTCAAATCTGTACTCCACATCTTGGGATATCCACTATATGTAGCAGAGCTGCCAACCTTTTTTAACAAAAAAAAGTACTCCTGAAAGCTAAAAAGAGTATTTTGTAGAAAAAAAGTATTTTCCTCAGAACCTACCGGTACTTAATGAAAAAATTACAGCACGAAAAGAAGCCAAGTAAAATGGGACTTCAAAACCCCTCGTTAAGCAAAAATTGCGTTTAGCGGGAGGTCACTACTGTGTTTCCCAATATGAAAAAAATTGTTCCCAGTAATGCCTTGTGCCTGGCCTAGCGCTAACAATTGCAGTGTATCAGCGATGGCATAAGGTAGGTAGCACTGCTACTGAAGGCAGGGAGAGAGAGTTAAAGAGAAAGAGACTGAGACAGAGAGAGAGACTGTGAGTGAGATTGTGACAGCCAGAGACTCAAACAGAGAGAGAGAGAGACACACAGAAAGAGAGAGACACACACACAGAGAGACAGAGAGAGAGAAAGAGAGAGAGCGCGACCGAGACATACAGAGAGAGGGAAAGAGACACGGAGAGAGAGAGAGAGAGAGAGAGACACACAAAGAGAGACTGAGAAAGAGAGAGACAAGAGAGAAGGAGAGACAGACAGACAGAGCATGGAACATTTCGGATTTTCCAAAAAACGTATTTTAACAAGAAAAATCGTACTGCCGTATTTACTTCAATTTACCGTACTATATACAGCAAAAACATACTGGGCAGCTCTGATATAGTATATAAACACATCATCTCATACGTCAATGACCCATCTGACACGATGGAAATTCTCTATTTC
The DNA here is from genome assembly GCA_035084275.1 of Hydrolagus colliei. Lineage (NCBI taxonomy): Eukaryota > Metazoa > Chordata > Chondrichthyes > Chimaeriformes > Chimaeridae > Hydrolagus > Hydrolagus colliei. The sequence goes on from CM068743.1 coordinate 107,749,606, forward strand.
ATAAGCACAGAACAAAAACCTTCATAGCTTTAGTAACCCCAACAATACACATTATCAACCAACTTCAAAGAGATAATATACAGCAAATTCAAAACAAAATGGTGCAATTTGGCAAATTATCAAATTCTAGTATTTGGAACAATCAACCCCACCTCAATCAATTCACTTTAAGATTTGCATTTTGTTAGAGCTGCCTCTTATCCGATACATTTTGATAACCCTACAAACAGAAGTAGTGAGATTTGAGGCAGCATATATTCCTGAAGACCTCGCTTAAAAGCACTATTTGAAAAGAGAGGAGAGTTTCTCATGGTCAATAATCCCCAAACACATATTGGGTCACTCTTTTCACGGCTGTTTGTGGGATACTGCAGTGAACAATTGTGCTGTTGCATTTCCCTACAAATACTTAATTTCACATCAAATCTCATGAAGTGATTTGAGACATTCTTCCAACATTATAAGACGTTATACCAAATGCAAGGTTTATTATTAATTTAATATTAAGGATATAATTCCGCACAAATTGAGATATTTTACAATCCTTTAAGAGGAGGAAGTCAGACACTTACAGCATATTTTAAAACATTAATTTACTCACTTGGGAGTTGCATATTAATGCTTTTTAGGAATTACTTATCCGCAATAACTCAGCCAGACATCTACTACAGCAATAAAAGACAATTTAAGACATGAAAGAGTTGACTTTGATAAGGATAATAACACTCCTACTTAGTTACAGAAGTGGTAATCATATTTCATTCCCATTACATTAGCTTATCTTGGGAAAAGAGCTGATATCACACAATCATAAACCTTTCATACACTGCTACTGATATTCAGTCCACCATCCCATCTACAGTACTTTAAACTGCTTCATTCCAAACTGGACAATTTGGTCAAAATATACCAGCTTCACAGTGGAGAAGCTTATTTCCATTGCCAAATAAATATTTAATTTTTTTTACTAATAATTAGTAACTATATTAAAATATTCAATGGAAAAGGTTTATGCCAACAATAATTCTATACAGCTTTGTATTTCATATTAAAATAGAAAAGTGCAATTTTACTTCAAATATAACTGTACATGTAAAAACTGATCCTAGTGAATCCAACTACAGTAAATACAGTCCATGCAAAATTTACTGCAACGGATAAACAATAATGTAGAAGAAAGGAATAGTTAGGAAAAAGGTAAGATAAGCATATAATGGCAGAAAGGAACCTGACAAGCTGCCAAGAAGTACATTTTGTTTGGGTGCTCAAATCCAGATTAATTTAGTGTCACAAAGTACCTGGACCCTGATGTAAGTAAAGTCTAGCAGAACTACATGTTTTATTCATAAATGCCTGTATATTTAGCAGCTTAGGAGGCTAACTGCCTGAAAAGGACATGGTTGACAGGAGCACCTGAAACTAAATCTGACCTGAAGGTGGCATTTTCACACAATACAGTTTCCAAGAGGTTGCATACATGGCTTTGCTCAGTAATTGTATTTCCACTCAGTGTGTAGTAATTTAATAAATGTTTTATTTGTAGGCTTTAAAAATGGAGCATCATCACCTTGAAAGAAAACTAACCATGAGCATAAATCCAAACTTGTACTGCATTACTGAAGAAGCCCTGCATCTAATAATAATATTAATCCTTGCATTTGATATAGCGCTTTCCAAGTCTTCTGGATGTCACAGAATATACTGTAAAATGAATTGACTGTATATTTGTGGGTAAAGCGCGGCAGCCAATTGCACACAGCAGTGTCCCACAAACAGTCGTGGATTTAGATGACGAATATAATATTTTTTTCGGGATTATTATTAGGCATATGGAGTAAGGAAACTTGCCCAAGGTTTCGCCCTGCCTAGATTTGAACACAGGTCTCACGTCTGTCGGGCGAGTGCTCTAACCATGGAGCTACAAGACTCCATGTAAGAATTGAACAAATGCACAACTCGAGTTTTAATTTACACTTTTGGGGGTCTGGGAATGGTTAAGAAACCAAGTAATTCAAAGTTACTGTTGTAGACAATTGATGTAGCTCTGGGAATAAACAGCTATAGCACACGTATAGTCTGGGGAAAAAACAAAGGGGATCTTTTTTGGGGGGACAGGTTTTAAAATTTATAATTAAAAGCATGCAAATAAAACAATTCAAACTTAGAAATGTCATGTGCATGGAGTCGATAAATACTATGCTGTGACTGATTACTTCAGGTTGAATAGCAATTGTACGTGACTATTATCCAAATGTTGGTGAGTCAGCATAGTGCAACAAAACAGTAGACCTCGATCTTGTTCCAGAGGAGGAGGAAGACGGAGACAAAGCTTGGAGGGGGAGGAGATGGCAGTGCTATCAAATTTGAGATCTCAAAATTCTGAGGAAACACTCCAAAGCTATCATATCTTACTTCAAGATATGTTAGTCTAGATGAACCCTTTCAAGGGCAAAAGACCCAGGAAATTTCAGCAATTCATGTAACTCTCTTAAATTCTCTGGTGAAAAATAAACATAAGAGGCATTTGAACAACGAGAGGTATTTCAACAACTGGAGGTTGAAGCCACAATAGATTCATCAGATCAAATTGGATTGAGACACAGTTTACAAAACTAATAATAATAATCCTTGCATTTGATATAGCGCGTTTCACATCTTATCGACTTTTCAAAGTGCTTCACAGAATATATTGTAAAGTGAATTGACTATATTTTGGGGCGAAACACGGCAGCCAATTGTGCACAGCAGTGTCCCACAAACAGTCGTGGATTGAAAATGACCAATTTTTATTATTGCGTTTTTTTTGGACGGATTATTATTAGGTATGTGGAGTAAGGAAACTTGCCCTAGGTTTCGCCCTGACCTGCCTGGATTCAAACACAGGTCCACACTAGTGAGGCGAGTGTTCTAACCACTGAGCTACAAACAATCCACCAATTAGACATTATTGGTGTGTCCCAGCCTGTTTGACAATACAAAAGAACATCCAGGTAAGGCAGGCCGACCAACTGCCAAAGACATCCGCTGACCCCGACTGCCACGTGAGCTAAAGTAATCGGCTTGTGTAACTAAATAATCCTTATACAGTAAAAGCCCGTTTATCCAGCACCCACAGGAACTGGCTATTGCCTGTTAAAGCACCTGCCCAATATTCGGTCGGCCCACGGCCGAAAACCCACTGCAAAAAAAGTTCTTTTAACACACACTATACACACCAGACCAGCTAATAGCAGATAGTGGCAGAGTATTGTGTTGGCGCTTGTTATTGGGGCTGCTCTCTTGCGCTTCTCACCTTTACTGATTGGGGTTTGCAGTCCAACAATTCTTTTTTGAGTGGAGGGTGCCAGGCAGGCGAAAGAAGCAGCAGCGCGATTTTAAAGTCGGACAACTTCACTAGCTGCAAGCCGAAGCCCTAGACTCTACAAGCGGCAAACCAAAATACTGCACCTGTGCGACAATGTGGGTATCGGCTAGCGTTATCGGCTTGCCGCTAGTATGACTTTGAAATCATATGTGCTCCGTTTTTTCCGCCCGCTTGGTGTGCTCCATTTTGGGAGGGGTCGCTGGACTGTAAATCTCAACCGCAGCATCATGGCTTTAAGCGCAGTATCCATCAACGGGGGTGGGGGGTGCAGGAGAGTAGTTTTGACGGTGAGTGCCAATGCAATATTCTGTTATTATGTTATTATTTATGCACTTACAAATGCTCCACTGCTGTTGTTCCAGATAAGTTCCGGTTTATCGAACGGGGACTTTTTTGGGGGCGTGCCGGTTAGACAGAAGTGCCGGTGCATCGAGTCACAGATAAATGGGCTTCTACTGTATCTATTATAGCATCAATAACGTTAAAACATAGGAACATGTCAAAAGTGTTGAAAGTGCGCCGGCTGCATTTGTGACCGAACCACACAATTAGAGAGGGGCGTACATGCACAGAGACGGTTGAAGAGGCAGAGAGAGAGGTGCATACACACACACGAGAGGGGAGAAAAACACATACACACACACCTGATCACAGAATATACTGCAAAGTGAATTGACTGTACAATCGAGTTAAACCGTTATTCTGAAATAAAATGTATTTTTGCAAGGTTAGTTTGCGAAACATTCAGCAGATCCAACACCACAAAATCCAACAGACATCTAATAGATGTAATAGAATGAAGAAATAGGCTTGAATGGCTGAGCGGCCATGTTCCTGTGTTCCAAAGCAATAATGCAATAGCAAAAATAATCCTGGTTACTACATTTTACTTGATGGAGCAAGAACCAGTCTCAGCTCTACCTACAAAGTAGTTTTCAGTTATTTAGAGTTTAAGATCAATTAGATTTGCAACAGGAGCACATAGGTGGAGAAACATAGTCAGGGCTATTTTACTACTTGGCCTAGATACCAACACAAACAGCGGTAACATTACAGCTGCATCTAATTATCTGGTTCCCAATAAAAAGATACCTTTATTTCTGTCATTTGATCTTGTGATTTCAGTCGCTCCTATTCAATAGCAGGTAGAGTGGGACTTATTGCCACAATTCTAGGTTAATTATCAAAGGCAACTTTCATCACTGTATTCTTATGGAAATACCCAATCTGACATCATTGGAATAAAATTTTGGTTTATAGGTCAATAAAACAAGGAAAGCCCAAGTATGCTATGACCAAAAGTCACATCAGGATTCACTGTAATATGTAGGCTGGCAGTTTATCTCATTTTCAATGTCTGTACAAGTAATGAAATATATATATTTTCCTTCCATACAATTGCCGATTTTATTTTTTTTAAACTTCAAATACTGTTGAAATATCAGTCTCAATTGCTGACCTAACGTGCTATTGGATTATCTAAATACAGTAAAAGCCTGTTTATCTGGCACCCGATCAACCGTAACTTCCGTATAACCAGCACATTAAAAAAAGTCATTGTTCAATTAACCAGAATTTTTCCAGAAGAATGCATTAAATTTGTTTTTTTGCGTTTTTGGCCGAATATCCAGCAGGCGCTTTAACCGGCATTGGCCAGGTCCCGAGGGTGCCGGATAAACGGGCTTTTACTGTATTCATGAAATTATAAAAGAAAGTATTGACTGGCTTCTGTGTATTTGTTTTTCTTTCTGCTCAATGAGTTTTAAACAAGATCCTAGTGATTACCCCAGTCTAGCTGGCACACAATTAAAATAGTCTTGTCTATCCATTCGGTCTAAGCTTGGCACAGTTGATAGCCCTCTCATCTACATGATGAAGGTTGTGGATTCAAGCCACCCATCAAGACTTTTTGAGTTCATGGTGCAGGCTGAGACTCCAGTACAGTTCTGGAACACTACCGTCGGATTCCACAGGTACTATTAACCTTATGAAACTATTATCCAAGTCTCATTTGTCCAGCTGACCAAAGAAAAAAAGTTAAATGCAAGTATTAACATTTGGTAATGCAGAGAGGATGAGGTGTGTTGATTTATGAAGATGTAAAAAGTAGGATAAGAATATTAAATCCTATTGTATTGAGGGTCAAACTCAGCAGAAATTGAGACATATGGTTGCAGTACAAAACAATTCAGAGGGATCTGTGGGATAAAAACATCATTTAGTCGACTGACGGGTATAGAAATCTACCAAGAAAGTAAATGTAGTTTAACATTTACAAACAACAAAGTAACGTTGGAATTGTACAGGGCTGTGATTAGGCTGCAGTAATGTATTGTGTTCATTATTGGGTTCCCCATAACAGACAGCAAGCACATCATGAAGTTGATGAAGCTTTTTTTTCTAGTCATCTGGCTGTCTGACACATGTATACCCAACACCATCACCACCAACAACAACAACAACTAAATTACATTTCTAACGCGCCTTTCATGTCCGGAGGACATCCATGCATAATATCCAAACAGAACAAAGTTCCACATATGCATTTAATAATAATTTTGCATTTGACATAGCGCTTTTCATAACTTAGACGTCTCAAAGCCTTCACAGAATATATTGTAAAGTGAATTCACTATATATTTGTGGGTGAAACGCAGCAGCCAATTGCACACAGCAGTGTCCCACAAACAGTTGTGGGCTGAAATTACCGATTTTATTATTGTGTTTTTTTTGGAGGGATTATTATTAGGCGTGTGGAGTAAGGAAACTTGCCCAAGGTTTCGTCCTGATCTGCCTGGATTCGAACACAGGTATCATGCTTGTAAGGCGAGTGCTCTAACCACTGAGCTACAGGAGCTCCACATCCACATTCAAGGAATTTTTCTTGTGTTTGGAATGGAATGTGTCTTATTTTACACTGAAACAACCCAATTTTTTCAAAGCATTTAAACCTTCAATTTTTGTAAATGCATACTACAGTACCTGTAAGCCATTTTACTGGTATAATGTGGAATTTGACCACAGAGAGAAGAAATTCAGTATGAAAGTTTTGTTTCCAAGAATAATTCAACAACTTTACCTAAGGGATACACTACACAGCAGTAGGATGTCAGCATGTCTGTATAATTTCCTGAATTGCATTTTTGTTTTAAATTACCTAGTAAAAGAATGGAACACTAAGAAATTATGTAAAACAAAGGAGATTGATGGTAGGCCCAATATAAATTTCTTGATCCATTAATCATTTTTCATTTTATTTTCCCCTTTGAACTTCCTTCACCACACACCGTTCTAGGCCAAGCTCTAGATGTGCCAGGCTTTTACCAATCCCACTCAAGTCAGCTGCTAAAACGTGTACCACTGCAATTTATTTGGGGGAAATACTTAGCACAGCTCATGATCACTTGGCAAAAATCAGGAACTTTCTGCCAAGAGAAATCACAGGCACAAACCTTCATCACACTACCTCTCTATATGTTGGAATACAGATTTATCTTAAATTTTAAGAAAATAAAACCAGAGAATCTTGAATTTTTTTTAAAAAAAACATACGTTGGACTATTTTAGTTGGAACAATTAAGTGGTTAAAATACATGGTATTCAGACAGAGATTGCACTGATACAAGAACTCCTAAAGGAATGTCACGAATGTCTAGATTATAGAAAACCAGAACGATAAAAATTAAGTTTGGTAATGGGGCAGATCCAGTTGTAAACTGATACAGTATTGTGTACAAGGAGATAATTTAACTTTTAGCAAACTATATGGCCACCTACGCACTTGATAAAATAATCCTTGCATTTGACATTGTGCCTTTTATGGCACAGGGTTCATGCTATGTTCATGTAGCACAGGAGGCCATTCAGCCCTTCATGTCTCTGCCGGCTCTTTGAAAAGAGTTCTCCAAATCAATCCCACTCCTCCGCTCTCTCCCCATAGCCCTGCAAACTTGTCCTCCCCAAATAACTATCTACTTCTCTCTTAAAAGTCTTTACCAAATCAGTTTTCACCACCCTTTCAAGCAATACATTCCAGATACAAACAACTTGCTGCGTGAAAACATTTCTCATCACCTCTTTTCTGTTTCTTTTAAAAACTATTTGAAATCAGTGTCCTCAGGTTACTGACCCACTCACTAGAGGAAATAGTTTATCTTTGTTCACCCTATTAAATCCCCTCATAATTTTGAAAACTTCTATTAAGTCTCCTCTTAACTTTCTCTGCTCCAAGGAGAATAATCCTAACTTCTCTAACCTCTTCTGATAACTCAAATCTCACATTCCTGGTACCATCCTGGTAGATCTCCTTTGCACCCTCTCCAATGCCTTGACATCCTTTCTAAAGTGTGATGTCCAGCACTGAACTGAAGCTGAGGCCTAACTAATGTTTTATAAAGTTTCACCAGAACTTAATGACTTTTGTATTCTATGCCACAATTTATAAAACCTCGTCCAATGTATTTTTTTTTATTAAACAGCTTTATCAACCTGCCATGCCACCTTCAAAGATTTATTTATATGAACCCCCAGGTCTCTTCATCCCCTTTAAGATTCTACCACCTAGCTCAGGCCCGTACGCAGGGGGGGTGCGACGGGTGCGTACGCACCCCCCCACATTATAAAAGGTCCACATTTGCCGGGGTAAAGAATTGTATTTTTTATCAAATTTAAATACCAAGTAAAGTAAATTTATTGAGCATTTGTGTAACAATCAGTTCTTCAAAACTATGCATAAATTACAAACACACATCTTTGAATGTTTTAGTATTAATATAAAATTATCGAGTCGCGCACCAGAATCGGCGTCTACCCAAAACATACGGCGTCGACAGACGAGTCAATGACGCGGCGAGTCTGTAACTCGTGACTGGATAAACATAGGCGCCAAGACTCAAATCCTCGTTTGGAAATCATCCCGTAAACAGCCACAAGGGACAGCACCAATTCTGGAAGTTAAAATCATCTTTTCATCTGATCACCGTAAGTAAAAATTACTCAAGTTTTGAGAGGTGTGACTGTAATGCTAGCAAACAATGACAATATATTTACAAGCTTCTGAGAAATTAAAGCTTTTGAGAACCCAACAAAAAAGTTATATGTGTCTGGACGGATACACTACATAAAAAGGTAGCACCACTTTGTGGAAGCTGAAATCGTATTTTAATCTGATAAATGTAAGTAAAAATGACTTAAGTTTTGATAGGCGTGTTTCTGAAATATCATGTTTCTTGTTTTGTCTTGATTATCACATTTGATTTATATTATTAAAAATGTATTCCTGTAATTAAAAATTGCTTTTAGAGACGTCCACTGGCATGGAAAAAAATATGACCGCAAAGATAAACAGTGCTACTTTATTTCACATTCAATTTTGTACCTAGAGTGAAAAAACATCAATGTCGCATGAATTTGGCATAAAAATAGTTTCATCATCATCTGATCGAGTGAACTCGGGCATTGACAACCACACTTCTCCACTGATCCCTTCTCTCCATGCAGCCTGAAAACTCCCGCCTGCCAATACCCGAATCGCGCTCCAGAGTATCGATGTAGGTTAGGGTCGGTCTACCTCGTGTTCTGTGACCGTGCAATGGTTCCCATAGGATAGTAGGACTATGGACAGTTTCCTCCCGGCTTCTCCAGCTATGTCCGCTAAACCTAAGACGCCTCTGCAGTAATGTCTGTGATACCAGTGTGGTAGTGTACCATATAGCTCACTATTTGTCAGATGCTGTCGCCAGTAAACGTTCAGTGCGGCTCTTAGAAGCCTGGTATATACCTCATGAGTCACCTAATCTCCTGGTCAAGGTTTGCGTAAGTGTCCAGCATTCTGCTCCATATAGGAGCGACTTTCAGCACCCGCGTTAATGCACATTCATTATAATATGGAAATCGATATTGGTAGAGTGGTTGACGTATTCGCTTCAAAGCAACCAAGGCGTCTCGAATATGGAACGCTATTAAAGAATTAATTTCCCCTCCCTTATTTTTTAAAGTATTTTTTTGTCAGATCAGTATTGCTTGATGGGCCACTTCCTTTAATTTTGATTCTAAATAAATAAATAAAAACTAACTACACTATTGCTCACAGTTCAACGATATTTTCAGGATAATGCTGATAACAGGCTTGTAACACGTGTGAATTAACTGTTTTACACTGATTTTCAGTTTCTGTATATTTTCTTGTCTTTTATAAAATTTGCTTTGCTGGAATATCTGAGCACATAATTCATACTTTACTCTTACATTATTGTTCATTACAGTCCGAAAGAAATGGAGTCTTAGGATAACAATGCAGAACAACTTATTAATTACTGTCAATCTGTAGTTTATGATCATTTTCTCTTATACGCATACATTTATCAAGCATTCGTCATTATACTGTTTTAATTGGATTGTAATTTACTTTATCGTTCACATTCCTTACATCATCGAGTCAACAATCGTGTTTGCTTTTATCGGCGAACACATTCGACCTTCCCAAAAAATTTAGACACGAACTACCGGGGAAAATAAAAACACTGAATAAATAATGATGCTCTTAAACACCAAGGACATGAAACATTTACCCTTCATATTGGATCTTCTGAACCGATTAAATAAGACCTCAAACTGTGTAAAACGTCGGAGCCTCGAGGGGGCTTCGGGGGCAGCCCGCAAGTCCCCGGCCATTGTTGGTCCCATCACTAGCAATTCGCACCCCCCCATTAAAAATCCTGTGTACGGCCCTGTAGCTTATACTCCTTCTTCCTTCCCAAATGCATCACTTTGCATTTATCCACATTTATCCACATTAAACTTCTTGTGCCACATGTCTGCCCATTTGACCAGTGTGTTTATACCCTCTTGCAGTCAGTCGCTATCTTCTTCACTGTTTACCACTTTTCCCAGCATTGCATCATCTACAAACTTGGAAATTGTATTGCCTATACACAAGTCCAGGTTATTTATATAGACAAAATACAGCAGTGGTCCCAGTACTGCCCCACTGGGACACACCACTGCACACTTCCCTCCAGTCAGAACAACAACTGTTCAACACCACGTTTTGCTTTTTGTCTCCCAGCCAGTTTTGTATCCATGCTGCCACTGTCCCTTTAATACAGTGGGCTTTTATTTTGCTTATCAGTCTCTTATGCGGCACTTTATCAAGCTCCTTTTGAAAATCTATATAAGCTACACCAACTGCACCACCATCATCCACCCTCCTAGTTACTTCATCAAAAAGCTCTATCAGGTTTGTTAGACACGATTTACCTTTAACAAATCCGTGTATTTATTATATTTTCATATTTTCTATGTGAAAATATATTTTGGCCCAGATTACAGTCTCTAGAAGTTTCCCCACTGCTGACGTTAGGCTGACTGGTCTGTAGTTCCTGGATTTATTCTTCTGCCCCTTTTTGTACGGGGGAGTAACATTTGCAATCCTCTGGTCCTCTGGCACAATCCCTATGTCCAAGATTGAAAGATTGTGCCCAGAGTCTCGCTATTTCCACCCTTACCTTCCTCCCAACGTTAGTAACCTAGGGTTCACCCAATCCAGACCGGATGACTTATCTACCTTGAGCACCAACAATCTTTTTAGTACTTCCTCTCAGTTTATTCTTATCTTATCCAATTTCTCTATCCTCTCCTCCGATACTGTGGCAATGACTGCATCCTCTTCTTTGTGAGGACAGATGCAAAGTACTCATTCAGTTCATCAGCCATGCCCTCTGCCTCCACAAGAAAATTTCCTCTTTGGTCCCTAATTGGACCCACCTGAGCTTTGACTACTGTTTTATTTTTTATATGTTTATAAAATACTTTAAGGATTGCTTTAATGTTACCCGCTAATCTTTTCTGATACAATCTCTTTGCCCCTCTTATTTCCTTTTCAGTTTACCTCTGTACTTTGTATATTCTATTTGAGTATCTTCTGTATTTTGGACCTCATATTTATCATAACAACAACAACAACAACAACAAAATTACATTTGTACAGTGCCTTTTGGGAGGTGAAAAGCGAATCTATTTGGTTAGTTAAGGAGAGAGAGTTAAGGAGCAGAAAAAGGTGCTCTTCAGTGTTTCAGACAGGAGCAGGGGGAGAGGAAGGAACAGTCAAAGAGGAGGGTCTTGAGGCAGGACTTGCAAGTGGCTAGGGAGGGGTTGAGGCGGAGGGATTGTGTGATAGAATTCCAACGGTTGAAGGCAGAGTAAAGGGTCCTATTTCCACTCCCTGCAGCTTAATATGTTGCAGTCTGTCAGGGAGTCTCTCTCGTTTTTAGGAGAAGGAAGGCAAGTCTCCGTACCCATGCCCTCCCAACCACCTCCCAACCTCTGCCACTGTTGAGGATGATGTGCTTCATATCATATGGAATGATATATGGTGTGGGTGAATGGGGGTTGGGGGGAAGAAAGAGATGGGGGGGGTGCGGGGGGGTAGAGACAGGATGGGGTGTGAGAGTTATAGCATATGAATACAGAATCCTACATGGAACATGCACTAGCTTTTAAAACAAAAGCAAAAAGAAAATCTGCTGATCCACAGGGGTTTATGCTGTTGGTGTTTCTACTCGCTTTCCAAATTGTAGAGCAACAAATCGGCCATTTCGAAGCAATGATCACTGGTGTGGGAATCATTAGTGGTTAGCCTAAGGCAACAGCAATTCAAGAAAAAGGGAACCAATGATAGTGGATACAGAAAAAATTAATCAACGACAGCAACTGCAAAAGGCACATCAAATATGGATATTTAACAGTAAAATAAACTCAGGCAGAGAAATACATTTTACACATTACACTCTTGTGGGGATTTCCCTTGACGACTGTGGTTATTCTTAACAATTTCCTTTTGAACACAAAAAAACTATTTTCTATTCAAAGGTAAACAAAGAAAAAGTGCAATCTACTAGAAGTCTAATCATGATCAGGGAACGTTGTAATAAATGAGGATTAAATAAATTAACTTGAATTGTAAACCCAGTACAGTATATCAGTAATTAGCCCAGTGCTATTTGATCTGCAATCTCGGATTTGTTTTAAAAAAAATTAAAAAGATGGATACAAAATTCCACTAGAAAAATTTGCTTATACTCACATGTTGAATAAGCTGCAAGCTGGCATATTCCTACACTTTATCCCCTCTGTGCCATTAAAAACATAAATCCTCTTTAACAATCTATTTTCCATCATACTATTTCACAAGGGGCATTTCAAAGTGATCTTTACCCTTTCTGTCAATGGCTGCCCTCATCCATCAATTTCATACAGAATTATACTACAGATCAATGCGGTTCAAGACCACTAAGCATTTGTGTGGCCCTTGTGAACGGTAGGCTGCACAGATATTCATTTAATACAGAGCTCAGAGTATGACATGTATCGGTCAGATGCATTTCCTTCCCACTTCAGCAGTTAATTCCATCAATAACTCATCTTGCGAGGCTTTTGAAACAGTGAAAAGAAAAATTCCAGTTGGTGCTATGTCAGCTCTGAACAGACAATACTGCAGCTGACATTGGACAGCAAAATAATCAAAGCATTCTCCAAGCTATTTATAAATATCATCCTCACTATATGGCCCATATAACCTTCAGTGTTTGCAAGCAAACCACTGATGACTACAAGTCTGTCTGATCAATGAATCTCTTCAAATCTATCCCTTGAAAGCAACAGTTATAATTGTGACTGGCTGGAAACTGCTTCACCAGCTGTCTTGCTTTACTGTAAAATAAATGAATATGTTTTGCTGCAATGAACTTTTTACAGGTTGCTATTATCTATGTGTCAGAGCTCTGTTAGAAACCATTTCTTCAAAATGCCCTACGGTTAAAAAAAACTGCAGTTAAACAAACTGATTTAATTAATCTCAACACAGGAGTGTGTCGGGTTATCGTTCAACGTGGCACATTTGGTGTGCAACCTCAGACTTGCTTAGACACCAGTGAAAAGCTTTTGTTGGAAATACTTCCCTAATGAACAAAGACCACCAAAATACAATAGTTTTCATACATTTACAAACAGTAACAGACTGCTCATTGACCAGTAATGCTACATATATCAAAACATTACCATCAAATTAAATGTTTGCAGCATAATGTTCAGGTGGTGAATGATGGGAGTTACTCTCTTGGGGTTGACTGAATGGATACTGTTCAGGGGAAATCTTGGGAAGGGGACTGCTTTGTTTCTGCAAATCTGCATGAGTGGCAACAATCACTGGAGCCTGAAGTTCATGGATTCCCATTGCTAACATAATAGCTACAAGGAAAGCTGTTTCCCATGATAAGAATTTGAGACTGCTCATAGCCACAGGATAAAAGTGTACACATGTGTTTGCAACACCAAATTCAATTCCCATCACAGAACTATAGCCCTCAAATGCTCAATTTTTCTCCACATAAACTCAGAAACTATTCGACAAGTTTTCAAATGAGACATCTTTAATATAATAGAGGATCCAGACAGTTGTAACATTTAAGTGACTTGGTTTGAGGCCAATTCA